>OY856411.1:1307945543-1309145543 GCA_963693085.1 Alisma plantago-aquatica | reverse complement strand
GGGCTCGAGCCAAGGATTCTACCCTTATATAGGGGAGGATAGTAAGGCCCTAGGATGCCTATTCACGAGATAACAAGTCCTTCTCCCCATAGGACACCTACTGTCCTTCATTAAGAAGTAATCTTCTCTCTCTTAAATATCTTCTTAATAAACCATATTCCTTGGATATTTAGGAATTCAAAAACCATCTCTCTTATCATATTTATGCTTGACTTTTGATCCATTGGCCACGAAATTATACTTTCTTATAGTAGAAAATACCTCTTTTTAATAATACCACAAAATTCATTAATTATGTATCACATTACCCTCTTATTTTGTATTATTTGCATTTTCTCTTTCTTCTTCTCTATTGGGACTCCTTGGATCCCAAGAAATCCTAATATTTCAAAATTCCTTTTTAAGGATACTTATTATCCTTCTAGATGCATCTACATTCTTCATTTCTCATTATCTTACATATTTCTTTATTAAGATATCTCTTTTCAAGGATTTTTCATTATCTTTCATCTCCTTTTCCTCTTTCCAATTTTTTTTTCATTAGAAATCACATATAAATGAAATTTATTCAATTGTGGCCATTAATGCCACTTTCTAGATATTTCTATGTATTTTTATAAATACTTCGGTTAATATTCATTATCTTGTATCTTTTTCTATTATTTTGACTTTTCTTCCTTTCTTCTCTTTTATATCCGTTATTGGATTAATCTAATAATAGGAATCATGAAATTCCTATAAAAAGGGATATTTACAAAGTAATCCATTGTTTGAAGCAAAGCATATAATCTTTTCAATTAAGTCCAATTCAAAAAATCTTTACATTTCAATTATGAAAACAAATGCAAAATTGAGGTTGTAACATCCTTCCCCTCTTATAGGAATTTTTCCCTCAAAATTCCATCAAACATACAAACAAGAAGGATAAGACTTTCTCATGACCATCTTGGCTCTTATGTGGCTTCACCCTCTCCATGATGCTTCCCAAGAACCTTCATCATCTTATATTTGTACATCTGAGTTCTCTCTCACCTTGGTATATTGTACCCTCATAGGTGACTCGACACATTTCAGCTTCTCTCAAAGCTAAATAGGTTCATGGCTTAGCACATGGATTGGATACCTCACATAGTGCACTAGATCAGACTCATGGAACACATCATATATTACATTATCCTGAGGGGTAAGGCTAACCATAAGCATCTCCCCCAATCCATCTCAAATGGACCCATGTATCGGGGACTCAGCTTTCTCAGCTACAGCTCAGAGGGGTCGGATTTTCATATCACATATTCTCCCATAGTGAACTGCATGTCAGTCTGCTTTATATCAGCTCACGACTCATGTCGCCCCTGGGCTTTCTCATCCATCACATGATCAAAGTGACTTCATCTGCACTCCCTATTGTCTCTCTGACCTTCACAAGGTCTTTCCACCGACATCATCTTCATGATGCGGTGACCGACACAACCTCCCATACAGAGCTTCTTACATCCCGATACTGGCTACGGTGGTTATCATCACAACTATCATAGGATGAGAACTGTCCCCATATATCACCCTAAATGAGCACAAATGCTCTCATCAGACCCTCTAGTCTGGATCATGCTAACCATTAGTTAGGGATGATAAGGTGTACTAACATCGAGTTCTTCATGTACCTACTTCCACCGCATGGTAGTGAATCTTTAGGTCATACTCAAGAACTTTTGAACTCACATCATGGTGTAGTTGAACCATCTCTCTCTCTTGCATGTAGTTCAACCAGATCTATCCCCTAAAAGTACTCTATCTTTCTCTTAGATCATGTCATCTTGGTAAGGCGATCTACCATAACCCATATTGCATCTTGACCTTCTCCGGTCCATGAGAAACTTACTACAACATCTATAGTGATGAACTCCCATTTCCACTCAGGGAGTCTTTATCCTCGATATCAACTCATTGGGTTACTGGCGTTCGTCCTTCACCTCCTGGCTTGCATGGTGACAAGCCATATGCAACTCTGTACATTTTTCATCTTAGTCATCCAAAGTACTACTGCAACTTACTATCTTAGTAGTACCACGGTGTATGGTGAACTTAAAATCATGATCTCATGTATGTCATAATTTCTCATTGTTGATTCCTCAGAAACCCTAAAACACTCTAGTCGTGGGTTTCATCACCTTGTTTTTCATAGAAGTGCATTTGAGATTCTACAACCATCCTTCATCACAAATAGCCCTAGGTTGGCTAACCAAGCAACTACTAACTCGATCAACGGATCTCGTTATATCTGAGTGATAGCCAAACATATCTCACAAACTTAGGGTTCACCTAGCCATCTCTTCCAGCCTTTCCACTAGCTAAACTAGGCAGCTACGTCTCAATAAGAGCATCCATTACCACCTTTCATCCTTATGTTCTAGGTAACAGTGAAGACATATACCTCCATGTATTCCACTTATCATCTCTTCATCAAGAAAACTCAGAGCTCATCCTCTTGGTTATCGAACTCAACCTTGTATAGCTCATATATTCCACATAGCTCATAAAAACATCCTCATAAGATGACTACCTTAGTTCTCTTGGTGTTTGTAAACCATCCACGTATCATACACTCCACAAAGATACACTATCATCTCTATTATATCTCATAGCTACATTTCCACTCACATCATCTTTATCCTTGGTGCATGGCATGCGTATTGTCCTATCTCTCATTCCCATAACAATAGGAAATAAGCATTTGGTTACAGTCCAAATACAAAGTTCTTCCCATTCTAAGAGTAGAGATGGTACATCCCACATTGCCAGTACACCTTAAAATCTAATTTGAAACGTGCACCACATGTCTCTACATCATGAACATCTCGATATCAAGGTTACTTCCATGAAAATCTGGTCTCAAACCCACTTGGGTAATCATACCATCCTTGGTCATCTCCTCTAGGTTTGTAGGGTGTGCCGACACTTTTGGGGTCATCCCTCTTCCCTTATGCATCAGAGAGTGCCCTCCTCATTTTCCCTTTGGGTCCCATGATTTCATGAAGGTGATCAATCTCCTAACCCATGGCCCTTAGACAATGATAGTTGTTACCTCCCAACCCTATGGTCATGTGCAACTATGGAATTAGACAACTCCTACTCTCATCGGTCTCATCCCTACCTGGCCCTAGGATAGACTTAGGATTCTAACATAGTACATATTCAACTTGAAACCTTTCCCAAGTCTCCATCATCTCTCTCAGCATTCGTGGTCTGACTTACATCCTTTCATAGGGATCATGGTGACCTACTACCTCGGTCAGGCCCCATCCACATGCACTTAGAGATGATTATCTATGGGTTTGTAGGTTCATTCTCATACTATGTACTCTCCACTTAGCTTCTCAAGACATTACAAGAACTCTTAAGGTTACCTCAAACCCAACAAAAGCTGATCCATACCCTATAAAGGGTCCCTCTCCCAGGATGGGAGGAAACTATCTCTTGATAACAGCAAAGGTCACAAATGTCCTCATGTCTAGGGTTTGCATCCACATGAGCATGCTTAACCTTAGCAAGCTACTAAGGCATGTAGCTAACAAGAAGACCACTTAATAAACCATGATAGATCCTACTTGTTCTTATTCCTCAACAGTGGACCATCATCATACATACATATGTCACCCACCTATATGTAGGGGGGTTCATCAAACATAGACCTTAGTCTCAGGGATCTCCTTTTCCTATAAACATGAGAAGTTCCATGCTCAAATCTATGGAAACTCAAATCTCGTCATGAGCATCAGGTACACCCAACACTACTACTTCCCCTCTTAGGTCTAGGAACCCTAGGTTCACCTTTCGGATGTCCAATTGCATGCTCAACCCTATAACCATGTACCAAGAATGTTCAAGGTATGGCATGCACTTCCTATTATCCTTCTACTTGAGTAACACCTTAGATTTGAGTCCTCCTCAAGGACAACCAACTAGGTATAAGGCCTCACAACTTATTACCAAGCCTCCTCAGGGTCTAAGGAACTCTTCTTCCTATCCTTAGAAGGTCAGCACTTACGTCCTCTGCTCATAGGTACCAGAAACATCATCCTTCTTCTTAGGGTTTGGTTCCACTAAAGGCAACCCAGATACCATGTATGAGGAAACCCCAACCATCTAGTTAGGTCACATCAAACCCGACTTCTCAGGGTTCCTCATATCCTAGAGTCTAAACTTCCAACCTTCTAGCTCAGGTCCTGCTCTCTCTCTCTCTAGACTTTGACCCTACAAACAACCATATTACTATAGGTCCTCTCTTGAAGGTGGATCAAGCTTACCAGCATACACCTACACGGCTGAAACCTATGTTTGCTCCAGATTATCTATAGTGCTTTATGCTCATCTCATAAGCTATCCATCATACTCTCCTGGCCAGGGTTTTAGCCTACTGTCAGCACTACTGACATACTCTGGGTGCATACTATGCCATGCTCATATAAGCTCATAGGTTTTCTATATGGTTATCACTAACATCATCAATGAAGGAGTTATCCTTCACCCTAACATTCATGACCCTTCCCAGGGTTGGGTCGCCAAAGGTACTAGGTCAACCAACCTCACATGGCTCATATTGTCATGGGAAACCAAAAACATGTCAACCCACACACATGGTATACCATGACATCTAACTCATCATGTCATCCCTCTCTAACCACCACTTAGGGTTAGGGTTAGCATCATCCTCAGAGTATGTACCAGGTCTCTACCTTTAATGGAGATCTCTGCCTCCAAGACCAACTCTCTACTCGTCCTCCTAACCAAAGGGTCTAACCTCAGGTCTCTTCTGAGGGCATGACAACACATGTCATACGACCTAAGCATGTAGCTATTCTTTAGTTTACACTTAAACTATTAAGCTTATGTCCATGACATCTTATTTACATGCTTTTTATTAATTTTGGTGGAGGATTCCTTAACTATATCATGCATACCCTCTCCTCAAGAGGGTGAGGAAAAGAGAGAAAAACCCTAAACCTCAGAATCTTAACAGAATTAGGGTTGAGAAGGGACGAAAATAGATGAGAGAGTCCTAAAGGTATCTTATTTCAAGTCAGTTCCTAAGACATTGGCCAAACAGTCACACTGATCTGGGACACCTCCGTCTTTAGAAAATCCTCTAATAACTCCCTTGGGTTCAATAGAGTTTGTAAAATTTAATAATTACTAAAGATTAGATGAGGAACAAGTGCTCTAATACCAAATGTAATGACCCTGCCACCCGGTAACCCCCAATTAAGGGAGACCAAGAGGTCAGAGCCATTATCCCAATAAACAGGATCAAAGGTTTGACAAATAATCAATAATAATTATAAATTCTACCAAACTATATTGAAAGTTGGAATAAAATAAAACTTAGCATACCTTTTAAAAACTTTGGATATCTAACTTCTATCCACAACTTCAATCTATTCTAACTAATCCTCCATGTCCATTAATTCTTATTTTCATAATATACCACTTTATTGTTTGTCCTTTTCAATATTGTACCAAAAATGCCGACAAACAAAACATCAGTCAGCATAAATGAATATGTCGGTATGTGGGGACAACCAAAATTTAACATATATGGCTAACAATCTAAATATCACAATCAAGTTAATTAACAAGCTAATTTATGCTTTCAATGTGACATTCTCCACCACTTTTGCCCTAACCCTGGAATACCCTCCTTTGGGTTTCTCTTTTTCCATTGACTTAAGGCCACCTTCTCCATCCTGAGCTTGGTGCTTGGGGTCACTTCTCATGGTGCCCATTAGTCATGCAGTAAAGGCCACCTTCTCTATCCTGAGCTCGGTGCCTGCGGTCACCTCTCATTGTGCCCATGGGTCTTCCCTCTTGGGCTTGACCTCATTGCCTCATCCATCAGGGTGGCATGTAGGTGCGAGAATATGCACTTATATCATACTTGTGATAATCATAGTGACTTTATGATTTGCAAGTATGAACATCCAAACTGATAGGTTTCATTCAATGTGATCAATCATCCGGAAAACCTTCGGGAAACTAATGTGCTTAACTATAATTAACCACATACCTGATCCTGAGCAACTTGATGTCCAAGCAATAATGATAAAGAACAATCAAACAAGCAATCAACAACATCCTAAAATTAATGCATAACATCCAAGTGTTATAGTTTATCCAAAACATTCTCAAGATAGACTTGGATTCCACCTTAGGATTTCTAGGCACTTTAGGGTTTTATTAGGGTTTTAGCCTCCATAATACTTTTATCTCGTTTAACACTATGTTAGTTCACAAACCCCAATTTCAACATAATAAGCCTACTTAAAAGTCAATTAAGTGTATTATTTCCCTTTTACACTAAAATTACCATCTTTATCCTTTTAAGTTATTTCAAGATCATTAGACTCAATTATCACCTTTAGTTTCTTTCGAATTGACAACTCATATTTCATATAGTCTAATTCATATATGAACTCTATTTATTCTTAATTCCACATTAATCATCTAGAAAACCCTAATTACTAAATTAAGGGTATTTATCCACAATTTGGAACTTTTATACTCAAAATAGCTTAGAACCATCACATCTCAGCTTTATACATGAATTTGAACAATCAAAGCCATTAGGAATCAAAATTACTAACATTAGGGTTTCAAGGCCCGTTAAAGCTCATGTATGTACATGGAACCCTAAATTAATCAAATTATGCATAAAGTTCACCCTTTTATATCTAATGTGTCTTTTTATAATCAACAGGTTAATATCAACTTTAATCATCCATATAACCCTTCTCAATACATTAAGCATCTTAAATTAGGGTTTCTTAATCATTAATGCACTAAAGTTGATAACTTCCACTACTTTTCGAATTACAATATGAATTAGGATCTAAATCTATTTTTAATGGATTCCTTGTATTTTTCAGAGCAAAATTCATATAATATATGCATCCATCTGAGCTACCAGTAATTAGATAAGATTTTTACAAAAATCACTTACTTGGACCAATGAGAGGCTGCCACGTCAACCTTTCCATGCAATACGTAGCTCAGCCGAAAATATAATGAAAAAACCTTATTGCCCTCTTCTAAGTGGCTGACTCTACACAACATAGAGGGGAAAATTGTCCAACAGCTATTCGGTTGTCTTCAACCTCTCGACGCCATTGCTTCCACTGAGCGCAGCCCTTTGTGGGGCCGCCCCTCCTCCCCAGGGCTCAATGACCACCCCTAACTGTCTCCCTAGCTCCGTCGTGCCCCCATGCACCCAGGGTGCCTCCCAGTTCACGACCAGCTCGGCTGGTTTCAAGCACGACGGCCTGCTACGTGCGACCTCTCTTGTAGTCATGCTGTTGCCGCTGCGCCTGGCTAGGGTGTAGGGACAACCACTGAGCATATGTTTGGCATCATGGGAGCACCATGCCTCCATCTTAACCCCTCCATGGCCCCTCGTTTGCTCTAGGGTTGCTCTACCCTCTCATAACAAAGGTTTGCATGAAAAAGAAGAAGGAGAAGAGAGAGGGATACATGGAACTCCCTTGGGCTCGAGCCAACGATTCTACCCTTATATAGGGGAGGGTAGCAAGGCCCTAGGATGCCTATCCATGACTTAACAAGTCCTTCTCCCCATAGAGCACCTACTTTCCTTCATTAAGAAGCAATCTTCTCCCTCTTAAATATCTTCTTAATAAACCATATTCCTTGGATATTTAGGAATTCAAAAATCATCTCTCTTATCATCTTTATGCTTGACTTTTAATCCATTGGCCACGAAATTATACTTTCTTATAATATAAAATACCTTATTTTAATCATACCACAAAATTCATTAATTATGTATCACATTATCCTCTTATTTTGTATTATTTGCATTTTCTCTTTCTTCTTCTCTATTGGGACTCCTTGGATCCCAAGAAATCCTAATATTTTGAAATTCATTTTTAAGGATACTTATTATCCTTCTAGATGCATCTACATTCTTCATTTCTCATTGTCTTACTTATTTCTTTATTAAGATATCTCTTTTCAAGGATTTTTCATTATCTTTCATCTCCTTTTTCTCTTTCCTATTTTGTTTCCATTAGAAATCACATATGAACAAAATTTATTCAATTGTGGCCATTAATGCCACTTTCCAGAGATTTCTATGTATTTTTATAAATATGTTGCTTAATATTCATTATCTTGTATCTCTTTCTATTATTTGGACTTTTCTTCCTTTCTTCTCTTTTTAAATCCATTATTGGATTAATCTAATAATAGGAATCACGAAATTCCTATCAAAGGGATATTTGCAAAGTAATCCATTGTTTGAAGCAAAGCATACAATCTTTTCAATTAAGTCCAATTCATAAAATCTTTACATTTCAATTATGAAAACAAATGCAAAATTGAGGTTGTAACAGCCTTTGTGGTGCCATGATGCCTAGGCATTGTCACGTGTATTGACAAGTGTGTTTGGCAGTATCATATTGGCCATAACTAAAGCAATAGGGTCCTAGACTAGGGTACCATGAAGGTGTAGTGGATGGTAATTGTTCACTTAGGTCATGGGACCTATACACTGGGTGCAAGATTATCAACCACATAAAAATCTTAATAACCTAGGTGCTAGGCTTTTTTTAGCAATTATTATCAAATTTAAGAAAAATTCTATGAAAGCTAGCACCGAAGTTGTGTAAACTGTCAAACAACAATGGTTGAAATAGTATACAAGTAAAAAAGCCATGATGAATATCCACCAGGACAGTCTAGGTTGGCAGCTTCATGCAAACTTCAACAACATATGACTTTCATGCTATTGATGAAGACTTGTGAGACTCGCATAAGCAATTCTTTCTCCTCTCACATAGTTGAATATGAATCAACTTATCTGTCTCAATGAGTTCATCCTTTGTGGCATTGTAAATCTTACATGAATATATTAAGTGTGCAGATCTGTATATATACTTGGAAAAGTCAAATCATGAAATAATTACAAAACCTAGAATGTCCACCTGGGCAGTCTAGTTGGTAGCTTCATGCAAACTTAAACAACATATGAGTTTCATGCTATTGATGAAGAGTTGTGAGACTCGCACAAGCAATTATTTCTCTTCTCACATAGTTGATGAATCAACTTATTTGCCTCAATGAGTTCATCCTTTGTGGCATTGTAAAGCCCGCATAAATATATTAAGTGTGCAGATCAGTATATATTCTTGGAAAACTCAAATCATGAAATATTTACAAGACACTGAACTATGTGAATTCAAACAAGGAAAAAAAATAAACTAGTTTTCTTCTACTTTCTCCTTAGAGTTTAAGAAGAGTGTCTAGAAGTGGCATGTACTTGATCATTGAAGTGAGTTTGTGCACTCCCAAACACAAAGAATGATATATGAGGCAAATCACAAGTTGGAAGATCACATCGCATTGTCACAATCCAACCTAAAAATGCCCTAGCCTGAAGAGGGGGAGGGGCAACACTAAAATAGAAAAAGATGATGTTGGAAATGTGCGCAAAATAGTAACTAAACAACATTGATCCCAAAGCATACAATGATGGAGCACAAGTTCTATACTCCTATAATACTATTAAACAAATATCATCTAGACATCAATGGTTATACTATAGTAAAAGAAAAGTGAAGATGTAAGCAATTATTCCAATATAATAAGTACTGATTTTTGAGTAAATAGTACGTAATATAAGTAAGTTTGTTGATTTAATTGATTCCCTAGGTGATTCATGTATCCATTATAAGATCTTCCCATCAAGGAGCTGATCTAGGAAGAAGACATACTTGATACATGCAACATTAGTTTTGATTAGATAGATAAAAACAAGATATGTAAGAAGTACTACAAATGAAACAATCTGTCTTCTCAAATTGTAAAAATGACCCATGAACTGATGCCTACAAGGGGAAAAAATACCTCATGCCTAAGGACCAAAAATTATAGTGAGTGGTTATAAGCCACATATAAATAATTTCTTCCTATCGTTATCTGCAAAAAAATCATCTTAATGTTGTATTTTTTCATGCTAAAATAGACATTACCTCTAGTAGAACATATAATATTGTTTTCGAAGGTAGATACTTAGGTGGAAAAAGCTATAATTGATTGTTTCACTAAGAAATTTTTTAAGATGATAAACATAGAATCCACATTTACCACTAGATCTAATGACTTCCCTTTGATACATTGAACATGGCTATTTCGTTTTACATAACTGCATAATGAAAAATAATAAATTCAAATATTGAACCTAATAAAGATATCGATATCGGTTCTCGAATAGAATCAGAGAAGATATTGAGGTGGGATGGATGGGAAAAACAACCCTCTCACTCCATACTCAATAATCAAGAACTATCAAGATGGGAAACCACCCAACATCATAACCCTCAGAAAGGCAGCTTCTGTGCTTCAAAATTCAAGGAATGGTGTCACCAGATATCCTTTGGGGCACACCACTAGACATGGAATGCCATGTACGGTTCCTGAAGCAAGACACATGCACGATTCGTGCTAGAATCACAATAATAAAATTCAATAAAAATGTAAATGGAGGTACTCAAGTAAATAATAACACAATCAAATCCAAAAAAAGGTTGAGGTTCTTATCTTGCACGATTGATAGGATCATAGAAATTAATATCCATAGGTAGGCATCGTCCTTGCCAAAACTCTTGATGTTTATCTAATGAAGGACTGCAGTCTGTAGGGAACACTCAAATATGTTATGTATAACTCTCTAAATATGCAAAATAGGTTGTACAATTACTAATAGGGCATCACGTCCTTTATTGATTGAAATGAAGCCTATTCTAACTTATAATATAGACAAGAGCAGTACATGATAGAAAGTGATAAGAAGCAACTTAAAATTCAGTATTAGTAGCCTAAATCAATTAAAATAGAGTAAATAAGAATCTATTATTGCATCCTCCCATCACCCATATAAATACCCCATCCCATTCCTCCCCCACACCACAACATCAATCACCACCAATACTTCAACCCTGGCCCTAGACCTATTTGCTACAAGCAGTATTTGGGGGATTACCTACCCAAACCACCTTTTCCCACTCCTTTAGCCTCCACCTTATCTCTAATCAAAGGTCAGTCCCTTGATGCTACATTATTGGCAATTTTGTGGACAATGACTTTGATGGAAATGATCCTAGAAAGGAGTGTTTTATGTGCCTCTTAGAACAACATGATACTACTACTTTACCTTGCAGACATATGTGTTGGTACAATGGATGTACAAAATGTTTAAAAGACACTAAATTATGTGAATACAAACAAGGCAAAACAAATTGACTAGATTCTTTACTGTTTTCATGTTTGAGTTTTACAAATAATATCTAGAAGTGGCGGTACATGATCATTGAAGTGAGTTTGTGCACTCCCAGACACCAAGAATAATATATGAGCCAAATTACAAGTCATAAGATCACATCTCATTGTTACAATCCCACATGAAAATGTCCCAACCTAAAGTGGCGGAGAGGCCAAGTGGATAGAAAAATATTATGTTAGAAATGAGTTAAATATGGATAGGTTGAAGATTATCATACCTCAAATTCAATAGAAGTATCTAAGACCAATATCAAATACAAGCCTTCAAAGTTTTTAGACTTACATGAACTCACCTTTATATAGAAGCACTCAGTTTAGAAAATAGGTGACCCTCTCCCTTATGGTTTCCACCTTAAAAATCAATAGGATCTTAAACGATGTATATGAGCCAGGTTTCTATAGATTAATTCCATTCGGTAGGGTTTCATTGTTGTTGTCTTGTTCAGTTCAGGATGAGTAGAAGTATGATGGTGAAGAGAGAAATATAAACTATTGTTCATACATTTATTGTATATGAACCCATGTAGCAATCTACATATCTACCACATTGGCATGTGAGATGTGCCTTTAGAAGAAAAGGGTACATACTTTAAGGTTGTTACAAATGCAATTCAATTTTCCTGAGCTTGATCCTATCAACAAGGAAGATGTAGTAAAGATATTATGTACGGTAATACGGGTAGTCAATGATCAAAGGGAATCAACGCCTCAAATATTTCAACTTGTATGACTCCATGGGCCAAACCGGAAGTATAGAAACTAGCAAATCCATGAACTGATTCAAGCTACAAACTACTAACTCATTGTTCGGTAGAAATAAAAGGACATAATAAAGTTATTGTAGATATCTTTTTTGCTAATAGGTTACAAAGATGAACAAAAAAGGATTACCACAATTAGTATTTGATCAAAAGAATCAAGAAAAATTTAAAAATATTGTTCCTACCATATCATTACAGATCGAGGTGACACCATATGGTTGTATTTCTAACTCAATCACAACCATCAGCAAGTCATTCAATGTCAAATTAACCATACAAAAATTGCAAAACAATAAATAGCATTTTTTCAAATATTAAAATAATCCATAACACGATGTCTATGCATACATAAACACAATAAATTTAGTCATGCCTGTATGAAATGAAAATATTTCTTTTATTCTATCCACTAGAAGAAGAAAACAACAAATATAAAAGGTCCTAATTGTCTTGAGGCTTAACGTTTGCAATGAAATGGTGAACTTCATCATTCCAAATATGATACTATTGTAGTCATGGCATCTCTTTGTCCTGCAGTAAGATTTTTTGTCAAACATATTTATCACAAATATTCTAGAATTTAAAGAAAACTATAACTCAGATATGACACATACTAATAATAGGCTTATACCTTGTTAGAAAAGTTGCCAAGTCTGATGCTATCTCCACACCTTCCAGATCGTATAAGAGAGAATATCTTTTTTATGTATGAATAAACTGTATTCACTTTCTTATTGACATTCTCAATTTCACCTCACAAATCATCTGCTACTTTTTCCACTTGTTCAACTCTAGCTTGTGCATCATCTACTACTTTTTCTGCATGTTTAGCTCTAGCTTGAGCAACATCTACTTGCTCTTTGTATTTGCTAATTTCATTTATATGAGCATTGATTCTAGGATAAGAAGCACCTATTGTTGAACTTCTTCGCTTGTGAATGTTTCTTGAATTTTAATGCCCTAAGACCCTTGAGCATATTTCATCATTGCTTATGTCAATTGCTCCTTGTTCATGCTGAACCTCCAACTCTCTAATTTCTTCCTTACTAATAATTAAACTTTTTAATAAAAATGTTTTATAAATTCATTGGCACAACCATATAATATATAAAAAAGTACCATTTTCTCTTCAGTAACAACATCTACAACATTTTTATCTTTTGGTGTCCAGGTCAGTTTAAACATCCTCAACCGATCAGGTGTGACCCCATTGTTACTGTTAGCCTATACATTCATGCAATTTTAGAATATAAAATTCATATATATCATCAAAGTAACACAAGTATGGATAACATATCATGCTACTTACATCTCCATGTTCTATAACACTGAATCAAATTCTTCCGATGCAATGAAGCATGGATTGCTTGCAACGACTAATCTTGTTTCTAGAACTAGCAACCTTAAATAAAATCATTAAAATGGTCGTATGCCATGAAGACACAGTGCATTGCAATGTAAATTTTATGCTAAAACTAGTTGTTCTAATTACCTTAAAGTATTCACTTTTCTAATATTTCTTTATAAAAAACTCCCAATCAGTTTTTGTTAGATCTGAATGAAAATTTCTATTAGCTTCTTCATCAGTGGCAAAAGTTAAATACAACTCATGTAGTTCACCCTTAAATTAATGTGAAGCCTTTCATAGTGACTAATACGACCAACGTGTGCTTCAATCATTTTCGTCAAGTAATAACTCAACATCATGGATAATAAAATCATCCTAAAAATAAGTTAAGAAAAATAAGAAATATATGACTTGTAGTATGAAAAATTATATGTATAAATATCAAACAACACCTTATTCAATTGGAGCATTTTCTCTTTTTTTTCTTTAGGCATGTGATCCCACCTTGAATAAATAAGAGGGGCATTTATAGAATTACGGGCAATTGTTCCAATTCGACTAGCAAGAAGTCAAGTTTCAATTCTATTTATTGATTCACTGCGAGAATTGAATTCTATCTTGATTGTACCCCCATCTAAAGCTCCTTAAGTTGAGGTTTTTGGCTTTTCCTCTAACCCTTCGTCTCTTTTTTTCTTCTAAGACAGAAAATTATTTCTTACATTATTTTTTGTGTAATAAAATAAAAATAGGATAAATGCAAGCATTTCTCACCAGCAATCTCATTTGCATCATCCTTTTTAGAATCATTGTTAGCAATATGAGGCCTTAGGACCCTCTTTCCAGTATTTGTCCATCTTATTATAACGTTACCATCCATTAAATCTTCAGTTTCGGTATTTGAGAGGCCATCTTCATCTTGAGCAACTAAGTAATGATAGGATATTAACACCACATACAAATATATAAAAAGAGAAATAACATGTATGAAAATTTGATTTAAAGATGTAAATTGGCCTTGATCCTTTCCGACATGTGTATAAGAGGAAGCCACATGGTTCCTATCATGTAGAATGATAGTCTCATCATTTCTTACTTCTACTCTTTTTATATAGTACTAGAACTCTCAGATTGATGAGGGTTGAATGTTTTTTTGCTAACATTTATTGCATTTCATGGAAAGAATGGTAAAACATTGTAATACATATGTTTCATTTAGTAGAACAAACAAAACCACAAAGTCAAAATATAACCAAGATTCTTGTTGTGAAAATTTGTGATTGGTTCAGCAACTTGATATGTAAACATGCTAACATTTGGAGGCCATGATGCCCCCTTGTCTAATGTTTGTCCACCTTATTGCACCATTTTCATTCTCCATAAAATCTTCAAGAACAAAATTTGTATTCAAGACCCTCTCGTCGTGTTGAAGACCTGCTATATAATCTAAAAATAATCAACACACAGACACACACACATATGCTAAATGAAAACATGTACTAAAAATAATAAAAAAAGATGTAAAGTCTTGATTTTGTATGACCTTGGTTTAGCTTTTTCTTTAGAAAATCTCCATAATGTTGAAAATGCTTCTGAAATCATTCCTCTCCATGACGCTTACATTCCCATCACATTTGTTTGAGATGAAAGTTCCTCCCTTCAGCTAAATCCCTAGAGCAACAAATTCTTTTTTGTAACATGGACAAATGGCCTATCTTATGACAAATATTAAAGTTAGGTCATGTAGTTCACCATTATATCAGATCAACCACACTTTTGAGTTATAGGGTTACCATACAATTCATATTTAATTTGGAGTTACTTCAATACAAATTTAGATGAAAACTATCATGTCCCCCATTTGTTGCTCGTTCTACCCCACTGGCCTTGCCGCATTGAACCCCTATTGCACTTTTGTTTCCTTTCTTAACCAAGCCAGTACCAAATAAAAAAAATAATTTTATTGGAGCTATTTTCCAATTGATCATGATTAGAAAATATCTTTGTTGTGCTATGTGGAAGATCAATTTCTTTACTTGCAGTAGACTCATCATTTACTGTGTTATGCATTTTCTCCATTGGAGTGTTGCCGCTCAATCTTCCCATTTTTGGTAAACCTACAATAGATAATAAAGACTCAATTAAACACACATAAATTACTAAATGAATACAACATACACTTAGTAGTGCATTGTATTTTCTGTATATTAGTAGAAGAATAAATTATAATTGTTGCATGAGAAGACTTATATATTTTAAATATATTTTCAAGGAGAAGAAAATATGACCCTTAAGTTGTTCCCCCAGACTTTGATTTGTACTTGATCTAGCTTATTCCAATTACTAACAAGATCCTCAATAGAGCCACAGGATATGGATGGACCTGAATGAGAACCCAAGTTAATGCATATTTAAACAAGAAAAAACCCTAGGAATTACTATTGTGCTTTTTCCTTTCTTTCTTCTCCTATATAGATTTCTTTTATATGTAAAACATGTACACTAATATACTAAAATATAACAAACAGGTTATCTTAGCCGTCACTAGGGTGTACGTCATCGGACATGCTACCTTGGCACATATCAGATAATATTTAATGTAAAAATAGTTACATACCAAGATGATTGTTGTTTTGATCTAGAAATTGATTTCCTGGAGGAGATTGTTTCATCCCTGCAGCATTAGAGGCACCTAAAACAAAGTTACAGATGTAATAAATACTCTAAATAGTATAAGTTATCTTAGGCGTCATTAGGGTGTAGGTCATCAAACATAATGCCTTGGAACGTATCCGATTATATTTACTTTAAAGTAGTTACATACCAAGTTGATTGCTATTTTGATATTGAAATTGATTTCCTAGAGGAGATGGTTTCATCCCTACAGCATTAGAGGCACATAAAAACAAAGTTATAGATGTAATAAATACTCTAAACAATATAAGTTAAACTAAGTACCAAATGACATCCCTAGGGTCTAGGGCATCAAACATTCTGCCTTGACAAGTACCATATGACAATTTCTACTTCATAAAATAAACTATTTACTTTTATTCTTGCTACAATTTCCTGGCATCGATTTCTCAAAACTACCTACAATGTTGTTTTGCAGACTAGATGTGTTAACCATATGATCTACATGTCTCAGGAAATTGAACAAGCATGTTATACAACCAAATTAAGTTATATGCTCATGATGCAATCAGAATTAATATTCATAATCAATAGCTAATAATCAAACTACAACACAATGATATTTGAGTTTAATAAGAACATGTATAACAATAATAAACTAAATCAATTTTAACTTGATTGAAATGTCTTTAGTAAATCAGATCAGCCACACTTTTGAATTATAGGGTTACCACACAGCTCATATTCAATTTGGTGTTATTATATTAAAAATTTATAGACGAAAACTACCATGTCGCCCATTTAGTTCCCATTCTACCCCACTGGCCTTGCCGCATTGAACCCCTGTTGCAATTTTTTCCCTTTCTTAACCAAGCCTGCACCAAAACACAAATAATTTAATTGGAGATATTTACCAATTGATCATGATTAAAAAATATCTTTTTTGTGCTATGCGGAAGATCAATTTCTTTACTTGGAATAGGCTCATCGTTTACAGTGTTATGCATTTTCTCCACTGGAGTGTTGCTTCTCAATCTTCCCATATTTGGTAAACCTACAACAGATCATACAGACTCAATTAAACACACATAAATTACTAAATGAATACAACCTACACTTAGTAGTGCATTGTATTTTCCGTAGTCTGGTAAAAGAATAAACTCTAATTGTTTTACTAGGATACTTATATATTTTGATGAATATCATTGCAAGGAGAAGAAAATACGACCCTTACGTTGTTCCCCCAGACTTTGATTTTGCACTCAATCTAACTTATTCCAGTTACTAACAAACTCCTCAATAGAGCCCCGGGCTTTGGATTGATCTGAAAGAGATCCCAAGTTATTACTTATTTAAATAAGAAAAAACCCTAGGAATTACTACTGTGCTTTTTCCTTTCTTTCTTCTCCTATATATATTTCTTTTATATGTAAAACATGTACACTAATATACTAAAAAAGGAATATAAGAGACAAGCTATCTTAGGTGTCACTAGGGTTTAGGTCATCAAACATGCTACCTTGGCACGTATCATATAATATTTAATGTAACAATAGTTACATACCATGTTGATTGTTGTTTTGATCTAGCAATTGATTTCCTACAGGAGATTGTTTCATCCATGCAACATTAGAGGCACTTAAAATCAATGTTACATATGTAATAAATACTCTAAACAATATAAGTTATCTTAAGCATCACTAGGGTATAGGTCATCAGACATGGTGCCTTGCCACGTATCAAAAAATATTTAATGTAAAAGTAGTTGCATACCAAGTTGATTGTTGTTTTGATGTAGCAATTGATTTACTAGAGGATATGGTTTCATCCCTGTAGCATTAGAGGCACCTAAAAACAAAGTTACAAATGTAATAAACACTCTAAATAGTATAAGTTAAACTAAGTAGAAAATATGTATCTGTTCGCAAATACTCTAAAACGTATAAGTAAAACTGTTGTTTCATTTTCCTACCTTTCTTCTCCTATATAGAGTTCTTTTATATGTGTAGTATGCAGACTAAAATAGTTGAATGGGAATATAAAAATCCAACTTATGTTAGGCATCCCTAGGGTCTAGGGCATCAAACATTCTGCCTTTACAAGTACCATATGACAATTTCTACTTCATATAATAAACTACTTACTTTGGTACTTGCTACAATTTGCTGACATCAATTTCTCTGAACCACCTACAAAGTTGTTTTGCAAACTAGATGTGTGTGACTATATGATCTACATGTCTCAGGAAATTGAACAAGCATGCTATACAACCAAATTAAGTTATATGATCATGATGTAATCAGAATTAATATTCATAATCGATCGCTTATAGCTTGACTACAATAAAATTATACACATTTGAGTTTAACAAGAATATGTAGAATGATAACAAACTAATCAATTTTAACTTGATTGAAATGCCACTAGTAAATTAGGCCAGCCACACTTTTGAGTTATAGGGTTACCACATGACTCATATTCAATTTGGTGTTATTATATTAAAAATTTATAGATGAAAACTACCATGTCCCCCATTTGTTTCCCATTCTACTCCACTAGCCTTGCCGCATTGAACCCCTATTGCACTTTTTTCCCTTTCTTAACAAAGTCTGCACCAAATAAAACAACCAATTTTATAGTAGATATTTACCAATTGATCATGATTAAAAAATATCTTTATTGTGCTATGTAGAAGATCAATTTCTTTACTTGGAATAGACTCATCGTTTACTGTGTTATGCATTTTCTCCAATGAAGTGTTGCTACTCAATCTTCCCATTTTTGGTAAACCTACAAGTGATCATGAAGACTCAATTAAACAGACATAAATTACTAAATGAATACAACCTACACTTAGTTGTGCATTGTATTTTCTGTAGACTGGTAGAAGAATAAACTCTAATTGTTGTATGAGGAGACTTATTTATTTTAATAAATATCATTGCAAGGAGAAGAAAATATGACCCTTACATTGTTCCCCCATACTTTGATTTTATACTTGATCTAACTTATTCCAATTACTAACAAGCTCCTCAATAGATCCTTGGGCTTTGGAATGACCTGAAAGAGATCTCAAGTTATTGTTTATTTAAATAAGAAAAACCCTTAGGAATTACTACTGTAATTTTTTCCTTTCTTTCTTCTTCTATATATATTTCTTTTGTATGTAAAACTTGTACACTCATATACTAAAAAAGTAATATAAGCGACAAGTTATCTTTGGTGTCACTAGGGTGTAGGTCATTAGACATGCTACCTTGGCACATATTAGACAATATTTAATGTAAAAATAGTTACATACCAAGCTGATTATTGTTTTGATCTAGCAATTGATTTTCTAGAGGATATTGTCTCATCCCTAAAGCATTAGAGGCACCTAAAAACAAAGTTACAATTGTAATAAATACTCTAAACAATATAAGTTATCTTAGGAGCCACTAGGGTCTAGGTCATCAGACATGTTGCCTTGGCACATATCAGAAAATATTTAATGTAAAAGTAGTTGCATACCAAGTTGATTGATGTTTTGATCTAGCAATTGATTTCCTAGAGGAGATGGTTTCATACCAATAGCATTAAAGGCACCTAAAAACAAAGTTACATATGTAATAAACACTTTGAACAATATAAGTTAACTAAGTAGAGATATGTATGTGTTCACAAATACTCTAAAAATTATAAGTAAAACTATTGTGTCATTTTCCTTCCTTTCCCCTCCTATATAGAAGTCTTTTATATGTATAAAATGTAATATGAAATAGTGGAAAGGGAATAAAATAAGCCAACTTATGTTCAACTAAGAAAATTATGTGTATCACCGCACAAATACCCTAGAAAGTATATATTACTTTATATAATAAATTACTTACATTGTTTATTGTTAAAATTTCCCAACATTAATTTCTCATAACCACTTGCAAAGTTGTTGTGGAGACTAGAAGTGTTGACCATATTTCCTACACATGTCTTAGGAAATTGACCAAGCATATTATACAACCAGATAAAGTTATAAGTTAATGATGGGATCAGAGATAATATTCATAATCACTTTCCTAATTACGATAAGACTTGGTGCATTACATAATAAATGGAAAAATGGCATCCATCTTGTTCAAAAAATGTAGAATTCAAGCAAAAGAACATAAAAAATTTCCATCAAGTTCAAAAATGTATTATCAACAATAGAACACAAAATATGTATTTGATAGACTTTCATGTATGGTTTCCATCTTTATCTATCCATCCTTGGTTCTTTGCATCTTTCATGGATGAAGATTTGAGTACATCATGTCTCTTCCATTGAAGACATTGAATGCATCAGATGTGAATGATGAAACTTGTGTTGGATTATACTCACATTCCTCATAGGCACTTTGGTCATTATGATCACCATATCCTTCATTCTCATGTGTTATTTTGTAAACATCATGTGTTGGTAATTCATTGAAAACTATCCAATTATTCCTAGAGAGGTCACGAACATAAAATCATTGTTTTGCTTGACATGCTAGGATAAATGGTTCATTAGTTTTCAACTTATGCTTTGAATTTAGACTAACAAAACCATATTTATCTCTCTTAAACCCTCTTCCTTCAGCATGCATGTCCCACCAGTTACACCTGAAAGTGTGCACATGTCTTCCAACAATGTAAATCAACCCTATAATCTCATCCACAACACCATAATAGAAAAATGGCTCGTTAGTTGTCTCCACTTTAACAATAACAACACTATTTTGAGTTTTCAACCTAGCATCACAATCCTGGGTATGAAATCTGAATCCATTAATGTCTAGACATGTATAAGATATCACCTTCTTATCAAGTCTTCGATCTAAACTTAGAAGATCATCATCCACCTTATCCTCTTTATGTAATTTATCCACCTAAAAATACACTTATTATAATTAAATGGTAAAGCAATTTGCATTTATAACAAAGGTAGAGTAGTTTAAACAGTCACTCGAGTCTCCAACCAACCTAGAAAGAATCTTTCATGTGCCATAAGAATATTGCTAACACCTATTTGCTGGACAAATTGTCTATGTTCACTATAGAAAGATTAAAAAATAAGAATAAAAGAAAATCAACATTTATAATAACTGAATTATTACTTAACTAAATAAATTTACCTTTTAAAGGGAAGGACTGCTTCTGAATTTTCCATAACATATTTGTGTACTTGTAGCCACTCCGTAACACTAAGTTCATTAGTACTTCCTAATGATTACGTTTTCCGAATTCGCTTAAAAATAGGCAACTCAAATGAGAATGATTTCGCTCTAATGTCATGATGTCTTGGATGATGATTAAATCTAGTTTCATTGTCCTTCATATATCTTCAGAAGAATATCAAACATTCATTAGTGATATACATTTATGCTATTGAGACCTCTAGATGATTTTTATTATGCACATATGATTTCAATGTCTAAAGATGCCTACATAAAGCAAGTAATTTTAGACAAACATAATAATTCTTCATTAAAAAATTCATGTTAAAATATTTACCTTTCTATTGGGTACATCCATCTAAATTGCAGATAGCCTCCAAGAATTTCCTGTTGTGCTAGGTGAATAAGCAAGTGCAACATCACATCAAAGAATGATGGTATGAATATTTGTTCCATCTTACATAATGTAATGGCTATGTTTCTCTCCAATATTTGTAGATTTTCTACCCTTAATGTTTTAGATCCCAACTCCTTAAAAAATATGCTAAGTTCATTTAATGCCTCAGAGATAGGTTCTGGAAATAATCCATGTGTTACCAGAGGTAGGACTTTTTGAAGGAATATATGGAAATCATGAGATTTCATACCAAAAATTTTGCGCTTACTACATTAACATGTCTAGACATATTTGAGAAAATACCATCTGGAAACTTGATTTATTTTATGAATTCACCAATAGTTTTCTTCTCCTCTTGAGATAAGATAAAGCATGGAATTAGAACTTCTAATTTTACATTTATAATTTGTGGAAGGAGATCATGTCTAATATTCATAGCTTTCAAATCTTTATGTTCCTTTGAGTTGTCTTTTGTTTCTCTTCAATATCCATAATTATTCCTATTAGACTATCCCAAATATTTATCTCAATATGCATTACATCAAGATTACGACGCAAACGAAGACTCTTCCAATAAAGAAGCTCAAAGAAAATGCTCTTTTTCTTCCAAGCATGAGCAGGCTTTCCTTTTGGAGATTTGTTCTTTCGTTTCCCAAGGCCAGTTGTGAATATGTCATGCAATTGTATAAAAACTTCTTCTCCTGATAATTCTTTAGGAGGATGTCGTGCTTCCTTTTTCTCATCAAATGCATTTCTATTGTGCCTCCATCTATGATTTAGTGGTAGGAACCTACGGTAGCCCATGTAACATAATTTCCCCCCATGTTTCAATCGAAGGGACCATGTATCCTTGTGACAGGAAGGGCATGCTAATTCACCTCGGGTGGACCACCCTGATAGATATCCATATGCAGGAAAATTGTTTATTGTCCACAATAAAGTAGCATGCAGTTGGAATGTTGTCATAGATACAACATCAAAAGTTTCTACACCTACATCCCATAACACTTGTTTCTCCTCAATGTGCATATGTTTCAACCTTGGTATTAGAGGAAAATACCATAAAGTCTTAATAGGAACTTTTTTTCATCACCTTAAAACTCTTCTTCACCTTTTTGCCAAGCTTGTCTTGAACCACATTGTTAATAGAGTTATGTTTCCACCAAGAATTGGCACAAGTTGAATATGTATCATCATTCTCGTAACCCTTCCAGAACAACATGCAATGGTTGGAACATACATCTATCTTCAAATAGTCGAGGCTCAGGTCGGCAAGATACTTTCTTGCTTCATAGAAAGACTGTGACAATCAAAATCCATTGAATGCCTTAGATAAAAAGTTGATTAAAGAGTTGAAACATCTATTGCTCATTCCAGGGAAACCCTTTAACTACAACAAGTTCATGGTAAAGGACAATCTTGAGTACCCTTCACACCCCTCAAAAAGTGGTTTTTCAACATCTTTCATCAACTTTTGAAACTTTGCAATTTCATCATTCAAACCTTCAGTTTTAGAACTATCATCTATTTGACTAGTGTTGGAAAAAAATATATTGGGAAGTCCTAGCCCATACCTAATCATTCCCTCCATATCATCGGTCTCATTAGCACCATCATCACTAGTATCAAAACTAATCATCTGAACAAATTCACCATGCACCACCCAACATGTATACCACTCAGTTATGTCGTTCACTATTAAATCAGTTGACACTTCATCTTTTGTTTTGCAACTTGCATTGTTACACTTAATACAAGGACAAGGTATCAAACCATCAACTTCTACATTTTCGGAAGCATACTCTATAAATTCAGCAACACCCTTAAGGTATTCTTCTGATAATCTATTTTTTTTTCATCCATCTCTTATCTATACCAGCCATTGAGTCCTATGAACAGAGAACAAATTATTTCTAAATAGGACATATTTTAAAAGTGCATAGATGTAGCCTAATAACTTTCTTTTATCTTAGGCATAAAAATCTACAATAAAAAGACCAAATATAGCGAGCACAAGGATCAAAAAGGCATTTACAAAAAAATAATAACAATTATATTCTTGTATATAAAATAGAAATACATGTCTAAAAATAGTGCACCCTTCCATTATTCATATGCAAAGAATATATTATGTAATTATTTTTTAATTGAAACAAAATTTCATATTTAGATTGAAATCATCTACCATTCAATACTAATACATGACAAGATTCGAAACTAATACTCACTCAATGCACTTGGTTGAATGGAGCCCTTTCTCATTTCAAAGTGTGACACTATCACCACATAAGAGGGAAACCTCAAAACCCTATATCAGGGGAACCCCTGTTAGGGATGTAAATTCTAGCACATGAGAAATGGTTTGAAATAAAAATCATAAACATTATTGATGAATTACTTACGCACTAAAGTATATGATGCTTGAGAAATAAGCTATTTTTGGAATGTAATAAATGAAACATTATCCACTAAAATATTATGTGACGAGCTGCCATATAGTGAACTATTTAGAGTGGGCTACAGAAGAAATAGCACAATATTTTTCAAGAGCTCCTAACACACTCAATTGAATAATAATGAAAAACCTTAGAGATTATATATTTGAAAATTTTAAACATGAAAATATGAATAGTTAATCTTTAATTAAAAATATATGACAAACCAACCTTTGCATATATCAAAGACATAAGCACATTTGCCTCAAAACCTTGATAACTAAGGGGCCCACCTAGACGCTAATTTGGGCACCTCAAACTAAGTTCCTAGCACATCAATTGTCTTAAGTGTGCGCCTAAGCCTTCTTATGCCCAAATTAAGCCAATTTGAGGCTAAATTAGCACGAATGAGGACTAGATTTGGTTATATTAGAATACCTTGAATTAGTTTATGGTCAAAATAGGTATGGGTTAGGCCAAATCAGGTCTTTTTTTCTTATTTGGGAAAACATGTTTGGTTCTCATTTGGGAAAACATGTTTGATTATAGTGGAACTACTTCTAATTTGGGGGAAGTTAGGTATAATTTGGCCAAATTGGATCTCATTTAAGTCAATATATGGTAAATTAGGGGAATTCATGTATGATGAGGTCATGTGGTCCAAAATTAGGTCGGGTGTAGGCCAAATCAGGTCGAATTTGAGAAAAAATTAGGTGTGTTTTGGGGTAAATATATTTGATTTGGGGAAATTCATACTTGTTAAGGTGACACAGTGCCAGGGCTAGACGCCTTGCTCCAAGGCACGACAAGGTGTGTCTAGGTGTCGTTTAGGCTTCTTTGGAAAAAAATTTGTATAATTTACTTATGTGTATACATGTGTTATGATTTTTATAACATCCCCCTTCATATATATGTTGTTTTTACCTAGTCTATACTCATGCTATGATGTTTATATCAATTCCCCTTCAAATATATGTTATATTTCATATTTATAATTGTAGGTTACTATATAGAGTCATGGTGAATCCACTAATATACATGTTTTACAGGAGGTAACATATTTATTTTTTATACATATGTATATATGTACATATTAAACACAACTAAGCATGTATATATAAAATTTTATTGTTGCATACATAGATATATATACATAATTTTAGAAGGTATACTTGGATGTATAGACGTAATTGTGGTAATATGAGTATTTATATTTCCATTTATATTCACAATATACTCTTATATCAGTTTTGTAATCCACTATACATTAGTTTTAGACTTGGGGGATTAAGGCAGCAATAGATAATTTTGTTTCAGTAAATAATTTTCATTATTTAGGGTTACTTTCAGCTTATATAAATGTCTCTTGCAGCTAATATGGCTGCTTGAAGTTCCTAAAATAAGCAAGATAGGATTTGGCATAATTAATGGTAAATTTATATTGCAATTGGCAAGCAATCCAGTGGAAGAAAATACCTCAACATCAAGATCATATTTAACCAACTATCTAGAAAAACAATTATACAAATATCAGGAGTATTGTAAGGAGAGTGAAATCACCCCTTTACTAAAATATGGTAAACAAAACACCATTAGAAAGTAGCAGAATAAAAAATAACTCACTATATTTAATTTCATAAAAGGTTTACAAAAATACATCAAATTTTCCCATTAGCGTTTACATCAAGACACACAATCAGGATCTAGATAGAGGGAAGTCCAGACTACTTCAAATCTTGTCTCCAAAGGAACATCTCCAAGAGCTAGGTCTAAGCCAAAAGCTATATACTCCTTGTCTTATTCATCACCTGGGTGATTGGGAAAGAACCCAACAAAAGGGAGAGGAAAACAAGGTATGCGTCAAATAATGAATAAGTACAAGAGTAAAGGAAATCATATGAAGCATAATTATATTGAATCGTCATAAGATGAGAGGGCCAAGAGAATGAGGCACATGACAAAATAGATTCTTAACATTACAAAACATATAAGAAGTAGCATGCATGATATTAATTGGACTACATTAACTAAGTAGGGTTGAGGCACCTACTGAACCTCAACCTATAGGTGAGGGGAGAATTCATACATTCCCAGTCACCTATCAAATTTTATAGGGGAGGAATAACACATTCCCCAGGGGGAGAATAACATGTTCCCCAGGGCGATTATTTACATACCCTCTGTGGGTGGTTGTACATAAGTACCACTACAATAGTTAAATAGCCAAATAAACCATCATGCTCAAGAAATAGTAAAGTGGCAAGATAAATCATCATATAATTACAACTTAGTGGTGGGGTTCCAAGACCCAAGAATAATGTTTTGAAACTAATTTATGAGGCAAGTATAGCAAAAGATTCAAGAGTATATGAAATAGGGTTTAATAAAGCCTCATTATAGAAAAATAGGTTAAGGCACAATTATTCCCAACTTAAGGTGTAAATGGACATACATAAAGAGGGATTGCACATACATAGCACATACATAAAGAGGGATTGCACATACATAGCACATACATAAAGAGGGATTGCACATACATAGCACATGCCTTTCATTATGATTCATATTACCCACTTTCATCACTTGATTGAGTCCATGATCAATTTTTCCTATTTTCAATTCGTATACATGTATTAGAATGATATATATGCATTAAGGTAGAGAAAACCCATATTTTTACTTTTTATAGAAAAACCTCAATTTAGAATATGAAAACATCACCATAGACTTAGTTAGGTTCTTATGATTAAGAAAACATATAATTTTGCATATTTTGGAGTTACGATGATTAGAGTGTATTTTTGGTGATTTTTAAGTGATTAAATCATTTTCTAAGAAACCACCATCGACAAAACTCAAAACCAATACTTGGAAATATTATTATTGAAAATAAAATGTTTTTTTGAGTTTAGGACGTATTTTACTTTAGTTTTTGGACAAAGGAATCAAAAGTTATGAATTATTGAAATTCAGCCAATCAGAAACTGACACATCATCAAACCAAACGAGATAAGCAAAGAGAGAGAGGGAGGGAGGGAAAACACCATTCAACCAAGATCAGATTTTAAGTTGCATAGGTAACCAAACTAGAACTTCTAGAGAAGGTAAACAACAAGAAATCAAAACCTTAGAAGAGCATGGTAAAAAGAGATGGAAATCGTCGATTTTCAACATAAAAGCATGAGTTTTAAGCATGTACTAAGCAATATATGAGTAGGGTGTTAACCAAAGTTGCCTCTAGGAAGGTAATAAGGTTCAAACAGAAAGGATTCCGAGATTAGAAGGTCTGGTTGCTCCAAGCCAAGCTTCTTTCTTGAGCAAGGATCACCTTCTCCACTTTAGAGGTGCAAACCCTAGCAAAAGAGCAAGGAGATGACGTGCTTTAGGGGTTTAGGTGGAGTTTTACCATATATGGTCATGGTTCCGACCTAGAAGAAGGTGTAAGGAAGACTATCAGTATGAAAATAGGAAATTAAGGGAGGAAACTTACTAGTTTTGGTCGAAATTACCAAGGAGGAGCTTTAGAAACCCTAATAGAGCAATTTGGAAGCCCTAGGAGCCTTCTTTACCAAGGTAGGCTCCCTCTATTACCTTGGGGCAGCAACTTCATGGCCCAATACAGAAGGAACTATTATCTAAGCTAGAGGAAAGAAAAGGAGAGCAAGAGTTTTTGAATTGTGAGTTGGGAAGTGGTATACATGGCCATATATAGAAAGAGGTGAAGCATTAGGAGTCTTAAGGGACTTTCCATGTGTCTTTAGCCTAGGGATTGATGGCCATGCAAGATGATAGCTCATAGAGGCTTCATGCATATCAAAAGTCGGTTCTAAGAGTCCATATATTATTCTAGGCCATCCCCACCGTTTTTCAAGAAAGAAATAACCTCATTGGTTGATAGCTTTTAAGGATAAGCATCTTTATAAAGAGGGTAATCCCTATAATGCCCTTGGAAAGAAATACCATCAAACCAAGGTGAAACTAGGTTCTCCAATGGTTTCAAATCTCATTAATGGTAAGGGAATATCTAAGGATTAAAATTCAGGAGATAATTTGCAAAGAAAACCTCCCAATTGGGTAAATTGCATAAAAGTCCAAAATGTACCTACAATTGTGTAACTTGCACAAACAACATCCAAATCGAACCAAACTTCATCCACAAGTTTTCTTTGATATGTATAATATGAATTTTCCATTATTTCCATATTTGCAAGTTATAAATCACATTATTAATTACTTATGCCTTTTATTGATTTTCTCTCTCCTGAACTTATCCTAATATTTCAAGGTTGTCCAAATTAGATGAAATTTGACATGTAGGCTAATTTGGATATGTAGATTTCGAATTTGAAGTTTGTTTCCTCTTTTGAGACTTCTTTTTATGATATGTGTCATATGGCCCATTAACAACCCATTATCTAAATTGTTCATCCAATTAAGTTTCTTATCTTCATATTACCACTAAAATGAGTTATGTGGCATATTTTATGTTTTCAAATCACACCAAAAAGTTAGATTAAGGTTTAGAACACTTAATTATGGTAATTAAGCTTTCACTGTGGTATTTGTGCATATAAACCCTTCCATTGGTATAATTAGTGAATAAAAGTTCACTAAACCACTATAAATTCCATTAATTAAATAGAAAGGCCAATAAGGATAGAAATGAAAGGAAAAGATGGGAAAGAGGGTCAAAAGACAAAATTTCAGAATTCGGTATGTTACAACAATCCACCCCTTAAAGAGGATTTCATCTCTGAAATCACAAGCAAGAAGGGAAGGGTGAGTGTGCAACCTCTCATCATAAAACATCAGGGTATTTCTCCAGCCTTAACATCCACCAAACAATTCATCAACATATACTCCACAAACATCTCAACATAGGTTAGGTCCTCAAGGATCACCTAGGCTCCATTTTTTATATATTCTTTTAGGAGATTTAACATTATTTACATTTTTGGCTCATGAAGTTTATATTTATTGAGATATCACATTATCATTATTATTCTTTTAATTGTGTCATGTCATATTTACTTTATTACCAAGGAAGTTATATTTCATTATCATCCATGAAACATCATATATATATATATATATATATATATATATATATTTCTCATTTATCTTACTAAGAATTTCAGCAAAATTATGGGTTACTCAATTCCCTTAATACACTTGATCATTATCCTTAATATTTTGAACTTCGACTTCATTATCCTTATACTATCACACAGATTAATTTATAACAAATTATTTTGCATGAAATATTCAATTTGTCTTTAATTCTTCATTCAATCCGAATTATGTCACATCAATTACATATATTTATATTAAATGTTATCTCATTACCACATTATCTTTATTGTTCACATTTATTTCATCATTAATCATTTTATCATATTTATTTATATTATTTATTTGCACATTTATGTGAATCGAATCACTTCATATTCATATTGAAGTCATTCCATGTATTTTAATGATCAAGGTGAGGCATATTACAAATTGATTGATAACAGCAAATTTTGTGATGTTTTAGACTATTTTTCTGTTATCAAAACTACCCTTTTTAACTGTTTTCCTCTCTTTTATATGTACTTTTGCAATAATTGGCCAAACGACGCTCTTAATCCAATATTTCCAACTTTTGCAGATTTTTCCTACAATTTTGACCCATTTTGTCACCAATAAGGCTGTCCCGGCCCACGAATAAGCTCCACCTGCATCGGCCTTCCAGGCGCCCGATACGATCACCGACCGGCAGGGTAGCGCGACACAACAACGCGCGACATGGGGACGCCGTGCAAGAAGAAGCTGACGGGTGACACGTCTCTTACCCGACAGGGAGCCGCACTCGCCACGACAACTCAAGCTTATCACGCGCGACACAGACCACCCACCGGCAGGCGCCGCCCGTCACGTGACTGACAGCCGACACCCTACGCGTGGGGATACCAGTATCGGTCGTCCACTGAACCATGAATAGGGAGGACACGTGGTGCTTCGAGCACCATAACATCCCCCAACCGCTTCCTATAAATAGCAGCTACAGGAAGTCGAAAAGACAGTTCACACAGTTGGGAACTTTGAGCGATCTTCGAAGGAAAACTGCGAGAGCAAGAGTATCGTGCCTCAGTGCTCGTACCGGGAAACTCTAGGTGAGCTCTTCCTCATCCCGAGAGGGAGGGGATGGTTCACTTAGGACCGTCCCGGGCGACACTGCAGGCTGATATCGGCCAACGTTGATGAGCGACACAAGTGCCCGACAGTAGTTGCATCGCTCCATGCCAGACACGATATCGAACCCGATACGCTTCGCCCGTCATAGCATGCCGCCTGAGAGGATGCCTCGCGCGACATGAGGGTATCAACCAGGGTCCTTGAGCGATACAGTCGACCATCACGGTGTGCCGCCCGACACTGATGTATCGGGCTGGGCTCCTGACCGGTATCGGGCTGGAGAGCTGCAGTGGACTGTCGTCCTTCTACATTAAGAAGGTGACATTTATCCTTATTTCTGTTATTTAATTCTTTACTTATGCATTGTAATTAAGACCTTTAATGTTTATGGAAATGGAAAAGCTTAATCACTTGCTACTCTATGCTTGGTGTAATTGTTGGATGACTGCTATGTTTAATATCTGAACTGTAGCTTGCATGTTTGCATCGCGTTTTGCTTAGCTACCGAATCGTGTTTTCCCATCGCAACAACTTTGAGAGATGTGTTGTGGCTCTAGTGTTTGGGCTGATTCTGGAGTACGAGAATGCTCGGAATCAGAGTTGCTTCAGTAACATTTCACTCTAACTTAAGTCCAACAACCTCGAGAGGGGTGTTGATGCTTGGTTAGAGGTACCCACTCAGAGAGGAGGGGTACAGGATGCTCCTGCTGCCGCTTGTTTTACCAAAGTTTATCCTTCGCACCTTGCTTTAGCTCTAGTTTGATCTTTCTGTTTCTGTTGCATGAAAACCCGTAAAAATTGCTAAACGACTAAAACCTAAGTTTTTCTTATAACTCCAGTTGGAGATAGTTTTCTTCATTTTGTTTGTGACATCTTGTTGTTTCCCCTTGGGGAATTTAATATCTCTTTGTACCTACTGGAGTGTAGCGTGTCGATTCTGAGTTCTCAACACTACCACCCTTGTCCCTGTGTTCGACCCCGTATATCTACTTCGACCCTGTAAACAAAGTTGCGGGGGCCTAGAAGGATTCGGGTTATAAATGTAAAAGCTCGACTACCTCAAATCCGCCTCCAATTTTAGGAAGCGCGATTTAGGCCGGTCAAACTTTTGGCACCGCTGCCGGGGACAAGGAAAAATGGCACTGTTGATGAATCCGAATCCACTAACTATACTCCAGTGCCTCAAGCTTAGAAATGAGCTTGACAACACTCTTTGCTTTTGTTATTTTATTGTCATTTTCCTTTGCACAAAATAAATAATTCTAATTTCTAAACTTGATTTCTCATGCCATTTCAGGAACTCTACAGAACGACGATCTGTACCATCAAGCTCTGACACCATGTCTCGCTGTGAGCAATCTATGTCTGAGGGTGAACATCAAGGCCGAGATGGGATTTCACACCAACCTAGCTTGGTTGGGCAGTTGTTCACTTACATAAAAAGACAAGACACTATCATCAACCAGCTGGCACAGGGAGCGCTCTCCAGTCCTAGAGCTCTAAATTCTATGCAACACTAGATGGTGAGTCTGCAGATGCGCCAGCACGAGGTCGATCAACGATTGGCCCAGATGGCCGCTCTGAGAAAGGACCCTACAGGAAAGACACTCTCCTACCCTAAAACTTCCAGAATGGCAGTACTAAGGTCTGGGAAGATGGTGGAGCGCACAGATGAAACTAGACCAGAGCGTGAGCCAAGGCCCGAGAGTGTGATTCCGGTTGAGGACGAAGATAGACAAGCAGAAGCTCGAGAGCCTACACAGAAGCCTTCCGATGAGCTATCTGGTGGGAGGAATCCTTATGCTCCCAGGTTGTTGTTTCCTTATAAGATGATCAAGGCAAATTTGAAAAAGCGTCACGAAAGGTTCATGGACTCGATCAGGAAACTGCATCTTGAAGTCCCCTTCCTTGACGCCTTGGAGGAGATGCCGACCTACGGCAAGTTCCTCAAGGATCTTATCACGAAGAAAAGAAGAGGAGGAAGGGTTGAGACCATGCACCTAGTGTCTGCTTCCTCAGCCTTCGTGAAGCTTGACCTGCCAAACAAAAGAAGAGACCCTAGAGCTTTTACGATCCCATTTGCCATCGGGGACAATGTTGAGCGAAAAGGTCTTGCCGATTTAGGGGCAAACATCAGCCTCATGCCCCTGAGCTTCGCGCAAAGGTTGGGTCTAACCGACATGGTTCATACCAATATGAGGATTGAACTGGCGGACCATACCTAAAAGAGACCAGTCGGCATTGTTGAAGATGTGTCGATCAGGGTCGGTAATTTCTTCATACCTTGCGACATAGTAGTTTTTGACACATCAGAAGACCCCCGCTATCTGATCATCTTTGGACGCCCTTTCTTGGCTACAGGAAGGGCGTTGATTGATGTCTCCGAGGGGATGATCACGTTGAGGGTCGGAAACGACCATCTGGATTTCAAGCTGAAGGAGGCAATGAAGGGTCCTTCCATGTCAGAATCTGCATGTTTCGTGGACAGCTACGATAAATTCTGCGAAGAGATAAAGGAGGACATCCGGATAGTGGACCCCCTTGCGAGGGCTATAATCTGTCAGGATTCCGACTCCGAAGATCCTGAAGTTGCGAAGTATCTCGACCTTTTTGACCTATCTTACGAAGATCTGCACGAAGAGGATGAGGTTGTGGAGTTCGTGAAGTATGCCTCTCTCGAGGAGGGGCCTCAAGAGAAGGCATCCAGAGCAAAGCCTGAGTTGAAACCATTGCCTGAAGGTCTGAAATATGAGTTCTTAGATGAAGAAGAGAGAAACCCTGTCATCATAAATGGCAATCTTTCAAGAAACCTGCTGGACCGACTTCTTGAGAAGTTAAGACTCCACAGGGGGCTATAGGATATTCTGTAGAGGACATCAAAGGCCTTATCCCTGCCTTATGCATGCATCACATCAACTTGGAAGAATCTGCCAAGCCTCTGGCTCAACCCCAGAGGAAGCTGAACCAGATGCTCAAGGAAGTCGTCAAGAAAGAGGTACTCAAGCTAAGGGATGCGGGGATCATTTACCCAATCAACGATAGCAATTGGGTGAGTCCGATCCACGTAGTACCCAAAAAGGGTGGGATGATAGTGGTAAGGGGAGAAAGGGGCGACGAGGTGGCGGTTAGGACCATCACCAGATGGAGGATGTGCATCGATTACCGAAAGTTAAATCAGGCTACAAAAAAAGATCATTTTCCGCTACCTATTATTGACCAAGTTCTTAAAAGATTAGTGCATCACGATTTCTTTTGTTTCCTTGATGGCTTTTCAGGATTTTATCAGGTACCCATATTGCCAGACGATCAGGAAAAAACAACATTCACCTGCCTCTACAACACTTATGCTTTCAGAAGGATGCCCTTCAGTCTCTACAACGCCCCCGCCACCTTTCAAAGATGCATGATATCAATGTTTTCAGATTTTCTAGAAGATATCGTGGAAGTTTTCATAGACGATTTTTCGGTCTATGGAAAGGACTTCGATACCTGCTTGAAAAATCTGTCGTTGGTTCTTCAAAGGTGTGAGGAGAATAGCCTGGTTCTAAACTGGGAAAAGTGTCATTTCATGGTACAGGAGGGCATCGTTCTGGGGCATAAGATCTCGAAGCATGGGATCAAGGTGGACGCAAGCAAAGTTGAAGAAATATCTAAGCTTCCCCCACCAAAATCCGTGATGGGAGTGAGAAGCTTCCTAGGGCACGCTGGATACTACCGAAGATTCATAAAGGACTTCTCGAAGATTTCCAAACCATTGTCCAATCTTTTGGTAAAGGATGCTGAATTTGTTTTCTCTAATGATTGTCTCAATGCTTTTTAGGATTTGAAAAATGCTTTAGTATCACCACCCATCCTCCAAGCGCTGGATTGGGATTTACCCTTTGAGCTTATGTGCAACGCTAGCGACTATGCAGTAGGAGCAGTCCTGGGGTAGAAGAAAGATAAAAGGAACCATGTGATCTGCTATGCTAGTCGCACGTTGGACGAAGCTCAGGTAAATTACACAACCACAGAAAAAGAGATGCTGGCAATTGTCTTCGCCTTCGATAAGTTCAGTTCGTATCTAGTTGGAGCAAAGGTCAAGGTATATACAGATCATGGGGCTATAAAATATCTAATACAAAAGAAAGACACAAAGCCCAAGCTGTTGAGGTGGGCCTTATTACTTCAAGAGTTCGACCACGAAATTATCGACAAGAAGGGCGCAGAAAATGTGGTCGCTGACCACCTATCGAGGATCATAGCTGAAAGCCAAGAGGGACCACCAATCAACGACGACTATGCCGATGAGGCTCTTATGTTGGCCGAAGCTCAAGAAGAAAGCTTACCCTGGTTTGCGGATATCTGCAATTATCTTGCTTGCGGAGAACTGCCTCCTGACATCACGTACAATCAGAAAAAGAAGTTATTCGTGGATGCTAAAAACTACTATTGGGATGAACCTCTCCTTTACAGGAGATGCGCTGACAATTTATACAGGAGGTGCATCCCAGAGGAAGAAACCACGAACATCCTGAAATAATGCCATGCCTCCCCCTACGGTGGACACCTGGGTAGCGAAAGAACAGCTGCAAAAGTGCTACAGGAAGGTTTCTACTGGCCCTCCTTATTTAAAGATGTTGCACAGTTCGTAAAAGTCTGCAAAGAGTGCCAGTCTACAGGGAATATAGGGCGGAGGAATGAAATGTCGATGGCAAGTTGGATCGAAGTAGAAATCTTCGACGTATGGGGGATTGGCTACATGGGACTGTTTCCTCCTTCCAGGGGGTATCAATACATACTAGTGGCAGTAGACTATGTATCGAAGTGGGTGGAAGCAGTAGCAACCCAAACATGCGACGCCAAGTCGGTAACCAAGCTATTTGAGAAGACAATCTTTCCTTGATTCGGTGTACCGCGCACTGTAATAAGCGATGGCGGGTCACACTTTGGAGAGAGACAGTTTGAAGCACTCCTATGTAAGTACGGAGTGAAGCACAAGATCGCTACACCCTACCACCCGCAGACGTCAGGGAAGGTAGAGGTTTCCAACAGGCAGATTAAGCAAATCCTTGAGAAAACTGTCAGCCGAACGATGAAAGATTGGTCTATGAAGCTTGACGACGCACTATGGGCCTACCAGACTGCCTACAAAACGCCCATTGGAACCACCCCCTACAAACTTATCTACGGAAAATCCTAGCATCTACCCCTAGAACCGGAACACAAGGCCCTTTGGGCGATCAAATTCTTAAACATGGACCTTGAAAAAGCAGGAGAGAAGAGATTTTTGCAGCTTTAAGAGCTCGAGGAGTTGAGGATGAACGCCTATGAAAATGCAAAAATCTACAAATAGAGGACGAAAGTGTGGCATGATGACCACCTCAATAGGAAAGACGTAAGAGAAGGGGATAAGGTTTTATTATTCAAGTCCTCCATTCGTCTTTTTCCTGGAAAGTTACAGATAAGATGGTCGGGACCGTTTACTGTGTCGAAGATATACCCATCAGGAATGATGGAACTCTACGACAAAGACGATCCGACCAAGGTCTTCAAGGTGAATGGGAACAGAGTAAAGAGGTATTATGAAGATAAAGCTTTTGTCAGGAGAGCAGAGATCGACTTGCAGGATATGGGTAATATCGAAGGCTGAACGTGAAGAGCTTACACCGGTCGAGATGGCGACGTAAACTTCAGTGCTCCTCGAGAGGCAGCCCGAGTTTTTTTCTTTCTTTACTAGAATAGGATGCATTTTATTTTCCTGTAAAACAAACCCTGCAAACATTATGGATTGTAATAAGCCCTGAGTCAGTGTACGCGCCGAGCGTACCGACTCTTCTGTTTTATGGGCCACCGCTGTATTTTACGAGCTCTGAGGAGTAATACCTTCTGAGGTCGGGGATCTAACCCTGAGTCGATGATGTTTTACCCTTTGATTGCCTTTTCTTCTCTTAGTTTTAGTTTTCGGCTGCCTGTTTTTAACCATGTCTAGCGGCTGTCTATCGGGCATCGCAATGGCCGTGACGGATGGTATCCCCGGGCGGTGTGCACCCACATCGTGCATGCGAGTGATTGCCCTTAATGAGACTGATGGGACCATCGTCTCGGGAATGGCATGTCTCAACGGACGGCGTGCACTCCAGGACTGCCCATTTTTACCCCCCCAGCCGAGTTTGCTATATATAGTAAGGAGGGCTCAACGTGTCAGGCTACTACACTTACTCTTTTCGCCACCTGTACCGCATGCAGTAATCCACTCTTGCTCACATATCGGCCAGCTTGCCTTCACCCTTGTATCGGGAGATGGCTCCAAAGAGCAAAGGTATATCCCGACAGCCTGTTGCCCGACACGGGTTTCATATCGTGCGCTGCTTATCGGGTTGACGAACTTAGTCGATTTATCTTGTATCACCCGACGCATGTGAAGCACGACACGGCAGCCGATCGTGTTTGCCCGATATGCCATATCGGGCGACACGTTTTTCTTTTGTGGTGCCCTCATGAAGTTGCTTCATGAGACCTTATCGCCTGACACACCCGTGTCGGGAAGCGTGTTGTGCCGCGCTGATCGCCCTTATCACCCGATCTCGTGTCGCCTCAGATCTTTCTTTTGATGAATGATACACTGGGTTTTACATCGCGACAAGTTTTATCGAGATTTCAATTTTTCCCGACCTAACATTTAAGTGATCAATGGACTTGATAACAGGTATGGCTCACACGAAGCAAACCTCCGGTCGGGCTAACAAACAAGGCACAAAATGCGGAATCGCGGCCGCCGCTGAAGCAACAACTGTCGGACAGAAACATCAGAATCCCAAAGCAGCGGGGCCACCAACCCCAAAAAGAGAGCAAGGATAAATTTTCTTGATTTGGTAACCCCAAAAGAGGTGCATTTCCTTATCATAGTCTGTCTTCTGCGATGGTTTAGGGCCATCTCCAAAAGAGGACGATAATAAAAATAGAGAGGCCCTCTAACTGCACACTCCTGGGAACGAAAATGGAATGTGGACTGAAACTGGGATTGACGATCAATCCTTTTGTTCATGTTCACAACGAAAGTACCAGGAGTAAGGAGAGGCCAAATAATTTTGAGGGATTTGTGCTTGTTCCGGCTACATCCAGCTGGGGAAATAAAATGGAGGTAGCAAAGAAGCATATTGCAGCTTCTCGAAGGCACAAGCGCAACCACAATCTAACCTTCACTGGACTAGCATGACCTCGCCTTGTCTTATTCACTACTCTAGGACAGAGTGTGGAGTAAGTTTGGGGGAGGGCACCCATGTACCAGTGAAGGAGGTATAAAAATCTTTTTCTTCACCTCCACCCTTTGTGTCATTACGTTCTTCTCCTATATCATGTGTATGTACCCATGCTTGTATAAAATGCCATGCTCAAATAAAATTTTTGAAAAATTTTGCTTATCTTTTTCCCTTACATATGTACAAAGTCACTATATTAGTAAAAACCTGATGCAACTTCTTGCCAAGTTTGTTTTCTTTATGCTTAACGAGATGCAAGTTCTGTTATATCTTTCTGACAATGCTGCCTCAAACAAACAAAAGATTATGTTCCTCCGTGCCAAAATTTTTGAAAAATAATATATATCTTGCAAATAGCTAAGAGACGAGAATGGAGAAGGAAAAAGCTGCCCAAACAACAGAAATCCCTCTTGTTTCCCCTTACCCAACAAAAATCCCAAAAAGAGAAAGTAGCCTTATGAGGGTGAATAAAAGCATGAGAGTTGTGCCCGATAAAAGAAAAGAAAAAATATATATATATACACACTTGTTTTCCAAGAGTACCCATCTTTAGGCATGGTATACCGGGACAGTGGTACGTAGGATGTGAAATCACTGCTCTAAAGCCAACTAGCTTGGACTACAGGGACCACTTGCCCGCTAACGGACCCTTACCTGGATGGACTGATGGAGACAAGAAAAACCCCAAAAAGCCTTATCCTACCCTATACACAACTTTCTACCCCAAAAATAAAGTTGTTTCGTGTGGAAGCTAACTTCGGAATCATGCACCAAAGTCTCGTTGAAGCTGTAGAGAAATTTTTTTTTACTGAAATAATAAGGCAGGGAACACAAGGTCTTTTGTTTGTAGTGAGGCAGCATTATCTCTAAAGGCGTTACGATACTTGTTTTACCTCTTGGCCTGAAAGCTACACCGAGCAAGAAGGAGCATCACTAAATAAAGTTTAAATATTGATTGAGGACAATCAAAACGCTAAGTTTGGGGGAGTTGATAACACCAAATTTTGTGATGTTTTAGACTGTTTTTCTATTATCAAAACTGCCCTTTTTAATTGTTTTTCTCTCTTTTATATGTACTTTCGCAATAATTGGCCAAACAACGCTCTTAATCCAATATTTCCAACTTTTGCAGAGTTTTCCTACAATTTTGACCTATTTTGTCATCAATAATGCCGTCCTGGCCCACGAATAAGCTCCACCTGCAGCGGCCTTCCAGGCGCCCGATACGATCGCCGCCCAGCAGGGTAGCGCGACACAACGATGTGCGACATGGGGATGTCGCGCAAGAAGAAGTTGATGGGCGACACGTCTCTTACCCGACAGGGAGCCGCACTCGCCACGACAACTCAAGCTTATCGCGCGCGACACAGGCCACCCACCGGCAGGCGCCGCCCGTCACGTGACCGACAACCGACACCCTGCGCCGGGCGATACCAGTATCGGTCGTCCACTGAACCACGAAATGGGAGGACATGTGGTGCTTTGAGCACCATAACTTCCCCCAACCTCTGCCTATAAATAGCAGCTACAGGAAGCCGAAAAGACAGTTCGCACAGTTGGGAACTTTGAGCGATCTTCGGAGGAAAACTGCGAGAGCAAGAGTATTGTGCCTCACTGCTCGTACCAGACAACTCTAGGTGAGCTCTTCCTCATCCCGAGAGGGAGGGGATGGTTCACTTAGGACCGTCCCAGGTGACACTGCAGGCCAATATCGGCCAACGTTGATGAGCGACACAAGTGCCCGACAATAGTTGCATCGCTCCATGCCAGACACGATATCGAACCCGATATGCTTCACCCGTCATAGCGTGCCGCCCGAGAGGGTGCGCCGCCCGACATGAGCATATCGGCCAGGGTCCTTGAGCGATACAGTCGGTCGTCACGATGTTCCGCCCGACACTGATGTATCGGGCTGGGCTCCTGACCGGTATCGGGTTGGAGAGCTGCAGTGGACTGTCGTCCTTCTACATCAAGAAGGCGACATTTATCCTTATTTCTGTTATTTAATTCTTTACTTATGCACTATAATTAAGACCTTTAATGTTTATGGAAATGGAAAAGCTTAATCACTTTCTGCTCTATGCTTGGTGTAATTGTTGGATGACTGCTATGTTTAATATCTGAACTCTAGCTTGCATGTTTGGATCGCGTTTCACTTAGCTACCGAATCGTGTTTTCCTGTCGCAACAACTTCGAGAGATTTGTTGTGGCTCTAGTGTTTGGGATGATTCTCGAGTATGAGAGTGCCCGGAATCGGAGTTGCTTCAGTAATATTTCACTCTAACTTAAGTCCAGCAACCTCGACAGGGGTGTTGATGCTGGGTTAGAGGTACCCGCTCTGAGAGGAGGGGTACATGATGCTCCTGCTGCCGCTTGTTTTACCAAAGTTTATCCTTCGCACCTTGCTTTAGCTCTAGTTTGATCTTTCTATTTCTGTTGCAATGAAACCCCTAAAAATGGCTAAACGACTAAAACCTAAGTTTTTCTTGTAACTCCAGTTGGAGATAGTTTTCTTCATTTTGTTTGTGACATCTTGCTGTTTCCCCTTGGGGAATTTAATATCTCTTTGTACCTGCCGGAGTGTAGCGTGTCGATTCTGAGTTCTCAATACTACCACCCTTGTCCCTGTGTTCGACCCCGTATATCTACTTCGACCCCGTAAACAAAGTTGCGGGGGCCTAGAAGGATTCGGGTTTTAAATGTAAAAGCTTGACTACCTCAAATCTGCCTCCAATTTTAGGACGCGCGATTTAGGCCGGTCATTGATTCACATTAAGTGACTAATCGTGTGTGTATAAGATAACAAGGTAACATACCATGCATTTCATATTGATGACTTGATTAATATGTGATTAGATGATTATATGTATCATTTATGTGTATCAAAGTATGTTAATTGATTATGACGCCTAATGTAATTAATGTATCATGAAATGCAATAAGGATGTATATGTTAAGGTTAGATGATTACAAATTAGGGTTTAGGTTAATATGATCACTATATTTTACTTAGCATGTATTAAGTCCGAGATTAGGTTACAATCATCTTACTTGTCATTTAATTAGAGTTTATTAGTTTATGACATGGGCAACACCATGGATATCCATTAGATTTAATATGTGAGTTACTCATATTATGTGCATTAGGTATTCATTAGGGTTTGAACATATAAATTATTCCTCAGATGATCATTATATGTTCATTAATATATAAACAAGCACGTTAGGATATAACTATAACTTTTTTGGACCCCACTAAGGCTTCAAGCACAAAAACTCCTAAGTATGGGGTTAGGGTTTATAAAGATAGTGTAGATAGATTTCAAGATGTCATAGGGTACCATCCCCCTAAAGAGGATTTCATCCTCGAAATCTAACCACCCAACATCATCAAACTAACTATACTCCACCCCTTAAAGGGTTCAACCTATCAAGCCAAACTACACTAGGGTTAAAGGATGAGTCTAACTTAACCATGTACAAGATCCATCATACTTCCACTGCACACTCTGATAGCTCACTTAACCCCAAACTTCAAAGTCTAGGTTCTAGGGATAACTATCCAAACATGTGGTCCTATGGGTCATAAGAAAACTAGTCTTGGTATCCATCCTCAAACAAGTCACCATAAACCTAAAACTTAGGGCTCCCAAAGATATACAACATAGATGTCTGAGGTCACTATTGCCTAAAAGAAAACTGTTTCGGACAATCCATTTCAGCTTAGGCCAGGCCGGTCTCATATGGATCTGGGAGTCCTCGTAAACCAAGCAAGTGGCGCAGAGGAAAATATTGCCAGCCCCCAGAACCATAAGAAAAAAAGTAAAGAGATGACGTGCTTTAGGGATTTAGGTAGAGTTTTACCATGTATGGTCACGGTTCTGACCTAGAAGAAGGTGTAAGGAAGACTATCAATATGAAAATTGGAAATTAAGGGAGGAAACTTACTAGTTTTGGTCAAAATTACCAAGGAGGAGCTTTAGAAACCCTAATAGAGCAATTTGGAAGCCCTAGGAGCCTTCTTCACCAAGGTAGGCTCCCTCTATTACCTTGGGGCAGAAACTCCGTCGCCAAATATAGAAGGAACTATTATCTAAGATAGAGGAAAGAAAAGGAGAGCAGGAGTTTTTGAATTGTGAGTTGGGAAGGGGTATACATGGCTATATATAGAAAGAGGTGAAGCATGAGGAGTCTTAAGGGACTTTCCATGTGTCTTTAGCCTAGGGATTGATGGACATGCAAGAGGATAGCTCATAGAGGCTTCATGCATATCAAAAGTCAGTTCTAAGAGCCCATAGATTATTCTAGGCCATCCCCACCGTTTTTTAAGAAAGAAATAACCTCACTGGTTGATAGCTTTTAAGGATAAGCATATTTATAAAGAGGGTAATCCCTATAATGCCCTTGGAAAGAAATACCATCAAACCAAGGTGAAACTAGGTTCTCCAATGGTTTAAAATCTCATTAATGGTAAGGGAATATCTAAGGATTAAAATTCAGGAGATAATTTACAAATAAAACCTCCCAATTGGGTAAATTGCATAAAAGTTCAGAATGTACCTAAAATTGCATAACTTGCACAAACAACATCCAAATCGAACCAAACTTCATCCACAAGTTTTCTTTGATGTGTACAATATGAATTTTCCATTATTTCCATATTTTGAATTTATAAAATCACATTATTAATTACTTATGCCTTTTATTGATTTTCTCTCTCCTAAACTTATCCTAATATTTCAAGGTGGTCCAAATTAGATGAAATTTGACATGTAGGCTAATTTTGATATGTATATTTCGAATTTGAAGTTTGTTTCCTCTTTTGAGACTTCTTTTTATGAGATATGTCATATGTCCCATTAACAACCCATTATCTAAATTGTTTATCCAATTAAGTTTCTTATCTTCATATTACCACTAAAATGAGTTATGTGGCATATTTTATGTTTTCAAATCACATCAAAAAGTTAGATTAAGGTTTAGAGCACTTAATTATGGTAATTAAGCTTTCACTAAGGTATTTGTGCATAAACCCTTCCATTGGTATAATTAGTGAAAAATGTTCACTAAACCAGTATAAATTCCATTAATTGAATAGAAAGGCCAATAAGGAAGGAAATGAAAGGAAAAGATGGGAAAGAGGGTCAAAAGACAAAATTTCAGGATTCGGTATGTTACAAATATGATCTAGAAAATAATGATATTGTACACCAAACATAGATACATATACTTTATTTGTATATTAGAACGTGTATTTAGCATATAAATATGTATATATAGGGTTAGTGGTTCATAAAAATGCATAAGGCGACATATTGGTCAAGACATAGGTCAAGGCACACCCCCTTGAGATGACTTGTTGCTTAAGTGTCCACCTAGACGCTCACCTTGATAAGTATGGGGAAATTAGATCACATTTGGCCGAACTGAGTCTCATTTGGTCAATATAGGGAAAATTAGAGGAAGTAAGGTCTTATTATGCAGTGTTATGAAAATGTGGTATTCTTTAGGAAGCAATCAGGTCAAATTTGATAAACTATGTCTGATATTGGAGAAGCAGTATTGCATAGGGAAAATTATGTCTAATTTAGCCACATTAGGTCTCATTTTTTGTACAAGTCAAGTATATTATAGAATGTTAAGGTCTGATTTGATGGAAACATTGAAATGTTGAGGAAAACATACATAGTTCAAGGAATCTTAGAGGGAATTATATGAAGATAATATGAACATGACTTGGAAATTTAGATACAAAAATTGGAGGAAGATAGAAGTATTAAGGGATATAGTTTAATAGTCTACAAACCAAATAAGAAAATGTGATTGTCTAATTTATAGTTGTATTTGAAATTATCGTTCACAATATGTTTCCCGTCCCCTCAAACCAAACACACCCCAATTAGTATAGAAATTTAAAACATAAACATCAACAAAATATAATATATTGTTTATGATTGGTTATAGAAATGTTCATCATGGCCTTCTTCTTATTACATCTTAATACAAAAACATGTAATATTTTTTTAGGCAATACAATAATGAACCTTTTATTATCTTGTTTGAATAGATTACACACTACTATCCTGGTGTTTTAGTATTATGATCATGGAGTTATTACATTTGTGGGTCCATTGTATGTTTTATACAGAAGTGAAAAACAATGTAGCAACGTTGAAATTTAAAAAGGGGTTGTTGGTGTATGTGCTAACAATTAAGGTGTGTGATGTATGGTTCTTTTACATAGGCACGTAAAATTTGTCATATGACAATGGAATTGAAATATTACCTGGTTTAATTTGGTGGCTCAAGTAGGTGAAGATAGTAATAGTTAACCGGTTTTTTATTTGCACCTTTTTCTAGTCAAGATTTTTAATCGCGTATACTGTTTGTAATAAGATTTATTTGTATCTTATATCTCAGAGAGAAGGTTAACACATATATAAATATTTTTTAAAATCATTCTGGACACTACATTCCCAAATATGTGATGTTATTATCTTAATTTTTTTTAGTTTTTTCCTGTTTTAATTTTTAGTACACGTGTGTTGTATTTTTTGTGTGGCACAACTTATAAACTAATTTCACATTCTTGCATATTTGTTTTAGTATTTTGTGTGGCACAACTTATAAATTGATCCATATACAAGTTTTTTCTTATAGATTCACCAAATTGGATAACAAGAAGGAATCACTATGTAGAACTTTTCTACGTTAGTAGTTATCACCCGATCCTTGTGTTGTTTTGATGAAAATTATCTTTTCTATGTTATACCCAATACTTATTTTGTTCATTCTAAGATGATTATTCATCTACTGCATTATCTTCTAATACCAAGATATGTATACAATTTATAAAATTCTATTGTTGAATCTAAACAATACAACATAAAGTAGTCACCAGATCTAACACTAGGATTTTTTTCTTTTTTGTGCAATGCTCAAAAGTTGTATTTTGTCTTGGAGTTGTGCTTTTTTTAGATATTGATTTTATATACTTGATGTCTCATTTATTCTATTAGTATTCATTTTATATCAAACACTATACAAATATTCTGAATATATTTATCTAAGAAGTCAATCAATTGGTGATTGTTTTTTTTGTCGGTAAAAAGTCCTATTGCTATTAAATGAAACCAAACTTAAGGTATAGAGGTATGCGCCCCAAACAAAACTGGGATGATAAACATCCGATAAAACCTAGAGAGTCCTGTTATGGACCTCCTGAGGGAACAAGAAAAAAGAAAACAAAGAAAACCAGCAAAACAACTGACTTCTGTTGACAACTGAAGTGTCCAGCATCCATACCACCAACAATAATCACTACCATTATGCACACCTTCAAAGAGTGACGTCTTTGGCTTCTGGAAGCTGTGTCAATAATTGCAGGAGAACGTCAGAAGTGCTACAAGCTAGGGATCAGTTGCTTCTCATTCAAACCTAATATATACATCACAAGACAAAGAAAGTCCCATAAGAATCCATCCAAACGTTGCACAACACACTGGGATCCTACGATTAGTCCACCTACTAGGTCTTCACTGGCATTACTGAACACCCACAAATTTGTGAAGAACAAATAGATCTGTAACCCTATTCCTCCAGTCAACAGTAAAGCGGATCTTTGAATCCAAGTAGGATCAAAACACACAAGGGATAGCAGCCCCTGTTTACACTCGGTCATATCATCAGGCACCTAGCAGGCGTCCACCACACACCGACAGCATGCTCAGAGTCGAAGCAGCACACTAGCGGGATAGGAAGGATGCCGCTAACGACCCTGTAAGGACACGGAAGCATCCCGGGAAACACCTTAAGGATGTTGTCATGTCGCACAAGCAGAGGGAACTAAGGGGGAAAAGAACCCGAAAGCTCAGCTCGCCAAGAAACCATTCACCGCACAAACTACCCGTGGCCCGAAGCCAGAGCAGGCCGAGGTACCCGGCCAGGATATATCCACAAATTACTGAACACCCACAAATTAATGATTGTTGTCTTTTAATAAAAACATGAATCACATCAAAGGCACTAGTTGAGAGTACACTCGGTACTCTCTAATATTATTTGCACGATATATCCAAATCCTTCCTAAACTAAGTGGGATTATCAATCAGACATTTTCTTATTCCATACCTCATCCACACCAGACTCGTATTCCTCTGAGCTCACAGGTTGCATTGTGTTTCCTATTAACAGATAAATGAAGCCCATGTGGTAAAAAGATTATTAGTGTAAGATCATAGATGAAAAACTTACAATGACATGCTATGGAACACACAAATGATTATGTACTGCAAACAACTCAGTAAATCCTAAAAATTTTCTTCCTCGTAACCATGTGTAATGTATGCAGAAACTTATCGGACAAGGATTTGTAGTACTTCTCTATCAAAATGCAACAGATTCATTTACACAAGGACACAAAAACTCGTATACAGAGAATAGGATGAATTTGAGAGACAGAAGAAGTCTAGCGAACTACTTACAATATCGACTTTCGGGTTTGTTGTGCACCTTATTGGCCCTGACGTCTACACGGGTAAGCAAAAAGTATAGCTACCTCTTGGCCGATACCACTTTCCCTTAAAGCTTTACAACCAGCGATCACACTCCAGATTTCAGTCGAACGCGCACTGCGCCCTACTGTCCTATTGCTCCGTTCACCAAACTGGTATCAGCCGACGGAAGGGGGGAATGGTAGGAGACGCGCAGGGCTAGAAAGGATATATAGGCGGGATGGGGGTGGAAATCTTGCGGGAAACCTCGACCAGTTGTGGCGTGGAATCGTGCAGAGATGTACGTGGGGGTGAGGGTGAGAAGATTGAGGGGTTAGAGATGAACGGGATCGAAGTATATATTTGGGAGACGGGGGACGGCCTGGGGGAGGAGCGGCGAAATTAGGGGGCGGGGGATGAGTGAGAGTGTGGAGGGACTGGTTTTTTTTAGAGTCGGGAAAAAATCAGACGCCATTATGATATTTTGGTGAAAAAATTGCGGGCACGCCACATACATGGACAATTCCGGCACGGTGTAAAAAAATGTCACAGTAAAATGACACAAAAGGCCTAATGTGTTGTAGTACTTATGAGTGTACACTACACTTTTGTCTTTTATTTTTTAAATAGTACATTATGCGAGGAGACTCATCAATATTATATACAAAAGCCCGCAGAGGGGCTTGATTGTAATTTTCTCTGTTATATTTTAACATTACATATGGTTCATTGTGAGTGTACACTACACTTTTGACTTTTTTTATATTACGTGGGGTGACTCATTTATTTCTATACTATATAACAAAGCCCACAGAGGGGTTGGTTGCAATTTTCTCCATAATTTTTTTGTAAATATGGATTGGTCCCTGTGAGTGTACACTTCACTTTTATCTTTTATTTTTTAAATGATATATTATATGAGAAAACTCATTTGTACTATATAAGAAAGTGCACAAATGGGGTTGATTGCAATTTTCTTCATTATTTTTTATAATTACGAAGTGGTCATTGAAAGTGTACACTACACTTTTATCTTTTATTTTTTTAAATAATATATTATGTAAGGAGACTCATCTATACTATATAAGTAAGAAAGCCTACAAAGGGGGTTGATTGTAATTTTCTCTGTTATTTTTTATAATTACAGATGGGTCCCTATGAATGTACACTACACTTTTGTCTTTTATTTTTTAATGATATATTATGTGAGATGACTCATCCATATCTATACTTAAGAAAACCCGCAGAGGAGGTAGATTTCAATTTTCTCAATTATTTTTTTGTAAAAACAAACTGGTCCCTTTGAGTATACACTGTACTTTTTTCTTTTATTTTTTAAATGATATTATAAGAGGAGAGTCTTCTATACTTTATAAGAAAGCCCGTAGAAGGGGCTAATTGCAAATTTCTCTATTATTTTTTCTTATTACAAAGTGGTCCTTCTGAGTGTACACTACACTTTTGTCTTTTTTTTAAAATAATGTATTATATGAGAAAAGAAAGCTCGTAGAGGGGGTTGATTGTAATTTTTCATATTATTTTTTGTAATTACGGATAGGCCCCTGTGAGTGTATACTACACTTCTGTTTTTTATTTTTGAAATGATATTTTATGTGAGTTACCTCATTTATACTATATAAGAAAGTCCACAGACGGGGTTGATTGCAATTTTTTTCATTTTTTTTAATTACGTTTTGATCCCTATGAGTGTATGTTGTATTTTTGTCTTTTATTTTTTAAATAACATATTATGAGAGGAGACTCATCTATACCATATAACAAAGACCATAGAGGGAGTTCATTGTATTTTTCTTCATTATTTTTTTAATATAAATTACTCCATGTGAGTGTACACAACACTTTTCTCTTAAACTTTTCAAATCTATACTATATAAGAAACCCTGTCTAGGATTTGTTCTGCAATTTTTGTCATAATTTTTTCAAATTACAAATAAGTCCTTCGTTATGAAAATGTATTGGAGGGTTCTCCTCAATTGTCTCACAATTCTCCATCACTTTCCTTTGGATGAGCGACACGGAGCCATTGTTTAAGAGGCGGGACACCTCTGTTGTAGTGAACAAAAAGGAAGGCCGATGGGAAGAATGTGTGTGGTTTACGCCCAGATCGGAATAATTTTGTTCACGCCACTGAAGTTGTGGTGAATTTGCACCAACGTATAACCCAGGTGGGTTGACGACTCGACTTGCAGTTGGACGGACACACATTGGTGATCACCTTCTTGTATCTGCGTAGCACCTCGCCGGAAACCAGAACGTCCGAGGCACGGTCGAACGACTGCCACGCCGGTTTACCTTGGCCAACGAGTAGTGGTAGGCTCTCATTTGGCTCGAGACTCATTCCCATGGTGGACCTGCCTATAGATTTGTCCGCTGACTAGACAATTGAACCTCCGTCCTGAAGAGCCAGGTCTTCGTCCATGGTGAGCTCCAGCGTCACGTCAACCCGGACAAGCACGTCCATGTTGGCAGACCACACGACTTCTAGAAGGCATATTGGTTCGAGAAATAAAACCACCGAGCTCATAAACTGTGAAGACGGTGAAGAGGAGGTTGTTTCCAGCATCGTTTCCTACGTCGAAGAAGGCGGCGGAAAGAAGCAGCACATGCACAGTAGTGAAAGAAGCACTACATGCGCAGTAGTGAAAAGAGGCTAGGAATTTACCACAAAACCAAATAAAGTCAGGAACTAAATCAGGTCGTTCATTGAAAAATAAACGTGTTAAAAAAATCAATGTCTTGCAACTCTTTTGGATAGACATTGTTCTCCCAGTCGACCCATCACGAACCTGAAGAAGAGACGTCTTACTCGTGTTGACGATGAACGTTGCAGATGAAGTAGTGTACCACAAGTACAACTCAGCAACCACAAAAACCACCACCTGACATATTGTGTCTCGAAAGTGAAGGATGGACGAACTTGCTACATCCAGGAGAAAATCTCCACATAGCACCACGGAAGCGACGGCGGAGAAAAACTTCAGCTTTAGGGTTTGCAAACACGCACTTGAACAGTTGACGACTGTCTGTTCGAAAGATGTTTATAACCCTAATGACCGGAGGCCTATTTATAGCCTTACACGCCCCAGTGATCATATTCTTGTTAAGACGCGACTACTCAGTTATTCTTATACACATTGTGAAAAATTCTGCTAGAGAGACATTTTTCAGTTAAGATGAATAAATCTGATTAGGAAAGAAACAATTAATTAAGTAAATAATTAATTATGTAGTTGTATCGTAGTGTAAAAAGAAGACACAAGACATTCTCCACAAGCCAAAAGTCACAAGCCCATGCCCGGCCCGACCAAGTGAGGCGTAGCGTGCGCGCGTGCACGTGCATGCGTGTGTTGTAGTCATCATCATACCCACCAAGGAGGTGAGCATACCCTCTTCCTAGGACCTTGGACCCTAGTGTCCAATGTGATCCCACATATAAGTACCAAAAAAATTCTAAGAGTGAGAAATGTGGGATAAAACTTCTTTCTCATTTTTACTAGAGACAAAACTACCTCTCTCACATGTACTAGCTGTACTACATTGGGCTTAACTCATGCTAGAAACATGATTGTAACAGCCATATCTCTAACACCTCCGTCTGATGGAGGACCACTTCTTGCGATATAAAACTTTGGCCCAATATTTTTGAATGAAGAAGCATGATATTGATGCATTCACAACTCTCCACCATCTTATTATTCTAACAATGTTATTCCTTGGTTTATAACTAGCCATAAACCCATGTGGTGCACGACCATTATCCGGTCATCATTGTGCCAGACATTCTTATTCATAGAACATGCATCTTATTGAAATCTAATATATCACTCTAGATGATATTTGGTATACATGACACCTACATCATATGATGTAGGCATGTGGTTTTTTCACTACAGAAGGAAATGATACGTTACAAAGATAAGTCATTCCTACTGACGGCACGGCCTAACTGGTCATATAAACCAACATCTTCTAAGCTAATTCATCTTTATTTGGGAGTGTGAATGTAGAAAACTTTTTTATAAGCTATATAACCTTCTACAATCAGTTTTTGCAATATAATACTACAAGAACATTCATGTTAGAATGCAGCAACAACTGACCTCTAGATTAGAACCTTAACCATAGTGTAGAGGATGATAGCATGGAAGATGCTAGTTACATTTTATGATCAATGTTTACATGCTACTCTTTCTTTGAAACTAAAACTTACAAAGTGATGTGAGTAAGAAGAATAAACTTCGTGTCTCATTACTTCTACTTCACAAAAGAATGTCAACTTCACCACATTCAGGAGGCTTCATAGGGAAAATGTTGGGCAGAACAAATTGTCTGTATAGAATTTTTTTTTCTCAACTCCCTTATATTGAGTAGGTGACTTGCCATAGTTGGTGATCATAAATTCCAATTTACGCTTGATAATGATCTGCCACTGAGTATCATAAAAGAAAAAAAAGGATATAATAATTGTTCTACTTTCTCATACACTACTACAGAAACAGCCTTTGGCGTTGGTTGTTTAACCCCCTTTGGCAACGGTTCTCAAGCGACGCTTATGTGGGCGCCACTAAAGGTCGAACTCTTCGGCGTCGATTTTCTAACCGACGCCTATATGACATATAGGCGTCGGTTATATATAGTTGACCGACGTCTATAAGGTTAGCGCCACAAAAAAGAGCACCACCTAGGACACTTTCTGCGTCGATTAATAACTTAACAACCGACACCATACACCTAGACGACACGGCAAAGCACGGCCGTGTTTAGTACTATAGGCGTCGGTTTTATACTAATAAGTGATGCCTTTTCCACCACGGTCGTGCTTTCCTGCACGGTCGGGTTGTTTGCCTTATTAGGCGTCAATTTTTATCAAATAACCGACGCTGTAGGCCTTTGATGATGGTGTTCTATATATAACCGACGCATATACTTTAATTTATTTTTTCTTATTAGTTTGTAGGCCTACTGTGATTGGTCAGCAGGATGAGAACCTGCAGTTCAGTTTTCTGAACTGCAGGTTTACGACATCCATTGATATCAGCCTACAAATAGGCCAGAAACCTGTAAAATCAACAAATATTTTTTCACACAAGTAGATACATTCATACATCAATTCAATTCTCACATTCACACATGTAGAAACATTCAAATACATGTAGAAACATTCAGACATGTATAAACATTCAAAAATATTCATTTACAAAATATCATTCAGCATCGCTATCAACATCCCAATTATATCTTACAATCGCCACTGCTTGTATGGCTTTTGCCCATTCTTCTCTTATTTCATTTAATGCTTCTATTGTATATGGAGCATGTACATTTTTTAAGCGTTTACCTATAGTGTGGTCAGTTTTAAACACCTGCAAAGAGAATGATGTATATATATAAGTAATAATATAAAAATAAGATTGATATATTTCATACTAACTAATGAGACTATATATAATACCTCATGTATGGTATTAATATCCAATGCGGCATGTCGGATAATCATCTGCATAAATCGCATCACATAGTATGTGCATGCCCATCCATTGTCTTGTGTAGCGCACTATAAATTGAAATATACAAAATATTAAAAAATACAACTAAGCACAGTTCACATAAATAATATATACATTGGAGTCGGAAACTTAATTTTACGTTCTCCCAAATTATTAGTTGGTTCTTTCTCCTTGGGACATTTCCTCCAGCATTTTTGAATGAATCTAAACCCCTACATGTTAATGTAACACAGTAAATTGCATAATTAAATAGTAATGTAATAACAAATTTTAACGGATATAAAAATGAAATATTTCTCACCAGAATAATGGCATTCTCAATATGTGTCCAATTTTAGTGTTCAATGTACTTCCCGCAGGATCTAGATAATAAACAGTGAACGTCCCCGGGACAATAACTAGTAACTCCCAATGTCTACCGCTAGAGGTAAAAAAAGTTAAAAATTAATAACTCAAAATGTACAATAAAAATAAAATTTTCTTAAGTCCAAATTATACATAAAGTAAACTTACTTGACATTGAATGGAGCTATTATTATCGTATTCTTTTGCTGACCGAAAATTCTAAAAGCATCTATACAATATTGTTGAACACTATCAGGGTCTTTAGCTACCATACTAATCAATGATGGAATCAAAAAACCCACATGATCAAATGCAAATTGTTTGCATTGATCTTCGACTAAGTAGCTACAAAACATGTATTACATATGCATTAATATATAAGAAACCAAATCACTGGATCTTACACAAGGTATATGGATGTATAAATAAGATCTCACCTTATCCATGTCTCTATCATTGATGTATTCAGCCAATCATACATAAACAGCTCAATAATATCTTATATAAATAAAGAGCTATCGTATGATTGACCTGCATAATCTGCTTCTAAAGAAACAATTATAGGGCAATGTACATTATGTGCCCGTAGCCAACATGCCATTCCCCTACAAACAGGACCTAATAGGTATTTTAGGTCAGTTGGAACCCAACTTGGTAATGTAGGAAGTGGAGGTGGAGGCCTAGGTGCTCCGGGTGTCTTCTTTTTAACCTGTATATATAATTTCAGATCATTTGACCTCATATATACACATTAACAATCTAAAGTAATGTAAATTTGTCTTACAATTTCAGTAGTGTAAACGACATCTGCTTTGGGCCACAATATCACCCCGCCTTCTGCCTCAGCAAGTGTATCAATATCCGGGTGGGGATATGGAAATGTAGCTTCCCTCCAATCGGGTAACACACGTATCGGGCTCACACAAACGTAGCCCTATGGCATTGGAGTCATGTGAAACATTGCCCCAGGAAGGGATAGGTAAGCCTGCGCCTCTACAACAACATAGTCTTGCATTCTTAAGCGGCATGGCTTCAATGCCTACAAATTTACATAAAGAATATTATACATATATACATATCATCTTGAAAAGACTAGCTACAATGTCATAAACAATACTTACAGTAGACGTGCTAGGCGATGGGTCTCCATGATTACTCGCAGTCTGTGCATCAGGAGAAGAGTGGGTCGACATTGGCTGATTGGAAGCTTGAGATGCCTGCCATCGCACTATTTCTTCCTTGACCTTCTCAGCAACTATATCATTGACCTTCTTGGCAACTATATCCTCGACTCTCTTATTCTCCTATACATGGATAAAAGAAACATTAGATTCTTATTATTGAATTCCCTTTTGCAGTAACATTCTAAAAAAAGAATAGGTTACCTCTTCTTGTGAAAGTCCCGCTCTGGGTTTGCGCTGGGATGGCCCAAAGAATGCTTTGATGCCCACACCAGCACCTGCACCCCTAACACGTCCAGGATGCTCTGGGTTACCCAGAGCAACTGTCAATTCATCCCTTATGCCATGAGGGATGAACGTGCCTTGTTTCCTCTTCTCGTGCATCTCCCGCTAATCACCATCAAAAGAAATTGGTAAGTTAACACCACAAATAATTAATATTCAAACGATTGTTGTAAGAGTTGTATTTTACCATTTTCGCAGCCGCCTCAGTAGTTACAGGCTTCTTTATTTCACCCTTCTTATTTTGCCTCCCAGCTATCCAGATATCATGGCGAGGCATGGGTGTGGCAGACTCCTGAGTAGGAGCAGACTCCTGAGTAGCTGCAGACTCCGCCTGTAGTCTTTGGCGAACGCTTGCATAGCCCTTTGGACCCATAGTGTGGTCATGCACATTCAGTGCACGCCTTGCTTTTTGCGCGTCACTGAGGGCCTAGTTAGTATGCACATTAATGATTTGGTTAGTAGCACTAAATGTTAATCTTGAATAGGTGAATACAACATATATTAATTAAATTGGGAGTGACGCATTATACCTTGAATTCTTCAGATTTTCTTGAAGCAACAAAATTGTTCCAATCTTCTTTGTCCAAGAAGTTCCACTGCTCAAGGGCTGACTTCTTCTTCTTATCACCATCTTTTATGTATTCTCTGTTCAGATTTGTCCTATAGTTCCTAAGCATCTTTCCAGCACGTTGCATCACGCTTTTACGATGCAGCTTCTCATCCAATGCAAACAGATTCTGTAAAATAGAATTCTTATTAACTAGCATCCAAAAATAGAATTGCAAATAATATAATTTGTAATCTACAAAATAGAATTGCAAATAATAATAAACCACGCATAAATCCTTCCATATCAAGTCTTTCTTCCTCTGAGGAACTTTATGCCAATTATCATACTTAACACCACAATGGCTTCGAGTGACACACCCAAGATAGTTTACAAAATTATTGTGGTTCACTCCAATTGCATTTCCTCCATTATCAAACTCCACAACCAATTTGGATCCACTACTACTCAGCGCTATTAACTTCTTCAACATAGTGATGCCCCTTTTCTTGTTAAGTGTTTGGTGTTGCGCATCAAGTTGCTCCAGTGCTTCAGTGGGTACATGTACATCATCAACCTAAAATTTGACAAAAATAAACCCACTGAATTAGCGCAATATAGAAATATGGGATATATGACATAACTAGAAGATAATGAATTTTATAGAAATACAAGATATATTTTTAGAACTTACATTGGTATCCTCGCCATGCTCATCATGGACAGCATGCTCATCATGGACTTCATGCTCATCATGGACATCATGCTCATCATGGTCAGCCATCTGAAAATGTCATTAAAAAGGCAAACATTTAGCATTTGTATTAACTAGAAAAAGGCAAACATTTAGCATTTGTATTAACTAGAAAAAGGCAAACATTTCTTCTTCCACCCAAGCACTGCTATCGACATCTACTGGTTTTTTGTTTGAAATCTCTCCATGCCAGTGCCATTCTGTATAGCCTTGTACAATCCCGTTGCACATGACATGAATTTTGATTTCCTCACCAGTGTTGACTTTCAAATTGTTACCGCAATGCCTACATGGACAGTAGAACCTATCTGTAGGTTTTTTCCTATGTTCCTCGGCAAATCTAATAAACTGATCAAGACCAGATATAAACTCTGGGGTGCAGTGATTGCGAATGGACATCCATGATCTATCCATTCTATGATCAAAGAGAAAACAAGTATATATCATGACAAGATTAGGGTATACACTTACATCCTATCCAAGATTTACTCCTATTATCTACAATGAAGTCGGACTCCATACAAACAGTATATAATTTAGTGCTTGTTCATTCTAATTTATACCAATGTACAAGTAATATAAAGAACAATGATTGTTCACTTTCTAGGCCAACAAACACATGTGATGTCATTCTTATATATAATAAATGTGTACCACCTATCCCATCCTTGAACACCTAATCTCACTAGTAAGTGTATAATGTGTATTGGGTTTTCAAGAAAATTTCGGCAGCATTTCCCCGCTGTTAGAACAAATGGGGAAATGCTACTGAAATTTTCTCAAAAACCCAATACACATTATACACTTACATCCTAAGTGAGATTAGGTGTTCAAGAACAGTCCCAAACCGGGGACTATCCAAGATTTACTCCTAATGAGTAAATCTTGGACGGGTTTCTAGCCAAAAAATACATGTGATGTCATTCTTATATATAATAAATGTGTACCACCTATCCCATCCTTGAACACCTAATCTCACTAGTAAGTGTATAATGTGTATTGGGTTTTCAAGAAAATTTCGGCAGCATTTCCCCACTGTTCTCTAACTACATATGTACTTAGAGAACAAACGGGGAAATGCTACCAAAATTTTCTCGAAAACCCAATACACATTATACACTTACTCCTAATGAGTAAATCTTGGATGGGTTTCTAGGCCAACAAACATAATAATAGATATGTACATGTTAGGGTTTCTTCACAATCAATGTTAGGGTTTCACCACAATTGATGTTAGTGTTTCATCAATGTTAGGTTTAATCAAATCAAATTAGGATGCTAGAATTGAAATCTTATTTCAACATGCATCAAAATTTACTGAATTAAGTCAAACATTAGGATTAGAAGCACAAATATATGCAAGAAAAAAATTTGTTCATATCCTAGGATTTATATAAAGCATTACATAAAAATTTGTTCATATCCTTACCAACAGCAAGCACATCCGTGGCTGTGTTGGCCTACCACGGCCGTGTTATCCAGCACGGCCGTGGTAGGCCAACACAGCCATGGCCGTGCTTGCATGTTGGTAAATAGCTAGGGAGAAGGAAGCAAAGGGGTAGCGCTACCTGGAGCTAGCGTAGAAAGTACGGCGGCGAGCGGCGGCAGCAGTGGCAGTGAACAGGCAAAGAAGCAGAGGGGCAGGTGGCGGGCAGAAGCAACTGACAGCTGGAGAAGCAGCAGGCGCCGGCCGGAGAAGCAGCAGGAGAAGAAGCAGTAGCGGCAGGCGGCGGCCAGCGGCGCCGACGAGCAGAAGAGCACCAGAGCAGCGGGGGCGAGCAGCAGCAACCGACGACGGGCGATTTTGGGAGAACGGCGGCGAGCAGCAGCACAATAGAGAAGTCGCGATGAAATAGGAAGAAAGGGGGAAGAGCCGGGTGTGATCGGGTCTATTAAGTTGGTCATCAGCGTCGGTTATCTACAAAACTGACGCCTATTATGCTTTAGCGTCGGTTATTAGAAAACACCGATGCCCAACTAGACAACCTTTACCCTAAATTATTTGGCGGGAATCATTATCAGCGTCGGTTATCGAAGGATAACCGACACTGAAAGTGGGACTTTTCACGCAAATTTTCATTTTCAATAGGCGTCGGTGAATAGTTAAAAAACCGACGTTGTAGGTGACCTAAAATGTTTTCGCTCGAATATTGGATTTCACGGGTAATTTTAGGCGTTGGTCTGTTATAACCAGTCGACGCTGAATACAAAGCGGTACCCGTGTCTGGCTGGTCTTTGAATATAGACTTCGGTTTGCATAAATAACCGACGTTTAATATTATAGGTGTCGGTTTTCCTTAATAATCGACGCCCAGAAAAGCAACACTGAATGCTATTTCTGTAGTAGTGATATCAATCATTAGCATAGAAAGAAGAACGTCAAAGGACAACTCATACTAATCATAAAGTTCATTTATATCTTTTGAAGTTAGGTTGTGTAAAAGTTGAAGCCCATGTTTAAACTCCTTACATCTAACAGAACCCCAGCAAGCTAGAAATTAAGTGGCAGCAAGATTGTCTAACTGATCAAAATTCTTGAGCGTTAAAAATGAAACCAAATCAAGTTGAATGTACCAAGAGTTATTTAGAACAGAAATCTCAAGCAGATCATAAACAACTTTATAGTAGTTGTTTGTAGAACCCTTGAATCTCTATCCAACCTGAGAAAAGTACAGAAATGACTTTTAAGTAACAAAATATGTACAAAAAATATTCAGTTAAAGAAACATACAAATTTTTCTGTTCAATAGTTATGTTGTACAATGGTTTGATCAGTTCAAGTACTGAAACACAAGCATATTCTCTACTAAAAATTATGTTGCTTATGTTGGGCAGAAAAAACTCCCTGCTTAGTATCACTTTCATCACATGTCCATAAAGATCCTTATTAAGTCAGCTAGAAATATTACTACGATGTGAAGAATAATGAATGTTATTCAATATAGAATTTAAAGATGCCATTATTATATAGCCAGGGAAGATTGATGTAGATATAAGCAACATCAACAAACCATTTAGCTGAAAGAGGAGAGGGTCACCTCGTCAACCATGTACTGATCCATCAATCAAGAGTTGACATCTTTATCATTTCCCCTAGTGGAAACTCAAAGTTTAAACAAAATCTTTACACAGATTGAGGTTCACACATGTAATGTAGGTTATTTTAGGTCTCAGTGTATGTAACTTGAGGCATAAGCAATATCAATAAATCATTTAAATGAGCATATCTATTATATGGAAACAATATATGTGTGTATGCTTACTTTCCTAAATCAATTCCTTGTCATAAAGGGCTAACCCTTCATCATGTAAATAACTGGAATCTTACCACATTCCTTCACTCACACAAAGTCCTTTTCTAATTTTCATATAGTTTGCATGTAAGAAATGTCAGGTTTATGTAAACTAATTAAAGGTAATCTAGATTGGATTTAATTATGTTACATCCACAATGTAGGAATCTTTGTGCATGTTTTTAATTTAGATGACTTATTTAGGTCAATGAAGAGGTGACAATTTTGCTTTGTCAATTTAAATCAATCTTACGTGGGGTTAGAATAGGAAAGGAAATAACGTCAAGCATGTGGGAGTTGATGGTTGATTGATGTCACCCTTGGGTAGTTATAGGGCTCACTAAATGATCCATATAGTCTCTAACATTAAACTCCATGCCAGTGATTTGGGTTGGGCCTTCATAAAGAATCATTCTTCCATATCTAGTTACAAATCATACATATGTGGAAATGGAAACATGCAGGTTACACAATTCACTCAAGGTTTTGAGCATGGTGTCTAGCATCACAAAGGGATCTAAATGTTATTACACACCCACATCGTAGCTTGTTGCATCCATATAATATCTGGTTTCTTGCATCAAATAGTGAAGATTCTAAGTATCTAAAGATTGAGGATTTCCTCATTTGTTGAGGATATGATTCAAGTGAAGGGTGATCAAGTAGGCTTCAATTTCCATAATGGATTAGGAAAACCAAAGAAGATTAGGGAAACTATTGGTCAAATATAGCTCTCATGAGTGGATTTCCCAAAACAATATGAGTGAGGGAAATAACTCATCATCATATGATCATATCTAAGTAGTAAAATCTTATCGTCTTACCGGAAATCTAGTTTTGGTTTGTTAGTTAATAGAAATATAAATAAGTATCTTCTAGCTAAATCATAAACACTTCATTTTCAAATAGTTAGCTTACGAGTTAGGAATAGAGACAAATTGCACAGATATTGTTAACAAATCACCTTGAAATCGACATTCAGTAAAATAATTTTAAGTGGTAGTAGTGATTCTAGTAGATAAGCCTTTTACTATTGTGTACTTGATATAATTGTAACTATTTTTCCTAAATCCACTTGTTTCAATAGGTCAAGTAAAATAATCAATTTTCCTTTGTGACTCGCCATAATCTGCAACCCAATTTAACTGATCTTACATGTGTTCTAGGTGCTCAAGGGTTATTGTACAAAAAAAGATATGGGTGGGTTGAGTGGCTGATAGGATGAGAATATGGGTAAAAACATACTAATGGCATTGGATTTGAGATGATAGGAAGGCGACATATGTTTGGGTATGGTCTGATGGGAGATACATGAGAAGAAAATGGCAAAAGTTGATATTGTTGGGAGACAATTGGGATGTTATACTAAGTAGCTTTGATGGTATTGACTTTGAGGTAGTGGTTTTAATGGTAATTATGGATGGAATGAGTTGGAAGAAAAAGTAGTTTTATGGTTGCAAATTAATTTGTGCATGACAAGTGCCAGATTGAAGATTGGGTTTTAAATATAGAAGATAGTTGAAAGCGGGTGGAATTGATAACTAAAGAAGTGATACATTACAAATAACAGAGAAAGTGTCATTTGTCTAATTAGGGGTTGCACTCATAGCATACTCTATATGTTACCATTTTGTTAGTCTTTTAGATTACTTACAGTGAAATAAATCCTAAGGACTTTCAGTTAGCAAACATACCTAAACTGAGAGGTGGTTGATTGGAGGTAGTGGTTTTGATGTAATGTTGCTAGTTGTAGTGGTTCTGGAGAAAAAGGGTAATGAAATAGCTATATATTGGGCTGCAAATGTGAGATGGTGGTTTTAAGACCAAGTTTAACCTATATATGGTTTTAGTTAGCAAACATGCATGAACATAATTACCAATATATGTTAACTTCGTAGACAGAGACCCAATTTATGGTTTTTATCCTAGTATAACCGATCGCCACACATATGAGTGGCTCAAAGGCTACTGACTGTAAAAGATGGGAGTGGTTAGGATGAGTAACATGTGGGTAGGATGGGGATATGCTTTAAGGAATGACAAATGTAAATTGTTGCAAATTTGAATAGCTTGAATACCTTCAAAGAGTCAGTATTTACTGCGGGAGATGTCATTTTGTAATTTTAAGCTCCTTATTGGTGATTTAGATTGGAACTTCATTAGTCTTGATACTCTATCAACATATTGGAATTAGCTTCTAGGGATATTTAGGAGTCTCTAGCCAAAGAAATTAGGAAGAGATGTCCTATGAACTATTCTCTCACCTCTAAGATGTTGGATTCAAAACATCAAAGTCTAAACAATTCAATAGGAACTTCAAAGTATGGTGTGTCATTATGAAGGAATGTAAATGTCATTATACACCCACAGGGTATCTAGATGCTTGGACCAAAATAGTAGAGATCGTAATTATCCATAGATTTGGGATTTCCTTGTTTTACAACAGAGCTCAAGTAAAGAGTGCCTAGGTAAGTTTCGATCTTTTCAATCAATTAAGACAAACAAAAGAAAAGTAGGAGGAAAAAATATTTAGAAATTATCATACACAAATTTCCCAAAAAAAGAGGGTGAGGGAAATACTCCCTCATTTCACATTATATTTGAGTACCAAAATCTAACTTTGAATGACCAATGATTGAGTTTTAGTTTGTTAATTAATAAAGAACCCTAAAAATTTTCTTACTTTGTTCATTTTTTGAGCAAAACCATACGGTTGACTATGATAAGATTGATTGAGCTAAGCCATATGGATGAATATTATAAGATTGATTTACATAACATCAAAAGTTTGTGAGATAGAAACAAACTTAAACACTTCTAACATTTTTCATATCAAGTATAAAAATACATTGCTAATTTGGGTTGTGGCTTAAGTATAAAAAATTAGACACCTTAGATTATGTCTAGGTTATTCATAAATTTGTTGATTATCGTATCTGATGTATCCTATATCAATGACAAGTTTATAAACTCGTGATCATTAAAGATATATCATAAGCATGGTACATTAAACAAATATTGATTCTGATTTGTTTCTTATTATTTAAAAATACTTTAAATTAAATGACAAACATGAAGGTGGTATTTTTTTCATATAGGTTCCATTTATAGTACAATATATGAGATCTTCATTTTGGAGATGAGAAGCTTTTTTATAGTTGCATATACAGTATGATAGAAGATTCCTCACAAAGTTGTATTTCTACAAGAGAAAAAGACTAACATAAAATATAACAATTCAAAACAATAATAAGTACAAAAAAGGTGATGGAACATAAACTTACAAAACTTGAGAAGATAAGCATACCATGCATAAAGATGATTATATGACCTATCAAAAGAAAGTGAAAAATACAACCAACAAATCATTACAATGTTCTAAAATAAAAAAAATGAAATGTTCATAAGTGAAATATCATATATTCAAGTGAGTGGAACTGTAAAGTATTAACCATATAAATTTATAAACAGGTTTTTGAGAAAATAGTGTAACAACAACACAACATGACCTTACAATGTGTTTGGTTCACGATAAAACAATAAAAAGGAATGTGAAAAAGAATGGTACCCGATGTCGAGAAAGAATCTTCTGGAATCCCCCCAAAGTTGGATGGCAGATACAAATTGCATTGCAAGAACCTCAATATTGAGAAGGATAAAAATAGTGTTATTGGTAAGGTGATCCTTTATCCCAATAGAGAGACAAGGATAAAATAGTGGTATCGGTTAGGTGATCCTTTATCCTCATAGGGTCTGGTTAATATGACATGTTTTGTAAGTTATATAGTCAAATACACCAAGGTGGCATATAACATTTACAAACATCATGTTCCATACTTATATATTATGGAGAACATATGCAATACTAAAAATATTATAAAAGAACCTAGAACTAAAATTAAATTAGAAAATAATCCGGACCAGTAATGAAATCACTAGAGAAAAGAGATGAGCCAAATCAAGACACAAAAAGATATCAGAAATTAGTTTTTTTTCCTCATTGCCTTAGTAACACCAACACATTTGATATCTTACCTTTCAATAGAGGAAGGAGAAAAAAATAAGTGATCAAAGTAGAACAGAGAGTCGAGACTGGGAGTTGGATGAAGTAGGAGATATCTGGTAAGACATGGTGGATGAATCCAAATTAACCAGCAGGATAAGAAGGATGGCCCTAAAAGAACCAAAACTTGAATTGAATTAAAGCAAGATCTAGATTCAACTATTCTAAAATCTCTGAGGAAAGCAACCTGGAAAAACTAAAACCAAAGGCAAAGAGATAAAGAAAAAAATAAATGTCTTCATACTCCATTTATTTAATTTCATTAGATGCACTTCATTGAAAAAATTTACCAGATAAAAATTCCTTTTAAAATGAGATTTACTGTACTCAGAAAAGGGGGCATTTCTATTAAAGAAGTGGACCTATTGGAATCCATAATTGGATGGATAACCATATGCTACGGAAGAAATCCTAACATGCATGTTTTTAAATTTGGGAATGCAAGATCTAAGACCTACAAATTGAATATTGTACACATTTTATTAAGTAAAATTTCACTGGACATATTTGCTTATAATGCTTCTATTTTATGTATATTGGACCAGGTTAAGAAAATCCTGGCTCTTGGTTGCATGGTAACAACATAAAAGGCTAACATGAATTTTCATTGGTTATAAACTTTACAAATGACAAATAAATGACCTACTGTATCTTATCCTTGAACAAAACGTTTTGAATTGAAAAAAATGAAGATAGTGGATTCCCTATGGGTACGACCCAGATTAAAACTGATAGTTTACAACATCAATCATGCAACATTGACAACTATAGGGATATAAGAGGTATTGTGCCTAGGAACAATGGAACCAGGTTGAAAATCCAAGTTATTTTTATATTCTAGTTTAGTATTACCCTGAGAAAATGACACTTGTGAGTACATGTATAAAAAATAATGCATTCTACACAGAGTTAGACAAAAGACTGCATGTGGAATGAAATGGACGACGACCTCTATCTGAAGTGTAAAATCATCTGGAGAAAATTAGTAAGCAGTTAACTGCAAATGGTTAGAACCTTCCACAAATATGTGTACATGAATTAATCATTATATAATGCAGTTTTAGTTAAGGTTAAACACATATATACCTCTTGTACTCCCGGATGTAGGCCTTTGGCTCATATGGTAGTTGTCACTTGTCCTATCGATCCAATAACTAATGCAAGTGTAGCATAGCAAGAAGCGCATCATATAGTTATATGTGATACAAAGAAAACAAAATAAATTCCACATAGAAAATGCCAAACATCCACAAAATAGGTAGGAAGAAAGAGACCGAAATCAAATACAGGCACAAGTTGTCTGCTTCATAAGGATTCGATTACAAATAGAAATCGTGTTGTGACTTCAGGTAGACGATCCTTGTTGGAAAACAAAGAGCAAGCTTCTAAGAAATTGCCGGCGCAGACCCCAGACAGGTGCTGACAGGTGGACGGGCAATTGTGGTGATGGCTCGAAGGAGACGAGTGTAGATAACGGAAACATGTTTTCCAGGGAGAAGAGTTATTGTGGAAACTGATCAAGGGTGAGTGAAAAATGAAATGGTACATCCAATGTTTACCTAAGACTACCACCGAGAATTCTTTTGCTTCCTTCCCTACGCCGCTCCATTCGTCGAAGGAACTGTCTCCCTCGCTTCTATAGTTTGCAAAACCCTACGAACCAGAGAATAAGGAGGCGGTGCGAAGAGTCGACCCTTCTAGCGTGTGAAAATTGCAGAGACAACGTTTTTATATAGCTAAGTAAGAGATGTTTTTAATAAACGCTAAGGACTACTACGCAATTCACAAAAATGACGGTGAATATTGCACCAAACCACCCAAACGGGCTTTCCTATATAGTATAGACATGTTTTGTTCTTTCCGTGTATTTAAACGTAAAATGTACATGCTCTGCTGATGGGATGGCCGACACTTGTTCGAAGGAATTGCAAAGACAAATAAATGTTTGCATCTGCTAATGAAGTCGGAATGCCTTTTCTTGAGACGAGTGCAAAGGACTCTAGCGCTCTTACCAAGTTCCCTTTTAGGACCGTATCATCAACCTACTTGTCTATTGTGTTATTTCCAAAGTACAAAAGTGCAATATGTTACTCGGGAAGTGGAATAAAGTTGTAAGTTTTAGCCATTACATAACACTAGGAGAATCTTTGAGTTTTTTTTGCTCATGTCCAAAGCAATTCCCATAGGACCCAAGAAAATGTGCAAATCAAATAGCTAGGTTGCTCGCATCTACCTTTTTCCATGGAACCTTTTTGGAACAATTGACTGGCTAGCTGTTAGGAGTACCAAAGAATGAGTTCTTAATTGCAGAAGACCCCGGGTTCATCAACCCAACCACAGACGGTCAGCCCAATTCTAAATTGGTCATCACGTTTAAAAAAACATATTATATTTTGCAACATTTATCACAGAAATTAGAAAGAAATTGTATAGTTACTATTATTTCTATTCTTATATACTATTAGATTTACTACATGTAAACAGATCCATAAACCAGCTTTGATTTTCTTAATACTTACAAGTACATACTTTAATTTCCGCGAATTTGACTGCAGGTGGGAGTCGAATATGGTGATCAGTTTTAAAACTTGAACTTCCATGTGCCCTAAAAAAATCAAAATTTAAATAAGATTCTATCAGATATTGGACCGAGTCATGTTTGCGGGTTGACATTAACTGCACAATCCTACTAGCTCGCCTCATCCAAACGATGGATGGAAGGCGTCATGCAGTCTATATTTTTTCATTTTTCAAGTATTTTGATATTTTCGGTAGTCTTTTATCCCTCAATTTTTAACTCACACTTGACTCTGGTGACAACAGTACTGTTAGGCGCCTGCCAATAAAAGGCAGAACCTCTATTCTTAGCGTCTGTCTGGTAAACCACCGGCATGCAATTTTACTTCCTCTCATGTCCAAAGAATGGTTCTCACAGGCATAGGTAAGCTATTAACCACCATGTTCACACCGTTGCTCCGGTCGCTCGCTCCTCCGGTCACGGCTAGGATGAGTTCCGTAAGCCCCTGTTTGGCAACTTATTGGATTTCGTGTTCTGGACTAGATTAGACGGGGTTAGTCAGGATAGGATTCAGTCTAATTCTGTTTGGCAACCCAGCCTGATTCGGTTTGGCATCCCAATCTGATTTTGGTCAGCTGGTCTGATTTGAGTCTGGTTGCAGTCTGATTCTGTTTAGCTACTAGGCTGGATTCAGTCTGCTTTTGTTTGACAACGTAGTCAGTATCTGATTATTCTGTCCTGATGTTGCAGAATTGTCTTAACAAGAGTAAGGAATATGTAGTTGTGATGCCGCTTAAGGAGAAAGACAATTTAAAAAAAAATCAATGTAGATTTTGTGAATGTCATTTTTGTACTTAGGAAAATTAAACATAATATATGAGTATGGTCATAAGTACGTGATGATTTAAAATAAATCAAACTGTATTGTTGTCTTCGATTGTTGTGTATGTTGTAAATAGGTAGTATTTTACATATTTGATCCAAGAAATGTAAAATGAAAAGATTATTAAAATTGTCATGTTATCTTGTTATATACCTATAAATAAGAGAAGTGTCGTGTTTGTGTGTGTGTTGTTCCAGCATTGTGTGTGCTTTCTTAAGTGATGAGTGTGACTTAGCAAATATATCCTATCAGTGGGCTCTAACTCAAAATCATATTGTATCACTAGCCTCTCTACTTTTCTGATTTATTTCCATTTGTATATCTCGTTTTAATCTTTGTGGACTACTCGAATTTTCTAAATTTTAATCAGTTTGTTCTCTTTTAATTGTACATAAATTAACGTGAATATTAATACAGATGCAAAGAAAATTGCGATATGTCAAGTAATGTGTGTACCACCTTGATATTGTTGTTGTTTTAATGAAAGATAACATTCAAAGATAATTACATAAAGAATGTATTATATAATAAATAACAAATAAATAATATATACAATGTATAATTTATGCATTTAAATTCAATGGTAGCAAATGCGCGTAGCAAAGAGAATAGCATGTCTCCAGCAGAATTTAACACCACATAAAAAATAGATAATAACTTATTGGTTCCCGAGCAAATACATCTCTAACATACAAACTGAGGGACACAAAGGAGAGGTCTGCCCTGGACCTAGACATAGACACCGATATACAATCTAAGATGGTAAGCAACCACTGTGGGGGATAGGCTTTGATGTGGAGGAAGATTTATTTTGATCCCAGGTAGGAATGTCCCAGTCGGCCAACTTCATGGCCTTGTCGTACTCGTCCCATGACATAGGACATGCTTCGTTCAACAACTTATTGATTTCCCGTTTGATGGCATCTTTTGGCCACTGAAACAACAACAGCAGATGGTGAATAGGAAGAGTAACACCCTTGGCTTGTTCTTGGCTCCCATTTGTGCCCTCATCACGTGTAGGCTCGTAACATTATTTCTTGCAAATAAGGTTTTCTTCTACATATTTTCGAATCTTCGACGAAGACATCAATAATTTTTCAAACTTTGTCATTACCTTTGACTGCGATGACGACATCTATTGTTACAACCCCAAATTTTGGGTTCATTTGGTGAGAAATGTAATTCCTCATATTAAAGATATTTGGACAAATAATATAATTTGTTGTGAATGAATAGATTTCATTTAAAATAGCTTTTTTGTTTGATTTGTGGGCTTTATTGGCTATTGGGTCCAATAACAAGGAAATTCAATTAATTAATTGAGTTGTTGAGAAAAGAGAGATGAAGTAGAAACCTCTAGATGGCAAAGGAATGTAATCCAAGAATGAATTTCATGCCTCTTGGGTTCCTTGGGTTCCAAGGAGTCCAAAGTTGCATAAAGAGAGAAATAAGAAAAGAAAAGATCAATTAAGTATTTCTTTATTAAGAAAGAAATTGAAAATCTTGATGAAATGTGGAAAATAAGTGAAAAGTGGTATAATGGAGTTATCCTTGGTCAAATTTCGTATCCCAAGGATTCCTAATAATAAAAAGAATACCAATGAGTAAAATAAAAGAGAAACAAAGAGAAAACTTCAAAAAGATATATTTTAGTGAAGAAATAAACAAGATAATGTGAAATAATGCATTTAGATGCATCTAGAAGGATAATGAGTAATCAATAAAAAGGATTTCGAATTATTAGAGTTCCTTGGGATCCAAGGAGTCCCAATGAAGAAAGAAGAAAGAGAAAATACCAATAAAGCAAAATAAAAGAATGATGTACTACATTATTAATGGTTGTTGTGACTTTGTTAAAAAAAGTGGTATTTTCTACTAAAGGAAATAATGATTTCGTGATCAATGGTTTAAAAGCAAAGAATAAAGAGAATAAGGGAAGAGATTTTCATATTCCAAAATATTTGAAAGAAAAAGGAAAAAAATCAAAACATAAAGAAGAGAGAGAAGGCTACTTCTCATTGAAGGATTTGGTTTCCTAGTTGGAAAGGAACTCTTCGATTCATGAATAGCCGACTTGGGGACTTCATGACCTCCCCTATATAAGGGGTTGTCCTTCGGGTTCAAGTTCTAAAGAGATCTTGCACATATCTCTTCTTCCTCTTCTTGTTCTTCCATGTTCAAACCCTAACCTGTGAAGACGGCTCTATCTCATGTGCAACGAGTGAGCGGGTGTAGTCGGGGTGGAGGATGGATGCCCACGAAGTTGGGGGGGGTTCGCCATCGCGGCCCTGCCCTTGGCCGATCGCAGTAGCCGCGACTCTGCTGCTATGGCAGTCGCGCATAGCAGGCGCGTCCGGGCCAAACTGGCCACCATGGCGGCAAGCTGTTGCACACAACTAAGCACGGAGGACCGGCGAAGGTAGGGGAAACAACCCCGAGGGTCGCCAGACCCTGGAGAGGAAGCAGTGCGCGCAAGGTTGCTGCAAAGCGGCGGCTAGGTCAGCAGGTGTCGACCTGCTCAAGGTAGAAGAAAAGGAAAGTGGCGTTGGACGATTATGCCCCCCGCGGGAGTGAAGAGTTCTCAACTTAACCTTGGGCATTTTGGTCTTTTCGAAATGTTCCCAAAGCAACGAGCCAAAGTTGCATGCGCTTGACGATGTGGCACAATCTGATTGGTCCGGGTAAGTGAAATCTTGCAAAAATCGTAGTTAAATATTCGTAGCTCGGATGACAAAAGTTTATACATGAAATTTGATCAGGAGAACGAGAGGGACTCAATAAAAATGTTATTAGAACCTAATTTTTTTTTATAATTTCAAAAGTGACAAAAGTGATCATATAATGCGTTAAACGTTGATAAAAAAACTCCTAATTGTTATTAGAGATCAAATCAAAGGTGCTTAAAAGGTTAATTCAAGTATTAGTATCCTGTTGAGAAGTAAAGTGAGATTCGAATATAATTTTGATTATGTTAGGGCTTGTTTTAGGGTTTTAATCCATGAATCCATGATAATGCATGTAGAAACCCTAATCTAGAGTCAAGAATGTAATTAACTTGAAAAGTTTGGAAATAAGTCCATTAGTCATAAAGAGATACATTAAGATCGAAAAAGATGAATTGTTATACATAATTAGTTTAATTGAAAGTTCATATGCATGAATATGTTGTAACGGGCCTTGAAACCCTAATGTTGACTAATTTGACTATTAATGGCTTTAATTGATTAATTTCATGATTAAAGTTGGAATATGTTATTTTGAGCATTAAAGTCCCTAATTTGTGGATAAATAACCGTAATATAGAAATTAGGATTTTCTCATGAACAAAAGGTGGAATTAATGGCAAATCGAGTTCTTATGTGTTTTGGATCATAATGGACTATTAATTGATGATAAATGCATATAATGACCTTGAAATAACTTAAAAGGGTAAAGAACGTAGTTTTGGTATCAAAGAAAAATAATCAACTTTAATTGGGCTTATGATGTTGAAATTAGGGTTTATGAACTAAGAGAGAGCATTTAATATGATTAAAGAGTTATGGAGGCAAAAACCCTAATAAAACCCTAATGTGGTCTAGAAAGCCTAAGGTGGAATCCAAGTCTAGCTTTAGAATGTTCTGGATAAACTATAACACTTGGATCGTATGCATTAATTTTAGGATATTGTTGATTTCTTGTTGATTGATTCTTTATCCTTATTGCTTGGACAATCAAGTTGCTTGGGATCAGGTATGTGGTTAATTATGGATAACCGCCTTAGTTTCCCGAGGATTTTCCAGAAGATTAATCGCAATGAATGCAAATTATCTGTTTGGATGTTCATACTTGCAAATCATAAAGTCAATATGAATATCACATTAAAAAAATAGTAGTATGTATTTTCGCACCTACATGCCACCCTGATGGATGATGCCAAAGGTCAGGCCCATATGGGTAGACCAATGGACACCTTGAGTGGTGACCCCAGGCACCAAGAAGGTGGCCTATAATATTGCATGACTAGTGGGCACCATGAGTGGTGACCCCCAGGCACCAAGCTCGGGATTGAGAAGGTGGCCTTAAGTCATTGGCAAAGGGCACCCTAAGGTGGGTATGCCAGGGTTAGGGCAAAAGCGGTGGAGAATGTCATACTGAAAAGTGTAAATTGGCTTGTTAATTAATTTGATTGTGACTATTAAATTCTTAGCCATATTTGCAAGATTTTGGTTGTTCCCACATACCAATATATTTCGATATACTAACCGACGTTTTGTTTGTCGGCGTTTTAGGAACAACAATTGAAAGAACAAACAGTAAAGTGACACATTGTAGAAAAAGAAATAAAGTGCAAGGAGGATTAGATAGAATAATTCAAGACCAGGATAGATAGATTTCCAAGGTTTTCAAAGGTAAGTAAAGTTTTAATTTTATACCAAATTCCAGTTAGTTAGTAGAATTTCATAATTGTTATTGATAATTTGTTGAACCTTTGATCCTGTTGATTGGATAACGGCACCGACCATTCGGTCTCCCTTAATTGGGGGTTACCGGGAGGCAGGGTTGTTACAATTGGTATCAGAGCGAAGGTTCCTCACTTAATCCTTAATAATTATTAAATTTTACAAATTCAATAGAACCAAGGGAGTTATTAGAGTAGTGTCCAAAAGATTGAGGTGTCTAGAAAAGGATCACTTCCGGGGGCTGGCAATATTTTCCTCTGCACCGCTAGTCGGAATACGAGGACTCCCAAATTGTGTGACTGCCTGGCCAATGTCTTAGGATATGACTCGAAATAAGACACCTTTAGGACTCTCTCATCTTGTTCATCCCTTCTCAACTCAAATTTGGTTAAGGACCTTAAGGATTAGGGTTTTCTCTCTTCTCCTCACCCTCTTGAGGTATGGGTAAGGTTAATAAGGACTAAGGAATCCTCCACAAAATTAATGAAAAGCATGTAAATAGGATGTCATGGACATAAGCTTAATAGATTAAGCGTAAACTAAAGAATAGATACATGCTTAGGTCGTATGATACGAGTTGTCATTACCCTCAGGAGAGACATGAGGATAGACCTCCTTGGCTAGAGGATGAGTAGAGAGAGTTAGTCTTGGAGGTAGAGACCTCCATTAAAAGTAGATACCTAGCACCTCCTTTGAGGATGATGTTAACCCTAACCCTAAGTGAAGGTTAGAGAGAGAGATGACATGATGAGTTAGATGTCATGGTTGACCGAGTGTTTGGTTGGACATGCCTTTGGGATGCCATAAAAGGGTAGATGACCTAGTACCTTTGGCGACCAACCCTGGAGAGGGTCGGACATGCTAGAGAGAAGGATAGCTCCTTCATGGATGAGGAGAACCTATAGTTACCCTATGGGTTTAGGAAAGTAGGGTATAGCTTGATGAAACCCTGGTTAAGGGATCATGGAATAAGCATAAAGGGCTATGAATGATATTGAGCAAACCTAAGTTCGAGCATATGCTTCACCCATGTGAAGGTATGCTAGTAAAGCTTGATCCTTCATGGAGAAAGGACATCTGGTAGTAAGGTTGGATGTAGAGTTAGTTCTAGAGAGGAAAGCAGAACTCAAGCAAGAAGGTTGGAAGCTTAGGTTCCAAGACTTAGGAATAGTGGATGGTTGAGTATGATGCGACCTAAGTGGATAATAGTGATTGCCTCATGTTTGATCCATGGAGGATGATATTATCTTGAGGGCCTTAGGGGAACCAAACCCTAAAGAGAGGATGATGCTTCTAGAACTTGTGTGCCTAAGGTATAGGAGTTTACCTGCTGAGATGAGACAAAGAGTGCCTTACACCCTGAGGAGGTTCAAGTAACCAGTTGTGGGACTTTATATCTAGTTGTTTTTCCTTGAGGAGGACTCAACTCTGAGGTGTTGCTCATATAAAAGGATCATGGGAGTACCTGGCATACCTTGGACATACTCGATTCATGGTTAATAGGTTGAGCATGTAGTTGGATATCCAAAAATGAACCTAGGGTTCCTGGCCGAAGAGGGGAAGTGGTGTACCTAATGCTCATAATGAGATTTGAGTCTCTATAGTTTCAAGCATGGTACTCCTCATGTATAGAGGTACAGGAAACACCTTAAGTTAAGGGTATGTTTGATGAACCCCTCACAACTAAGTTGATGGAATGTTGAGGATGAGAACAAGTGTGACCTAGCATGGTTTTGTAGGTACGCTTGTGCCTTAGTAGTTGTTGGTTTAAGCATGCTCATATGGATGTAAACCCTAAGAACGGTTGTGACCTTGTTGTCAAGAGTTGTAGTTTCCTCCCATCCTGGGAGAGAGGCCCTTTGGTAGGGTGTATACTGGTTTTTCTGGTTTTAAGGTAACTTAAAGAAGTTTCATAGGATCTTGAGAAACTAAGTGAAAAGTACATGGTATGAGATTGAACCTGTAGACCTATAGTTAACCATCTCTAAGTGCATATGGATATGTTACCATGGAGGTAACCGGTATGGGGCCTGACCAAGGTAGGAAGGTTGCCATGACCCCTTTGAAGGGATGAAAGTCAGTCATGAATGCAAGAAGAGAGATGATGAATGTTTGGGTAAGGTTCTATGTTAGACATGTACTATAATGGAATCCTAAGTTTATCCTAGGGTCAGGTAGGGATAAGACCGATGGAAGAAGGAGTTGCCTAATTCCCTAGTTGCACATGACCATAGGGTCGGGAGGTAACAGCTATCAATTGTCTGAGGGCCATGGGTTAAGAGATTGATCACCTTCATGCACTCATGGGATCCAAAGGGAAAATGAGTAGGGTACTCTCTGGATGCATAAGGGAAATGGGATGACCCCAAAAGTTCCGGCACCCTATAGACCTAGAGGAGATGACTAAGGATTGTGCTTAGACCAAGTAGGTTCGAGACCAGTTTTCCATCAAGATGACTGAGAAGTAGAGACATAAGTTGCACATTTCAACTTAGTTTGAAAGGTGTACTGGCAAGGTGGGGTGTACCATCTCTACTCCTGGAATGGGAAGAACTCTGTATTTGGACGGCCTCCAAATGCTTATTTCTTCTTGTTATGGGAGTGAGAGATAGGACAGTATGCATGCCTTACACCAAGGATAAAAGATGATGGAAGTTGGAACGTTGCTATGAGGTATGAGGATAGAGACAATAACATACCCTTGTGGAGTGAACGATACATGGATGGTTTACAAATAGTAAGAGAAATAAGAATGTTTTTAGCAGAAGCTATGTGGAATTTGCAAGTTAACCAAGGTCAAGGTCGATCACAGTGAGGATGAGCTCAGAGCTTCTTGATGAAGAAAGACTTAGAGTTTGAGATGAGATGATAAGTATAATGCATGGAGGTGTATGTTACCTAACACTTAAGGATTAGAGGTGGTAATGAATGCTCTGGTTGAGATCTAGCTGCCTAGTTTAGATTGAGGCTAGAAGAAGTTGAGGTTGTTTGGCTAACCCTAAGTTTGGAAAGAAGATGTGTTTTGGCTAATACTCAGATGTAATAAGATATGTTGAACAAGTTAATGGTTGTTTGGGTAGCCAATTTAGTCCTTGATGTAGTAAAAGGATGGTGATAGAACCTCAGATACACTTCTTTGGATAGGAAGGTAATAAAACCCTTTTGAGAGTGATTTAGGGTTTCCGAGGTATCAAGCTTGAGGAATCATAACAATACAGGAGGTCATGATATACCTTGATACTACAAAGATAGTAGGTGATGGTAGAATTATGGATTCTTAAAACAAAGTTGCATGTAGCATGTGACCATGCAAGCCAGGAGGTGAAGGACTAACACCATTAACCCAGTGCATGGATATAAAGTATAAAGAGTTCCTGAGAGGGAATGGGAGTTCATCACTATGGATGTTGTGAGTCTCTCCTAGACCAAGAAGGTCAAGATACACTATGGGTTATGGTAGATCGCCTTACCTAGATGACATGAGAAAGGAAGAGTTCTATCAAGGGACAGATCTGGATGAACTACATATGAAAAGAGATGGTTCAACTACACTATGATGCAAATTCAAAAGTTCTTGATGTGACCTAAATGTTCACTTCCATGAGGTGGAAGTAGATACATGAAGAGCTCAGTGTTTGTACAGTTTATCACCCCATACTAATGGACAATATGATCCGGACTAGAGGGTCTGATGAGAGCATGTGTGCTCATTTAGGGTGATACATAGAGACAGTTCTTAAGATGTGATGTTAACCACCATAGCCTTTATCGGGATGCAAGAAGTTCAATAAGGAGGTAGTGTCGGTCACCACTTCATTAAGATGATGTTGGTGAAGGAGGCCTAGTGAAAGTCATAAAAGAACCACAGTGAGTGCAGATGAAGTCACTTGATCGAGAAATTGCTAAGAGAAAGCCCAAGGGTGACATGAGTCATGAGCTGATGCAAAGCAGACTGACAGGCAGTTCACTGTGGGAGAATATGTGATGTGAAAATCCGACCCCTCTAAGCTACAGCTGAGAAAGCTGAGTCCCCGATATATGGGTCCATTTGAGATGGATTGGTGGAGATGGTTGTGTTTAACCTTACCCCTCAGGATAGAATGATGTGTTGCGGGAGTCCGATCTAGAGCACTATGTGAGGTACCCAAGCCAGGTGCTGAGCCCTGAACCTATTCAGCTTGTGAAAGGCTGAAAAGTCCTGAGTCACCTATGAGGGTACAATATATCAAGGTAAGAAAGAACTCATATGAAAGAAAATGAGATAATGAAGGTTCTTGGGAAACACCATGGAAGGGGTAAAGCCACATGGGAGCCCTGATGGACATAAGAAGACTTATCTTGTTTGTTTGCTTGCTTGATGGAATTTTTAGGGCAAAATTCTCATAAGAGGGGAAGGATGTTACAACCCCAAATTTTGGGTTCATTTGGTGAGAAATGTAATTCCTCATATTAAAGATATTTGGACAAATAATATAATTTGTTGTGAATGAATGGATTTCGTTTAAAATAGCTTTGTTGTTTTATTTGTGGGCTTTATTGGCTATTGGGTCCAATAACAAGGAAATTCAATTAATTAATTGAGTTGTTGAGAAAAGAGAGATGAGGTAGAAACCTCTAGATGGCAAAGGAATGTAATCCAAGAATGAATTTCGTGCCTCTTGGGTTCCTTGGGTTCCAAGGAGTCCAAAGTTGCATAAAGAGAGCAATAAGAAAAGAAAAGATCAATTAAGTATTTCTTTATTAAGAAAGAAACTGAAAATCTTGATGAAATGTGGAAAATAAGTGAAAAGTGGTATAATGGAGTTATCCTTGGTGGAATTTCGTATCCCAAGGATTCCTAATAATAAAAGGAATACCAATGAGTAAAATAAAAGAGAAACAAAGAGAAAACTTCAAAAAGATATATTTTAGTGAAGAAATAAACAAGATAATGTGAAATAATGCATTTAGATGCATCTAGAAGGATAATGAGTATCCAATAAAAAGGATTTCGAATTATTAGAGTTCCTTGGGATCCAAGGAGTCCCAATGAAGAATGAAGAAAGAGAAAATACCAATAAAGCAAAATAAAAGAATGATGTACTACATTATTAATGGTTGTTGTGACTTTGTTAAAAAAAGTGGTATTTTCTACTAAAGGAAATAATGATTTCATGATCAATGGTTTAAAAGCAAAGAATAAAGAGAATAAGGGAAGAGATTTTCGTATTCCAAAATATTTGAAAGAAAAAGGAAAAAAATCAAAAGATAAAGAAGAGAGAGAAGGGTACTTCTCATTGAAGTATTTGGTTTCCTAGTTGGAAAGGAACTCTTCGATTCATGAATATCCGACTTGGGGACTTCATGACCTCCCCTATATAAGGGGTTGGCCTTCGGGTTCGAGTTCCAAAGAGATCTTGCACGTATCTCTTCTTCCTCTTCTTGTTCTTCCACGTTCAAACCCTAACCTGTGAAGACGACTCTATCTCATGTGCAACGAGTGAGCGGGTGTAGTCGGGGTGGAGGATGGATGCCCACGAAGTTGGGGGGGGGTTTGCCATCGCGGCCCTGCCCTAGGCCGATCGTAGTAGCCGCGACTCTACTGCTATGGCAGCCGCGCAGAGCAGGCGCGTCCGGGCCAAACTGGCCACCATGGCGGAAAGCTGTTGCACCCAGCTGAGCACGGAGGACCGGCGGAGGTAGGGGAAACACCCTCGAGGGTCGCCGGACCCTGGAGAGGAAGCAGCGCGCGCAAGGTTGCTGCAAAGCGGAGGCTAGGTCAGCAGGTGTCGACCTGCTCAAGGTAGAAGAAAAGGAAAGTGGCGCTGGACGATTATGCCCCCCGCGGGAGTGAAGAGTTCTCAACTTAACCTTGCGCATTTTGGTATTTTCGAAATGTTCCCAAAGCAACGAGCCAACGTTGCATGCGCTTGATGACGTGGCACAATCTGATTGGTCCGGGTAAGTGAAATCTTACAAAAATCGTAGTTAAATATTCGTAGCCTCGGATGACAAAAGTTTATACATTAAATTTGATCAGGAGAACGAGAGGGACTCAATAAAAATGTTATTAGAACCTAATTTTTCTTCTAATTTCAAAAGTGACAAAAGTGATCATATAATGCATTAAACTTTGATAAAAAAAACTCCTAATTGTTATTGGAGATCAAATCAAAGGTGCTTAAAAGATTAATTCGAGTATTAGTATCTTGTTGAGAAGTAAAGTGAGATTCGAATATAATATTGATTATGTTAGGGCTTGTTTTAGGGTTTTAATCCATGAATCCATGATAATGCATGTAGAAACCCTAATCTAGAGTCAAGAATGTAATTAACTTGAAAAGTTTGGAAATAAGTCCATTAGTCATAAAGAGATACATTAAGATCGAAAAATATGAATTGTTATACATAATTAGTTTAATTGAAAGTTGATATGCATGAATATGTTGTAACAGGCCTTGAAACCCTAATGTTGACTAATTTGACTATTAATGGCTTTAATTGATTAATTTCATGATTAAAGTTGGAATATGTTATTTCGAGCATTAAAGTCCCTAATTTGTGGATAAATAACCGTAATATAGAAATTAGGGTTTTCTCATGAATAAAAGGTGGAATTAATGGCAAATCGAGTTCTTATGTGTTTTGGATCATAATGGACTATGAATTGATGATAAATGCGTATAATGACCTTGAAATAACTTAAAAGGGTAAAGAAGGTAGTTTTGGTATCAAAGAAAAATATTCAACTTTAATTGGGCTTATGATGTTGAAATTAGGGTTTATGAACTAAGAGAGAGCATTTAATATGATTAAAGCGTTATGGAGGCAAAAACCCTAATAAAACCCTAATGTGGTCTAGAAAGCCTAAGGTGGAATCCAAGTCTAGCTTTAGAATGTTCCGGATAAACTATAACACTTGGATCGTATGCATTAATTTCAGGATATTGTTGATTGCTTGTTGATTGATTCTTTATCCTTATTGCTTGGACAATCAAGTTGCTTGGGATCAGGTATGTGGTTAATTATGGATAACCATCTTAGTTTCCCGAGGATTTTCTGGAAGATTAATCGCAATGAATGCAAATTATCTATTTGGATGTTCATACTTGCAAATCATAAAGTCACTATGAATATCACATTAAAAAATTAGTAGTATGTATTTTCGCACCTACATGCCACCCTGATGGATGATGCCAAAGGTCAGGCCCAGATGGGTAGACCAATGGACACCTTGAGTGGTGACCCCAGGCACCAAGAAGGTGGCCTATAGTATTGCATGACTAGTGGGCACCATGAGTGGTGACCCCTAGGCACCAAGCTCGGGATTGAGAAGGTGGCCTTAAGTCATTGGCAAAGGGCACCCTAAGGTGGGTATGCCAGGGTTAGGGCAAAAGTAGTGGAGAATGTCATACTGAAAAGTGTAAATTGGCTTGTTAATTAATTTGATTGTGACTATTAAATTGTTAGCCATATTTGCAATATTTTGGTTGTTCCCACATACCAGTATATTTCGATATACTGACTGACATTTTGTTTGTCGGCATTTTAGGAACAACAATTGAAAGAACAAACAGTAAAGTGACACATTGCAAAAAAAGAAATAAAGTGCAAGGAGGATTAGATAGAATAATTCAAGACCAGGATAGATAGATTTCCAAGGTTTTCAAAGGTAAGTAAAGTTTTAATTTTATACCAAATTCCAATTAGTTAGTAGAATTTCATAATTGTTATTGATTATTTGTCGAACCTTTGATCCTGTTGATTGGATAACGGCACCGACCTTTCCGTCTCCCTTAATTGGGGGTTATCGGGAGGCGGGGTCGTTACATCTATAGTTAATAAATAAATATAAATATTAGCAAATATCAATAATAGTAAGATAACTGTGACAATATTGAATACAAATAAATGCTTCAACCAAACTTAGCTACAAACAAGTAAGAACGTAATGTATGCCTTCAATACATAATAATAATGTAGATGTTTTTTAAGTGATGGTCCAAACAAAATAATGCAACACATAAGTTTTGTAACTAAATGTTGTGAAGTAAACACACACAACTACAATGTCGTGGAAATATATTACAAGGTCATGCATTACTTTCATCGTCTAACATGGTTGTTTGATTCACTCATCGGTGTTAAGGTATTCAGCAACCCCAGGTGGGTAAATGCGACGAGTCGTCACGAAGTTGCGCTGCACGACCAATGGCGGGGGAGGCAATAAATCTCCCAAAATAAAAAAGATTGTCTCTTATGAACTCACTCCTTATGTGTTTCCATCTCATCTACAACTCAATCAAAGATATGTAAGGCCCCCCCAGTTATGTTTCGGAAGCCATGTCATGCCTCCATCCAAGCCTGTGTAGTAAATACTCAATTAGCACATCTCCCCAACTCATATTGGTTTCTCATCATACCTCTGAGAACTGTATCAAGCTCCGTACACCACATATAATAAGGCGTCGTTGGAGGCCCAGTCATATTACATATTCTTTAAGTAATATATTTTAGACATAAGGGTGTATGAAATAATTAAGGGAATATAATATGCATATTCGGTGTTAACTAACATTCAACAATATCATGATGAAAAAATATACAACCTCCATAAAACATACACCAACATTACGATAAATAGCAAAAGCCTATTAATGTAATACAACAGATGAATTAAGAAAGATTTAATGGTAAAAACATTAAATGGTAGATAATGTAAATCGAGAAGAAAAACTAAATGTAGCTCTACCATTCAACGTTATGGCGTCACCGTGGGTGAAGGAATGTCCAAAAAAAGACTACAATCTTCCTCTAAACTGGCAATGTAGCGTTCTAGAACCTCATGCTCATACTTTTTTTGGGTGTATATATCATCGTAATTGTGGTGAATTTCAACAAAGTCCTTCATGTTCATTCCCTGGCCCCATAGTGACTTGCACTCAACAATTAGTAACATAATCTCAACTTTCAAAGAATCAATTATTGGGGGGAGATCGACTGCCTAGCGGAAGTATCTGCACCGATCTTTTCCCTAAAATGTATTATCAAGTTTAAATGAATGACAAATAATGTGCAGCGTAAACAACGGCAACCTATTATATATGTATTTACTATAGCACCTCACGATAAGGACATATGTAATAAATTTCACCCGACGTTTCACTCAGAATGCCAAAATCATACAACCCTGCATCCTCTGTGTTAAGCTGCAAAGCTACATCTAACTCAAAATCACTCCTCGGAACTTCAGATGGATTCATCGACATCTAAAACATGATTGATGATTAGTAAAATAATGTCAGGTTCTGAACATAGATTTCAAATAAAAATTTCCAAACATAAAATAGGCCTAACTACTTGTTCAAACATAAAAGCGAATTCAGTATGAAAGGTTGTTCTACTTCTATGATGTATTGTATCAGTCCTCATTTGAAGAGTCATTATTGCTCGTGATGTGAAGTCATTAGCGAAGATATTGACACCTCTCCCATAGAGTGGAAATATCTTATTGGAGCCTATCGATGTATGCTCTTGTCGAACAGACAAAGTCACATTGTTCAGACCATAGCTTGCATTTGTTGCGTGCATATGCAAGTTGTGATAGCATTGCATCCCTAACTGCAGTAAGCGTGGCCACTGTGGGTTGAACACGCTGTGCAGACAACCTCATTTGACATGTGTTTGGCACAAGACCCCTTCCACATGTAAAATATGGTTTGTGGGGGTTGTTGTCTTCTAAACATCCATTTGCCACATATGTGACATCCATATACACGTGTACAGTGCATTGAAGGCCGCATGTACAACAATGCATTCCATTCTCCATTTCAAGACAACCTACCCAAACACAGATTGACATTTATGATTAGGATCCATAAATAGTTCATGAAACAAAAAATTTAGGGCTCCAAGGTCACGTGGTCGATGAGTTATCATACAAGTAAAAAAAGTATGACAATTACAATGAGTTTCCCAAAGGAGATTAGAAATGGTTTCACGTAAAAGATCACCCTCCCTTGAATCAGCCAGAGTTGTTTGTTGGAGGGAACACAGGTGAACCCCAGAAGGGGGAACGACAGATGTTGAACATTCATCTGGGAGTTCTTCGATGATAGTGTCACCATCATGTTGGCGTCAGATATAATTGTGGAGGATACAACAAGTCGTTACGAGATGACACTGTGAATGAATAGGATATGTTGCCCCCTTTTAAGATAGGCAAACTGTCTCTTCAGCACCCTGAATGCTCTTTCAACAACATTGTGTAGTTGATCATGGTGGTGGTTGAAGATCTCCTTCTTGCTGGTGTAGGGGTGTATGTTTCCTCGGTACTCAGGAATATGGTAAGCTGTATTGCGATAGGCATACCCTGCATCAACTAGGTAAAACTTTCCCGGGGGACTTTAAACCCGCCAGTGGTCGTTGCTGATTGTAGGACCCGTTGGTCAGTAGCCGACCCCTCCCACCCAGTTAGGACAAATGTAAACTCCATGGAGAAGTCTATTACAACCATGACATTCAGAGAGACATTCCATTTTCTGTCTTGGTAGCGATTTTGCTTGTCTCGTTTGACCAAGACTGGGATGTGTGTTCTATCAATTGCCCCGATGGCATTCTATAACACAAAAATAGGTTGTAAACATACATAATATTTGAAAAATATTATAAATTTGTAGGGGCTAACTATTACCTTGAAGTAAGGGTAGAACCTTGGGGTCTCCAATATACAAGAATGTGTTGTCGTGCATGTCGATGTGGTTTGCATGACAATATAGTCATGGGTCAATACACATACAACGTCCAACACTTCGTTGAACTTTCTACTTATGGTCTCACCAGAGTGAATGTAGTCCTCCACCAAAACACGATTTGTATGGCTATGGCCAACCATCTGTAGGAAGTAGCATACAACCTCAACTGAAGTGACACCTCTAGTACTTTGTAACAAACCACAACTCTCAAGCTTCTCCACAAGGGCCATTATAGTATGTGGTTGCATTCAGTATAGGTCATAAGCCCTTTGTTCATGATCGGTTAATATTTCTAAGACCTTTATGTGGCCACTCCTTATGCTAACTGACCTAAGTATTGTGGGTGGTATGTCGGCATCAACAGAAATGTCATCTATGATGGAGTTTGCAATCGACTCAGCAATTGCATCGACAATATGATTTGCTGGACCAGACAAGGTATATAAAATGTGTGTGAGGAAGTCAGGTGATTGTGTTTGGTCACTGGCAGACATGATGCCTACAAGTAAAACAATATCAACAAGATAATAACTACTTGAACATAATATAAACCAGTTGACATGTGAAATAATGGCTTGAAGGCTACAAACAAATTAGATTGTATGATAAATAAATGTCTATACGGTAAAGTAGTTATAACAACAATGAAGAAAATTTAAATGTCTATATGAGAAATTAATTATTACAACAGTTATGCAAATATAAATTGATGGTCTGAAACATAGCAAACATAATGGAAAAAGGTAGTTCCCACTTATGATCCCGAAGGGCCAGCATCTTTGGATAGAGTATACCACATGGAAGGTGTAACATCCCTGACCTGGGTTATGAAGTAACCCTAGGTGTTTTGCATCATGAGAGTAATTATATGCATTCTTTTGTCTTTGAAAAGTAATTAGGGCTCAAGCAGAATTTATATTACAATTTTAGTCCTTTTTGAATATTGTTGAAATCAATATTTTGTTTGTTTTGGACTAAAGTGCAAATTACCCAAGTTGAGGGGTCTATTTGCAAATTGTGCATTATAATATGTTCCTCATGTGTTAAGGCATCATGGGAATGAATATGATGTAGGGGTATGGCTTATGATAGCCTGAATCCCAAGAAAGAGCTGATAAAGGAATGTTTGTGCATGAAAAACTAGTTTAGGTGTAATGTGCAATTTTCCCAAAACCTAGGGTGCAATATGTAAATTACAACTTCAATAAGGTCCCTAATGTTTCCTGGCATCATTTGGATCAAATAAAATGAGGGGGGCTCCTGATTTGATTTAAGTTGAAGGAGAGAGAATCTTGATATTAAAATAATCAAGATTTAAGCATAATGGATATATTAATGCAAAAATAAATAAAATAATTCTAGGTCCTTCAACCAAAATTAATTTGGTGGAATGAAGATCCATGAGTGACCTTACTTGAGCTTGGAAGGATCTAAAATATCTTAAGGAGGTGAAATTCCACTCACCTTGTTATAAGGAAAAAAATTCCCACTCAAAAAGATGTATTAGTATTATAATGGATTAAGGTGCTTATTTTCTTTTCCCTTAATCCATGGATAATGGAAGGGAGTTAGGTGGCTTTGAGTTGCCTTTGTATGCAAGAAAAACAAGGATGAAGAGGTGGTACCATTTTTTGAATTAATTGAATTTTAATTAAACATCTTCTCTTTCATCAATTTCTTATAAAAGAGCCTTTTTTAACCCACCTTAGGGTCTTTTTCGATTCCTTTTCTTCCCCTTGCTTGGAAAACTGACCAAGAAGGCTAAGGACAGCAGGGAGCACGTCCCCAATCTGTTGGTAAGCCCTTGATCTTCGTTCTTCATGATTTCATGATGAAAATCATAAAACAATACATGATTTCTTCATTTTTTCACTCCATCTTCAACCCTAGCCGATCCTTTCACTCCAAAAGCTTGAGAAACGACCTTGGGAGGATGCTAGAGCTTCAACCACAATCGGATCCGTGAAGCTTGGAGCTTGGGATCATATTTGAAGGTGGGTTATATAAATTTAACCCTTAATCTTTGTCATTGAATTCGATTTCTACTTGCAATTGAATTAGTTGTTATTATTGCAACAACTTTGCTTGATTGATGGAGTTTCCATGGAAATGGCAGTAGCTTTTGTGAGTCTAAAAGTTGAAGATGATAACCTATTCATAAGCACACACCTTAATCAAAGAACAACAGCAAACGGTCTTGGACTTTTGGTCCAAACGGTTTGCAAACCGTTTGGTTTGGTTGACCGTTTGGTCTAGTTGACCGTTTGGACACCAAACCGCATGGAATGGTTGACCGTTTGGTATAGTTGACCATTTGAGGTTTGAACTTAATCAAAGGTTGGATGATTATCCAATGGACTCAATTGAATGATCCAAGGTGTGCACGATCCATCAATTTGTAACCCTAATCAAGTTGATTGATGAAACCCTTGATTGGTCCAATTGATTTCAAGACTTTTTGGGGCAAATGGTCTTGAGACTGTTTGATCCCAAACGGTCTTGAAACCATTTGGGACCAAACGGTTTCAAAACTATTTGGTGGATTAAAGGTTTATCCTTGACTCATGGATGGTGATCTAATGATTTGGATTGATGGACCTTCCAATTGAATAATCTATGGCCATTCAATGGTGCAATTGGAAATCGATTTGTTTGAGAATTGACCTAGTTAGCCCTTGTGATTTTGGGACTGATTTGGCCCAAACGGTCTTGAGACCATTTGAGACCAAACGGTCTTGAAACCGTTTGGGGCCAAATGGTCTCAATACCATTTGGGGCCAAACGGTCTCAAGACCATTTGGTGGCAAACGGTTTCAAAACCGTTTGGTGATGTAACTTCAAGACCGCATGCTGGTTGTTAGTGGTTCAATCATTAGGATGTTAAAGGCAATGATTGTCCTAATTATCCAATGATGATTAGTAATGTTAATCAATAAGGTACAAGGGTTGATACTCTAAAAGTACCTATGTGATTAGTGTTAATCAAGAAAGAAACCCTAATTGCTAATAGGAGCAATGACTTGGTACACTATGAGTATTCATAGTTGTATGAACTTAATTAAGGGTTGATATGACCTCATCAAGTTGAGAGGTATGATAACATAGAGTTGATACATGAGTATGACTCATATGGTGATTAATGGTATGAATCTTAAGTAATAAGAATCATGAAACCCTAATCATGAACCTAAACCCTAATTGACAAGGTTGTTGATCCTTAACCCTAATCCAAGGTATGGATGTAACCCTAATTTGGGGTGATGATGTGAATAGACCTAATCAAGAGTAATGCCATCTGAAACCCTAATTGGGATGAATAGTAAACCCTAATTATGGGAATAGATCATGAAACCCTAATTATGGGAATAGACCACTTCATGGAACGTCTACACCCTACCATCAAGCCTCATGTGATGGCTAGTAAGCTAAAGACCTTCGCTGAAGCCTACAACACCACCTTTGACATGGAAAGGACAGTGATGCTTGCACAGAACCAATCCAGAGGGTACTTGGGTTTCACTGAAGGAGCCCAAGGGCAGAGGAATGAACACATGAAGGGACAAGGACGCAACCACAACAAGAACAAGCATGGGCACAAAGGCAAGCCCCGTGGTCGCCTCCAGCAGTGTCACACCTGTGGATGGGCACATACTGGGAAGTGCCGCTTTGAGAATAAGGTGTGTTTGAGATGTCAACAAGAGGGACACTTCATCTCCAACTGCCCTCAGCCTGACCCAAGAGGACCTTTGGGGTCACAACCTTTGGCAGCATAGCCAGTAGCTGCAGCACCCCCAGTAGGAGCACCAGCCAGAGCACCTCCATCTGGAGAGAGGAGACAAGATAGAGTGTTCACCATTGACAATGAAGAAGCTCAGGCAAATGCTAATAAGTTGATTGAGGGTAATAACCCATAGAGTTTTTCCTTTTAGTTCAGTAGACCATGTAGTAGCTTTCTGTTATGGAATAACTATGTAGGCTTGCTGAAAGTCATGGGACAAAATGTAAAAGCACTCTTTGATTCTGGTTCTACTAATACTTTTATTTCAAGAAATCTGGCAACTATGCTTGGTTTGGATATCAAGGATTTGGGTTATGTTTTGGTTGTCACAACCCCGAGTGGTCGTATTTATAACTCTCTTTTGAAAACCCCTATGTTGCCAGTTAAGTATCTAAACCATGAGCTTCCCACTGACTTCATACTTGTCGATATGAATGATTTTGATGTAATCATCGGTATGGACTGGCTTTCCACCTATAGGGCCCAAAATTGAATGTAGAGAGAAGAAGATTCTCATTAGGAAAACCGGCTATCCACACTTCACCATTCGAGGAAGGAAAGATGCGACAACCAGTCTTTACATATCCACATTAAAAGCTGAAAGGATGCTATCCAAGGGTTGTCGAGCCTACCTAGCCATAGTTACCGTACCCGAGGTTAAGGGGCAATCCTTAGAGGACATAGAGGTGGTTCAGGAGTACGCAGATGTGTTTCCAGATGATCTACCAGGGATTCCCCCCTGAGAGGGAGATATACTTCTAGATTGAGTTAGCTCTTGGGACTAACCCTATATCTAAGGCACCCTATAGAATGGCCCCTGCTGAGTTGCTTGAGTTGAAAACCCAGTTGTAAGAGTTGTTGGACAAGGGATTCATCCGACCCAGAAAATCACCATGGGGAGCACCGATTCTCTTTGTGAAAAAGAAGGATTGGTCACTTCAGATGTGTATTGATAATCAGATGATCAATCAAGCAACTATTAAGAACAAGTATCCTTTGCCTAGAATAGACGACCTGTTCGACCAACTCAAATCGGCTGAAGTCTTTTCTAAGATCGATCTGAGGTCAAGATACCACCAAGTGAGAGTGAGGAGTGAGGATATACCTAAAAGGGCTTTCAGAACTCACTATGGCCACTATGAGTTTGTGGTCATGCCGTTTGGATTATGCAATGCACCAAGTGTCTTCATGAACCTCATGAACAGTGTGTTCCAGCCTTTCCTTGACTCTTTTTTGATAGTGTTCATAGATGACATCTTAGTGTATTCGGATGACCTAGCCCAACACTGTGAACACCTGAGTAGAGTCCTTGATATCTTGATAAAGCATAAGTTTTTCGAAAAGTTCTCAAAATGTGAGTCTTGGTTGGACTGAGTCATGTTTCTTGGACACATCATCTCAGGAGGAACAATCTCTGTAGATCCAGCCAAAGTATCAGTAGTTCGAGACTGGCCGGCACTAAAGAACCCCTTTGATATTCGCAGCTTCTTGGGGTTGGCCGGATACTACTGTCGCTTCATCAAGGATTTCTCCAAGACTGCTTTATCACTGACCATGTTGACCCAGAAGGATGTGAAGTTCGTGTGGTCTGACATATGTGAAGCTCGCTTCCAAGAATTGAAAGAGAAGTTGACCACCGCTCCTGTGTTGACTCTACCTTCTGGAAATAAGGGTTTCATGATATTCACCGATGCTTCCAAGATGGGGCTTGGCTGTGTGTTGGAACAAGATCAACATGTAGTGGCATATGCTTCCCAACAGCTCAAGCCCAATGAGGTGAATTACCCGACACATGACCTAGAATTAGTTGCTATCATCCATGCTTTGAAGATATGGCAGCATTACCTGTATGGTGCTACCTTTGAGATCTTCACGGACCATAAGAGTTTGAAATACCTACTGACATAGAGAGATCTGAACCTACGATAACGATGATGGATGGAGTACATGAAGGATTACGACTTCACCATCACCTACCATCCTGGTAAGGTGAATGTCGTGGCTGATGCGTTGAGCCAGAAACAACTTAAGTGTGTAGTTGTTTTGTCCAGTCAGTGGAAGAGTTTGGAGGAACTTGTGGAATGGACTCCACAACTGTTAGAGGACCGAGTTCGGTTGGCTAATATCCAGATTCAATCTGAGTTGTTGGGTGAGATCCTAGCTGCACAGTTGACCAATGGAGAGCTAGATAAGATGAAAAGTTTAATGATGAAGCCACATACTCGTCTATCCGTAGGAGTAGATGGAGCAATCAGGTTTGAGAATCGCATATGGGTTCCAGTAGATTCGTCAATAAAGGGACGTATCTTGCAAGAGGCTCATGGATCCATGTACACAGTGCACCCATGAACTACTAAAATGTTCAAGGACCTACAACAGTTTTTCTGGTGGCCAGGAATGAAGAAAGACATTGCGTCATGGGTGGCCAGTTGTCTTACGTGCCAAATGGTGAAGGTTGAACATCAACGACCCGACACACTTTTATAGTCGATAGAAATTCCTGAATGGAAATGGGACCAGATCACCATCGATTTTGTGGTGGGTCTACCCCGGACCAAGAAGGGTCATGATGTGATATGGGTCGTGGTAGATCGTCTTACGAAGTCAGCACACTTCCTTTCCTTGAAGACCACTGCTAAGGTGGCAGACCTAGCTGAGTTGTACATCAGAGAGATAGTGCGGTTGCATGGTGTGCTAGGATCGATCATTTCAGATAGGGACCCAAAGTTTACTTCCCAGTTGTGGAAGCAAAATCAAGAGGAACTTGGTACCAGGTTAAAGTTTAGTACCGCTTATCACCCCCAAATGGATGGTCAGTCGAAAAGGACAATCCAGACCTTGAAAGATATGTTGAGAGCTTGTGTGCTCGATTGGGGTGGCTCATGGGAGCAATACTTACTGTTGGCAGAATTCGCCTACAACAATAGCTACCAAGCCAATATCGGGATGCCTCCATATGAAGCTTTGTATGGGAGACTGTGTCGGTTCCCATTTCACTGGGATGATGTGGGTGAGAGGACCCTGTTGTGGTCAGATGAAATCCAAGTGTATGTTGATAAAGTGGCTTTGATCAAGCAAAGGATGAAGAGAGACCAGGATCGATAGAAGTTGTATGCTGATGCAAAGCGGACTGATGTGCACTTCACTGTGGGAGAGCATGTGTTTTTGAAAATCCGACCGCTCCGAGCTATAGCTAAGAATAGAGGAAAGCTGAGTCCCCGATACGTGGGTCCGTTTGAGGTATTAGAACGGATTGGTGAAGCTGCATACCATTTGGCTTTACCCCCTCAGTATAGCATGATGCATGATGTGTTTCACGTGTCTAAGCTGAAGCGATATGTGCAAGATCTGAGCCATGTGTTGAGCATTAAAACTATTGAGCTTCAAGGGAAGCTGACTTATCTTAAGTCACCTTTGCGGATTCTAGATACCAAGGTGAAAGAGATCAGATGCAAGAATATAGAGATGGTACCATGGAGAGGATGAGGCCACATGGGAGCTAAAGGCAGACATGGAGAAAACATACCCTGAATTGTTTGTTTGATTGTTTGAATTTTGAGGGCAAAATTCCTATAAGGAGGGGAGGATGTTATAACCTTAATTTCTTGAATATGTAAAGGATGATGTAATTCACTTTTGATGAATAAATGAAATCTTTTTCCTTGAGTTGTAATGGATTTCGTATGAAAAGGCCTTGATTGATTGATGGTAGGCTTTGTTGGCCATTAAGCCCAATTGAAAAGAAAAGAGAATTAATAAGGAAAAGAAATTGATTAATAAAAGGGAAATGTGAGTAATTGATAATTAAAAGAAGATAAAGGCAAACTAATATTCCTCAATATGGGAATATGTGCGTTTAGGATTTCTTGAGGTCGAAGGGACCAAAAATCACAAGATAATCACAAAGGAAAAAGGAGTATAAATTAATTTGGAGTAATTAATAAGAAAACTTGGGAGAGAAGGAAGCCTTCTCATCCATTGCCTTTTGTTTCCCAAATTTTGTACCAAGCAAGGAAATAATAAAAGGAACATTCCCTCAAAATTTGAGATGAATAGGAATTAAGGTTTGGGAGATATTATTTTTGCAAGTTATCTTTGATTTGGGAATTATTCCTGAATTAATGACACATATATATATATATATATATATATATATATATATATATAATTCCTTTGAACGCGAGTGATGAGGCCCGTTGGATCCTAATCCTACAGTGGATTCTCATCGTCCAAGTCCCAAGTGGACTGGAACTCTGCTGGATACAGGAAGAGTTTCCCAACCTTTTTCCTCGCGATCTAGGGCAGATGAAAGCCAACTATTATTCCCATTGAATTCGGGACAGAGAGACGAATGGAAACATCCCTATTTTGTTGAGGTTTTGCCGCCAATACAAGAAACGCCCAACTGGGCAGGACCTTGCCCCGACCCTATAAATAGGGAGGGCTATGGAGGGAACCAACATCCCTAATCGCTAGCCCAAGCTCTGCGAATAGAGGCTAGGTGTGCTTTGGCATGACCAATTGACTGCTCATCTCGACCTGCATCCTCAGCAACTCGGAAAGCATCGCCGTAGTCCGGCGGGTATGGGACGACTTTAGCGTGTCCTCGGCAAGCTATTAGAGGCGTCATCGAGTTCGTGAAGGGGAGGCAGAGCTCATTAAACAAACGACGTGAGCATAGGAACAGAGGATCCCAGAGTCAACCTCGCGGTTTACCGTCGTTGCTACAGCAACAAAGTCGAGAGGTAGAAGAAGAAGAAGACCTTGGTCTTTTACCGAAATAGCCCTCCGCGCCTTCAGTAAAGGTAAGGACGTTTCCGTCCTTTGGTTCTATTTTTGCAATGTTAAGGGCGCGTGTATCCACGGCTGTTGGATCCTCAGTGAATCCGCGGACCATGGATCAGGCGGTCCTGCTTTTTCCAAGAAAATAGCAAATAATCTTTTAAAAGGATTTTTCTTATAAAAATCGTATCTTTAGCTAGGAAACTCAGATGAGAAAAGTTAATACATGAAAAATGATCAGAAAAATACAAGGAATACATTAAAATTTTACAAAAGTGCCTATTTTGGATAGAAAATGTATTAATTTGTGGTAGAAACTATAATTGTTGATAAAAGATATATTTAATCTTGCAATTAGGTTAATTCGAGCATGTTTAACTTGATTAATGATTAAGATGGTTTTTAACCTATTTTGGATAATAGGATTGCAAAGTTTAGGGTTTTAAACTTAATATAATGGTTAAGATGCTTAGAAACCCTAAATTAGAGAAAAAGAAAAGAAAAGATTTAGTAATAGGAAAATTAGGGTTTTCGTGGTCCAAACTCGATCTTAAGGATCTTAATGGAAAATAAGACAAGATAATTAGGGTTAGATGGATATTTGATAAAAGTAAGGTAAAGGAAGTGAAACCCTAATTATGGTTAAAAACCCTAAAAAGGAGTAATAATCCTAGAAGACAATTAGGAGTGATAGATCATGATGACATGATTAATAATAGAGAAATTGAATGCCTTTTTTTGGAACTTGTGTGTGTGTGCTTGCTTGATTCCTGATTGATTGAGTTATTTCTGCATTCAGGTCTACTTAACAGGTATGTGGTTAATTATGAATAACCGCTTTAGTTTCCCGATGGATTCCCATATGTTTAATCACATTGAATGCAACTAAACTGTTTGGATGTTCATATTGCAATTATAAAGTGACTATGACTATCACAATTTAATTTAAATGTGTATTCCCGCACCTACATGCCACCCTGATGGAAGATGCCATAAAGGTCAGGCCCAGGAGAGTAGACTAATGGGAACCATGAGAGGTGACCCTAGACACCAAGATCGGGAATGAGAAGGTGGTCAATGAGGCATGACTATGGAGCACCATGAGAGGTGACTCCCAGGCACCAAGCTCAGGATTGAGAAGGTGGCCTTAAGTCAATTCCAGGGTTAGGGCAAAAGCGGTGGGGATGGGCACATGGAAAATGTAAATTAACTTGCTAATTATCTTGATTGCAATATTTAATTTGTTAGACTTAATTGTGAAATTTTGTTTGCCTCCACATACCAGCAATTGTTGATTGATGTTTTGTTTGTCGGCATTTTAGGTATATTCCTGAAAACACAAATAGTAAAGTGACACATCGTGAAATTAAGTAATAAAGTGCAAGGAGGATTAGATAGAGTAATTCAAGCTATGGATAGTTAGATTTCCAAGTTTTAAAAAGGTAAGTGAAGTTTTAATTTTGTACCCAATTCCAGTTTAGTTAGTAGAATTTCATAATTATTGTTGATTATATGTTGAACCTTTGATCCTTTTAATTGAAAATGGCTCTGACCTTCGGGTCTCCCTTAATTGGGGGTTACCAGGGGGCGGTGTCATTACAGTAGTACCTGATGTTGATAACTTAAGAAAGTTAGTCCTGGAGGAAACTCATTCTTCAATGTATGATATGCATCCAGGGAGCACCAAAATGTATCATAACTTAAAAGATATGTATTCGTGGCCTGGTTTGAAGAAGGATGTTGCTGAGTTTGTTATGTGGTGTCCAGTGTATCAGTAGGTTAAAGATGAACATCAAAAGCCCGCAGGAACAATGCAACCCCTGCCTATACCACAGTGGAAGTGGGATCATGTAACTATGGACTTTGTGGTTGGTTTGCCTAAAACAGCCAAAAGTCATGATTCCATTTGGGTGATAGTTGATAGGTTGACAAAGACAACACATTTCTTACCTGTCAAAACAACCTATACAGCTGAGAAGCTTGCACAAATCTACATAGATGAGATAGCGCGTCTGCATGGGGTTCCAGTTACAATAGTTTCTGATAGAGGTCCTCAGTTTACGAGTCATTTTTGGGAATGACTTCATAAAGCTTTGGACACTCAGTTGAGGTTTAGTACATCTTTTCATCCTCAGACAGATGGACAGTCTGAGAGGACGATACAAACCTTGGAGGATTTTCTCAGGGCATGTGTCCTTCAGCTTGTGGGGAGTTGGGATCTACATCTGAGCTTGATAGAGTTTGCTTATAATAACAACTATCAACACATTATTGAGATGGAAACATATGAGGCTTTATATGGTAGACGTTGTAGATCTCCCCTATCTTGGTATGAAACTGGTGAGTACCAACTTTTGGGTCCTGAGCTAGTTCAACAAACAACTGAGAAGATAAAGGTCATACAACAACAGTTGAAAACAACCCAGGATAGACAGAAATCCTATGTTGACAAGCGTCGTAGACCCTTAGAATTCCATGTCAGAGATAGGGTGTACCTCAAGGTTTCACCTTGGAAAGGTATCTTGAGATTTGGAAAGAGAGGGAAGTTAGCTCTGAGATTTATGGGGCCTTATCCAATCATTGAAAAGATAGGAAAGGTGGCCTGTAAGCTAGAGTTACCACCTGAGTTGCATAGATTGCACCTAGTGTTTCATATCTCTATGTTGAGGAAGTGTCATCCTGGCACTGAGTTAGTTCTACAACCTATGGAGGTAGAACTAAATGATGACATATCTTATGTTGAAGGACCAGTGTTGATTCTTGACAGAAGATTCAAGAAGTTGAAAAAGAAAGATATTAATCTTGTAAAAGTCATCTAGAATCACTGTGGCATTGAAGAAGCTACGTGGGAACTAGAGCATGAGATGAGAAGGAAATATCCTACTCTTTTCTTTTAAATGTTTTGTTGATGATTTCAGGGATGAAATAATTATAAGGGGTGGATAAACTTGTAACATCCCTAACCTGGGTTCTGAAGTAACCCTAGGTGTTTTGCATCATGAGAGTAATTATATGCATGGTTTTGTCTTTGAAAATTAATTAGGGCTCAAGAGGAATATATATTACAATTTTAGTCCTTTTTGAATATTGTTGAAATCAATATTTTGTCTATTTTGGACTAAAGTGCAAACTACCCAAGTTGAGGGGTCTATTTGCAAATTGTGCATAATAATATGTTCCTCAAGTGTTAATGCATCATGGGAATGAAGATGATGCAGGGGTATGGCTTGTGATTGCTTGAATCCCAAGAAAGAGTTGATAAAGCAATGTTTGTGCATGAAAACCTAGTTTTGGTGTAATGTGCAATTTACCCAAAACCTAGGGTGCAATATGTAAATTACCACTTCAATAAGGTCCCTAATGTTTACTTGCATCATGTGGATCAAAGAAAATCAGGGGGGCACCTCATTCTATTTAAGTTGAAGGAGAGAGAATCTTGATATTAAAATAATCAAGATTTAAGCATAATGGATATATTAATGCAAAAATAAATAAAATAATTCTAGGGCCTTCAACCAAAATTAATTTGGTCGAATTCAGATGCATGAGTGACCGTCCTTGAGCTTGCAAGGATCGAAAATATCTTAAGGAGGTGAAATTCCACTCACCTTATTATAAGGAAAAGAATTCCCACTCAACAAGATATATTAGTATTATAATGGATTAAGGTGCTTATTTTCTTTTCCCTTAATCCATGGATAATGGAAGGGAGTTCGATGGATTTGAGTTGCCTTTTCATGCAAGAAAAACAACAAGGAAGAGGTGGTACCATTTTTGGAATTAATTGAATTTTAATTAAACATTTTCTCTTTCATCAATATTTTATAAAAGAGCCTTTTTCAACCCACCTAAGGGTCTTTTTCGATTCCTTTTCTTCCCCTTGCTTGCAAAACCGACCAAGAAGGCTAAGGACAGCAGGGAGCACGTCCCCAATCTGTTGGTAAGCCCTTGATCTTCGTTCTTCATGATTTCATGGTGAAAACCATAAAACAATACATGGTTTCTTCATTTCTTCACTCCATCTTCAACCCTAGCCGATCCTTTCACTCCAAAAGCTTGAGAAACGACCTTGGGAGGTTGCAAGAGCTTCAACCACCACTGGAGCCGTGAAGCTTGGAGCTTGGTATCAGATTTGAAGGCGGGTTATATAACTTTAACCCTTAATCTTTGTCATTGAATTTGATTTCTACTTGCAATTGAATTAGTTGTTATTATTGCAACAACTTTGCTTGATTGATGGAGTTGCCAAGGAATTGGAAGTAGCTTTCGTGAGTCTAAAGGTTGAAGATGATAACATATTCATAAGCACACACCTTAATCAAAGAACAACAACAAACAGTCTTGGTCTTTACGTCCAAATAGTTTGCAAACCATTTGGTAATGTTGGATCCCAAACCGTTTGGTTTGGTTGACCGTTTGGTCTAGTTGACCGTTTGGACACCAAACCACATGGCATGGTTGACCATTTGGTATAGTTGACCATTTGAGGTCTGAACTTAATCAAAGGTTGGATGATTATCCAATGGACTCAATTGAATGATCCAAGGTGCGCACGATCCATCAAGTTGTAACCCTATTCAAGTTGATTGATGAAACCCTTGATTGGTCCAATTGATTTCAAGACTTTTAGGGGAAAACGGTCTTGAGACCATTTGATCCCAAATGGTCTTGAAACCTTGAAACCGTTTGGGACCAAATGGTTTCAAAACCATTTGGTGGATTGAAGGTTGATCCTTGACTCATGGATGGTGATCTAATGGTTTGGATTGATGGACCTTCCAATTGAATAATCTATGGCCATTCAATGGTGCAATTGGAAATCGATTTGTTTGAGAATTCACCCTTGCGGTTTTTGGACTGATTTGGCCCAAATGGTCTTGAGACCGTTTGAGACCAAACGTTCTTGAAACCATTTGGGGCCAAACGGTCTCAAGACCGTTTGGTGGCAAACAGTTTCAAAACCATTTGGTGATGTAACTTCAAGACCGCATGGAGGTTGTTAGTGGTTTAATCATTAGGATGTTAAAGGCAATGATAGTCCCAATTATCCAATGATGATTAGTAATGTTAATCAATAAGGTACAAGGGTTGAAACTCTAAAAGTACCTATGTGATTAGTGTTAATCAAGAAAGAAACCCTAATTGCTAATAGGAGCAATGACTTGGTACACTATGAGTATTCATAGTTGTATGAACTTAATTAAGGGTTGATATGACCTAATCAAGTTGAGAGGTATGATAACATAGAGTTGATACATGAGTATGACTCATATGGTGATTAAGGGTATGAATCTTAAGTAATAAGAATCATGAAACCCTAATCATGAACCTAAACCCTAATTGACAAGGTTGTTGATCCTTAACCCTAATCCAAGGAATGGATGTAACCCTAATTTGGGTTGATGATGTGAATAGACCTAATCAAGAATAATGCCATCTGAAACCCTAATTGGGATGAATAGTAAACCCTAATTATGGGAATAGATCATGAAACCCTAATTGGGATGAATAGTAAACCCTAATTATGGGAATAGATCATGAAACCCTAATTGGGATGAATAGTAAACCCTAATTATGGGAATAGATCATGAAACCCTCATTGGGATGGATAGTAAACCCTAATTCTGAGAATGGACCATGAAACCCTAATTGGGATAAATAGTAAACCCTAATTGTGGAACATTGGATGTAAATCCTTTTATAGGGTGAATTTGATGTGAAACCCTAAGGATGGTTTCATGAGGAACCCTGATGTTTGATGTACTGTGAAGCCCAAACTCAGGGTAATGCAATGTATTTCTCAATGAACCCTAATATTAAGCAATATGGTGATAAACTATATCTTTGATGTGATAAGAGGATGATTATCTTTAAATGACATGAAATGGGAAACACTAGCCCTAGTAAGGGAATAGTGGTGTTACCCATGAATAGTGAATTCAGATTTGTTGAACATGGTTCTGATATGCAATTGATATCACTGTATTATCTGTGCTAACAATGCAGGCATCTTGAAATGATGATCATGGCCAGGTATAAGCTATGATGTTTAATTCACTATTGTGATTGTATCTTGAGTGCCATAATATACCTTGCTACCTGGTAAGAGGTATCGAGAGAGTTAATGGGCATCAAGTACCATGTGTGATGCTTATAATAGCAAAATATCATGTTTTCCTTGGTCAACTGACCTAAAGGTGATGGTTATCTGGAAAGGTGGTAACAATGCTTAATGATGAATTAAGGGTTTAATTACCCAGGGCCATATGATCATGGTGATGAAATTGAGAAGGGATTGAGTTCCCAATATCTTTTAAAATTGTTAAGCAATTGATGAAGTTAGTACATGTTTCCTTATAGCATTGTCATAATGAGTTTTGTCTAAGAACTTGCCTGATGCTAAAAGAATATGAAAATGTACTTAATTAATCAAGTGAAACATGTTCATGTAGTGCTTTGACCATAGATCCATCATCGTCAGCAATTGGTGATGGTGAAACATGTATTCTATAGAATTCCTGGAAATCACATATTTTGAATATGTGGGGGTAAATGGGAAAAAATATCCTTACGTTCGAGTGAAGAGATTGAGAGAGAGTAAACATTAAACCCCTCAGTCCTTCATGTGTCAGTATAGATGTATCATAAATCTCCCGATGGTTGGGATGGATGTATCATTAATCTCCCAATGTTATTTCATGTCGGGTCGATGGAGATAAACACTAATGCTCTCGATTATTGATGAGAGTGCAGTTGATGTTGTAACTCTGTAGTGAAGTTCCAGTATACCTTGGAAAGCTATTTGAATAGTCGACACAATCCTGCTTGTAGTCCTGTGCTAACCAGGATGTGGGAGGTCATGGGAATCCATCTCTTCCATTGACCTATTTATGGTACCGAGTTCGATTCTAGAAATGATCAGTTGGAATATCAGTATTATACCTCATCTCCTCAGAGCTTAAATCTGTTTGTAAAATATAATCAGCCGTGTAGCATATTTGCATAATACTGAAATATGAGGAATACTGATTATTGATATACTGCTTAGCATGCCTTAATACAGGAATATACTTATGTTCCCGTAATTCATATTGATTATGAGACATGCTTCTTAATCAAGTTATTGTTGTAATAATGCATAAGAATGTTGCTCCAGTCTGCATAGGTGTTTATCCACCTGCTACTAATTCATATTATCCCACTGTTCAATTTATTTCTATTAAACTGTAATGACAATGTTTTGGCGGAGAGTTATATCTCCCACTGGGGAAATTTTTATAATTGTCTCACCCCCGTGGGATCCAATGTTTTTAGGTAGACGCAGACGACAAGGCGGAAACTCTTCTATAGGAGAAGAGCAGCAGCAGCAGACATGGACAGTAGTGATCCAATCGGTGGAGACATTGACTGTCTGGTCTTTAGGTAAATAGTCCTAAAGTCATCTCTGTACTCTCAGGTGCTAGGAGTTAGTGTTTTCATACTTCGATATGAGATTTTGGTACATGTATGTCTCGAGATGCGATGATGCATGTAATGTACATATGAACCAGGATGTAATGTTTTACTTTGGTTCTATATGAAAGAGTTTTCCCTATAAGTGGATCTCTTGATAAATGGTTTTAATTTTTAGTGATTTTCAGTAATTTCGTTGCTAACGATCGCTTCCGCATTAATTAATCTTGTTTTATGAGTCGTATGCCACAAGTAAAGTGGTATCAAAGCTCTATGTTCGCTGAGTCTACAGAGACATAGGATTAAGGTAGTTGAGTCTGTTCTAGTGTCTTCCAGTTTATCTGATAGTGTCTTCTGCTCTTATAGGAGAAGAAGAACTAAGGATGTCTGGATCACACGAAGAACACGCTGCTGAGAGCAGTGTTGTTGCACCGGGAAATGGTGCAAGAGGTCAGGACAGGGAGGAACCTGTACCTGAACAACCCTAGTTCAACCCAGCTGATATGGGGAGCCTAGCCTTCCAGGCGATGTTTGGGCAGTTTATGGAATCTATGACCCACATGACGGATAGAATGCCAATACCTGCACCCAGGGCACCACCCCATGATGAAAGACATGGTGCCGGCAAAACTTTTGAAAGACTTAAGAGGGTAGGAGCCTTAGAGTACGCTGGTACCGCCGATCCGGAAGATGATGATCTATGGTGACGGAGTTGGAGAAAGCTTTCAGAATCCTCATGATTCATGTTGATGAGAGGGTCAGACATGCTGTATATCTCCTCAAAGGGAGTGCTGGCCACTGGTGGACCATTGAGGAGGGCAAAAGACATGGAGTTGTGATTGGATGGGATGAATTTAGGCGTGAATTTGTCGCTAGATACTTTCCCAAGATGTATCTAGATGAGAAGATATCCCAGTTTGAGAGAATTAAACAAGGACCCATGAACATTAGCGAGTATGAGGCTAGTTTTATGGAGTTGTTGTGGTTCTGTCCGCACATGGCATCCAATGATGAGGAGAGAATTCGGCGGTTCAAGAAGGGGTTGAACGCTGAATTAACCACTCCAGTGTCTGCTCTGGAGAATCGGGAGAGGTTTGCAACTTTTGTGGAGTCTGTAAGACATATAGAGAGGTATGTAATTGAGAAGTGAAAGACCAAGGACAAGAAGGAATACCCACAGTTTCAAGGGCAGAGTACTGGGAGTTTCAAGAGATCGAGGTATTCTGTGCCTACACCACCACCAAGGTTTAATACCCAGACACAGTGGACGTCAAGTAAGGGTAGAAACCATAGTTTACCACCAAAGGGAGCTCAAAGTTCAGCCTCTATGTCAGTAGAAGGAACACCCAGACCACCAAGGGGGAATATAACCTGTTATAGATGTGGAAAAGAAGGCCATGTGGTGAGGAACTATCCTGAGAAAGTCAGGAGTGTGACCCAACAACCGAGGCAGAGTCAGTAGGGCTATCAGAGGCAACAACCTGACAGTGGTGTTAGAGGACGTGGACCAGCATCCCAAGATGGTTCTTCGACATCTAACAACCAGGTACAGGGTCAACATCAAGCGTCAACTAGGTTCTATGCTATGAACCAGCCTGGAGCAGTAGTCAACCCTCAGGTTGTGACAGGTCAGATGGAACTTCTTTATTCTGATATGTCATTATCCTGTTTTGTATTTGTGTTAATAGATCTGGGTGCTACACACTCTTTTATAACTCGAGAGGTGATTGATGACTGCAATATGATTTTTAATCATTGAATAGATAGCTTGCTATTAGAGACACCTTTGATGGGATTTGCAGTGTTGCGGGAAATGTGTTCTCCGTGCAATCTTTTCTTTTCTGGTCACTGTATTCAAGTGGATCTTATACCACTTGAGATGCAGGGTTTTGATATAATCCTTGGAATGGACACCTTAGAGATGTATAAGGTCATCTTGGATTGTAGTTCCAAGCAAGCTGTGTTCATAGATGGTGGTGACACATGGATCTATCAGGGAGATAGAAAGATTCTTCCAACATGTCTTGTGTCAGCTATGGTAGCTGAAAGGTTGATGAGGCAAGGATGCTCTGCATTCTTAGCCCATGTGGTTGATACCATAATGGAAAGCCCTTATCCTTCCGAAGTTCCTGTAGTCAGGGAATTTGAAGATGTATTTCCTGAAGAACTTCCAGGTGTTCCACCGCCCCGAGAAATTGATTTTGAAATAAATCTGATCCCGAGCACGCAACCAATAGCACAAACGCCGTATAGGATGGTGCCTGCTGAAATGGCGGAATTCAAGAAACAACTGCAAGAGTTGCTTGAGAAGGGTTTTATCCGACCGAGCACTTCACCCTGGGGTGCTCCAGTCCTTTTTGTTAAGAAAAAGGATGGATCGATGCGGCTATGCATTGACTATAGACAGTTAAACAAATTCACCATAAAGAACAAGTATCCTCTACCGAGGATTGATGACTTGTTTGATCAGTTGCGTGGTGTGACTGTCTTTTCTAAAATAGATCTGAGGTCGGGATACCATCAGTTACATATCAAGGAGGGTGACATACCTAAGTTTTCCTTTATGACAAGGTATAGTTACTATGAGTTCATAGTTATGTCATTTGAACTAACTAATGCACCAGCTGCATTTATGGAACTCATGAATAGAATCTTTTGACCTTTTCTAGATCAGTATATTGTTGTCTTTATAGATGGCATTTTGATCTACAGTAGAGATGCTCAGTAGCATGAGCAACATCTTTGCCAAGCTTTGAATTTGCTAAGGGAGCATAAGTTATATGCTAAGTTTAGCAAATGTGAGTTCTGGTTGCTAGAAGTTTCTTTTCTTGGACAAATAATATCTCCCTCAGGTATTTGTGTTGATCCTAAGAAGGTAGAATCTATCCTGCAATGGGAACAGCCGAAGACACCGACAGAGATAAGAAGTTTCCTAGGACTGGCTAGCTATTATAGAAGGTTCATTAAGAACTTTAGTTCAATAGCCTTACCCCTGACCAAGTTGACCAGGAAGGAGATTCCTTTTGTCTGGAATGACAAGTGTCAACAACCTTTCCAGTTGCTGAAGGAAAGGTTAACATGTGCACCTGTGCTGGTACTACCTGAGCAAGGAAAGAGGTATATAGTCTTTTGTGATGCATCTAAGAATGGCTTAGGATGTGTGTTGATGCATGATAAGCAAGTGATTTCTTTTGCTTCTCGACAACTTAAGAAACACGAGGAGAATTATTCGACACACGATCTGGAATTAGCTATTGTGGTCCATGCCTTGAAGATCTGGAGACATTATCTCTATGGAGAAACATTCCAGATTTTCACAGACCATAAAAACCTAATGTACATCTTTTCTCAGCATGAGTTAAACATGAGGCAACACCGCTGGATGGAATTAATCAAGGACTATGATTGTACAATTGATTATCATCTAGGGAAGGCCAATGTAGTTGTTGATGCACTAAGTAGAAAATCAGCAACACCAAACCTAGATAAAGAACAACGAAACTCTTTAGTGTGCTTTAAGAGAGATATGTTTATATCCTTAAGGCAAGACAATGTACAACTTAAAGTGTCATTGTTAGCCGGGTTGTTGGTTGAGATGCACATAAAACCAACTCTGAGACACCAGATCAAAGAAGCACAGCAGACTGATTCTATGATTCAGCAGATTAGGTCAGAATATGGTAGTGAGAAGTGGGATGGCTTCCATGATTCTGATGATCAGGTAGTCTGTTACCATGATAGAATGGTAGTTGTTATAACCTTAATTTCTTGAATATGTAAAGGAACATGTAACTCTATTTTGATGAATAAATGAAATCTTTTTCATTGAGTTGCAACGTATTTCATATGAAAAGGCCTTGATTGATTGATGGTAGGCTTTGTTGGGCATTAAGCCCAATTGAAAAGAAAAGAGAATTAATAAGGAAAAGAAATTGATTAATAAAAGGGAATGTGAGTAATTGACAATTAAAAGAAGATAAAGGCAAACTAATATTCCCCAATATGGGAATCCGTGCCTTTTGGATTTCTTGAGGTCCAAGGGACCCAAAATCACAAGATAATCACAAAGGAAAAAGGAGTATAAATTAATTTGGAGTAATTATTAAGAAAACTTGGGAGAGAAGGAAGCCTTCTCATCCATTGCCTTTTGTTTCCCAAATTTTGTACAAAGCTAGGCAATAATAAAAGGAGCTTTCCCTCAAAATGTGAGATAAATAGGAATAAAGGTTTGGGATATATTATTTTTGCAAGTTATCTTTGATTTGGGAATTTTTCCTGAATTAATGACATATATATATATATATATATATATATATATATATATATATATATATATATATAATTCCTTTGAACGTGAGTGATGAGGCCCGTTGGATCCTAATCCAACGGTGGACGCTCATCGTGCAAGTCCCAAGTGGGTTGGAACTCTACTAGATACAGGAAGAGTTTCCCAACCTTTTTCCTCGCGATCCAGGGCAGATCAAAGCCAGCTATTATTCCCATTGAATTCAGGATAGAGAGACGAAGGGAAACATCCCTATTTTGTTGAGGTTTTTCCGCTAATACAAGAAACGCCCAAATGGGCAGGACCTTGCCCCGACCCTATAAATAGGGAGGGCTATGGAGGGAACCAGCATCCCTAATCACTAGCCCAAGCTCCGTAGATGGAGGCTAGGAGTGCTTTGGCATGACCAGTTGACAGCTCGTCTCGACCTGCATCCTCAGCAACTCAGAAACCATCGCCGGAGTCCGGCGGGTAGGGGACGACTTTAGTGTGTCCTTGGCAAGCAATTAGAGGCGTCATCGAGTTCTTGAAGGGGAGACGGAGCTCCCTGAACAACCGACATGAGAAGAGGAAGAGAGGAGCCCAGAGTCAACCTCGCGGTTGACCTTCGTTGCTATAGCAACAAAGTCGAGAGGTAGAAGAAGAAGAAGACCTTGGTCTTTTACCGAAATGGCCCTCAGCGCCTTCAGTAAAGGTAAGGACGTTTCCGTCCTTTGGTTCTATTTTTGCAATGTTAAGGGCGCGTGTATCCACGGCCGTTGGATCCTCAGTGGATCCGCGGACCATGGATCAGACGATCCAGCTTTTTCCAAGAAAATAGTAAATAATCTTTTAAAAGGATTTTTCCTATAAAAATCATATCTTTAGCTAGGAAACTCAGATGAGAAAAGTTAATGCATGAAAAATTATCAGAAAAATACAAGGAATACAGTAAAAATGGTTTGGACACCTAAATCTGCATATTTTTACAAAAGTGCCTATTTTGGATAGAAAATGTATTAATTTGTGGTAGAAACTATAATTGTTGATAAAAGATATATTTAATCTTGCAGTTAGGTTAATTCGAGCATGTTTAACTTGATTAATGAGTAAGATGGTTTTTAACCTATTTTAGATAATAATATTGCAAAGTTTAGGGTTTCAAACTGAATATAATGGTTAAGATGCTTAGAAACCCTAAATTAGAGAAAAAGAAAAGAAAAGATTTAGTAATATGAAAATTAGGGTTTTCGTGGACCAAACTCGATCTTAAGGATCTTAATGGAAAATAAGACAAGATAATTAGGGTTAGATGGATATTTGATAAAAGTAAGGTAAAGGAAGTGAAACCCTAATTATGGTTAAAATCCCTAAAAAGGAGTAATAATCCTAGAAGACAATTAAGAGTGATAGATCATGATGACATGATTAATGATAGAGAAATTTAATGCCTTTTTCAGGAACTTGTGTGTGTGTGCTTGCTTGATTCCTGATTGATTGAGTTATTTTTGCATTCAGGTCTGCTTAACAGGTATGCGGTTAATTATGAATAACCACTTTAGTTTCCTGATGGATTCTCAGATGTTTAATCGCATTGAATGCAACTAAACTGTTTGGATGTTCATATTGCAATTATAAAGTGACTATGACTATCACAATTTAATTTAAATGTGTATTCCCGCACCTACATGCCACCCTGATGGAAGATGCCATAAAGGTTAGGGCCAGGAGGGTAGACCAATGGGCATCATGAGAGGTGACCCTAGACACCAAGCTCGGGAATGAGAAGGTGGTCAATGAGGCATGAATATGGAGCACCATGAGAGGTGACTCCCAGGCACCAAGCTCGGGATTGAGAATGGTGGCCTTAAGTCAATTCCAGGGTTAGGGAAAAAGCGGTGGGGATGGGCACATGGAAAATGTAAATTAACTTGCTAATTATCTTGATTGCAATATTTAATTTGTTAGACTTAATTGTGAAATTTCGGTTGCCTCCACATACCAGCAATTGCTGATCGATGTTTTGTTTGTCGGCATTTTAGGTAAATTCCTGAAAACACAAACAGTAAAGTGACACATCGTGAAATTAAGAAATAAAGTGCATGGAGGATTAAATAGAGTAATTCAAGCTGTGGATAGTTAGATTTCCAAGTTTTAAAAAGGTAAGTACAATTTTAATTTTGTACCCAATTCCAGTTTAGTTAGTAGAATTTCATAATTATTGTTGATTATATGTTGAACCTTTGATCCTGTTATTTGAAAATGGCTCTGACCTTCGGGTCTCCCTTAATTGGGGGTTACCGGGGGGCAGGGTCATTGCAATTGGTATCAGAGCCTAGGTTCTCCATCTAATCATTAATAATTATTGAATTTTACAAATTCCATAGAACTGAGGGAGTTATTAGAGGAGTGTCTGAAAGACTGAGGTGTCTAGAAAAGGATCAGTTCCAAGGGCTGGGATTTTCCTCCACACCTCTAGTCGGAATACGAGGACTCTTGGATTGTGTGACTGCCTGGCCGATGTCTTAGGATATGACTCGAAAAAAAATACCTTTAGGACTCTCTCATCTTGCTCATCTCTCCTCAACTCAAAATTCTCTTATGGATTTTAAGGATTAGGGTTTTCTCTCTCTTCCTCACTCTCATGTGGTATAGGTTAAGTTTGATAAGTTCTAAGGGATCCTCCACCAAATTAATAAAAGATACATAATTAAGATGTCATCGACATAAGTGTAATTAGTTTAAAGGTAAACTAAAAGTCTTTTTGGTGTGTTTGTACAGATGGCTCATACAAAAGTCATGGCTATCCCTTTTTCCACCAGTGGTGGTGGACCACCCCATAAGGAGAATGTATCCTCAGAGAAGAGGAAGCGGAACCACGGTGGAAAGACCTCTAAGAAGAGAAAGAGGCCTGAAGAGGCTATACATGAGGCCCCCAACCCTGAACCAATGTCCGGTGTCAACCAAGAGAAAGGGGAAGGACCAGAATATGAGGAATACCATGAGTTCGAAGAGGAAGCCCGGATGGAAGAAGACCAACCCAATGGACAAGGACCAGCCATGGTGGTTCACACAAAGGATGCAGTTTGGATGGAACAACAAAAGCATTTGACTGAAGCTATCCGTGCCCTGGCCCTTAGGGACATAGCTAGGGCCGAGAATGGTGAGCCACTTCCTGTTCATCCTCGACTTGGAGCCACCATCCTGGACTTCGTCAAGCTGAACATCGAGAAGTTCTAGGGAGAAGACAAGTCAGAAGTAGTCAACATAGCCGAAGCTTGGCTGCTTGCAGTCGAGAATGGGTTCCGTATGCTTGAGGTGCAACCGAATAAAAAGGTTATGTTTGCTACTCACCTTTTGGAAGGTGCAACCAAGATATGGTGGGAGAACCATATCACAAGAAGAGACCTAAGTGAGGAACCGATGGCATGGACTGACTTCAAGACTATCTTCACCGCCAGATTCCTCCCCATCTCAACAAAGAAAGAGAAAGAAAGAGAGTTCATGAGCATGACTCAAGGAAGATCTTCAGTTGCGGACTTTGGTCGCAGGTTCTGCCTCATGGAACACTTTGGACACATGTTGGATGAAGAGAGGAGGGTGGACCACTTCATGGAATGTCTGCACCCTACCATCAAGCCTCATGTGATGGCTAGTAAGCCAAAGACCTTCGTTGAAGCCTACAACACCACCTTAGACATGGAAAGGACAATGATGCCTACACAAAACCAATCCAGAGGGTAATTGGGTTTCACTGAAGGAGCCCAAGGGCAGAGGAATGAACACAGGAAGGGACAGGGATGCAACCACAACAAGAACAAGCATGGGCACAAAGGCAAGCCCCATGGTCGCCTCCAGCAGTGTCACACCTGTGGACAGGCACATCCTGGGAAGTGCCGCTTTGAGAAGAAGGTGTGTTTCAGATATCAACATGAGGGACACTTCATCGCCAACTGCCCTCATCCTGACCCAAGAGGACCTTTGGGGTCACAACCTGTGGCAGCACAGCCAGTAGCTACAGCACCCCCAGTAGGAGCACCAGCCGGAGCACCTCCAGCTGGAGAGAGGAGACAATCTAGAGTGTTTGCCATTGACAATGAAGAAGCTCGGGCAAATACTAATAAGTTGATTGAGGGTAACAACCCATAGAGTTTTTTCTTTTAGTTCAGTAGACCATGTAGTAGCTTTTTGATATGGAATAACTATGTAGGCTTGATGGAAGTCATGGGACAAAGTGTAAAAGCACTCTTTGATTCTGGTTCTACTAATACTTTTATTTCAAGAAATCTGACAACTATGCTTGGTTTGGATATAAAGGATTTGGGTTTGTTTTGGATGTCACAACCCCGAGTGGTCGTATTTATACCTCTCTTTTGAAAACCCCTGTGTTTCCAGTTAAGTATCTGAACCATGAGCTTCCCACTGACTTCATACTTCTCGATATGAATGATTTTGATGTAATCATCGGTATGGACTGGCTTTCCACCTATAGGGCCCAGATTGAATGTAGAGATAAGAAGATTCTCATTAGGAAAACCGGCTATCCACACTTCACCATTCGAAGAAGGAAATATGCGACAACCAGTCTTTACATATCTGCATTAAAAGTTGAACGGATGCTATCCAAGGGTTGTCAAGCCTACCAAGCCATAGTTACCGTAACTGAGGTTAAGGGGCAATCCTTAGAGGACATAGAGGTGGTTCGGGATTATGCAGATGTGTTTCCAGATGATCTACTAGGGATTCCCCCTGAGAGGGAGGTATACTTCTCGATTGAGTTAGCTCCTGGGACTAACCCTATATCTAAGGAACCCTATAGAATGGCCCCTGCTGAGTTGCTTGAGTTGAAAACCCAGTTGCAAGAGTTGTTGGACAAGGGATTCATCTGACCCAGTACATCACCATGGGGAGCACCAGTTCTCTTTGTGAAAAAGAAGGATGGGTCGCTTCAGATATGTATTGATTATCGAATGATCAATCAAGCAACTATTAAGAACAAGTATCCTTTTCCTAGAATAGACGACCTGTTCGACCAACTCAAATTGGCTTGAGTCTTTTCTAAGATCGATATGAGGTCAGGATACCACCAAGTGAGAGTGAGGAGTGAGGATATACCTAAAAGGGCTTTCAGAACTCGCTATGGCCACTATGAGTTTGTGGTCATGCCATTTGGATTATCCAATGCACCAAGTGTCTTCGTGAACCTCATGAACAGTGTGTTCCAGCCTTTCCTTGACTCTTTTGTGATAGTGTTCATAGATGATATCTTAGTGTATTCAGATGACCTAGCCCAACACCGTGAACACCTGGGTAGAGTCCTTGATATCTTGATAAAGCATCAGTTTTTCGAAAAGTTCTCGAATGTGAGTTTTGGTTGGACCGAGTCATGTTTCTTAGACACATCATCTCAGGAGGAACAATCGCCGTAGATCCAGCCAAAGTATCGACAGTTCGAGACTGGCCGGCACCAAAGAACCCCTCCGAGATTCGCAGCTTCTTGGGGTTGACCGGATACTACCATCACTTCATCAAGGATTTCTCCAAGACTGCTTTACCGCTGACCATGTTGACCCGGAAGGATGTGAAGTTCGTGTGGTCTGACATATGTGAAGCTTGCTTCCGAGAATTGAAAGAGAAGTTGACCACCGCTCCTGTGTTGACTCTACCTTCTGGCAATAAGGGTTTCATGATATTCACCGATGCTTCCAAGATGGGACTTGGCTGTGTGTTGGAACAAGATCAGCATGTAGTGACATAGGCTTCCCGACAACTCAAGCCCAATGAGGTGAATTACCCGACACATGACCTAGAATTAGCTGCTATCATCCATGCTTTGAAGATATGGCGGCATTACCTGTATGATGTTACCTTTGAGATCTTCATCGACCATAAAAGTTTGAAATACCTACTGACGTAGAGAGATCTGAACCTACGACAACGATGATGGATGGAGTACATGAAGGATTACAACTTCACCATCGCCTACCATCCTGGTAAGGCGAATGTCATGGCTGATGCGTTGAGCTGGAAATAGCTTCAGTGTGTAGCTGTTTTGTCCAGTCAGTGGAAGAGTTTGGAGGAACTTGTGGAATGAACTCCACAATTGTTAGAGGACCGAGTTCGGTTGGCTAATGTCACACCCCGATCTCAAACTAACCACTAATCACGAGATTAGGGCGCGACGGAGGGATTATCACATAAACAAATCACTGAGAACTTTTTCTTTTTAAAACCTCGTAATGATATCCGGATTATTGTTGTAAACTAGAACATAATAAACTATTGCGGAAGCATTTCAATTAAACTAGGTAGAGAACATAAACAGAGTTTACAACATGTAACATTGTTTAACAGAAAGTAAAACATAACAGTTAATTTACATCTTATACACATTCTCTCTCACCCACACCTTGTCCCAAAGATTGAGGGGAAAGGACTAAGAGACCTCTAACTACTAACTACATATACCTTCTACAGACTAAGCATTAGGATGAAAGGATCCTTCAGATTCCTGCTGCTGATGATGACCTGAAAATGTTTTGAGTAGAGGTATGAGCCTACTCGCTCAGTGAATAGCCTTTCATTTAGCTATCACTAAACAACTCATCAGGTTTATAAAATTGCAATAAACATAAATACAGTACAAGCAGGGCAGTTCTAATGACATAGCAGATTGCAGAATATAATCACATTTCTGTGCAACAACAGATAATTTAAACCAATAAACAGATATAATGAATTGGCACAACAGTTCAGATATATTAATTTACTTTGATTCTATATGATTACATATTATATTATTATGCCCTAATCATATGCAGTGTACTCTGCATATAAAGATCCGTAGCGAACTACGATCCCACCGTACAAGACTTAGCGACACACCCGGGAAATGCTAAGTCTGACGTCAACCCTGCTCTGCCACAGGACCCACAGGCTCATCGGCCTCACTGCACTACATCGAGTGCTCTGAACTCCTCCTCTAACCTGAGTACACAGGCTCAGGAGGTCTGGGTTACCACCGTGACATCGCACGTGTTGTTGTTGAATAACCCCTATTTACTCCAGTGCCACCGTGACATCGCACGCGTTGATGTTGAACACTGCCTTTCCATCCTCGTGCCACTGTGACATCGCACGCGTTGATGTTGAACACGTGTTTCACCCCTAAAAAGCAGATCTATCAAAGGGGTTCTACGGTGTTAGGGCACCTAAGTCTATTAAATGATTTAACATATAGCCATTTAAACAGGAATATCACATTTCATACTTATTTCACATTCTGAACATCTCTTAAAAACTCATATATATATCATCTGTCATCTATAAACATGACTCAGTATCAACTTATCCAGTTTCGATGCTACACATCCATTTTATGCTCAACGTATACATTGCAGTTATAATACAGGAAATTCTATTATTTTCATCAATCATATTACGTATTTCAAGTTCCAATGAACCATATAAATTCACTGATTCAATTCACACTGACCAGATGCTAAACTAAATCATATAACATCGTATAAAAGCATTTTATGAAATAAAAAGTTGGGCGACGCCAAACGCTGCCTGACGCCTGATAACGCCTGTTATCAGCGTAATTCGCACAAAAAACAGAAAATATTCAAACGCCTGAGTTTATTAATGATAAATAAATGAAACCCCACTCACAGCGATTTGGACTGTCCGGATTTGTCCGGAGATGCGTCCAAAGCCTGATTCCGGGCGAAATTGGGTTGTCTTCTTCCTTTGATTTGGCTTTTACTGTTGCTGTTCACGGCAAGCTGCTTCACGCTCACCACAGGTTGGTGATGAAGTATCTAGGATCTCAATAGAACAACTGCTCGTGAGCTAGGGCTGCTATTTCAAACTTAGAACTCCAAGCCGAGGTCGATGGCGTCGAATCGCTGCTTCCCACGCCAAAAGGACGCCATGGCCGTTACTGCAGGTGCTGCTCCTCTCACTTGTCTAGCGCTTCCCTTGCTAGCTAAGTGCCTAATCACAGCAATTGGCTACGGATTTGGATCCTAGCCTCATAGCCGAGCTCAAGGGAAGCTTCTTGGCTGCTAGGTGCCCAAAACGGCACCCAATTGCTGCTGTAAAACGCAGCTACGGCTGTCGTAGATGCTGCTTGCCAAGCTGCAAGTAGCGCTAGCCAAGAAAGGAAGTAGGGGAAGAGGAAGAGAGGTAGAAGAAGAAGAAAAAGAAGAAGAATGGAGGCTAGGCTATCACTGGACAAAGCCAAGGGCAGAGATTGCCCCGAAATCGCCTCGATTCTTCTTTGCCTGGTCGGTCGATGGCTGCTGGGTGTGCGCCGCTCACCCTGTTATATCGGGATGGTATTAACAGGAAGAAGATAGACAACAGGTTTCCGACCCACATAAATGGGTTAATAATTTGGAAAAATTACATTTCCAACCCTAAAACTTGAAATTCTCATATCTTTTGCCTCGAATATCCGATTCAAATGATTTCTTTTGTGAAACTTCAAGAATGAGGCCCACTACAAACCCAAGGCATGAAAACATGCTAATCACATTGTTTTACTGATTCAACATTCCAATTGCATCCAATTATTACTTTACTCAATTTAATCATCTTAATTATGCACCAATTGATCTTATGTGCTTGATTCAACTAAATCAAGTTAATGATTCACTAACTACCTCATGAGCACATAAATTAACTCAAATAACTTTAATTAGGCTCAAATCATACTGCTTACCAATAGGCTTTAAAACGGGTCATAACAATCTCCCTCCCTTATAAGAATTTCATCCCGAAATTCCTAAAAGAGAAAAGGAAACTTGCTACGCATCTCAGATTCAAGCTCCCACGTAGCTTCTTCAAGGTTATGATTCCTCCACAGAACCATCACCAATGGTATCTCACGGTTCTTAAGCTTCTTGATCCTCTGATCAACTGTCTGGATTGGTCCCTCAACATAGGACACATCTGATCTAAGCTGTGCAGGTTCTGGGTCAACTATCTTTTCCGTACCAGGGTAACATTTCTTAAGCATAGACACATGAAACACATCATGAAGATTAGCTAAATCAGATGGCAAATCCAACTTATAGGCTACAGGTCCAATCCTCTTAATGATAGGATATGGGCCCATAAACCTAGGAGTCAATTTGCCTCTCTTACCAAACCTCAACACTCCCTTCCACGGTGAAACTTTCAGATAAACCTCGTCACCAACCTCAAACTCAAGAGGTCGACGTCGTCTCTTTGCATAACTTTTCTGCCTATCCTGAGCAGCTTTCAACTGCTCCCTGATCACAGATATCTTCTCTGTAGTCATATCGACTATCTCAGGTCCAAGAATTTCTTTCTCGCCAACCTCATACCAACAAACTGGTGATCTACACTTCCTGCCATATAGAGCTTCATATGGGGCCATTCCAAGACTAGAATGATAGCTGTTGTTATATGCAAACTCCATCAGGCTTAAGTGTTCTTCCCAGTTACCTCTGAACTTTAGAACGCATGCTCTTAGCATGTCTTCAAGAGTCTGAATGGTCCTCTCAGACTGACCATCTATTTGCGGGTGAAACGTTGTACTGAACCTCAGCCTTGAGCCCAATGCACGATGTAACTGGTTCCAGAATTTGGATGTAAACTTAGGATCTCTGTCAGAAATAATGGAAACTGGAATACCATGTAATCTGATTACTTCGTCCACATATATCTTGGCCAGCTTTGGAACATCAAAGGTTGACTTGACAGGGAGAAAGTGAGCAGACTTAGTTAGTCTATCCACAATCACCCATATCGAGTCCGAACCTCTAGGCGTTCTGGGTAACCCTACCACAAAATCCATCGTGATGTGTTCCCATTTCCATTCAGGTATAGGAAGCAACTGCAAGGTACCAGCAGGTTTCTGATGCTCAGCTTTAACCTGCTGACACACTCCACATCTAGCCACGTACTCAGCCACATCTCTCTTCATGCCAGACCACCAGTACAACTCTTTGAGATTCCTGTACATTTTCGTGTTACCTGGATGCATAGCATACATAGAAGCATGCGCTTCTTCAAGAATTTGCTCTTTCAGCCCACTGTTCCCAGGTACACACAACCTGTCATGAAGATACAACACACCATCGTCAGAAAACCTGAATTCTAACCTTTTACCTTCCGACATATCCTGCATAACCTACCACAGTTCGTCATCACTCTGTTGCAACTCCTTAACTTGATCATAGAAAGTAGATTTGACCTGCATCTGAGCAATCAACCCACTCTGTCCAGACACATCCAAGTCTAAGTTCAACTTTCGCATATCTACAAGCAAGTCTCTCTTGAAACATGCCATAGAAAATGCATCAGCTGTTGAACTCGACTTTCTACTCAAGGCATCTGCCACAACATTCGCTTTACCAGGATGATAATCGATTGTCACCTCATAATCCTTGATCAGCTCAAGCCATCTTCGCTGTCTCAGATTCAAATCCTTCTGAGTGAAGATATACTTCAAACTCTTATGGTCTGTAAACACCTGACAAGTCTCACCATATAGGTAGTGATGCCATGTCTTAAGAGCATGAACTATAGCAGATAACTCCAGATCATGAGTAGGGTAGTTCTCTTCATTCTTCTTAAGCTGTCTAGATGCGTAAGCCACAACTTTGCCTTCCTGCATCAGCACACAACCTAAACCTCTCCTGGAAGCGTCGCAGAACACTGTATAACCTTTGTCTGCCTCTGGAAAAACCAACACTGGTGTTGAAGTCAACTTCCTCTTCAAGATCTGAAAACTTTTCTCACAGTTATCAGACCAAACAAACGGTGCATTCTTCCTCATCAAACGTGTCAAGGGTGATGCTAGCACACTGAAGTTCTGTATAAACCTTCTGTAATAGCCTGCTAAACCCAAGAAACTTCTGATCTCAGTAGGAGTCTTAGGCTGTTCCCACTGAAGTACAAAATCAACTTTCTTAGGGTCAACGCTAACTCCATCTCTCAAGATAACATGTCCAAGAAATGCTACCTCTGCCAACCAGAACTCACACTTGCTAAACTTAGCATACAACTGATGTTGCCTCAACAACTGCAACGTCATTCTCAGGTGTTGCTCATGCTGTTCATCATCTCTGGAGTAGATTAGAATATCATCTATAAAAACTACAATAAACTGATCTAAGAACGGTTTGAAGATCCGATTCATCATATCCATAAAGGCTGCTGGGGCATTGGTCAGTCCAAACGACATGACCAGAAACTCATAATGCCCATACCTGGTTCTAAAAGCTATCTTGGGAATATCAGAAGCCTTTATTCTGAGCTGATGATATCCAGATCTCAAATCTATCTTAGAGAAGATCATCGCTCCACGCAACTGATCAAACAGATCGTCTATTCTCGGCAAAGGGTACTTGTTCTTAATAGTGATCTTGTTCAGTTGCTTGTAATCTATACAGAGATGCATGGTACCATCCTTTTTCTTAACAAACATGACTGGAGCACCCCACGGCGAAGAACTGGGTCTGATGAAACCTTTATCCAGCATCTCCTGCAGCTGCACCTTGAGTTCCTTCAACTCTATAGGTGCCATTCTATAAGCTGGCAGTGCCACTGGATGACAACCTGGATATACCTGAATCTCAAAATCAATGTCTCTGGCAGGAGGTAAGCCTGGAAACTCTTCTGGAAAAACATCAGAAAACTCACTAACTACCGGCACATCATAAACACTGGCGGTGCTATTTTCTGCTCTAGTGTCAACCACATGAGCAAGGAACGCTTCACATCCTTTCTGTAGCATGTTATCAACTACTGCAGCTGATACAATGCACGTAGGTAGAACTTTCCTGTCTCCAGTAAAGACACAAGAAAATTCACCTTGTTGAAAGGTAGCTTCCTTCTTCCAACAATCGAGTTGCACTCGATATGTCTCAAGACAATCCATACCCAAGATGACTTGAAAAGTATTGACATCCAAGGGTATGAGATTAGCAGCAAAGGTGTAACCTCCAAAAGATAGCAAACATCCGGGACAAAACTTAGTCAGAGCTGTTGGTCCACCTAGTGGAACCCTCAACACTAACTCATCTACCAACCCTTGAGTTAACAAATTAAGTTCACCAACTAAATAACGTCGTATGAAAGAGTGAGTAGCACCCAGATCTATCAAAACTGAAACTGGTATACTATTAAACAAAAGCATTTCTCCTGTAACAACTTGTGAAGAGATTATACCTTCCTGAGGTGTCAAAGAGAAGAAACGTGTTGAAGCTCTCCCTCTGCCACGCTGTCCTCTCTGACCACTTCTGTCACTGGACACTCCACCACCTCTGGAACCAGAAGCTACAGAAGAACTCGGAACACCATGGTACTGAGGCTGGAAAGCTTGTGATGCTGCTTGTTGAAGCTGAGGACATTCCTTTCTGAAATGTCCTACTTGTCCACAGACAATACAACTTGCACCCCAACACGGACCAGTATGTGGTTTTCCACATTTATCACATGGCGATCTCCCTTGTCCCTGGGGACCTGTCACTGACATTGACGACCCAGAAGACTGTCCACTAGCGGCACTGCCCCATCTCCCTGGGTTGTATCCCCCTCTGCCTCTAGAAGAAATAACATCCTCAGATCTCTGTCTGCCGAAACAGCTAAAGCCATGCCCAAGTTTAGAAAAGAAACCTCTACCTCCACCTCTGTATCCACTACTGGACTGTCCTCTACTGAAATCTGCAGATCTCTTCTTAGATTCAGGCACCTTGTCAGCATTCACAGATTCTTCAACCTGTCTAGCAGCCTCAACAAACTCACCAAAGTTCTCTTTGTTCCTCCTACCGGTGGCAGAAACTGTATGCCGAATCTCTGGCCTCAGTCCTTCTTGAAACCTTCTGCATCTTTCTAAGTTGTCGGGAACAAGCTGCGGACAGAAGTTCGCTAACTGAGTGAAAAGCACTTCATACTCAGTAACTGACATGTTCCCCTGCTTAATGTTCTGTAACTGCCTGATTTTCTCATTAAGGAAGGTAGGTGGATAAAACTTAAGATGGAACTCTTCAGAGAAATCCTGCCAAGAAAGCTCTGTACCTCTCCTCTTTTCCTCCACACTATGCCACCACAGCTCTGCATCGCCTGTCAAAAGATAAACTGTGTGATTAATCTTCTTCTCTTCTAGAAGCTCCATCAAGCGAAAGACCTTCTCTATCTGTCTCCACCACTCATCTGCCTCTGCAGGATCTGTAGTACCACTGAATTCTGTACCACCAAGCTTCTTTACAAGCTCATAAGACCGCATCAGATCCTTACTGCTGGTAGAAGTAGAAGCTCGCCTATCAGCTTTGTACTTCTCCCTGGTCTCCTGAAACATCTTATACATACGAGATGCTTCATCTACGTGGTCACCACCACCTGGACCCAAGTACAGAGGATCAGGGCCAACATGACTCTCGGCCTGGTCATCATGATCATGACCTCTTCCTGCCATCTGCAATGATATAACAGAATATTTCCTGTTAGAAAACTACAGATAGAAGAAAGACACCTAAACCTTAATCCTATTGGTCTCTTATCATTCCCTGACCTGGACTTAGAGTATTCATATACTCAACCTATGCTCTGATACTAAAAGATGTCACACCCCGATCTCACACTAACCACTAATCACGAGATTAGGGCGTGATGGAGGGATTATCACATAAACAAATCACTGAGAACTTTTTATTTTTAAAACCTCGTAATGATATCTAGATTATTGTTGTAAACTAAAACATAATAAACTATTGCGAAAGCATTTCAATTAAACTAGCTAGAGAACATAAACAGAGTTTACAACATGTAACATTATTTAACAGAAAGTAAAACATAACAGTTAATTTACATCTTATACACATTCTCTCTCACCCACACCTTGTCCCAAAGATTGAGGGGAAAGGACTAAGAGACCTCTAACTACTAACTACGTATACCTTCTATAGACTAAGCGTTAGGATGAAAGGATCCTTCATATTCCTGCTGCTGATGATGACCTGAAAATGTTTTGAGTAGAGGTATGAGCCTACTCGCTCATTGAATAGCCTTTCATTTAGCTATCACTAAACAACTCATCAGGTTTATAAAATTGCAATAAACATAAATACAGTACAAGCAGGACAGTTCTAATGACATAGCAGATTGCAGAATATAATCACATTTCTGTGCAACAACAGATAATTTAAACCAATAAACAGATATAATGAATTGGCACAACAGTTCGGATATATTAATTTACTGTGATTCTATATGATTACATATTATATTATTATGCCCTAATCATATGCAGTGTACTCTGCATATAAAGATCCGTAGCGAACTACGATCCCACCGTACAAGACTTAGCGACACACCCGGGAAATGCTAAGTCTGACGTCAGCCCTGCTCTGCCACAGGACCCACAGGCTCATCGGCCTTCAGGCTCATCGGCCTCGAGGCTCATCGGCCTCACTGCACTACATCGAGTGCTCTGAACTCCTCCTCTAACCTGAGTACACAGGCTCAGGAGGTCTGGGTTACCACCGTGACATCACACGCGTTGTTTTTGAATAACCCCTATTTACTCCAGTGCCACCGTGACATCGCACGCGTTGATGTTGAACACTGCCTTTCCATCCTCGTGCCACCGTGACATCGCACGCGTTGATGTTGAACACGAGTTTCACCCCTAAGAAGCAGATCTATCAAAGGGGTTCTATGGTGTTAGGGCACCTAAGTCTATTAACTGATTTAACATATAGCCATTTAAACAGGAATATCACATTTCATACTTATTTCACATTCTGAACATCTCTTAAAAACTCATATATATATCATCTGTCATCTATAAACATGACTCAGTATCAACTTATCCAGTTTCGATGCTACACATCCATTTTATGCTCAACGTATACATTGCAGTTATAATACAAGAAATTCTATTATTTTCATCAATCATATTACGTATTTCAAGTTCCAATGAACCATATAAATTCACTGATTCAATTCACACTGATCAGATGCTAAACTAAATCATATAACAGCGTCTAAAAGCATTTTATGAAATAAAAAGTCAGGCGATGCCAAACGCTGCCCGACGCCTGATAACGCCTGTTATCAGCGTAATTCGCACACAAAATAGAAAATATTCAAACGCCTGAGTTTACTAATGATAAATAAATGAAACCCCACTCACAGCGATTTGGACTGTCCGGATTCGTCCGAAGATGCGTCCAAGGCCTGATTCCGGGCGAAATTGGGTTGTCTTCTTCCTTTGATTTGGCTTTTACTATTGTTGTTCACGGCAAGCTGCTTCACGTTCACCACAGGTTGGCGATGAAGTAGCTAGGATCTCAATAGAACAACTGCTCGTGAGCTAGGGCTGCTATTTCGAACTTAGAACTCCAAGCCGAGGTCGATGGCGTCGAATCGCTGCTTCCCACGCCAAAAGGACGCCATGGCCGTTACTGCAGGTGCTGCTCCTCTCACTAGTCTAGCGCTGCCCTTGCTAGCTAAGTGCCTAATCACAACAATTGGCTACGGATTTGGAACCTAGCCTCATAGCCGAGCTCAAGGGAAGCTTCTTGGCTGCTAGGTGCCCAAAACGGCACCCAATTGCTGCTGTAAAACGCAGCTACGATTGCCGTAGATGCCGCTTGCCAAGCTGCAAGTAGCGCTAGCCAAGAAAGGAAGTAGGGGAAGAGGAAGAGAGGTAGAAGAAGAAGAAAAAGAAGAAGAACGGAGGCTAGGCTATCACTGGACGAAGCCAAGGGTAGAGATCGCCCCGAAATCGCCTCGATTCTTCTTTGCCTAGTCGGTCGATGGCTGCTGGGTGTGCACCGCTCACCCTGTTATATCGGGATGGTATTAACTGGAAGAAGATAGACAACAGGTTGCCGACCCACATAAATGGGTTAATAATTTGGAAAAATTACATTTCCAACCCTAAAACTTGAAATTCTCATATCTTTTGCCTCGAATATCCGATTCAAATGATTTCTTTTGCAAAACTTCAAGAATGAGGCCCACTACAAACCCAAGGCATGAAAACATGCTAATCACATTGTTTTACTGATTCAACATTCCAATTGCATCCAATTATTACTTTACTCAATTTAATCATCTTAATTATGCACCAATTGATCTTATGTGCTTGATTCAACTAAATCAAGTTAATGATTCACTAACTACCTCATGAGCACATAAATTTACTCAAATAACTTTAATTAGTCTCAAATCATAATGCTTACCAATAGGCTTTAAAACGGGTCATACCAGCCAATATCCAGATTCAATCTGAGTTGTTGGGTGAGATCCTAGCTGCACAGTTGACCAGTGGAGAGCTAGACAAGATGAAAAGTTTAATGATGAAGCCACAGACTCGTCTATCCATAGGAGTAGATGGAGCAATCAGGTTTGAGAATCGCATATGGGTTCCAGTAGATTCATCAATAAAGGGACGTATCTTGCAAGAGGCTCATGGATCCAGGTACACAGTGCACCCATGAACTACTAAAATGTTCAAGGACCTACAACGGTTTTTCTGGTGGCCAGGAATGAAGAAAGACATTGTGTCATGGGTGGCCAGTTGTATTACGTGCCAGATGGTGAAGGTTGAACATCAACGACCCGACGGACTTTTATAGTCGATAGAAATTCCTGAATGGAAATGGGAGCAGATCACCATGGATTTTGTGGTGGGTCTACCCCGGACCAAGAAGGGTCATGATGCGATATGGGTCGTGGTAGATCGTCTTACCAAGTCAGCACACTTCCTTTCCTTGAAGACCACTGCTAAGGTGTCAGACCTAGCTGAGTTGTACATCAGAGAGATAGTGCGGTTGCATGGTGTGCCAGGATCGATCATTTCAGATAGGGACCCAAAGTTTACTTCCCAGTTGTGGAAGCAAATTCAAGAGGAACTTGGTACCAGGTTAAAGTTTAGTACCTCTTATCACCCCCAAATGGATGGTCAGTCAGAAAGGACAATCCAGACCTTGGAAGATTTGTTGAGAGCTTGTGTGCTCGATTGGGGTGGCTCATGGGAGCAATACTTACCGTTGGCAGAATTCACCTACAACAATAGATACCAAGCCAATATCGGGATGCCTTCGTATGAAGCTTTGTATGGGAGACCGTGTCGGTCCCCACTTCACATAGATGATGTGGGTGAGAGGACCCTATTGTGGTCAGATGAACTCCAAGTGTATGCTGATAAAGTGGCTTTGATGAAACAAAGGCTGAAGAGAGCCCAGGATCGACAGAAGTCGTATGCTGATGCAAAGCGGACTGATGTGCACTTCACTGTGGGAGAGCATGTGTTTTTGAAAATCTGACCGCTCCGAGCTATAGCTAAGAACAGAGGAAAGTTGAGTCCCCGATACGTGGGTCCGTTTGAGGTATTGGAACGGATTGGTGAAGCTGCATACCGTTTGGTGTTACCCCCTCAGTATAGCATAATGCATGATGTGTTTCACGTGTCTAACCTGAACCGATATGTGCAAGATCCGAGCCATGTGCTGAGCATTGAACCTATTGAGCTTCAAGGGAAGCTGACTTATCCTGAGTCGCCTTTGCAGATTCTAGATACCAAGGTGAAAGAGCTCAGATGCAAGAATATAGAGATGGTAAAGGTTCTTTGGAAGCACCATGGAGAGGATGAGGCCACATGGGAGCTAAAGGCATACATGGAGAAAACATACCCTGAATTGTTTGTTTGATTGTTTGAATTTTGAGGGCAAAATTCCTATAAGGAGGGGAGGATGTTATAACCTTAATTTCTTGAGTATGTAAAGGAAGATGTAATTCACTTTTGATGAATAAATGAAATCTTTTTCCTTGAGTTGCAATGGATTTCGTATGAAAATGCCTTGATTGATTGATGGTAGGCTTTGTTGGCCATTAAGCCCAATTGAAAAGAAAAGAGAATTAATAAGGAAAAGAAATTGATTAATAAAAGGGAAATGTGAGTAATTGACAATTAAAAGAAGATAAAGGCAAACTAATATTCCTCAATATGGGAATCCGTGCCTTTCGGATTTCTTAAGGTCCAAGGGATAAAAAATCACAAGATAATCACAAAGGAAAAAGGAGTATAAATTAATTTGGAGTAATTAATAAGAAAACTTGGGAGAGAAGGAATCCTTCTCATCCGTTGCCTTTTGTTTCCCAAATTTTGTACAAAGCTAGGAAATAATAAAAGGAAAGTTCCCTCAAAATTTGAGATAAATAGGAATTAATGTTTGGGAGATATTATTTTTCCAAGTTATCCTTGATTTGGGAATTATTCCTGAATTAATGACATATATATAATTCCTTTGAACGCGAGTGATGAGGCCCGTTGGATCCTAATCCAATGGTGGATGCTCATCGTCCAAGTCCCAAGCGGACTGGAACTCTGCTGGATACAGGAGGAGTTTCCCAACCTTTTTCCCCGCGATCCAGGGCAGATGAAAGCCAACTATTATTCCCATTGAATTCGGGATAGAGAGATGAAAGGAAACATCCCTATTTTGTTGAGGTTTTGCCGCCAATACAAGAAACGCCCAACTGGGAAGGACCTTGCCCCGACCCTATAAATAGGGAGGGCTATGGAGGGAACCAGCATCCCTAATCGCTAGCTTAAGCTCTACGGATGGAGGCTAGGAGTGCTTTGGCATGACCAATTGACTGCTCATCTCGACCTACATCCTCAGCAACTCGGAAACCATCGCCGGAGTCCGACGGGTATGGGATGACTTTAGCATGTACTCGGAAAGCAATTAGAGGCGTCATCGAGTTCGTGAAGGGGAGGCGGAGCTCCTTGAACAACCGGCGTGAGTATAGGAAGAGAGGAGCCCTGAGTCAACCTCGCGGTTGACCGTCGTTGCTACAGCAACAAAGTCGATAGGTAGAAGAAGAAGAAGACCTTGGTCTTTTACCAAAATAGCCCTCCACACCTTGAGTAAAGGTAAGGAAGTTTCAGTCCTTTGGTTATATTTTTTCAATGTTAAGGGTGCTTATATCCACGGCCGTTGGATCCTCAGTGGATCCGCGGACCATGGATCAGGCGGTCCTGCTTTTTCCAAGAAAATAGCAAATAATCTTTTAAAAGGATTTTTCCTATAAAAATTGTATCTTTAGCTAGAAAACTCAGATGAGAAAAGTTAATACATGAAAAATGATCAGAATAATAAAAAGAATACATTAAAAATGGCTTGGACACCTAAATCTGCATATTTTTTACAAAAGTGCCTATTTTGGATAGAAAATGTATTAATTTGTGGTAGAAACTATAATTGTTGATAAAAGATATATTTAATCTTGCAGTTAGGTTAGTTCGATCATGTTTAACTTGATTAATGATTAAGATGTTTTTTAACCTATTTTAGATAATAGGATTGCAAAGTTTAGGGTTTTAAACTTAATATAATGGTTAAGATGCTTAGAAACCATAAATTAGAGAAAAAGAAAAGGAAAATTTAGTAATCTGAAAATTAGGGTTTTCATGGTCCAAACTCGATCTTAAGGATCTTAATGGAAAATAAGAAAAGATAATTAGGGTTAGATGGGTATTTGATAAAGGTAAGGTAAAGGAAGTGAAACCCTAATTATGGTTAAAAACCCTAAAAAGGAGTAATAATCCTAGAAGACAATTAGGAGTGATAGATCATGATGACATGATTAATGATAGAGAAATTGAATGCCTTTTTTAGGAACTTGTGTGTGTGCTTACTTTATTCTTGATTAATTGAGTTATTTCTGCATTCAGGTCTACTTAACTGGTATGTGGTTAATTATGAATAACCGCTTTAGTTTCCCGATGGATTCCTGGATGTTTAATCACATTGAATGCAACTAAATTGTTTGGATGTTCATATTGCAATTATATAGTGACTATGACTATCACAATTTAATTTAAATGTGTATTCCCGCACCTACATGCCACCCTGATGGAAGATGCCATAAAGGTCAGGCCTAAGAGGGTAGACCAATGGGCACCATGAGAGGTGACCCTAGACACCAAGTTCGGGAATGAGAAGGTGGTCAATGAGGCATGACTATGGAGCACCATGAGAGGTGACTCCCAGGCACCATGCTCGGGATTGAGAAGGTGGCCTTAAGTCAATTCCAGGGTTAGGGCAAAAGCAGTGGGGATGGACACATGGAAAATGTAAAATAACTTGGTAATTATCTTGATTGCAATATTTAATTTGTTAGACTTAATTGTGAAATTTTGTTTGCCTCCACATACCAGCAATTGCTGATCGATGTTTTGTTTGTCGATGTTTTAGGTAAATTCTTGAAAACACAAACAGTAAAGTGACACATCATGAAATTAAGAAATAAAGTGCAAGGAGGATTAGATAGAGTAATTCAAGTTGTGGATAGTTAGATTTCCAAGTTTTAAAAAGGTAAGTAAAGTTTTAATTTTGTACCCAATTCCAGTTTAGTTAGTAGAATTTCATAATTATTTTTTTTATATGTTGAACCTTTGATCCTGTTAATTGAAAAAGGCTCTGACCTTCGAGTCTCCCTTAATTGGGGGTTACCAGGGGGAGAGGTTGTTACAGTAGTACTTGATGTTGATAACTTAAGAAAGTTAGTCCTGGAGGAAGCTCATTCTTCAATGTATGCTATGCATCCAGGGAGCACCAAAATGTATCATAACTTAAAAGATATGTATTGCTGGCCTGGTTTGAAGAAGGATGTTGCTGAGTTTGTTATGTGGTGTCCGGTGTGTCAGTAGGTTAAAGCTGAACATCAAAAGCCCGCAGGAACAATGCAACCCCTGCCTATACCACAGTGGAAGTGTGATCATGTAACTATGGACTTTGTGGTTGGTTTGCCTAAAACAGCCAAAAGTCATGATTCTATTTGGGTGATAGTTGATAGGTTGACAAAGATAACACATTTCTTACCTGTCAAAACAACCTATACAACTGAGAAGCTTGCACAAATCTACATAGATGAGATAGTGCGTCTGCATGGGGTAGCAGTTACAATAGTTTCTGATAGAGGTCCTCCGTTTATGAGTCATTTTTGGGAACGACTTCATAAAGCTTTGGGCACTCAGCTGAGGTTTGGTACAACTTTTCATCCTCAGACAGATGGACAGTCTGAGAGGGCGATACAAACCTTGGAGGACTTGCTCAGGGCATGTGTCCTTCAGCTTGTGGGGAGTTGGGATCTACATCTGAGCTTGATAGAGTTTGGTTATAATAACAGATATCAGGACATTATTGAGATGGCAACATATGAGGCTTTGTATGGTAGACATTGTAGATCTCCCCTATGTTGGTATGAAACTGGGGAGTACCAACTTTTGGGTCCTGATCGGGTTCAACAAACAACTGAGAAGATAAAGGTCATACAACAACAGTTAAAAATAGCCCAGGATAGACAGAAATCCTATGTTGACAAGCATTGTAGACCCTTAGAATTCCAAGTCAGAGACAGGGTGTACCTCTTCAACTTGGAAAGGTATCCTGAGATTTGGAAAGAGAGGGAAGTTAGCTCTAAGATTTATGGGGCCTTATCCAATCATTTAAAAGATAGGAAAGGTGGCCTATAAGCTAGAGTTACCACCTGAGTTTCATAGATTGCACCCAGTGTTTCATATCTCTATGTTGAGGAAGTGTCATCTTGGCAGTGAGTTAGTTCTACAACCTGTGGAGGTAGAACTAAATGATGACATATCTTATGTTGAAGGACCAGTGTTGATTCTTGACAGAAGATTCAAGAAGTTGAAAAAGAAAGATATTAATCTTGTAAAAGTCATATGGAATCACCGTGGAATTGAAGAAGCTATGTGGGAACTAGAGGATGAGATGAGAAGGAAATATCCTACTCTTTTCTTTTAAATGTTTTGTTGATGATTTCAGGGATGAAATCATTGTAAGGGGTGGATAAACTTGTAACATCCCTAACCTGGGTTATGAAGTAACCCTAGGTGTTTTGCATCATGAGAGAAATTATATGCATGCTTTTGTCTTTGAAAAGTAATTAGGGCTCAAGAGGAATTTATATTACAATTTTAGTCCTTTTTGAATATTGTTGAAATCAATATTTTGTCTATTTTGGACTAAAGTGCAAATTACCCAAGTTGAGGGGTCTATTTGCAAATTGTGCATAATAATATGTTCCTCATGTGTTAAGGCATCATGGGAATGAAGATGATGTAGGCGTATGGCTTGTGATAGCCTGAATCCCAAGAAAGAGTTCATAAAGCAATGTTTGTGCATGAAAACCTAGTTTTGGTGTAATGTTCAATTTACCCAAAAGCTAGGGTGCAATATGTAAATTACCACTTCAATAAGGTCCCTAATCTTTCATTGCATCATGTGGATCAAAGAAAATCAGGGGGGCACCTCATTTGATTTATGTTGAAGGAGAGAGAATCTTGATATTAAAATAATCAAGATTTAAGCATAATGGATATATTAATGCAAAAACAAATAAAATAATTCTAGGGCCTTCAACCACAATTAATTTGGTGGAATTCAGATGAATGAGTGACCGTCCTTGAGCTTGCAAGGATCGAAAATATATTAAGGAGCTGAAATTCCACTCACCTTATTATAAGGAAAAGAATTCCCACTCAAAAAGATATATTAGTATTATAATGGATTAAGGTGCTTATTTTCTTTTCCCTTAATCCATGGATAATGGAAGGGAGTTCGGTGGATTTGAGTTGCCTTTTCATGCAAGCAAAACAAGGAGGAAGAGGTGGTCCCATTTTTTGAATTAATTGAATTTTAATTAAACATTTTCTCTTTCATCAATTTCTTATAAAAGAGCTTTTTTCAACCCACCTAAGGGTCTTTTTCGATTCCTTTTCTTCCCCTTGCTTGCAAAACTGACCAAGAAGGCTCAGGACAGAAGGGAGCACGTCCCCAATATGTTGGTAATCCCTTGATCTTCGTTCTTCATGATTTCATGGTGAAAATCATAAAACAATACATGATTTCTTCATTTCTTCACTCCATCTTCAACCCTAGCCGATCCTTTCACTCCAAAAGCTTGAGAAACAACCTTGGGAGGTTGCCAGAGCTTCAACCACCATTGGAGCTGTGAAGCTTGGAGCTTGGTATCAGATTTGAAGGCGGGTTATATAATTTTAACCATTAATCTTTGTCATTGAATTCGATTTCTACTTGCAATTGAATTAGTTGTTATTATTGCAACAACTTTGCTTGATTGATGGAGTTGCCATGGAAATGGCAGTAGCTTTCGTGAGTCTAAAGGTTGAAGATGATAACCTATTCATAAGCACACACCTTAATCAAAGAACAATAGCAAATGGTCTTGGTCTTTTCGTCCAAACGGTTTGCAAACCATTTGGTAAAGTTGGATCCCAAACCGTTTGGTTTGGTTGACCGTTTGGTCTAGTTGACCGTTTGGACACCAAACCGTATGGCATGGTTGACCGTTTGGTATAGTTGACCGTTTGAGGTCTGAAATTAATCAAAGGTTGGATGATTATCCAATGGACTCAATTGAATGATCCAAGGTACGCACGATCCATCAAGTTGTAATCCTAATCAAGTTGATTGATGAAACCCTTGATTGGTCCAATTGATTTCAAGACTTTTTGGGGCAAACGGTCTTGAGACCGTTTGATCCCAAACGGTCTTGAAACTGTTTGATCCCAAACGGTCTTGAAACCGTTTGGGACAAAACGGTTTCAAAACCATTTGGTGGATTGAAGGTTGATCCTTGACTCATGGATGGTGATCTAATGGTTTGGATTGATGGACCTTCCAATTGAATAATTTATGGCCATTGAATGGTGCAATTGGAAATCGATTTGTTTGAGAATTGACCCTTGCAGTTTTGGGACTGATTTGGCCCAAATGGTCTCAAGACCGTTTGATGGCAAACTTTTTCAAAACCGTTTGGTGATGTAACTTCAAGACCGCATGGAGGTTGTTAGTGGTTCAACCATTAGGATGTTAAAGGCAATGATAGTCCCAATTATCCAATGATGATTAGTAATGTTAATCAATAAGGTACAAGGGTTGAAACTCTAAAAGTACCTATGTGATTAGTGTTAATCAAGAAAGAAACCCTAATTGCTAATAGGAGCAATGACTTGGTACACTATGAGTATTCATAGTTGTATGAACTTAATTAAGGGTTGATATGACCTAATCAAGTTGAGAGGTATGATAACATAGAGTTGATACATGAGTATGACTCATATTGTGATTAAGGGTATGAATCTTAAGTAATAAGAATCATGAAACCCTAATCATGAACCTAAACCCTAATTGACAAGGTTGTTGATCCTTAACCCTAATCCAAGGTATGGACGTAACCCTAATTTGGGGTGATGATGTGAATAGACCTAATCAAGAGTAATGTGATTTGAAACCCTAATTGGGATGAATAGTAAACCCTAATTATGGGAATAGATCATGAAACCCTAATTGGGATGAATAGTAAACCCTAATTATGGGAATAGATCATGAAACCCTAATTGGGATGAATAGTAAACCCTAATTATGGGAATAGATCATGAAACCCTAATTGGTATGAATAGTAAACCCTAATTATGGGAAGGGACCATGAAACCCTAATTGGGATGAATAGTAAACCCTAATTGTAGAACATTGGATGTAATTCCTTTTATAGGGTGAATTTAATGTGAAACCCTAACTAAGGATGGTTTCATGAGGAACCCTGAAGTTTCATGTACTGTGAAGCCCAAACACAGGGTAATGTTATGTATTGCTCAATGAACCCTAATCTTAAGCAATATGGTGACAAACTATATCTTTGATGTGACATGAGGATGATTATCTTTAAATGACATGAAATGGGAAACCCTAGCCCTAGTAAGGGAATAGCGGTGTTACCCATGAATAGTGAATTCATATTTGTTGAGCATGGTTCTGATATGCAATTGATATCACTGTATTATATGTGCTAACAATGCAGACATCTTGAAATGATGACCATGGCCAGGTATAAGCTATGATGTTTAATTCACTATTGTGATTGTATCTTGAGTGCCATAATATACCTTGCTACCTGGTAAGAGGTATCAAGAGAGTTAACGGGCATCAAGTACCATGTGTGATGCTTATAGTAGCAAAATATCATGTTTGCCTTGGTCAACTGACCTAAAAGTGATGGTTATCTGGAAAAGTGGTAACAATGCTTAATGATGAATTAAGGGTTTAATTACCTAAGGCCATATGATCATGGTGATGAAATTGAGAAGGGATTGAGTTCCCAATATCTTTTAAAATTGTTAAGCAATTGATGAAGTTAGTACATGTTTCGTTATAGCATTGTCATAATGAGTTTTGTCTGAGAACTTGCCTGATGCTAAAAGAATATGAAAATGTACTTAATTAATCAAGTGAAACTTGTTCATCTAGTGCTCTGACCATTGATCCATCATCGTCAGCAATTGGTGGTGGTGAAATAGGTATTCTATATAATTTCTAGAATTCACATATTTTGAATATGTGGGGGTAAATGAGCAAAAATATCCTTACGCCCGGGTGAAGAGATTGAGAGAGAGTAAACATTAAACCCCTCAATCCTTCATGTGTCAGGATAGATGTATCATAAATCTCCTGATGGTTGGGATGGATGTATCATTAATCTCCCAATGTTATTTCATGTTGGGTCGATGGAGATAAACATTAATGCTCTCGATTACCGATGAGAGTGCAGTTGACATTGTAACTCTATATAGAAGTTCCAGTATACCCTGGAAAGCTATTTGAGAAGTCGACACAGTCCTGCTTGTAGTCCTGTGCTGACCAGGATGTGGGAGGTCATGGGAATCCAGCTCTTCCATTGACCTGTTATGGTACCGAGTCCGATTCTAGAAATTGTCGGTTGGAGTATGAGCGGTATACCTCATCTCCTCAGAGCTTAAATCTATTTGTAAAATATAATTAGCCGTGTAGCGTATTTGCATAATACTAAAATATGAGGAATACTGATTATTGATATACTTCTTAGCATGCCTTAATACATGAATATACTTATGTTCCCATAATTCATATTGATTATGAGACATGCTGCTTAATCAAGTTATTGCTGTAATAATGCATAAGAATGTTGCTCCAATCTGCATAGATGTTTATCCATCTGCTACTAATTCATATTATCCCAATGTTCAGTTTATTTCTATTAAACTGTAATGACAATGTTTTGGCAGAGAGTTATATCTCCCGCTGGGGCAATTTTTATAATTGTCTCACCCCCGTGGGATCCAATGTTTTTAGGTAGACACAGACGACAAGGCGGAAATTCTTCTGCAGGAGAAGAGAAGCAGAAGTAGACAGGGACATCAGTGATCCAATAGGTGGAGACATTGACTATCTGGTTTTTATGTAAATAGTCTTAAAGTCGTCTCTGTACTCTCAGGTCCTAGGAGTTAGTGTTTTGATACTTCGATCTGAGATTTTGGTACATGTATGCCTCGAGATGTGATGATGCATGTAATGTACATATGAACCAGGATGTAATGTTTTACTTTGGTTCTATATGAAAGAGTTTTCCCTATAAGTGGATCTCTTGATACATGGTTTTAATTTTTAGTGATTTTCAGTAATTTCATTGCTAACGATCGCTTCTGCATTAATTAATCTTGTTTTATGAGTCGTATGCCATAGAAGGTATGCTCGATGTGCTGTTGAAGCTGGGTGGTGGGGTGTGCGACACAAATGGTTGCTGTGATGGCACAAAATAGGATGTCATTGAAGGTATTGTTGTTTCATTGCTGACTTGGGACCTTTCCCAAAGGTCTTGTAACCATATTGTTATCTTTTGAGGCATGTGTTGAAGGCTGAGGTAGATGTTGCGGTTTTTTTAGTCCTTTATGGCATTCACAGGTATTGTAAAAACATCAACGGGGGCATCGGGGAAAGTGTCATTGAAATGTTGTAAAATGGTTGCAAACTCTTGTTTTTCAAACGCTTTGGTTGCCACACCCATACCTAACTCGTGAACCTTTGCATACACCTGTGTGAATTCTAATAACACTTCATTAGAAATCACACATCACTCCTACAACATTGATGGTCGCTTCCTGTGCCTATGGGTAGGAGGAGTCCTCCCCCCAACACTCGGGGTATCCATTCCACCTCCCCCAGTGTCACCCTCGCTTTGCATCCCATATGCACGTATGTTTGGTTCCCCTAATGCAGTTTCTGTGTGCATGGGTGTAGCAGACACATCTAAGTCAACAGTAACATCATCCTCAGAGGCAAAGTCAGAAGGTATTTGTGTGTCTGTGGAAGACATTGCATGGTATACTCTAGCAATGTTCCTCCCCTCCATCATCTTGATGTCGTAGTAGTGGGAAAAGGGGCACCTAAGAAACCTAGCAAAGTCCTTGTTTTCTTGAGTATTAAAAAAAAATTGTATTAGGGAATGTATGTGTAGATGTAGGACATTACTTTGTTGGGGTTAAGGGTGTGATTAATGTACATACCGTAATGCTCTGCCTCCACTCAGGGGTGTCAGGCAGCATGGGCATGTGCTTTGTGTCATCCCATCCAACGCCACTCTTTTTTATCACAAGCTTCAAAGTGACATAGTCCTTCCTCAAGTTTTCCACCGAGTTTTGAACTGGTCTAACTTACCCACGTCCTTCCCCATCCTATTATCCACATCAGAAGCTACCTCCCTCCAAGAGTCCTTAGTAAAATTGTAACACCCCTGACCTGGGTTATGCTTTAACCCTAGGTGTTTTGATTAAGAAAGATGATTATATGTTTAATCTCATCTTAAAAAAAAGTAATTAGGGCTCATGAGGAACTTATGTTTCAATTTTGGTCCTGTTTGAACAATGTTGAAGCAATGATTTCTTATTTTGGACTAAAGTGCAAATTACCCAAGTTGAGGGGTTAACTTGCAAATTTCACATGATAAGATGTTCCTCTGATGTTGAGACATCATAAGGATGAATATGATGTAGTAGTATGGTTTCTACAAGCCTGGACACCAAGATAGAGCTTGTTGGACAATGTTGTGCATTAAAACCTAGTTTTGGAGTAAAGTGCAATTTACCCAAAATCTAGGGTTCAATATGAAAATTACCACTTCAATAAGGTCCTTAATGTTTCTTGGCATCATGTATATCAAAGAAAATTAGAGGGACTCCTCATTTGAACTAAGTTGGAGGAGAGAGAATCTTGACATTAAAATAATCAAGAATAATGCCTAATTGAAACACAAATCGATTTAGGGCAAAAATGAATAAAAATAATTGAAGGGCTTTCAACCAAAATGTTTTGGGTTGATTTTGAATAAGGATGGACGTTCCTTTGCTAAGATAAGGAACGAAAATATCAGTGAAATTCCACTCACCTTATTATAAAGAAAAGTAATTTCCACTCACATATGGGATATTAATATAATAAGCATTAAGGTGCTTAATTTGCTTTTCTTTAAATTGAGGATAATGAAGGAGAATTAAAGGCAAGGAAGGTGCCTCGTACCCAAGGTAGTTGAGGGGGAAGAGGCGGCCACTTTATTGGGATTAATTGGATTTTTATAAGGCATTTTCTCTCTCATCAATTTCCTTATAAAAGTGCCATTTCCAAGCCCAAACCAAGGCCTTTTTCGGATTTTCTTCTTCCCCTTGCTTGAAAAACCGACCAATGAGATAGGGAGGAGCAGGGAGCACGTCCCCAAGCTGTGGGTAAGCCCTTGACCTTCGTTCTCCATGATTTCATGGTGGAAATCGAAAATAAATTATGGATTCCTTCTTATTTCGATCTCCTCTTCAACCCTAGCCAACTTTTACAATCAAAAGCTTGAGGACGAGCGTAGGGGAGTTGAAAGAGATTCATCCACCATTAATGGCGTGATCTTGGAGCTTTTGAGCTCAATTGGAGGCGGGTTTTATAACTCAAACCCTTAATCATTGCTATTGCATCAATCATCTATGCTTTGTTGATTATTTTCTTCAATTTGTTACAAACTTGATTCTTTGCTGCAATTTCCATCAAGAACGGTTGCTGTTCTTGGGTTCACGAAGGAAGATGATGATGACATCATCATAAGCAAGAACCTAACCAAATATCTTGGGAGCAAACGATCTCAAAGGTGGGGACCAAACGGGTTCACCAAAACTGTTTGGTGACCAAACGGGTTGCAAACCGTTTGGTGGAAAACGGGTTCAAACCCGTTTGAAGGAGTTGACCAAGCATTGACCGTTTGGGAATCTCGTTCTTAATTATGTAGGCTAATGACCCTCCAAATTTGAGGGGTTAACTACAAAGGAATCATAGGTTGAAGGCCAATCAATTAGACAAATCGAATTGAATTAAGTGCTGATTTTCAACCTGAATAACTTGACCTGCTTGGGAAAATGGGTTCAAGACCGTTTGAGTGAGTTGACCAAGCGTTGACCGTTTGGGATTCCTGTTCATAATTATGTTTGTTAATGACTCTCCAAAGTTGAGGGGTTAACTCCCAAGGAATCGTGAGTTTAAGGCTATTCAATTAGGCAAACCTTAATTGAAAACAGTGCTGAAATTTCAATGAGTTAAGTTGAGATTTTGGGTTGATTAGCCCAAACGGGTTCAAGATCGTTTGGGGATCATCCAAACGGGTTCAAGACCGTTTGGGGATCACCCCAAGACCGTTTGGAGGTCTGGGGTCAAGTATAGTTGATCAATTGAAGGTCCAAAGGTACCAAATCATACTACAACTCAATGCTGATTTGTTGATCAACTCGATAGACCAATCAATGATGATTTTTCACTGGTCTAAACGAGTGTAGACTCGTTTGGGTCTAAACGAGTGTGGACTCGTTTGGGTCTAAATGAGTGTGGACCCGTTTGGGTCTAAACGAGTATGGACTCGTTTGGGTCTAAACCGCATGAACATGAAAGGTGATACAAAGGTCATGATTGAAAAGGATTTCTTAAGTTGAAGCCTTCAATTGGCCCAAGCCATGTTAACCACTTACAAATTGAGTCAAATAGGATGAGACTCAACCAATTGGGCACCAATTTAACCTTCAATTGAAAGCCAATTATGGTTAAGTCTAACTCAATTAAGGTTTCCAATCGGCTACTCATCAATTTTCAACAATGTGAATCAAAACAAGGTTGAGCCTATCAATTGAACTCCAATTGGGCCAAAACTTGGCCCAAACGGTCTTGAGATCCTTTGGATGATCTCCAAACGGTCTTGAGCCCGTTTTCCCAAAGTTTGACCAAAAATTAAGTTGATTTCATAAGGGTTGAGTCCTAATTGAATTACAAATCAGCACTTTTCATCAATTTATCAATATCTTGTGATTGGACTCTCAAACCATCACATTTCTCTAACCCTAGACCTTCAAACGGTCTTGGGTGTGTTACTAAACAAGTGTGAGATCGTTTGGATGAACCCCCAAACGGGTATGAACTCGTTTGGGTCCTTCAACCTAACACTCATCAAAATCTATATGAAAATCAGCAAATTTATCCCGATTAGGGTTAGGGTGTTGAAATGCCTTCAACTCTTAATTTGTTAGGAATTAGATCATGATTCTTGGTAGAAATGAAATTCAATATATTATGAACAGGAATCCCAAACGGTCAACGCTTGGTCAACTCCTTCAAATGGGTTGGAACCCGTTTGCCCAAAGATTCAAGTTAATCAGTTTAGAAAACAGCACTTAATTCAATTCAATTGCCTAATTGATTGACCTTCAATCTATGATTCCTTTGGAGTTAACCCCTCAAATTTGGTGAATCATTAGCCTACATAATTTTGAACAGAAATCCCAAACGGTCAATGCTTGGTAAACACCCTCAAACGGGTTGGAACCTGTTTGGCCAAACCGACCTATTGAACCCGTTTGGATTGAAACGAGTGTGAGATCGTTTGACCTATTGGTCCAATTTCGTTTAGTAAAGTGGGATAAGGACCAACATAGGTATTAACGCCCCTTGTCTTCAACCTTGAAACCAAGGTCTGTTCTTCACGAAAAAGCTTGCAAGGGTGCAAAGAAGGATGGGGAAGAAGAAGAACTAACTATTATTTGCACGAATAAAAGTATGCATACCAAAGCAAAATGTTTAGAATTATAAAACCCTCCTTAAGGTCGTTCCTTGAGATCCAAGCTTCCAAGCTTCAAGTCTTTAATGGCTTCTTGAGCTCCATAGGTCGGCCAAGGTCAATCTTTCAAGAAAAAGATGGGGATGGTCGGCTAGAACAAGGAACCTAAGTAAGAAAACTAGCAATTCAACCTTGTAATACGATTTCCTCCATGAATCCAAGCTAGAAGGTGGTGTTCTCTTACCTAGAACAGGTTGGTCGTCCCCTTGAGCTCCAGAGCTTTGCCTTGGTCGGTTGAGAAAGATGAGAAGTGAGGAAGTGAAGGGAATACGTTTGCTTGATTTGGAAAGAAAGGTGCTTATATAGATTAGGCTGGTTTTCACCATAAGGACCTCTAAAACTTTGAAATTCTCATCCAAGTCCTTTCTTATTTAAGGGATCATCCAAACTCATCTAAACTTATCCAAAGCTCATGAAATCTCAAGATCTAGGGGTAAAGAAAGCCAACTTTCAACTAGGGTACATACATGAAAGGTTTCCTTACTCAAACTTAGTGAATTTTATGTACAAAGGTCATTTTTCTTATCTGATTATTCATTGATGTGTCCCTTTCACCATTTCTACTCTAAATGATAACAAGAGTCATAAAATATGTTCTAGATGGTGTATTTTACAAGTTGCACCCCTCAAATTTGGTAAACTGCATTTTACTCCAAATTAGGGTTTTTAAGCATAAGGATTATTCCAGAAGCTGCATCTTGATGCTCAAGCTTGGGGAAAATTCATCATTCCTCATCATATTCACTCATGTGATGTCTCATCATCAAAGGAACATCTTAACATGTGCAATTTTGCAAGTTAACCCCTCTAATTGGGTAATTTGCACATAGGTCCGTGTATTATCAAACAATGCTACAATCATTGTTTAAAAAGGACAGAAATGAAAAAGAATATATGTTCCTTAGGAACTTAATTACATGCCAAAAGATAATCACAAGGATTTTATTACACATTTAGGCAAAACACCTAGGGTTAGTTCATAACCCAGGTCAGGGATGTTACAAAGACATACACCTCCATGTGGCTTCTTCAATACCACGGTGGTTCCAGAGGACTTTCACAAGGCTTATATCTTTCTTCTTTAGCTTTTTAATTTTGTTATCAAGGATTGACATTGGTCCTTCCTCATAAGATATATCATCATTCAATTCTACCTCCAGAGGTTGTAGAATTGACTCAGTATCAGGGTGACATTTCCTCTAGTTCCCAAGTGGCTTCTTCAACACCACGGTGGTTCCAGAGGACTTTCACAAGGCTTATATCTTTCTTCTTTAGCTTTTTAATTTTGTTATCAAGGATTGACACTGGTCCTTCCTCATAAGATATATCATCATTCAATTCTACCTCCAGAGGTTGTAGAATTGACTCAGTATCAGGGTGACATTTCCTTAGCATAGAAATGTGAAACACAGGGTGTAACCTTTGTAACTCTGGTGGCAGCTCTAGTTTATAGGCTACTTTTCCAATTCGTTCAATGATTGGATAAGGCCCCATAAATCTAGGAGCTAACTTCCCTTTCCTTCCAAAACGAAGGACTCCTTTCCAAGGCGAGACCTTGAGATACACTCTGTCTCCAACCTGGAACTCTAAAGGTCTACGACGCTTGTCAGCATAAGATTTCTACCTATCCTGTGCAGTCTTAATCTATTGTTGTATTACCTTAATCTTTTCTGTAGTTTGCTGCACAAGATCAGGTCCTAACAACTGATGCTCACCAGTCTCATACCAACACAAGGGTGATCTACAGCGTCTGCCATACAAGGCTTCATAAGATGCCATATCAATACTATGTTGATAGCTATTGTTATAGGAAAACTCTATCAAGCTTAGGTGTAGATCCCAACTTCTGGTAAACTGGAGAACACATGCTCTCAACAGGTCTTCCAAGGTCTGTATGGTTCTTTCCGACTGTCCATCAGTCTGTGGATGAAAGGCCGTACTAAACCTTAGCTTGGTGCCTAAGGCTCTGTGTAATTGCTCCCAAAAACGACTTGTAAACTGGGGACCTCTGTCAGAAACTATAGTGACAGCAACTCCGTGCAAACGCACTATCTCTTGAACATACAACTGTGATAACCTCTCCGCAGAATAGGTTGTTTTGACAGGTAAGAAATGCGCTGTCTTAGTCAACCTATCAACAACTACCCAAATGGAATCATGTCCTTTGTTTGTCCTAGGTAGACCAACAACAAAGTCCATGGTTACATGATCCCACTTCCACTGTGGTATGGGTAAAGGTTGCATTGTTCCTGCAGGCTTCTGGTGTTCAGCTTTAATTTGCTGACACACTGGACACCTCAGAACAAACTCAGCTATGTCCTTCTTCATCCCAGGCCACCAATACATATCTTTCAAGTTTCGATACATCTTGGTGCTTCCTGGATGCATAGCATACATTGAAGAATGATCTTCTTCCAGGACTAACTTCCTCAGGTTATCTACATCTGGTACTATCATCCTCGCATGATAGCATGCCACTTGATCATCTGATTCATGAAAACCTTCTCGCTTCTCATCACCAGACTCATATCTGATCTGTTGAACTGCAACATCAACTTGTTGTGCCTCCTTAATCTGCTCTCTTAGGGTGGGTTTGATATGCATCTCAGCCAACAACCCGGCAATCCATGACACCTTCATTTGTACATTGTCTTGCCTTAAGGAGATAAGCATATCTCTCCTAGGGCATACTAAAGAGTTTAATTGTGCCCTATCAGAGGATGATGTTGCTGATTTCCTACTCAAGGCATCTGCAACTACATTGGCCTTTCCTGGATGGTAATCTATTGTACAATCATAATCCTTGATTAACTCCATCCAGTGACGTTGCCTCATGTTAAGCTCATGCTGAGAGAAGATATACTTAAGATTTTTGTGATCTGTGAAAATCTGGAATGTCTCTCCATAGAGATAATGTCTCCAGATTTTCAGGGCATGAACCACAACAGCTAACTCTAGATCGTGTGTCAGATAATTCTCTTCGTGTTTCTTAAGCTGTTGTGAAGCAAAAGAAATCACTTGCTTATCCTGCATCAACACGCATCCGAGTCCATTCTTTGAGGCATCACAGAAAATTATGTATCCTTTGCCTTTCTCAGGTAGCACAAGCACTGGTGCACTTGTCAACCTCTCCTTCAGCAACTGGAAAGATTGCTGGCACTTATCACTCCAGACAAAAGGAATATCCTTCCGGGTTAACTTAGTCAAGGGTAAGGCTATAGAACTGAAGTTCTTAATGAACCTTCAGTAGTAGCCAGCTAACCCTAGGAAACTTCGAATCTCCGTCGGTGTTTTCGGTTGTTCCCACTGTAGAACATATTCTATCTTTTTAGGGTCAACACAAATACCCGAGGCAGATACCACATGACCAAGGAAAGATACTTCTGGCAACCAAAACTCACACTTGCTAAACTTAGCGTATAGCTTATTTTCTCTTAGCAAGGTTAGAGCTTGACGAAGATGTTGTTCATGCTGCTGTGCATCTCTACTATAGATCAGAATGTCATCTATGAAGACAACAACACACTGATCGTGGAAAGGTCGGAAGATTCTATTCATAAGTTCCATAAATGCAGTCGGTGCATTAGTTAGTCCAAACGACATAACTGTGAACTCATAGTGACCATACCTTGTCCTGAAAGCAGACTTGGGTATGTCACTGTCCTTAATACGAAGTTGATGATATCCTGACCTCAAGTCTATCTTCGAGAAGACGGTTGCACCACGCAACTGGTCAAAAAGATAATCAATTCTCGGTAGAGGGTACTTATTCTTTATTGTTACTTTATTGAGTTGTCTGTAGTCAATGCACAACCGCATTGACCCATCTTTCTTTTTAACAAACAAAACCGGAGCACCCCACGGTGAAGTGCTCGGTCGGAAAAAACCTTTCTCAAGCAACTCTTGAAGTTGTTTCTTGAGTTCTGCCATCTCAGCAGGCACCATCCTATACGGTGTCTGGGCTATAGGTTTTGTATCTGGGATCAAATTGATTTCAAAATCAATTTCCCGAGGCGGTGGTATACCTAGAAGTTCTTCAGGAAACACGTCCTTGAATTCCCTGACTATAGGAACTTCAGCAGGGTTGGGACCTTCTTTGGTAACATCTACTACATGTGCCAGGAATACATAACATCCTTGCCTCATCAGCTTGTTAGCAACCATAGCTGACACAAGACAGGTGGGTAGAATCTTTCTCTCTCCTTGAAAGATCCATGTATTGCTCTCATCAGCAAACACAGCCTGCTTGGATTCGCAATCCAAGACAACTCTATACCTTTCCAAGGTATCCATCCCCAGGATTATATTAAATCCTTGCATATCAAGTGGTATAAGATCCACTTGAATGCGATGATCAGAAAAGAAGAGGATGCAAGGAGAGAATACCTCTTGCAAAATGGCAAATCCTCTCAACGAAGTTTCAAGCAAGAAGCTATCTACCCTATGTCTAACTGTCATATTGCAGTTATGAATCACTCTCTGAGTGACAAAGGAGTGCGTAGCACCCCGGTCAATCAGAACAGATACAACACATGATTTAGACATATCAGAATATAAAATTTCCATATGACTTGCCACTACCCGTGGATTGACCACTGCATCTGGTGGATTCATAGCATAGAACCTCGTTGTCGCCTGGTGTTGAGGTGGTGCTGATGATCTAGCTTGAGACGCTTGTCCATGTCCTCGAGCTGCTCCTTGAGATTGCCTTCTCTGTGATCCTTGTTGATTCTGCCTCTGAGGCTGTGTCACACTGACAGGCCTAGATCGGCAGTCCTTCATCAAATGTCCCACCTTCCCACACTTGTAACAGCTCCTCTCCAGTTGTTGTGGTCTGGGTGGTCCTGTGACTGACATTGATGCTGAACTACGAGTCTCCTGTAGTGGTAGGCTTCGTCCCCTGCCTCTACTCGGTGTCCACTGTGTCTGAGCACTAGATCTGGGTGGTGGAGGTGTAGGTGCAGAGAATTTAGGCTTCTTAAAGTCTCTAGATGAAGAACCCTGGAACTGCGGGTATCTTTTATGGGTTTGTCTCTTCTCGACTATGGATTTCTCTATCCTTCAGACTGACTCAATGATGGTAGGAAACCTCTCCCGATTCTCTAGAGCAGACACGGGAGTAGTCAAGTCGGCGTTTAAACCCTTCTCGAACCTTCTGATTCTTTCTTCTTCTGTGGCAGCCATGTGTGGACAAAACCGCAATAACTCCATAAACTTAGCTTCATACTCACTAATGTTCATCATGCCTTGCCTCAATCTCTCAAACCGAGAGATCTTCTCATCTAGGAAGGTCTTTGGAAAATATCTATTGATAAATTCCCGACAAATATCTTCCCACGAGATCTCCACTCCAGGCCTCTTTTGCTCTTCCATGGTCCACCAGTGACCAGTACTTCCCTTGAGAAGATAGACAGCATGTCTAACCTTCTGAGCTTCTGGGATGATGAGGATTCTAAAAGCTTTCTCCAACTCGGTTAACCAAAGATCGGCATCTACAGGATCAACTGTTCCAAAGTATTCGGTTGCTCCGACATGACGAAGTCGTTCGAACGTCTTACCGATACCTTGTCCTTCAGGCTGGGCAGGTGCCCTAGGTGCAGGCATGGGCATCCTGTCGGTGATGAGTGTCATAGCAGTCATAAACTGCCCGAACATTGTTTGAACAGCTGGGTTTCCCATGTCAGCTGGGTCAAACTGAGGTGGCTCCACGGGTGGCTCAGGTGCAGGTTGCTCTGTTTCTAGGTTCCTTGCACCCTCTCGAGGCGCAGCAACACTACTTTCGGCCTCGAACTCCTCCTGTGGTCCAGACATCCTTAATTATCTTCTTCTCCTGAGGAGCAGAAGAATCTATTAGATAAGAAACAAGTACTAAGGATAGACTTGACATTCTAAGTCCTATGTCTCTGTAGACTCAGCGAACCTAGAGCTCTGATACCACTTAATTGTGGGCTCTGATCTCCAAAACCCGAGATAAACACGATTAAACTCAGCGGAAGCGATTCGATTAACAACGGAATACGAAAATCACCGGAAATTTAAAACATTTTGAGACTAGATCTTGAAATCATGAAACTCCTTTTATAAGAAACAAGGTAAACAGATTACATCTCTGTTAGATCACTTCATGAGTGATTATATACAACCAGATACAAAATCTCAAGATTTAAAACCCAGAATCTTAGACCAAAAGACTCCAAGGACCTGAGAGTACAGAGACGACATAAGACCATCTAACTACATGACTCGAAAGTCAGTATCTCCACCTGAGATTCACTGCTGCTCCTGGTGCTGCTGCTGCTACTGCTGATATTGGTCACCTGAAGATTGATTCCTTTGTCCTCGATGACCACCTAAAAAGTTGAAATCTACGGGGTGAGACAATTTTAAATAATTGTCCCAGCGAGAGTTATAACTCTCCACCAGAAGCTTTATTATAGAAACCAAGAATAACATAGGCAATAAAAGTTCTAAGGTTATCAGCAGCAGATTGTTATCAATTAGAACAACAACATTTAAGGAATATGAAAAACATGTATACTAAGTAATGTATCATCAACCAATGTATTTCGTGGTTCAACCTAAGCAGATATGCTACACAGTTGATTATGTTTTACAAACATCAGTATGCCCTGCGGAGATGAGGTATACCTCTCATACTCCAACCGATCACTTTTAAGTCGCATCGGTATCATACATAGGTCATCAAAAGAGCCGGATTCTTATGACCTCATCTTCCTCAGTCAGTATGGGGATCAACATGCAGGACATCTAACGTCTCTGCTACTATAGCTTACCAGGGTATTCTGGTACTTCGCTATTAGAGTCACAGTGGCATTCTGTACTCTCTTCGCCATCGAAAGATTTCTTGTTTATCTCTCATTGATGCAGTATAAAAGAGTTCCTCAGGAGATTAGTATTACATCATCCCGACATAAACACATAGTGAAAGGGTTGATGGATTTAAGATACATCTACATCAATTCATTCACTAGGATGTAAGGTTTTACACATCCATATACCCCACATACTCAAAAGTATGTGCTCCAGGAGTTCCCTTAGGAAAACCTGTTTCACCATCATTTGGTCTCTGACAATGATGGATCTATGATCAGGGCTCTACGTGGAATAATTATACTTGATTAGTTAGGTACATTTCAGTATTCTTTTAATATCATACAGGTTCTCAAACATCAATCATTAGAACAACAGCTATGAAAGTAGAATACTAAATGTAACAAGCCTAACTCTCTTCAATTATCATTTCTCAATATTCTCATCACAAGTCATCTCTTAAAGCATGACCTTGATGGTATTCATGGCTCTCACAGCCTATCAATCTCATAAGATGTTATTAACCTGACATTAGGATAAATCACTTATTCATAAAGCTAACAACATGCTTTCAATGAATATAGTATCATCATCCATACCTGGATATGATCATCCTCATATAGGAACCTGCATGATTAAATCAACTGATAACAATAAATAACTCATTTAAAGAAGTTGTATCTCCCTACCCATACAAGAGTTAAGTTTCCCTGATTTTTCATCAATTAGGGTTTACTATTCATAATACATGTCATCACCCTAGAATTAGGGTTTACTATTCATAATACATGTCATCACCCTAGAATTAGGGTTTACTATTCACCTATTGGTGAACTGATCTCTTAATATCACTATGTATGAGAAACATCATCATTAAAGTCCTCAGATAAGATTAAGATTCATCAATTATCATATTTAGGGTTTCCATGATCTCATCTGGTGGATCATACCCTAATCATGCACATTCATGTATATTGAAGGTATTTTACTTGAGTTTCCATCATAATTGGTACTTTCTCTCTCCTCTTACTAGTAGATGGTGATTACACCACTCTAGATTTGGTTAGATTAAGTCCTCTTTGATTAACATAGACCAAATCACCACTATTGAGTGATTAGGGTTTGGTTAGGACAAAGTATCACTCAATTGAACCTTTCAAGGGCATTTTGGTAAATTACTCTTTGATCATCATCATGGGTCACTTCATTAGTCACTTAGTTCCTTAATGTATTAAGTTACCATTATGATTTAGATTGGATCATTATTGAACCATTTATACCTTCAAGTGGTTAAGTATAATCATCCTTGAAAGTCTTCAATTAGGTTAGGGTTTAACCTTCAACCTTCAACCCATTTGAACCTTAAACGGGTGTGAACCTTCTTGACCTTAAATGGTTGTGGACCCATTTGAGTCCAAACGAGTGTGGACCCATTTGAGTCCAAACGAGTGTGGACCCGTTTGGACCTAAACGAGTGTGCACCCGTTTGGGCTTAAATGAGTGTGAACTCGTTTGGGTCTAAATGAGTGTAGACTCGTTTGGGTCTAAACGAGTGTGGACTCGTTTGGGTCTAAACGAGTATGGACTCGTTTGGTTCTAAACCGCATGAACATGAAAGGTGATACAAAGGTCATGATGGAAAAGGATTTCTTAAGTTGAAGCCTTCAATTGGCCCAAGCCATGTTAACCACTTACAAATTGAGTCAAATAGGATGAGCCTCAACCAATTGGGCACCAATTTAACCTTCAATTGAAAGCCAATTATGGTTAAGTCTAACTCAATTAAGGTTTCCAATCGGCTACTCATCAATTTTCAACAATGTGAATCAAAACAAGGTTGAACCTATCAATTGAACTCCAATTGGGCCCAAACTTGGCCCAAACGGTCTTGAGATCGTTTGGATGATCTCCAAACGGTCTTGAGACCGTTTGCCCAAAGTTTGACCAAAAATTAAGTTGATTAGATAAGGGTTGAGTCCTAATTAAATTACAAATCAGCACTTTTCATCAATTTATCAATATCTTGTGATTGGACTCTAAAACCATCACATTTCTTTAACCCTAGACCTTAAAACGGTCTTGGGGTGTTACTAAACGAGTGTGAGATCGTTTGGATGAACCCCCAAATGGGTTTGAACTCGTTTGGGTCCTTCAACCCAACACTCATCAAAATCTATATGAAAATCAGCAAATTTAACCCGATTAGGGTTAGGGTGTTGAAATGCCTTCAACTCTTAATTGGTTAGGAATTAGATCATGATTCTTGGTAGAAATGAAATTCAATATATTATGAACAGGAATCCCAAACGGTCAATGCTTGGTCAACTCCTTCAAATGGGTTGGAACCCGTTTGCCCAAAGATTCAAGTTAATCAGTTTAGAAAACAGCACTTAATTCAATTCAATTGCCTAATTGATTGACCTTCAATCTACGATTCCTTTGGAGTTAACCACTCAAATTTGGTGGATCATTAGACTACATAATTGTGAACAGAAATCCCAAACGGTCAATGCCCTCAAATGGGTTGGAACCCGTTTGGCCAAACTGACCTATTGAACCCGTTTGGATTGAAACGAGTGTGAGATCGTTTGACCTATTGGTCCAAGATCGTTTAGTAAAGTGGGATAAGGAACAACATAGGTATTAACGCCCCTTGTCTTCAACCTTGAAACCAAGGTCTGTTCTTCACGAAAAAGCTTGCAAGGGTGCAAAGAAGGATGGGGAAGAAGAAGAACTAACTATTATTTGCACGAATAAAAGTATGCATCACAAAGCAAAAGGTTTAGAATTATAAAACCCGCCTTGAGGTCGTTCCTTGAGCTCCAAGCTTCCAAGCTTCCAAGCTTCAAGTCTTTAATGGCCTCTTGAGCTCCACAGGTAGGCCAAGGTCAATCTTTCAAGAAAAAGATGGGGATGGTCGGCTAGAACAAGGAACCTAAGTAAGAAAACTAGCAATTCAACCTTGTAATACGATTTCCTCCATGAATCCAAGCTAGAAGGTGGTGTTCTCTTACCTAGAATAGGTTGGTCGTCCCCTTGAGCTCCAAAGCTTTGCCTTGGTTGAGAAAGATGAGAAGTGAGGAAGTGAAGGGAATACGTTTGCTTGGTTTGGAAAGAAAGGTGCTTATATAGATTAGGCTGATTTTCACCATAAGGACCTCTAAAACTTTGAAATTATCATCCAAGTCCTTTCTTATTTAAGGGATCGTCCAAACTAATCTAAACTTATGCAAAGCTCATGAAATCTCAAGATCTAGGGGTAAAGAAAGCCAACTTTCAACTAGGGTACATACATGAAAGGTTTCCTTACTCAAACTTAGTGAATTTTATGTACAAAGGTCATTTTTTTTATCTGATTATTCATTGATGTGTCCCTTTCACCATTTCTACTCTAAATGATAACAAGAGTCATAAAAGATGTTCTAGATGGTGTATTTTACAAGTTGCACCCCTCAAATTTGGTAAACTGCATTTTACTCCAAATTAGGGTTTTTAAGCATAAGGATTATTCCACAAACTGCATCTTGATGCTCAAGCTTGGGGAAAATTCATCATTCCTCATAATATTCACTCATGTGATGTCTCATCATCAAAGGAACATCTTAACATGTGCAATTTTGCAAGTTAACCCCTCTAATTGGGTAATTTGCACATAGGTCCCTGTATTACCAAACAATGCTACAATCATTGTTTAAAAAGGACAGAAATGAAAAAGAATATATGTTCCTTAGGAACTTAATTACATGCCAAAAGATAATCACAAGGATTTTAGTACACATTTAGGCAAAACACCTAGGGTTAGTTCATAACCCAGGTCAGGGATATTACAAAGAAATACACCTCCATGTATTCTAGTTATCATCTCATCTCAAACTCTAAGTTTGTCTTCAACAAGAAACTCTGAGCTCATCCTCATGGTGATCAAACTCAACTTTGCATAACTTGAAAATTCCACATAGATCATGATAGATGTCACACCCTGATCTCACACTAACCACAAATCACGAGATTAGGGCGCGACGTAGGGATTATCACATAAACAAATCACTGAGAACTTTTTCCTTTTAAAACCTTGTAATGATATCCAGATTATTGTTGTAAACTAAAACATGATAAACTATTGCGGAAGCATCTCAATTAACCTGGCTAGAGAACATAAACAGAGTTTACAACATGTAACATTGTTTAACAGAAAGTAAACATAACAGTTAATTTACATCCTTTACACATTCACCATACATACTTTCTCTCACCCACACCATGTCCTAAGGACCGAGGGGAAAGGACTAAGACACCACTATCTAACTAACTACATATACCTTCTATTGACTAGGGTGGTAAGATCTTTCAGATTTCTAGAACTGTCGCTGACCTGAAAATGTTTGAGTAGAGGGATGAGCCTACTCGCTCAGTGAATAGCATTTCATTTAGCTATCACTACACAACTCATCAGATATATAAAATTGAAATAAAGATAAGTGAAGTACTAAGCAGGGCATTTCTAATGACATAGCAGATTTACAGATAACAATCTCATTTCTATGCAACATCGGATATTTTAACAATTAAACAGTTATAGGGAAAAGGCACAGAAGTTCAAATCTCTTAACATATTAAACTTTCCGTGATCCTACATGATTACATATTTATATCATTTTTATGCCCTAATCATATGCAGTGTACTCTGCATATAAAGATCTGTAGCGAACTACGATCCCACCGTACAAGACTTAGCGACACACCTGGGAAATGCTAAGTCTGACTGCCAGCCCTGGTCTGCTGCAGGACTCTCAGGCTCACAAGGCCTCAGGCTCACAAGGCCTCACTACACTCTCAAAAGAGTGAACTCTAGACTCCTCCTCTAACCTGAGCACACAGGCGGAGAGTCTTACCGGGTTACCACCGTGACACAAGCACGGATTAATGTTGAATAACCCCTATTTACTCTAGTGCCACCGTGACACACACACGGATTATTGTTGAACACTGCCTCTCTGTATCCTCGTGCCACCGTGACTCCGCACAGTTATTGTTGCAACACGAGTTTCACCCCCCTGGTGCAGACCTCTCAAAGGGGTTCTACGGTGTTAGGGCACCTAAGTCTATTAACTGATTAACATATAAACAATTAAACAGGAATATCGCATTTACTGATTTCATATCAGATCACAATACACTGTCATTCTAAACCAACATAGCAATATATTTCAAATCATTGTAATTTCTGAGAAATTCTCATACCATGCATTCAGACAAAATTAGAAATGCATAAATAACCTAACTTATTTCAATTTGGCACATACATAGAGAATTTACGCAATTGAACATCTTATTGCACAAATTAAAGAAATTTACTTCACATATGAGAATCATACTCAACAATTATCAATTCTCTAAAATTCTCGAAAAACGTGCACATTAACCCAAATCCTGGTTTGTGCATCACTTAACTCAATTAATAGTTAATTACATATCAAAATACAATTTAATAACAATACTTGAGAATTTCTGGTAATATTTCAGAGAAATGTGCCATTTCATGTAAATATCAATTTACACATATTAACGTCAAAAGATATATGCAATTAGGGTTTTCATGCATATTTTATTTATTCATATCAACTTTGAAATCGTACATCTGATAATTTATCAGAAATCTTCATTGTCTTGGTTCATACCCAAATTATACCATTTTTAGACATGAATTTCTAATTTCAACATTCAAATGAGCAATTTAGGTTCCAATGAACCATATAAATCTACTGATTCAATTCAACCTGTTGAAATGCTAAATTTAATCATATAACAGTGTCTAGAAGCATTTTATGAACTAAAAAGGTCGGGCGACGCAAACGCTGCCCGACGCCTGATAACACATGTTATCAGCGTAATTCGCGCACAAAACAGAAAATATTCAAACGCCTGAGTTTATTAATGATAAATAAATGAAACCCTACTCACATTGATTTGGACTATCCGGATTTGTCCGGAAATGCGTCCAAGGCCTGATTCCGGGCGATTTTGGATCATCTTCTTCCTTGGAATTGGCTCTTTACTGTTCCTGTTCATGGAACAGGAGCTTCACGCTCCAACAGGATCCACTACTAGGCGCTGGTTTAGGCTGAATTGACTGCAGGTTGTGGATTAGACCTCCTAGCCGAGGTCAAACCTAGATCTGGAGCTTTGGCCGCCCCAAATTCTCCTCCTCCAAGCCACACACGGCAGCTGCTAGCAGCTGCAGCTTGCCGCTGGCCAAGATGCTCTGTGGCTGGTTAGGAAGATAGGAAGAATGGAAGAAAAGGTAGGAAGAAGAAAGAAGAAAAGAAGAAGAGGAGAAAGGAAACGGAATTGAGCTGTTGGGAGTTGGCCAACTGATCGCCCCTGCGATCGTATTTGTGGGCCGGCACCTCTTGTGCGCCTCCTCCAACAGATAGAAATGAAACGGATAACCAACAGAGAAAATAAAAGAAGGTTTATAAAGAAAAGTTTTGGAAATTTTGCAATTTCAACCCTGGAATCAGAAAAGATCATAACTATTGACTCGAAAGTCCAAATCATGTGATTTCTTTTGCATATTTTCAAGAATGAGGCCCACTACAATCTCAAAGCATGAAAACATGCTAATTATACTGTTTTACTGGTTCAAAATTCCAATTGCATCCAAAAGTCACTTTACTCATCCTAATCATCTTAATTATGCACTAATTGGATCTTATCTACTTAATTCAACTTTATCAACTTGATGATGCACTAACCACCACATGAGCACTTAAGTTAGCTCAATTAACTTAATTATGCACTAATCATGATACTTACATATTAGCTTTGAGTCGGGGCATAACAATCTCCCTCCCTTATAAGAATTTCGTCCCAAAATTCCTAAAAGAGAAAAGGAAACTTGTTACACATCCCGGACTCAAGATCCCATGTGGCTTCCTATAGGTTATGATTCCTCCATAGAACTTTTACTAATGGTATCTCTTGATTCTTGAGTTCATTGATCCTCCGATCAACTATCTGTATTGGTCCCTCTACATAGGACACATCTGATCTGAGCTATGAAGGTTCTGGGTCCATTATCTTCTCTGTATTAGGGTAACATTTCTTCAGCATCGATACATGAAACACATCATGTAAATTAGCCAACTCAGATGGTAAATCCAGCTTATAGGCTATAGGTCCACTCCTATCAATAATAGGATATGGCCCATAAACCTAGAAGTCAGTTTGCCTATTTTACCAAACCTCAGCACTCCTTTCCATGGTGAATCCCTCAGATACACTTCATCACCAACCTTAAACCTTAAACTCAAGAGGTCAACGCCTCTTCTCGGCATGACTCTTCTTCCTGTCCTATGCAAATTTTAATTGTTCTTTGATCACAGTAATCTTTTCAGTGGTCAAATCCACTATCTATGGTCCAAGAATCTACTTTTCACCTACCTCATACCAACATAGAGGTGATTAACACTTTCTGCCATATATAACTTCATACGGGGTTATACCAAGAATGGAATGGTGACTATTATTGTATGCAAACTCTATAAGGCTCAAGTGTTCTTCCCAACTTCCACTGAAGTCCACCAGAGTCTGAATGGTCCATTCTGACTGACCATCTATCTGTGGGTGAAAAGCAGTATTGAATCTTAACTTTGTGCCCAAAGCACAATGCAACTGATTCCAAAACCTGGATGTAAACTTAGGATCTCTATCTGATATAATAGAAACTGTGATACCATCCAATCTGACTATCTAATCCACATATCTCTTAGTCAACTCTGGGACATCAAATGTTGACTTAATATGAAGAAAGTGAGCAGACTTAGTCAGTCTATCCACAATCACCATATCGAGTCACAACCTTTAGGTGTCCTGAGCAACTCTATCACAAAATCCATTGTGGTATGTTCCCACTTCCACTTTGGTATAGGAAGAGATTGCAAGGTACCTGCAGGTTTCTGATGCTCAGCCTTAACCTGCTGGCACACACTACATCTAGCCACGTACTCAGCTACATCCTTTTTCATACCTGACGACCAGTACAACTCCTTGAGATTCATGTACACCTTAGAGTTACGTGGATGCATAGCATACATCGATGCATGTGCCTCCTCAAGAATCTTTTCTTTCAAATCACTATCTCGAGGTACACAACATATCATGCTAATACAACACACCATCATCTGAAAACCTAAACTTTGGTCTTTTCCCCCTATCATGTCATGTACGATCTGCTGCAACCCACTGTCACCCTACTGTAGTTCCTTGATCTGATCATAAAAGTCGGTTTGACTTGCATCTGCGCAATCAAACCACTCTGTGCTGTCACCCCTATGTCTAAGTTCAACTTCTGCATTTCTACTAGCATGTCTTTCTTGAAACAGGCCATAGAGAATGCATCAACTGTTGAACTTAACACTATGCTCAAAGCATCTGCTACCACATTCGTATTTCCAGGGTGATAATCTATCATTATATCAAAATCCTTAATCAATTCTAATCATCTCCGCTGTCTAAGATTCAGATCCTTCTGGGTAAAGATATATATCAAGCTCTTATGATCTATAAACACCTGGCACACCTCACCATAAAGACGGTAACGTCATGTCTTATGAGCATGAACTACAACAACTAATTCCAGATCATGTGACGAGTAATACTCCTCATTCTATGGTACTAACTTCTTATTACTACTGTAAGAATTTATTTCAAAATTATATCTTACTCTTTTCTCCGAGTCATTTTCATATTGTGTATCTACCTTCTAGATTAGCTAACTTTAAATCCTGGATTTTATTAGTGCTAGGTTACCTTTCATAGTGCAAATCGTATGATCTTGTTTTATAAAGATACTAGTATTCAAGGTCAAATCACTAGTGACATCCCTTGAACTACTACAACTCTAAACATTCTAGGGTTTGGTCCTTATCAGTAACATAGCATTATTGTGATGTGACTTTGCTTCCTTAGTTTGAAATCAAACTTTAGATCTCATAAGTTCATCCATCTACTTGTAATGAATACAACAGATATGAATAATCATCAATGAACTATAGATATATAACAGAAATGTAACATCAGCCAAGTTCTCTAGCATAACTTATTAACACAAATGCTACAAATAAACATGATACTTGTTACCCAAGCATCACACATGGCTCACAAGGCCATTCATATCTTGTCACCTCTCACTAGGCAACAACTTATTCACATGGTTCATAAAATCCGTACACATTATTACTTTTATTAAGCAACAACAACATCAACACACAAAAAGCCAATCAACATTTATTATATAAATGTCACAGCCCAAACTTGTCTATATTCATCATCTCATCATACCTGCATGGTTATTAGGCATGATAACAGTCATATAAGATATTCATCACATCATGTGATACAATAGTAATACCATCATTCCTTAACCAGGAATTAGGGTTCACTATCAAACATGGCTTATCATTCCCTTTTCCCCAAATTAGGGTTAGGGTTCCCCATTTCTCATTAATTCAGACCCTCTTGAGTTAACCAACTTTATCTTGTATTAAGGTATCTCCCCTCTTAATGCATTCCATCACAGAATACTCACCTTTAGCATATAATGCATAGGCCACACATTAGAATTGTCCAGCTATCTCACATGATATGGACTTATCTTAGTTTAAAGCTTAACTTATAAAGTTGCCTATAAACAATCGCAATGATACACCCTCAGCTAGGGTTTCACAATGATACACCCTCCACTAGGGTTTACTAATCATGTATTGGATCCATGCATTGGTTATGCATTATTGATTAGTACCATTAAGGGTATCTCTCACCTAATCATTAAATTTAATCTGAACCTTATTGTGTTCCTTTATTTCTAATTAAGGATTGCTCATATGAGGTCCCAATGTTGGGTCTCTGATGTCAGTTCCAACTAATTCTTAGTTGTTCTAATCTTTCTCTTATATCTCAACATCTTAGTGTATATACATTTTTCACCATGATTCGGGTCTAAATTATCCAGAATCTACCTTTATTATATTATTAATAGGAGTCATTAGATCTCAGTAACACATCCTGCCAGTCGGACCAGGCCGAACCTGTAGTCCTGAAGCCAAGAGCTACTCAGGATTAACCAACTCCTATCAATCTCAAACATGTGGAAAGAATATCCACTTAGGGCAAACTCATTTAAACATAACTTCTGGTATACTTAATACAAAGAATATAAACAATAACTAAATCACTTCATGACACACAACAATATAAAAGAATCATATTTATTCTATAAACTGAAAATCTAAATCCATACATATAAGAGCATTTCTAATGATTTCCAATCAAATAAGCAATATAAAGCAAGAGTTGCATCGCATCCTATGTTTAATCTCTTACTCCTGCATAAATTTCCAGTTTCTTAACCCTAAGATTTCTAAGGTTTCTCTCTAGCCTATCCTTTCTCTGCATACCTGGCCAGGGCATCCAGAGAAGAATACACAGAGTAGCTTGATACTGGTCAATCTAAGTATTCAGACACCTGGCCAGGGTATCTAAACACTCAGACCTCCCAGAGCTAACGACATATCACTTCTTATTTTTCTCACTTATAACTCTATCTTTCAACCCTAATGATCCCTGACGATTCAACATAAACTCTTTACTTGGTTCTCGTGACCACATCCTCTTCCTGCCATCTGCAATAGTATAACAGAACACTTCCTGTTAGAAAATTGCAGTTAGAAGGAAGACACTTAAGTCCTAATCCCATTGGTCTCTTATCGTCCCCTGACCTTGTCTTAGAGTATTTATATACTCAACCTATGCTCTGATACCAAGATGTCACACCCCGATCTCACACTAACCACTAATCACGAGATTAGGGCGCGACGGAGGGATTATCACATAAACAAATCACTGAGAACTTTTTCCTTTTAAAACCTCGTAATGATATCCGGATTATTGCTGTAAACTAAAACATGATAAACTATTGCGGAAGCATCTCAATTAACCTGGCTAGAGAACATAAATAGAGTTTACAACATGTAACATTGTTTAACAGAAAGTAAACATAACAGTTAATTTACATCCTTTACACATTCGCCATACATACTTTCTCTCACCCACACCATGTCCCAAGGACCGAGGGGAAAGGACTAAGAGACCACTATCTAACTAACTACATACACCTTCTACTGACTAGGGTGGTAAGATCTTTCAGATTTCTGGAACTGTCGCTGACCTGAAAATGTTTGAGTAGAGGGATGAGCCTACTCGCTCAGTGAATAGCATTTCATTTAGCTATCACTAAACAACTCATCAGATATATAAAATTGAAATAAAGATAAGTGCAGTACTAAGCAGGGCATTTCTAATGACATAGCAGATTTACAGATAACAATCTCATTTCTATGCAACATCAGATATTTTAACAATTAAACAGTTATAGGGAAAAGGCACAGAAGTTCAAATCTCTTAACATATTAAACTTTCCGTGATCCTACATGATTACATATTTATATCATTTTTATGCCCTAATCATATGCAGTGTACTCTGCATATAAAGATCTGTAGCGAACTACGATCCCACCGTACAAGACTTAGCGACACACCCACTCTCAGGCTCACAAGGCCTCAGGCTCACAAGGCCTCACTACACTCTCAAAAGAGTGAACTCTAGACTCCTCCTCTAACCTGAGCACACAGGCGGAGAGTCTTACCGGGTTACCACCGTGACACAAGCACAAATTAATGTTGAATAACCCCTATTTACTCTAGTGCCACCGTGACACACGCACGGATTATTGTTGAACACTGCCTCTCTCTATCCTCGTGCCACCGTGACTCCACACAGTTATTGTTGCAACACGAGTTTCACCCCCCAGGTGCAGACCTCTCAAAGGGGTTCTACGGTGTTAGGGCACCTAAGTCTATTAACTGATTAACATATAAACAATTAAACAGGAATATCACATTTACTGATTTCATATCAGATCACAATACACTGTCATTCTAAACTGACATAGCAATATATTTCAAATCATTGTAATTTCTGAGAAATTCTCATACCATGCATTCAGACAAATTAGAAATGCATAAATAACCCAACTTATTTCAATTTGGCACATACATAGCGAATTTACACAATTGAACATCTTATTGCACAAATTAAAGAAATTTATTTCACATATGAGAATCATACTCAACAATTATCAATTCTCTAAAATTCTCGAAAAACGTGCACATTAACCCAAATCCTAGTTTGTGCATCACTTAACTCAATTAAGAGTTAATTACATATCACAATACAATTTAATAACAATACTTGAGAATTTCTGGTAATATTTCAGAGAAATGTGCCATTTCATGTAAATATCAATTTACACATATTAACGTCAAAAGATATATGCAATTAGGGTTTTCATGCATATTTTATTTATTCATATCAACTTTGAAATCGTACATCTGATAATTTATCAAAAATCTTCATTGTCTGGGTTCATACCCAAATTATACCATTTTCAGACATGAATTTCTAATTTCAACATTCAAATGAGCAATTTAGGTTCCAATGAACCATATAAATCTACTGATTCAATCGATACTGTTCAAATGCTAAATTTAATCATATAACAGTGTCTAGAAGCATTTTATGAACTAAAAAGGTCGGGCGACGCCAAACGCTGCCCGACGCCTGATAACGCCTGTTATCAGCGTAATTCGCGCACAAAACAAAAAATATTCAAACGCCTGAGTTTATTAATGATAAATAAATAAAACCCTACTCACATTGATTTGGACTATCCGGATTTGTCCGGAAATGCGTCCAAGGCCTGATTCCGGGCGATTTTGGATCATCTTCTTCCTTGGAATTGGCTCTTTACTGTTCCTGTTCACGGAACAAGAGCTTCACGCTCCAACAGGATCTGCTACTAGGCGCTGGTTTAGGCTGAATTGACTGCGGGTTGTGGATTAGACCTCCTAGCAGAGGTCAAACCTAGATCTGGAGCTTTGGCCGCCCTAAATTCTCCTCCTCCAAGCCACGCACGGCAGCTGCTAGCAGCTGCATCTTGCCGCTGGCCAAGCTGCTCTGCGGCTGGTTAGGAAGATAGGAAGAATGGAAGAAAAGGTAGGAAGAAGAAAGAAGAAAAGAAGAAGAGGAGAAAGGAAACGAAATTGAGTTGTTGGGAGTTGGCCAACTGATCGCCCCTACGATCGTCTTTGCAGGCTGGCACCTCTTGTGCGCCGCCTCCAACAGATAGAAATGAAACGGATAACCAACAGAGAAAATAAAAGAAGGTTTATAAAGAAAAGTTTTGGAAATTTTGCAATTTCAACCTTGGAATCAGAAAAGATCATAACTATTGACTCGAAAGTCCAAATCATGTGATTTCTTTTGCGTATTTTCAAGAATGAGGCCCAATACAATCTCAAAGCATGAAAACATGCTAATTATACTATTTTACTGGTTCAAAATTCCAATTGCATCCAAAAGTCACTTTACTCATCCTAATCATCTTAATTATGCACTAATTGGATCTTATCTACTTAATTCAACTTTATCAACTTGATGATGCACTAACCACCACATGAGCACTTAAGTTAGCTCAATTAACTTAATTATGCACTAATCATGATACTTACATATAAGCTTTGAGTCGGGTCATAACAATAAAACATCCTCACAAGATGATGTCCTTAATACTCTTAGTGTTTGTAAACCATCCATGTATCATTCGCTCCACAAGGGTATGTTATCATCTCTATCCTTATACCTTATAGCAACGTTCCAACATACATCATCTTTATCATTGGTATATGGCATGCATACTGTCCTATCTCTCACTCCCATAACAACAGGAAATAAGCATTTGGCTGCAGTCCAAATACAGAGTACTTTCTGTTCCAAGAGTAGAGATGGTACATCCCACCTTGCCAGTATACCTTCAAATCTAAGTTAGAACGTGCAACTTATGTTAAACATCATGATATCAAAATTACTTCCATGGGAAACTGGTCTCAAACTTACTTGGTCCAAGCACAATCCTTGGTCATCTCCTCTAGGTCTTTAGGGTGCCAACACTTTTGGGGTCATCCCTCTTCCCTCATGCATCCAAAGAGTGCCCTACTCATCCGCCATTTGGGTCCCATGAGTTCATGAAGGTGATCAATCTCCTAACCCATGGCCCTCAGACAATGATAGCTGTTACCTCCCGACCCTATGGTCATGTGCAACTAGGGAATTAGGCAACTCCTACTTCCATCAGTCTTATCCTTAACTGACCCTTGGATAGACTTAGGATTCTAACATAGTACATGTTCAACTTAGAACCTTACCCAATCCTTCATCATTTCTCTATGCATTCATCACTAACTTTCATCCCTTCATAGGGGTCATGGCAACCTGCCTACCATGGTCAGGCCCCATACCGGTTACCTCCATGGTAACACATCCACATGCACTTAGATATGGTTATCTATGGGTCTACAAGTTCACTCTTGTACCATGTACTTTTCACATAGCTTCTCAAGATCCTATGAAACCTCTTTAGGTTACCAACAAAACTAGTAAACACCCTACCAGAGGGTCCCTCTCCTAGGATGGGAGGAAACTACACCTTGATAACAAAGGTTACAAGTGTCCTTATGTCTAGGGTTTACATCCATATGAGCATGCTTAACCCAACAACTACTAAGGCACAAGCGGACCACCTACTAAACCATGCTAGGTCACACTCGTTCTCTTTCCTCAACACTAGATCAACTTAGTTGTGAGGGGTTAATCAAACCTACCCTTAACTTAAGGGGTTTCTTTTACTTTTACACATGAGGAGTACCATGCTTGAGACTCAAATCTCATCATGAGCATTGGGTACACTACTTCCCCTCTTAGGCCTAGGAACCCTAGGTTCACTTTTGGGTGTCCAACTACATGCTCAATCTCTTAACCATGAATCAAGCATGTCCAAGGTATGTCATGTACTTCCATGATCCTTTTATATAAGAAGCATCTCAGAGTTAAGTCCTCCTCAAGGACAACCCACTAGGTATAAAGCCTCACATCTTAAACCTCCTCAGAGTCTAAGGCACTCTTTGTCTCATCACATAAGGTAGACACCTTCACCATAGGCACATAGGTTCCAAAAGCATCATCCTGAACTCCCCACTGTTCCTCACATCTCGAGGTTTTAGGTTTCAAACCTTCTTGCTTGGTTCCTTCTTACCCTCTATCTAAAGCTAACTCCACATCCAAGCATACTACTAGAGGTCATCTCTCCATGAAGGATCAAGCTCATAGGTATACCTTTACGTGGGTGAAGCCTATACTCAAGCTTATGTTTACTCATGATTATCCATAGCCCCTTATGCTTATCTCATAAGCCATCCATCTTGTCCTTCTAGAATCAGTTTTAACTTACTGCTCATACTACTGAAGCACTCTAGGTGCAAGCTATACCCTACTTGCACAAGCCCATAGGGTTCTATTGGTTCTTCACTAACCTCATCAATGAAGTAGCTATCCTTCACTCTAACATGCACAACCCTTTCCAGGGTTGGGTCGCCGAAGGTACTAGGTCATCTAATCTCCATGGCTCGTATGGCATCCCAGGCATGTCCATCCAAACACCAAGTCTACTATGACATCTAACTCATCATGTCATTTCTAGCCTTCACTTAGGGTTAGGGTTAGCATCATCCTCAGAGGATGTGCTAGGTCTCTACTTTAAGGCTAACTATCTCCACTCATCCCCCTGATAAGGAGGTCTATCCTCAGGTCTCTCCTAAGGGTAATGACAACTTGTGTCATATGACCTAAGCATGTATCTATTCTTTAGTTTGCGCTTAATCTATTAAGCTTATGTCCATGGCATCTTGTTTATATGCTTTTCATTAATTTGGTGGAGGATCCCTTAAACCTTATTAACCTTACCCATTCCTCAAAAGGGTGAGGAGAAGAGAGGAAACCCTAATCCTTAAGGTCCTTAACAAAATTTGAGTTGAGAAGGGACGAACAAGATGATAGAGTCCCAAAGGTATCTTATTTCGTGTCACATCCTAAGACATCGGCCAGGCAATCACACAATCCGAGAGTCCTCGTATTCTAACTAGCGGTGCGGAGGAAAATATTGCCAGCCCCCGGAAGTGATCCTTTTCTAGATACCTCAATCTTTTGGACACTCCTCTAATAACTCCCTTGGTTCTATGGAATTTTGTAAAATTTAATAATTATTAATGATTAGATGAGGATCCTATGCTCTGATACCAATTGTAATGACCCCGCCTCCCGGTAACCCCCAATTAAGGGAGACCTGAAGGTCAGAGCCGTTATTCAATTAACAGGATCAAGGGTTCGACAAATAATCAATAATAATTATGAAATTCTACTAACTAACTGGAATTTGGTATAAAATTAAAACTTTACTTACCTTCGAAAAGGTTTGGAAATCTATCTATCCAGAGCTTGAATCTACTCTATCTAATCCTCCTTGCACTTTATGTTTTATTTTCACAATGTGTCACTTTACCATTTGTTCATTTCATAGTTGTACCTAAAACATCGACAAAAAAAACTTCGGTCGGTATATCAAAATATACTGGTATGTGGGGACAACCAAAAGTTTGCAGATATGGATAACAATCTAATTATCACAATCTAGTTAATTAACAAGCCAATTTACAATTTTTAGTATGACATTCTCCACCGCTTTTTCCCTAACCCTGGCATACCCACCTTAGGGTTTCCTTTGCCAATGACTTAAGGCCACCTTCTCAATCCTAAGCTTGGTGCTTGGGGGTCACCACTCATGGTGCCCACTAGTCATGCAATATCATAGGCCACCTTCTCATTCCCGAGCTTGGTGCCTGGGGTCACCACTCAAGGTGTCCATTGGTCTACCCATCAAGGCCTGACCTTTGGCATCATCCATCAGGGTGGCATGTAAGTGCGAGAATCCATACTTCTATTATTAATGTGATAATCATAGTGACTTTATAGTTTGCAAGTATGAACATCCAAATTGATAATTTGCATTCAATGCGATTAACCATCCGGAAAATCCTCGGGAAACTAAGGCGGTTATTCATAATTAACCACATACCTGATCAAGAGAAACTTGATTGTCCAAGCAATAAGGATGAAGAACAAGCAACAAGCAATCAACAATATCCTGAAATTAATGCATGGGATCCATGTGTTATAGTTTATCCAGAACATTCTAAAGCTAGACTTGGATTCCACCTTAGGCTTTCTAGATCACTTTAGGGTTTTATTAGGGTTTTTACCTCCATAATGCTTTTATCATATTTAATGCTCTCTTAGTTCATAAACCCTAATTTCAAAATCATAAGCCCAATTAAAGTCGATTATTTCTCTTTTATACCAACACTACCATTTTTATCCTTTTAAGTTATTTCAAGGTCATTAAACTCAATTATCACCTTTAGTTTCTTTCGACTCATAATGCATTATGATCTAATTCACCTATGAATTCCATTTATAATTAATTCCAACTTTATCTATTAGAAAACCCTAATCACCAACTTGAGGGTATTATATCATGAAAACACAGTTCTATAATTATATTTTCAGATTTAACCCATTAAAACCCTTATTTTATCAAATTAGGGTTTCTAAACATAATTATGTTCATAAACCCTAAAACAAGAATGAAACTGCCTTTTTCAAAATTAACTCTCCCTTTTATTCTAAATAGTTTAGTATTAACCTAAAAGAGTCATTAAAAACGAGTTCCATATCAAATTAGGGTTTCATCATAATTTACTACATCAAAGGTGATAACTTTGTGTGCTTTTTCAATTGCAAGCAATATCAGGTTCCAATTATATTTTTCTTGGCTTCCTCACGTTTTTATGATCAATTTTCATGTATAACTTATTTTCATCAGGGATACCAATTAATTTCTAGAAATTTTGCAAATAAAGGTACCTTTTCGCCAATGACGGCTCGACACGTCATCCCAAGTGGACCGGCCCTATGGGGCGGGGAAAGACTTCCCTGCCCTTCCCATCTTGCACGTGCACCAGGGGAACTTGGGTATTTTTTCCCGAGTCTTCTTCCTCCTCCGCTCTTCTGTGTTTCACGAGCCAACCTTCTGGGACGGTCAACTCCCTAGTTGACTTCCATTAGAAGGATTCCTTCCATGCTCAAATCTGGTTCACCACCTCCGCCTGACCAAACCGAACTCAACGGTGGTCCTAAGTGCTCCATCTATGGTCGGAGTCACTGATACGAAACAGGGGTTCTCCTGGCGGCAAGCCAAGGAAATCTGAGATACAGGAGGGCTCGAGAGAGGAAATTGGTAGAAGATACTTGCCCTGATGGTCATACAACATCTCGCGTATTTGTTCATCACCTTACAGAGGGAGTCCATCCCCTTATATAGCCTATCGCTATGGTACACAGTCAGCGGGGTCTTATATTTTAGGGGATTCTTCTAGAGACCCCCAAGGTAGGCGAAACATAGGATTAACCTGTCCGCAAGAACTCACAAATAAATCTAATAGGTTTCCGAGATTGCACACCTATTGGTTGATAAGGAAATCAATCAAGGAAACTCGGAGTTCTGTCCTTGCTTTCCTAACCAAACGCGAGCTGGAAGACAAGCTTATCACCGTCAGATCTAGATCTGACGGCCCTAAACACGTGCGCCAGATAAAAGGAACCATATTAGGACTCGTGACATTTAATACAATTTGAAGATTACCCATTTACTTTAGGAAATATTGTAAAAGATATAACTCCCAAATGAAAAATCCAATTAATCTCAAATTTGGAGGGAAAGTCCATAATGACTTAGTCTACCTCTTTACTAAAATTGGGCGCATTATCTCAAAGGAAACGTTCCTTTTCTTTAAATGCATGATATCTCTTAATTATACATATTTTTCACCTATATTCTCTTTCCTTTGCTATTAAATTATGATTTTGAGTTCCTTGAACCTCAAGGAACCTTAATGGCTCGAAATCCCATCTTGGGAATATTTCTTTAGCCTCTTTCCTTACCTTTCATCCTTTTTCTTATTATCTTACTTATTTGTCATTAAAATGTCTCTTTTTGAAGATTTCTCTTTATTTCTCTTTTATTTTTCCCATTAGTATTCCTTTTATCATTAGGAATCCTTGGGATACGAAATTACACCAAGGATAACTTAATTATACCTCTTTTCACTTGTTTTCCACATTTTACCATTATTTTCAAGTTCTTTCTTAATAAAGAAATACTTAATTGATATTTTCTTTTCTTATTGCATTTTCTTTGCAACTTTGGACTCTTTGGAATCCAAGGAACCCATGTGGCACGAAATCCACCTTTGGATTAAGTTCTTTAGCCTTCTAGTGGTTTCCACACCTTTCTTTCCTCAAAATTCAATTATTCATTTATTAATTGAATTTCTTTGTTAATGGGCCCAATAGCCAATAAAGCCCACAACACAAACATCAAGGCTATTGTAAACGAAATCCATTTATTCGCAACAAATTGTATTATTTGTTCCAATATCTTTAATATGAGAAAATACATTTTTCACCAAAAATTGGGTTTGTAACAGTTCTAGTTGTGTAAAAACTGAGTGAAAGTTAATGTTATTCTAGTTTATTATATGTGTGTCATATAAAGTAAACTATGATATTCTGGACTGAGGATTAGAGTTTCCGTAGGTGTAGATCACACAAGTCCAATGATGTACATATAAGGGATTACACCCAATGTGGTATGATAACCATTTGCTACATTATGTAAATGGCAAGCTTATATGTGCAAATATTTGAACATTTTTAGTAAAGTCGGGAGGCTCTCTTATTCATCCTTCCATCCCCTTGTGAGCAAAGTTAAATTTCAAAGTACTATCACTAATCAAACATGGAACTAAAAATATGGTAGTGCTACTGCCATTAAAAAAATCTTTAAGAATGAGGTCATTGACCTCAGAGGGAGGCACCAAATTATTTCGGTACTCTTTAGAATTTTTGAGAAGGAACTTAGCCAAGCAGTCATCAACTTCATTGGTATCCCTACTTGAGTAAGATGACCACCACTTTATCTTCTTTATCTTTTGAATCCAGCAAATAATTTTTTCATATCTTAGATTCTCCTGCAAATGATCATCTATCAATTTCACTTCCATAAGGGAATCAAATTCTATAGTAAGTTGTTGGATAATATTTTGATATGCCACCTCCATGTCTAGTAAAATCCCATGAAGTTCAGCCTCAATCACATCCTCTATGTATTGCATTTCTACTGTGCTCCACATCCATTTGCAAACATCGTCCCTTACAACCAGTGCATAAGCAACTTGTCGATATTTCACTGCAACATCAATATTGAATTTGACTTCTTCAACACTTGACAAAACCCATATCACTCTGGAATAACGTTCATGTCCGTTCTTTGGGTAGTAAAGTTTTCCATTTGTAAAGATTCTTCTCTTGTAATCATTGCTTGTTGAGCAGGGTGGGAGTTCATCTTCTCAAAGACATCTTTGTTTATATTCCTCTAGATGTTCTAACACACAACTAGAAGTGTTGTTTTGGAATCGTCATCTTGCTCGGGGTATCCCCAATACCATTCTTTGGCCTCTCTGGGACTACAAAAAGTCAAGGATGTTGTATCAGTTATCAACATGTCCCACACTTCTTTGGCTTACTTATAGTCACGCAAAGCATGTATAGACAATTCTATCTCCCCGTTGCACCTTCGGCATGAACTTTTAATGGTTGTATTCTTTTGCATCCATATCTGGTTGGTCATTAATGCACCATGCATTAGGAGCCAGAAAAAGATCTTAATGTGTTCAGTAGTTTGTAGTCTCCATACCAAGGACCACTTCTTGTCAGCACGGGTTCCTTTTCTCTCTCTTAGTTTGTAGTAAACTTTTTTTAAAGTGAAACAACTATGTTTAGATTGGGTCCAAACTCTATTTGAACGTTCAATATATATGTACATTCACACTTTCGTATGAACCCACATACACTATAAAGTAATATACTAGTGCATGCTCTATTTCTCGACATTTTGGGTAGCTAACTTACAAGAAGAGATGATGAATTGGAGAATCAGATGAATACATTGGATTTCACAAATATAATATTCAAAAGGAAAATTAGTTATACAATAGATAATGATATCTTCTTACATTTCATATTAATATTTTCATCATGTTGTGTCTTCGTATTGAAAGACTATGAAAACTACTTAGAGGAGAAATTAGCAACCTTTTTGTGTGATTCAAGTTATGAAATGAAATATTTCTTATTTATTTGTTCTAGGTTGTGAAATAATGAGATTATGATCATTGTCCCTATGATCTTCCTTCAATGGTGGGTAATTTAGAGAGGGCTCATAACACAAGGAAATGTGGTAGGCATGCATACCTATAATATGCCTACGTAGTCATGGAGTGTACTTACCGAATATGGTTTGATGGTAGTTTGTCCATATTCATCAACTTCTAGAACTGTATGTCCACTTGTTAACAATTTAGATGGAATACAAAACACCACTAGTGATTGGGCATGTCAATACAACCAAGAGACTGGGGTATGGGTCTAGAGACAACAAAAACCTAGTTCAACCTCCAACACCTATATTACAACCAAATCCTTTTGTAGGGTTCCCAGCCATAATTCCTAGCACACCCACCAACACAACAACCTTTTTCTCATAAGCCTCATATTACTTGGAGAGGGACTTTATAGGTAATATTGTGTCTATATGCAAGCCTTTATATATACCTTTGATTATGCATAGTAAATGTGACAACCCGATGCCACACAATGAGATAACTTAAAACCAAAGTGCATGATTAGTAGTTAACTAGTACACTACAACAAAATAGGGTATATTAAAACCAATCTCATATAACCATTATGTATGGAAAAATATTACATCAATGTCCACAAACTTTACCATATTACATATCAAGATTGGTATTTACATTTGTATAGTGACTGACGTCCATAGACTTGTTACAAAACTTAACATGTTCACATATACGAGCCATATATACAAACAAGGCATACTGGAAAAACATATATCGAGGTACATATCATCTACAAAACACAACCCTACCGAACATGAGAGTACAAGGATTTCACATTGGAATTGACTACACAACAAAATAGCATATCCAACCTTCTATGTTCACGGATCTCCAAGTTACTCTTCTTCAAAAGCATGATCTCTACCGCGCTACGCATGACCACCTCAAAAATGTGGCAAACCACGAGGGTGAGACCCATGTCCCAGTGAGAGATATTACTCTCCTCCAACAACTATTGCGAACATAGATTTTAACTAAGTAGAAAATAACATTATAAATAGGATAAGCATATTCAACTAAATAAATAAGTCAAACAAATTATATATATTAAGATGGTTAAGAAGCTACAACAGATAAGAAGAACATGTTATGTATTAAGCAGGAATATGAAGAACATGTGTAATATTTGATTTCTCTTACCTATTGCAATATAACTATGTAGTGTAAGAAAGAAGAGAAGGGTAACAATTCAATGTGAAACATTTTTAACCCTAAAAAAATTACTATATGGTTGTATCATGTCTTTTATTAAGCCTTGGGGAATTTGAGTTGTACCACCCAAATCCAACCAACCACCACTTGGTCACAATCAATTCCATACAAGATTAAGGAAGAGACAGACTTCAAGATCTTCTTTGGCACTACTCGGTCAGTACGAGTCTGTAACGTAGTGACATATCATTCAAACTACAAACATAGTTTTATAGTTAAGATGAAAACCCCTAGCCCACCTTGGTACAGGTCACGACACTAGATACAAATTTATTTGACCTCCAATCACATCTCACACATACATCATCACCGTGAAATGACCACAACAATGCTCAAGCAATTGAGGTTGAGATGATAAGGACCCAAAGTCACTTGCACTTTGCATAGTCAACAATATGCGCCCCAAGTTTCCCTTAGGAAGACTCATTTCACCATCCAACAATTCTGACATTGGGAAGGATATGGCATAGGGCACTACATGATTAGGGTTTCACTTGATTAGGTAATCCAATTGGGTGTCTTTTAACTACATCAATCTAGTTACATACAAACTCTAAATAGATTCTACAAGGATAAGGGTAGATTGCAACTTCAGAAGATATAAAACATATAAGATATAAACTTATCACACCAACACATGATATTGTTTCAATGCCATCCAAAAGTCCATCACCATTAACACATCATCATGGGATATCAATCCATTATCACAACACACATAGGATATCTTCTCAATTAGGGCATAAAGCCACTGTCAAGGTCATAAGACCATTCACATTGTTCCTAGAAAGAACATTATCATTTCTCCATTTCCCATCATGGCACACCATATTGTCACCATTCATGGGATACATATGTATTATCACGAGAAAACATTATCTATGATTCTTATTTAGCTGCAGATTAGGGTTACAACAATAAGGACAGAGAAAATGCTTCATCATCATGCTAATTTCTCAAGAAAGTTAAGCATTTTATTATGTACTTGCATATTAGGGTTTAGTTCACACATTCATTGTATTAGGTTTTCCAATAAGCATATAAAGAAAAACCCTAGACACCATCATTTTCAACATTCTTGCAATCCTTCAAATTAAACGTCATTATTAAAATGAATCAATCATGAAATCATGGAAGCATAGATACCATGGAGGTTGTAATCATCTCTAGCTATCTTCCATAGTGATCACCAAGGTCATGGTGACCACAATAAATGCTCTAACATAGCGACCAACTTGAATCATTAGCATACAGACCTCTATAGGTTCAAAACATAGCAACCAAACAAGAGCTCAATGCATAGTGACCTCTAGAGTGATCCATGCATAGTGACCACTAGGGTTATCTTACATTTGAGGCCACATGGAAAACATAGCGACCCAGAGAGTTAGGGTTAGGGTTATAGCAACCAAACCAGAACCTAATCCTCAGAGACCATTATGGCCACAATGACCACATGAAATTAGAGATAGATAGAGACCAATATAGATGGTTTATCATCAAGAATAAAAATTTTCATCAAGGTGAAAACCACATGAAGAATATGAAAACTAAAACCCTAATTTTTATCGACAAAAGGGTCAACATAGAAACCATGATATGAGATAGAAAACCAAATGATGAGCACATGCATATAAGAATTGAACCTTCATCTTCAACATGATAGTCATGTACTAGATTAGGGTTTATCCAATAGAAGTGAATTGCACAAAGATCTTTATAAATAGTAAGTACTAAAACTTGATATCATCACCAAACTACTTATATTTGTCTTTTTAGTGTAGATCATTGACATACAAGATTAATGCAACAATAATTGAGGGGAAAGTTATATAACTCACCTTGGATTATGATGTAGAGATTCTACGAAGCAAGACGTTCCAAGGAATAGAGGAAAACCAAATATTGGTTGAACTCCATTGCCAAGATATCAACACCTAAAATAAAGAAGAACAACATTAGGTTAAAGAAAGCTCAAAGAAGTGAGAACAAACCCTAAACCAAAAAGAAAGGGAATAGAGGAGTTCTTCATCTTAACGTATGCACTATAATGGAGAACTATGCATTTGGCCAAGAAGTGAGAGGTTCCTCAAGAATGGCTACCATGGAGAAACATAATTTCGACTAAGAGAAGAAAGAGAGGTAGAATTTGCAAGAAAATGAAACCAAGAAGGATAGATCACTTACCAAGATCAAGGAACACCAAAGGATCACTAGAGGAGAGTTGCTCCAACCCAAGATCACACATTCAAGGGGGAAACAACTACCTTCTCCAAGGTTGAGCTCTTCTCTATCACCAAGATAACAAGGGATGACATCCAAGGATGAGAGAGAGTAGGAGGGTATAAACAGATAACTTTCATGCAAAGTGAGGGGTATATATACGCAAGGGTAGGAGAGGGGTAAGGGTGGTTAGGTGTCATGCCACTTGTTCCACTTGTCTTCCAAAAACTCAGCATGCAAGCATTAAGCATAAAGGGTGATAAGATCAAGGAAAGCTAGCAACCATTTTGGTCATCAAAACACTACAGTCGTAGAAGAAACATAGAGACCAAAAAATGTTGAGACCGCTATCACCATGGTGACCAAGAAACATTGTGACCAAGGGTAATCAAGCATAGTGACCATGGTGATCATAAAGACCAAGGTCAAAGAGAAACTGATTTCCAAGACTGTATCACATTTACAAAACATCTTTGACTGCTAAAAAATATACCAAAGGAAAGCAAATCGGTCACTACAGATAAAGGGGTCAACATCAACTTAGGCATCCATGCAAAACCCTAACATCAACACATGATGCCACCTTATCAACCAAGGTACAATAAGACATCCCTATGAACCACTCTCTCTCTCTCTAACATATGCTAAGACATAAGAAGCACATAAAACATGTGAAAAATTGCAAGATAAACCCTAAGCATGGGTAAATTGCAACTTGTCCCAAAACAAGCTCGCATATAGCGCAACTAGCTCAAACATCATTCAAAATGGACCAAATTGATGGCATAAGTAGGTCACATGTTATTAAAGCACTTCACATGATTAGATTAAGGTTTCATGCATGTTATTATGTTAAGTAATCAAGATCAAGAATAGAGCTAGGTCAAGGGTCTTACAGCCATAAACCCCTAACAAGGATTTCACCCCCAAAATCCTATGCCAAAATAGATGGGTACTTGATACACATCTTGTCCTCCAACTCCCACGTGGCTTCCTCCACACCACGGTGATGCAACAAAACTATAAAAAGAACTATATCCTTCTTCTTCAAATTCTTTACTCTTTGATCCAAGTTAAGCACAAGACATTCAACATATGATGCATCCTCTTCCAACTCAACCTCCATTGGCTGTAGAACCAACTAGGTATCTGGATGACACTTCCTCAACATCAAAACATGGAACACCTGATGCAACTCGTGGAACTATAGAGGTATCCTTAACTTGTAAGCCACCTATCCAACACGTGCCACCATAGGGTAAGGTACCATAAGCCTGGGAGCCAACTTACCCTTCTTACCAAACCTCAACATGGATTTTCAAGGTGAGACATTGAGATACACCTTGTCTCCCACTTGGAACTCCAAAGGCCTGCAATGATTATCAGTATATGACTTATATCTATCATGGGCTTCTTTCAGCTATTGTTGTATCACAAATATCTTTTCTATTGTCTATTGTACTAAGTCAAGACCCAAATTTGATACTCACTTGTGTCATACCAACACAAGGGAGACCAATAATGTCTCCCCTACAAAGCTTCATAAGGTGCCATGTTGATATTCCTCTGGTATTTATTGTTGTAAGAAAACTCTATCTAACTCATGTGCACATCCCTACTTCCCCAAAACTATAGAACATAGGCTCTCAACAGATCTTCCAATGTTTGAATCGTTCTCCCAGACTGGTCATCTGTCTGCATGTGAAACGCTTTACTGAACCTCAACTGTGTTTGCATCTCTACATGCAAACATTCCCAAAAACAAATAGTAAACCAACAACCTCTGTCAGACACTATCGTGGCTGGGATACCAAGCAGACTTACTATCTCATCAACATTTATTTGTGCCAATTTTTTATTGTATATGTTGTCTTCATAGGAAGGAAGTGCGTTGATTTGGTAATCATGTCCATTATCACTCAAATGGAATCATAAACTTTGTCTATCCTAGGGAGACCAACCACAAATTCTATAGTGATATGATACCCTTTCCACTACAGTATAGGAACTGGTTGTAATGTCCCTACATGTTTCTGATGTTTGACCATAACCTATTGGAGTGCATGACACATTGCCACAAACTTTGCTACATCATGTTTCAAACCAGGCCACCAATATAGATCTTTCAAATCATGGTACATCTTCATACTGCTTGGATGCATCACATACATTGAGGAGTGAGCTACCTCAAGAATCATCTTCCACAGATCATCAACATCTGGAATAACTATCTTTCCATGGAAGCACAATGTTCCATCCTATGACTCATGGAAGCCCTCACGCTTCTCACGAACTAAATATGATCAATTTTTTTTTATCACAGTATCATCATGTTGTGCATCTCTAATCTATTGTCTCAACATGGGCTTCACCTGTAACTGTGCTAGAAAGCCCACCAAAAAAGAGACTTGCAATTGGACATTCATATGACACAGAGACACCAACATGTCTCACTTATGGCACACTAAGGAACGTAATTGTGCCTTATCAATAGATGATGATGGAGAAGACTTCCTACTCAAGGCATAAAGCACCATGTTCGGCTTCCCTGTATGTTATTATATGATGCAATCACAATCTTTGATCAACTCCATTCGACATCTATGTTGCATATTCAACTCCTATTTCAAGAAGATGTACTCAAGGTTATTATAGTTTGTGAAGATCTGACACTTTTTGTCATAAAATTAGAGTCTCGTAATCTTCAAAGAATGGACCGTAGCTGCAAGCTCCAGATCCTATGTTGGGTAGTTCTCCTCGTGTTTATTAAGCTATCACAAAACAAAATAAATCAAGTTCTCATCCTGCATCAACACGCATGCCAAGCTATTCTTTTACACATCACATAAGACAATATAGTATTTCCCTTGCTCTAGCAACACTATAGCGATGCACTGGTCGGATTCTCCTTCAAAAGATGGGAAGAACACTGACACTTGTCATCCCAGATGAAATGTACACCCTACCTCATCAGCTTGGTTAGGGGTAATGCCACAACACTGAAGTTCTTTATAAACCTCTTGTAGTAGCCTGTCAAGCCTAGGAAACTGTGAACCTCTGTTAGAGTCTTAGGTTGTTCCCATTCTAAAACTAATTGAACCTTCCTAGGAACCACACAAACACCATAAGAAGATACCACACAGCCAAGAAAAGACACCTCTTTCAACCAAAACTCACACTTGTGAACTTAACATACAACTTGTATTGCCTCAACAATGTTAACACCCATCGTAGATGTTGCTCATGTTCATCAAATACATGAACGTTTCCAGTGCATTGGTTATCCTAAACGACATAACTACAAACACGAAGTGATGATATTGAATCCTAAAAGAAAACTTGGGAATGCCATCCGCCTTGATCCTCAGTTGATGGTAACCCTACCTCAAATAAATATTTGAAAACACAGTGCCACCTCTCAATTGATCAAACAAATTGTCTATCCTCTGCAATGGGTACTTGTTCTTGTTCGTCAATTTATTCAACTAACGGTATTCTATGCACAACATCATGGAATTCTTCACAAACAACATGAGATCAGCCAAGGAGAAGTGCTAAGCCTGATAAAGCCCTTCTCTAGCAGCTCCTACAACTGCTTCTTCAACTCTTGCATATTTGTTGGTGCCATCTTGCATGGTGACCCTGCTATAAACTACATACCAGAAACAAGATTGATCTCAAAATCAATCTCTCTAGAAGGGGAACACTGGGAAACTCTTCAAGAAAAATATCTACAAACTCTCGAACCACTGGAACCCCCAAGATACTAGGACTCCTCACCTTGGTATCCACTACATGTGCCATAAAAGCTTCACACCCTTGTCTACTCAATCTCTCTCCCATCATAGATGATACCAAACATGTCGGAAGGATCTTCCTATCTCCTTGGAAGACCCACAAAACATCATCGTCAAAGAATGTCACTACATTCCAAAACCACTTGATTCTTATCCAAGGTATCCATTTCAAGGATCACATCGAATACATGCATGACAAGTGGCATAAGGTCCACTTGAATGTTGTATCCTGAGAAAGAAAGAATGCATGATGGACACACCTCCAGCAGCTTGACAGAACCAACAATAGGGGTTTGTAGAAGAAGACTATCATATCTAAGACTAATAGGAAAATAACAATTTTCCATTCCCTCTATAGTGATAAAAGATTGTGTCGCAGTCGGGTCAACCAAAATAGATAGAAAAGAAGATGTAGAGAAATCAGAATAAAAAAGTTCCATTTGACCTATCATGACCCATGGATTGACCAATCCCATTCGCTGAATCATGGAGTATAATTGAGCCGCAACCTATTGTCAACCCTATCCTTTGTTTGCTTCCATAGAGGATCCTTCCTTTGATGCTTGACCGCATCCTCTGCCACCACCACTACTAAACTATTATCGTTGGGAACCCTGATGACTCTATCTCAGTAGGTAAACTCCTCATCCTACATTGGGCAATACCACTTTTATGCCCGGTTTTCCCACACATAAAGAAGGTCTTACTCTCAAACCATGGCCTAGAAGGCCCTATCACCAAAATCGATGTTGTTCTACGAGCTCCTACCGACATAATTGTATGGCCTTTGCATTTGCTTGGTGACCATTGAGATGGTGCTCTAGATCTCTATTGTGACTGAGGTGATGAATACCTAGGATTCTTGAAGCCTCTAGAAGACCTCCTAAAATTGAGTTGACCTTTTCGTAGTGTTAGCCTCACGCTTCTCCACATTTGACTACTCTATCTATCTAATGGACTAAACAAAGGTAGAAAACCACTCTTGGTTCTCTACAGAAAACACTGTCATCATCAACTCTCAGCTCAACCCCTTCTCAAGTTGTCTGATCGTCTCCTTTTCTATCGCCTCCATGTGAGGATAAAACCTCAACAACTCCATGAACTTGGCGTCATACTCCTTGATTGTCATCAATCCTTGATGGATCTTCTCAAACTGTGAGATCTTCTTGTCAAGATACTTCTCTAGGACATCTCAGTTCACGAACTCCCACTGAAAGTCTTCCCAACTGATCTCTATACCAAGTCTCTTCTCCTCCTAAATGGCCTACTAATGGGTAATGCTTCCCTTCAGCAAGTACATTGCATGCTTGATCTTATCCTCTTTGGGATGTTGAGGATCTTAAATGCCTTCTCCATATCTATCATCCACATGTCCACATCTTTTAGGTCTATCATACCCACATACTTGATTTCTCCACATGCCTCAACCTCTCAAATGTCTTCCAAGAACCCTGGGATTCAACATCGAGGGAAACTACCCTCACCTGAGGAATGCACACCCTATCTTCCATATGTGAAATTGTGGACATAAACTATCTAAATATGGACTAAAAGGTAGGGTTGGACATAGCTCCTAGGCTTAACTGAGGCACTTCAAGAACTCCATCTACTCTGGCCTACCTCCTAACACCACCTCCTAGTGTGACAATACTACTCTTAGCAAGTTCTTCATGTTCTCCATACATATCTTCTTCTTCTTTTTCTTCTGCTTCTTCTTCTGCATAAGAAGAAGCTACAATCAGAAATACTTGATAACACAAGAACATACACAAATGCTAGTCCTATTTTCTTTTAGACTCAGAGAACCTAGAGATCTGATACCAAACTTTTCATGTGACAACTCGATGCCACATGACGAGATAACTCAAAACCAAAGCGCATGATTAACAGTTAACAAGTACACTACCCCAAAATAGGGTAAATTATAACCGATCTCATATAACCATTATGTGCATAAACATATTACATCAAGGTCTAAAAACTATACCATATCACATATCGGGACAAGTATTTACATCCATATAGTGACTAACTTCCACACACCTATGACAAAAGATAACATGTTCACATGTACAAGCCATATATATAACCAAGTCTTACTTCCAAAACATATATCAAGGTACATATCATCTACAAAACACAACCCTCCCAGACTTGAGAGTACTCAAACAACACATAGGACTCTACTACTCAAAACATTAGCTTATCCAACCTTCTGCATTCACTGATATCTGAGTTTCTCTTCCTCAACAGCATGAACTCTATTACACCATTCATGGCCACCTAAATCGATGTGGCAAACCACGAGGGTGAGACCCATGTCCCAGCAACAAATATAACTCTCAACAAACAACTATTGTAAACATATATTATAACTAAGCAATAAATAGCATTATTAATAGGATCATTAGATTCAACTAAATCAGTATTGCAAGCTGATTACACAGACTAAGTTCGTTAAGTAGCTATAACAAATAAGTATAATATGTTATGTATTTAGAAGGAACATGAACAATGTGTATAATAGTTGATTTCTCTTATCATATTACAATATAACTAAGCAATATAAGAACAAGACAAGGGAAACATGCAATGTGAAACATGTTTAACCCTAAACAAATATACTACAAGGTTTTATTACATCTTTTATTAAGCCCTGGGGAATTTGAATCATACCACCCAAATTCCAACTGACCATTTCTAAGTCGCAATCAATTCCATACCAGATTGATGAATGCATTTTCATATATCTTTTTCATATTTTTCATAATCCTTTTCATTACAAATTATCTCTTTTTCAGTAATTTTGAGGACAAAAATAAAAAATGCATGGGACCTGCCCAGAGAAAAGGAAAGTCTCTGGGTGAAATGGAGCAATGCTAAATACTTGAAAAAAGAAACCTTCTGGTGTATACAACCTTCCACGAACTTCTCTTTGTTGTTTAACAATCTTCTTGCTACTAAATACGTTCTCTTGAGTCTTGTTAAATTCAATATTGGTTTAGATTCTCAATTCAAAGTGAGGAAAATTCCTTGTATGAATGGTAAATTTCTTAAACCCTATTAATACTGGGTTTAGATCTGATGCTAGACTAAGATCTATCATGAAGCTTGGGAAATGGTATTTACCTAATTCTAGAGCTGCTGAGTTGGTGGCTAAATATATTGAAGATAACAATATTAAAATTGGTAATTCTGACTCTATCACCTTTATGGAAAAAATTGATGTTATCCTGAAGGAGGTTTGGGAAGCAACTAGGTGCAAAGGTTTTGAAGATCCTTTTCTTGTGTGGATGTGCAAGTGCAAAGTTCCCAAAAATTATCTAATCCATGCTTGGAAAATGTATCTTAATAAGCTTCCTACTCAAGACTATAGCAGGAGAATGGGTATATTAGTGGTCTCGAGGTGTCATCTTTGCAAGGTTGATTATGATGACACTAGTCATGTCTCTTTTAAGTGCAAATATTCTAGTGACATCTGGAATGCTTGTTTGGAAGGGGGCCTTATTAGCTATGTCCCTGCTAACATGAGTGAAATCAGTAGAGATAATTTGAAGAATGAGTTACTTACCTACTTTTCTATTTTGTATTTTCTTTGGAATGAGAGGAATAATAGAGTGCATAATAATGTTACTAGAGATCCTATGGTTCTGTTGAAGATGATTAATTAGGTGGTGACAGACTTGAGTTGATTCGTTTCCTTGGTCTTTGTTGTTCTTAGATGGATCTTCTTGGTTTCTTATGGTGAAGGGCGCTTGGTCTTCTTTGTTGTATAATGTCTTTGGGGTTGATGAAAAAGGTCTCATGATGTCCTTGGTACCTCCCTGCTATGTTGAAAGTTCTTCTAGTTTGGTCTCTGTGCTATTTCTATGTTCCTTGATGTTTGTAGGTCTATTCTCCTTGTGTTTCTGACCTTTTCCTAGCTTTGAAGGCTTAGATGGTTATGGTCAAGTATCCACTTCTGAGTGTTATGGTCGAGTATCCACTTTTGAGTGTGAGGCTCCCCTCTCCCTGGTTATGCAACCGTGTCAAAGTGGGATGTGGATAAAAGAAGGTTCATCCTTATTCTTTGTGGTGATGTTGTTCTCTAATGGTTTGGGTTTCTTATAGGTGATGGTCGAGTATCCGACCTTGTTTTGCTCTTCTGCTGTGGATGGCCTTTTAGTATATCCAAATATAGTGAAAGCTTTGTCTGTTGGTTCTTTTAGTTTTGGTTCTTTGATATGGCATAGTTTGCTATTTTCTGGTGAGAAGATGGTCCCTGTTCGAGGTGAAGGTTGAGTATGGAGTTATCTGTATCCTAGGGTGTTGATGGTCTTCACCTTCACTATAGTTTCTGCTGAGGTTTCTGTCTCTACTAAATATTGATCTTTCGTAGTGTCAGTTTTTTCTCTGGAGTTGGTGGGTGGTGCTTTTGCGATGGTTGAGTTCCCAAGCTATGTGTGTTGATTCTCCCCTCTCGCTTCTTCTATGTGATAAGATGCTTTTGATGGGTTTATGATTGGTTATGGGTTCTCTCAGTTACTTGTTCTACTCTGGTTGTTCTATTATGTATCTTGGTGAAGGTGAAGGTGCTGATGGTACTCCCTCTACTGTTGAGTTGTCTTGGTGATGGTTTGTAGTACCCGGTTTTCCTAGTTGTTGTTGCTCCCCTCTCACTATTGATGAGCTCCTATCTCACAGTATTGGTTGAGTTACCTTTTCTTTGGTGGGATTCTCTCTTGTGTTCGGGTTGTGTTGCTCTGGTTCATGGACATGTCTTTTTAGGTTTGGATATCTACATGCTGAAGTTCTGGATGGCTCTTCATATCTTTTCATCAAAGTTTGTTGATGGTGCTCTCAATGCTTATGCTCCCCTCTCACTATTTCTCTCTCAGTGATGGTTGAGTTTTTTTTGTTTCTCTTGTTATGTTCTAGTTATGGTTTGCTTATCTGCTAGTCTCTTGGTGTTGTGATGGCAGTTATAGATTTCTCCTCTGCCCTTCTTTCTTTTCCCTAAAGATCCAAGGATAGTGGCTGGATGGTGTCATTTGTTATTTTTTGTATATAGCCTTTTTTCTGTTTTGTTTTTACTATCCTCAGTTTTGAGAGTAGCAAGCATTGTACATACACTATAGGAAAATAAATACAAAAAAACCACATGAGTTTTTAGTGACCAAAAAACATTTTGAGGATCAAATTGTAATATACTCTCTTATTCATTTATTTTGCAAATACTTATCCACTTTCTCAATTTTGTAGGGTTTTCCTCCAAAGCTGAGCTCTGACTCAGTGAGCCTGTGAGATGGTCAGCTTATTCCAGAAACCCCCACATTCAGATCCAATTACCACTTTGGCCTTCGCTCAACCAGCTATTTCAACAAGCTAGATGGGTGTCTAGATTCAACAAGACAGTCGTCTCATTGGACCCCGACGAGCACCGGGGTTATCCCAGACAATGAAGTCACTTGACCTAGAATCAAATCCTTTCACAAAAGTGTGCCATCACCAATTTAGGGTTGCAAAACCATGATTACGCATGCAGCTACACGATACAGGCACCCAACATCACCCAAATGACCGTTTCAGACATTACTTCGAGACCAAGAATTTGAATTAAGGGTGTTTCCACTCCACTTGACTAGGGTTCAGCCACTACTCCAAAGCCATGCCACGCCACAACTAAAAGAACTGTCTGGGATAGCCCAAATGACCATTTCTCAATGCGCGAGCAGTAGATTCCAGCAGCCACAACTCCTTTGTTCTCTCCCCCTTTTTAGGGTTTCCACCCCTCCTTCCCCTATAAAAGGATGGGGAACTCCACTAAGAAAGGGGTCCTCAGTTTTTGTACTTGCAATTTAGTTGAAACTCTATTACCTTAAATTCTCAGCACAATCTTTACATTCAAGCAATGAAATTTGATTCTTATTCTAGATCTAGACTTCTTTATTTCTTCTTCTTTCTTCTCATTTTTCCTCTTGAAGCAGGGGATTAAGAAAGTAAGACGTTTAATTGTCACCACCCTGGTCTCTTTGGAGATTCTGGATTTGTAGTCTATATTTTCCTATCTTCTTCCCCTTATTTCTCCCTTCCTCACTATGACTAGTGAGTAGCTCCCTTATTAAGGAGAGGGGAGTTGCCCCTTAGCTACGTGTTAATCAGATCAGGTTTTACACAACTACTTTAGTAAAATGATTTTTGGTTTAGAAATCACCAATTCAAATTAAGTAATTAATTATTTTCATGGCTTGTTAATTCTGTCTAATGGGACTATGGAAACTGATATTTAGAACGCCTAAACCGATTTCACAAGGATTTGGATGTGACCATGGAAATGTTAGTATGTATGCCAATAGAGCAAGTGATGTGATGATTGTAATGGGATACTTTGTAAATGATTTGAATAATAGTAAAGGCAATTTCCGATCTATATGTTTAAACTGTTTCTGAGATGATGGTGTAACATGATAGATGTTTAAAGAATTGTTTTACTCAATGATGTATGCTTTTGGGTTGAGGAACTATACGATGAGATCATACGGATGTTAAGAGTATACATTCTTGTTTAGTCCCTAGTTGGTTGTTATTGTGGAAATAACCATAGACATCAATAACACTGAAGACTAGATTGTGTGTTGGTTGATGACAAAATCTCATTAGTCATGATATAGTGATATCAAACCAAGCACATAGATACTTGTTAGAGAACAAGGTACCAGACAGACCCACCGTGAGAGTGACACATGGAACCATGACTTGGTAATCACAGTCAGCTCTCATAGTGATGGTGGTGAGTGTGATTCTTAGACCTAAAATCACTACACTCAACACATGTCGTTGGGTACACTTTGACATCATCAAACACAGTCCTAAAACATGGGTTGTTATAAAGGTGATGATTGGGTGGCTTTGACAAATGGGGCTTTTGAGGGGTGAGTGATAGATATGGGATTTGTCCCTCCTGAGGGAGTTTGATGTCCTTGGCCACTTGATGAGTAGGATTCAGAAAGGCATGTGCATGCACATGTGAATCAATATGTGATATTGATGTCACACACATCTCACCCAGTCTGCTCTGAGATTAAGGAAATGAATGAATGTTGACAGGATGATTGTTCCATGCCTCGAGTTCATTCAGGATATCAGTGACAAAGGAATTATACATTCACTGTAACACCATTCACGGATTGTAGTATTGAAATTAGTTCACCAACTTTCTATTTCACTTGGGTAGCACTGATGTGTGACAAGGCACCGCTCTTTGCTTGTGAAGTCATAAATGTTATGGACTTTCACTGCCAATGTGAAATGGACCTGTAGGGTCACAGACATAGGATTTAACCTGGAAAAGGAGTTTTGTCCAAAAAAAATGTTTAGATTGATTACTAAAGGAGTTTAGTAGTTCAATTAAACACTCAATTAATTGATAGCTCAATATCATAGTGTTCATGGTGTTGGACTGATTGATTAGAGTATCGAATTGATTGAAACTGCAATTGACTAATTCTGCACAATCTGCACTCCAAACCGATCAGCTCATGTGATGAACCGATTGGCTCAGCTTGGTAAACTGATCGGCTCAGGTGGTCAGTCAATCGGCTCATGGATAGGGTGAAACGATTGCTTCAAGTGGTGAAACGATCGGTTCAACTAATGCAACCGAGCAAGTTGGGAAAGTAGGATTGGTGAGAAAATTCTTTTCGTTTTACTTGCCCAATTTGATTGGAACAAGGATTGGTGTTTGGTACCAATTAGAAACAAAAGAAGAAAAGTCAATCGGGAACTGATCAGGACCACGAACCGACCGGTTCAGAAGTGAACCGACCGTTTCATGGGTCCCAACTGATCGATTGAGGTGTCAACCGACTGGCTCAGATCCCCAACCAACTGTTTCAGTTGTGAAACAATCAATTCAGGTTACGCAATTGGTTGTTTTTTGTGGAAAATCTCGAACCCTTTTACTCCTGCTTTAGTCCCACATTCCCTAGGATAGAGAACCATGTCCCATGACCCTCCTATATTTATAGGGGTATTGGGGGCTTCTCAAAGAACAACTTAGTGCAACCAGTTGCTCTGTAAAGTTGTCATTCTCTCTGGTTTTTGTAACGGAGAGAGCCCGAGCAAGTACTACCCGATAAGGGAGGCACAATAAGGGAAAGACAACTGCAGAAAGCGACTGGGGCAGGAGAGTGTGTTGGCGACTAGTACGCCGATAGGAGGGTGCAACTCCTTCCGATTCCTTGTGGGACAAGGAGATCGGAGTTCCATACAGTCCGTGTGGACGACTGCAGAGGCGGGAGACCTCTGTCGCTTGGAGGACAGCTGTCAATCCTGACAGGCCCGGTGAGACCAGGAGTCTTCAGTCCCGGTGCGACCAGGAGCTGCACAGACAGCATCCAAGACTGGAGGTGAAAACCGCGCAAGGCGCGAGGTACAATGGTCGAGCAAGCCTCAGGACAAGGTATGCATCCACAAACCATCTTACCTATTGTATAGATGTTGACGCAATTCCTTTTGTTCTGGGTCTTGGGGAGAAAATTTTTGTTTCCACTGCTTCTCTACCTCCTGTAAAACCAAACAGTGGTATCACAGCCACGTCAACTGCTCTATATTTTAGGATTATCGATATGATCAATTTTGGTTTGTCGCCTTTATTTATTGCATATGATGCGAATAAAATTGGCTTTATGCATGTCCAATCCACAAATCCCAGATATACATATATGATATGTAATATTAATGCACTCGATATGCATCGCCCTTAACTGAGTTTTGTGGTGGATGTGTAGCATGGTTATGGCCTATAAACCCTATATCTGTGTGTGGTTGTATGTGGTTGCTTGCATCTTGGTCTGCGCATTGATTCCCTTTCTCTCATTCCTGATGTAACTCGAAATAATTCGAGACTTCTTTCCTACCTTTGCTTCCCCTGAATGTAACTCGGGGTTTCACAATTCAATTGTAAATAGGATAGATTTTATTTCTTATTATGTCAAAGAACGGCGGACGACCTGAGATGATCGATTCAAGGCATGAACCGATCAGTTGGTGATCCAGACGACTGGTTCGAGGAGCGAGATGAGAGGGTGGTGATCTGAGGAGATGCACAATGACAGGTGAACCGATCGGCTGGAGGTGCCAGTCGATCGGCCGGTGGCACCTGAACGAACAACTTGATAGCGAGTCGATCAGTCATGGAGATGAGTTGATCAAACCCAGAAAGGCAGGCACAGATTTCATCTTGTACAGGTTGCATGTGATGTAGACCTAGATGACTGTGATTCCTCTTGGCTCGAGGAATCACAATAGGATGGCCATAATCATTGCTTTTATCATTTCACATGTTTTCTGTGGGATATAGCATGTATATGATACGTACTATATATTGTGGTGATTGGATATGTATATGTATATAAAAACCAAATCCCTCATTAAATATTAAAGTTTTAGATGCCTCCAAATGTGACACACGTGAAAAGCTTGATCGACCAAGTGTGGGAACGCCCTAGCGTGGTGCACCATCTATCTCGTGGAAGCGTGAAGGATGAATGTATGGGTCTGCCCTAGTAGGGTCCATATTCATCGTGTTGGCTTTGGGTCGGACTTAACGAGGTGACCTAGATAGGATCTAGCACCTTGAGGCATGGAGATGATCATGGCAAGGAGTTGCATGTGACATCTTTCAAGAGTTGCATATGATGCAATTGGCAAGAGTTGCCTACCTGGGAGATCTGAGTTGTGGGTGAAAGCCCTAGCTAGTCCATGGCTCAGAGGATTTCAAGATCTTGACCCACTAGAAGATTATATGTTGCAATCTTCCAAATTGATGGTGAGGGCAGTCAATTTGAGTCAAAATAGTGGGAGCCGTAATTAATTAAAGGCCTAATTAACTATCGCCAAATTTTATTCAAATCAAATCAAAAGGAGTTTTGACAAATGCAATTTTCTCTTGTAGAATGGCAAAGGAATCATCTTTTAAAATGGGCAAATTAATTGAGAATAAATTCCATAACTGGTTGAGGACTGTGAGAAGTGTTCTGCATAATCCAGATATACCAGGAGCCTTTGAATCCACTCTATGCACGCTTAAAGCGTTGGTGAAGAAGAAAGAAAGTTCATTGATAGAGATCAATGGAGCGATTGGAAAGGAAGAGAAGGGTTCCCTTGCCAAACCCATTTCTTCTACATGGAGAGGATGGAAATAACGATGGAAGAAGAAGTCAGCAATACAGATCTCTACTTCTGGTGTATACGTGATAGAGATTAACTTTACTACTTCTTCGTCATGGGTACTTGATACCGGATGCGGATCTCACATTTGTTCAAATGTGAAGGATCTTAAGAGAAGTAGGCCTTTGGGGAAAGGTGAGGTTGAACTACGTGTGGCCAATGGGGCAAGAGTTTCCACCAGTGCCGTAGGAACCTATGAGTTAACTCTACCAAGTGGGCTAATAATAGAGTTAAAGAACTGCTATTATGTACCTACCATAAATAGAAATATCATTTCCGTCTCTTGTTTGGACAAAGATGGATTTGAATTTCTTATTAAGAATGGAAAATGTTCCATTTCTAAAGATGGGATCTTTTATGGCAGTGCCCCAATGTCTTATGGTGTATACTTGATAGATTTGGAGACAAGTGTATACAACGTAAACACCAAAAGGCAAAAACTCAACGAATCAAACAAAACATATCTTTGGCATTGTCATGTAGGGCTCATAAATGAGAAGTGCATTTCTAGACTCCATAAAGATGGTTATCTAGACTCTTTTGATTATGAATCAATAGAGACATGTGAATCTTTTTATTGGGAAAGATGACCAAGACTCCCTATTCAGGTAAAGGTGAGAGAGATAGTGATCTATTAGGACTCATACATATTGATGTATGTGGGCCTTTTAGAACTAATGCCAGAGGTGGGTATCAGTACTTCATTACCTTTATTGATGACTTCAGTAGGTATGGCTATGTGTACCTGATGAAACATAAGTCAGAAACCCTTGAAAGGTTCAACGATTTCATGGATGAAGCACAGAACCAACTTGGTAAAAGTATTAAGGCACTTCGATCCGATCGAGGAGGAGAATACTTAAGCCAGGAGTTTGAGGACCTTCAATGAGCCCGTGGTATTTTATCACAATGGACTCCGCCTGGAACACCACAACATAATGGTGTGTCTGAAAGAAGGAATCACACATTGTTGGATATGGTGCGATCAATGAGGAGTTTTGCTGATCTTCAAATTTCTTTCTGGGGTTATGCTCTTGAAACCGCCACATTTACACTTAACCGTGTACCATCTAAATCGGTTCAAAAGACACCATATGAGATATGGTACGGGAAGCGTCCCGATTTGTCTTTTCTGAATATTTGGGGGTGTGAGGCTTACGTTAGGAAAATGTTTCCCGATAAGCTTGGACCCAAATCCGATAAATGTTATTTTGTTGGATACCCCAAGGAAACTAGGGGATATTATCTATAACACCCTACTGACAACATTGTGTTTGTTTCCAGGACAGTTGTGTTCCTAGAGAAGGAATTTATTTCCAAAGGAAGCAATGGGAGGAAAATAAAGCTTGAAGATGTTCAAGCCCAACAAGAAAACATAGAACTGGGAGATGTACAAGAGGAAAATGGAGATTCACAAGGTGTTGTGGAATCTCAATCTCCTCAGGTAACACAAGGACCTCGTAGATCTAGTAGGACCCACCTTGAACCTGAGAGGTTTGGATACCTTGTGACTCAGGAAGGTGGAGAGTTGATCATAGATGATGATCCAACTACCTATGTAGAGGCTATGGATGAACCAGATTCTGAGAAATGGCTTGAAGACAAGAGATCCGAGATGGAATCCATGTACTCCAACAAAGTATGGACTTTGGTGGAACCACCCAAAGGGGTAAAACCCATAGGGTGCAAGTGGGTCTTTAAGAAAAAGACCGACATGGATGGCAATGTGCAAACTTATAAAGGCAGATTGGTTGCGAAGGAATTTCAACAAGTTCAAGGTGTTGACTATGATGAAACCTTTTCTCCCGTTGCCTTGATTAAGTCCATCAGGATCATGCTTGCTATTGCAGCTTATTATGACTATGAGATTTGGCAGATGGATGTTAAAACTACATTCCTTAATGGGAATATAAATGAGGATGTGTACATGACACAACCTGAAGGTTTTGTAGATCCAAAGAATGCCAATAAAGTCTGTAAGCTACAAAGGTCAATCTATGGATTGAAGCAAGCATCTCGGAGTTGGAATCTTAGATTTGATGAGGAAGTCAAAGTGTTTGGATTTATTCAAAATGAAGATGAACCTTGTGTGTACAAGAAGGTTATTGGGAGCTCGACCACATTCCTCATATTGTATGTGGATGACATACTTTTGATGGGGAATGATGTCTTAGCCTTAGAAAAGGTAAAGACTTGTATTGGGAATACTTTCTCAATGAAGGACTTAGGAGAAGCATTCTACATTCTAGGAATTAAGATCTATAGAGATAGATCTAGAAGGCTTCTCGGACTAAGTCAGAGCACGTACATTGACAAAGTCCTGAAGCGGTTCAGCATGGAGAACTCAAAGAGAGGCAACATCCCCATGCTACATGGAGTCACCGTCTCTAGAGATCAATGTCCCAATCTTGTGAAGAGAGGGAGCGTATGAATGGGATCCCATTTGCATCAACCATCGGATCCATCATGTACGCTATGTTGTGCACACGCCCAGATGTGTCGTATGCTCTAAGCATGACGAGCAGGTACCAGTCAGATCGCGAGGATGCTCACTGGACAGCCGTAAAGAACATCCTCAAGTACTTGCAAAGGACTAAGGATATGTTTCTTGTTTACGGCAGAGAGGAAGAGCTGGTAGTAAAGGGTTACGCTGATGCAAGCTTCCAAACCGATAAAGATGATTACAGATCGCAGTCAGGATTTGTATTTTTCCTTAATAATGGAGTTGTGAGATGGAAGAATTCCAAGCAAGAAACAATTGCCGATTATACTACAGAGGCCGAGTATATTACTGCTTCACATGCAGCAAAGGAGGTTGTGTGGATCAGGAAGTTCATTTCTGAACTTGGTATAGTTCCCAGTAGCTGTGATGCAATTGAGCTTTATTGTGACAATAATGGAGCTATTGCACAAGCTAAGAAACCCAGATCACATCAACGGTCCAAGCACATACTACGGCACTTCCATGTCATACGAGAGATCGTACAATGAGGAGATGTGAAGATTTGCAAAGTACCAACTAAAGACAACATAGTTGATCCACTGACGAAGGCCCTTTCTCAGCAGAAACATGATGGTCATTCTAGGTCACAAGGACTGAGGTTCCTTGGTGACTGGCTCTAAGTGCAAATGGGAATCTGTTGGTATGTATGCCCATAGAGCAAGTCATATGATGATTGTAATGGGATACTTTGTAAATGATTTGAATAATAGTAAAGGCAATTTCCGATCTATATGTTTAAACTATTTCTGAGATGATGGTGTAACATGATAGATGTCTAAAGAATTGTTTTACTCAATGACGTATGCTTTTGGGTTGAGGACCTAAACAATGAGATCATACAGATGGTAAGAGTATACATTCTTGTTTAGTCCCTAGTTGGTTGTTATTGTGGAAATAACCATAGACATCAATAACACTGAAGACTAGATTGTGTGTTGGTTGATGACAAAATCTCATTAATCATGGTATAGTGATATCAAACCAAGCACAGAGGTACTTGTTAGAGAACAAGGTACCAGACAGACCCACCGTGACAGTGACACATGGAACCATTACTTGGTAATCATAGTCAGCTCTCACAGTGATGGTGGTGAGTGTGATTCATAGACCTCAAATCACTACACTCAACACATGTCGTTGGGTACACTTTGACATCATCAAACGCAGTCCTAAAACATGGGTTGTTATAAAGGTGATGATTGGGTGGGTTTGACACATGGGGCTTTTGAGGGGTGAGTGATAGATATGGGATTTGTCCCTCTTGAGGGAGTTTGATGTCCTTGGCCACTTGATGAGTAGGATTGAGAAAGGCATGCGCATGCACGTGTGAATCAATATGTGATATTGATGTCACACAGATCTCACCCAGTCTGCTTTGAGATCAAGGAAATGAATGAATGTTGACAGGATGATTGTTCCATGCCTCGAGTTCATTCAGGATATAAGTGACAAAGGAATTATACATTCACTGTAACACCATTCACGGATTGTAGGATTGAAAGTTTTTCTCCAACTTTCTATTTCACTTGGGTAGAACTGATGTGTGAGTAGGCACCGCTCTTTGCTTGTAAAGTCATAAGTGTTATGGATTTTCACTGCCAATGTGAAATGGACCTGCAAGGTCACACACATAGGATTTAACCTGGAAAAGGAGTTTTGTCCACAAACAATGTTTACATTGATTACTAAAGGAGTTTAGTAGTTCAATTAAACACTCAATTAATTGATCACTCAATATCATAGTGTTCAAGGTGCTGGATTGATTGATTAGAGTATCAAATTGATTGAAACTACAATTGACTGATTCTGCACAATCTGCACTCCCAACCGATCGGCTCATGTGATGAACCGATCGGCTCAGCTTGGTAAACCTATCGACTCAGGTGGTCAGTTGATCGGCTCATGGACAGGGTGAAACGATTGCTTCAAGTGTTGAAATTATCGGTTCAACTGATGCAACCGAGCAAGTTGGGAAAGTAGGATTAGTGAGAAAATTCTTTTCGTTTCACTTTCCCAATTTGATTGGAACAAGGATTGGTATTTGGTACTAATCAGAAACAAAAGAAGAAAAGTCAATCGGGAACTGATCAGGACCACGAACTGACTGGTTTAGAAGTGAACCGACCATTTCATGGGTCCCAACCGATCGGTTTCGGTGTCTACCGACCGGCTCAGATCCCCAACCGACCGTTTCAGTTGTGAAATGATCAGTTCAGGTTACACGGTTGGTTGTTTTTTGTGGAAAATCTCGAACCCTTCTACTCCTGCTTTAGTCCCGCATTGCCCAGGATAGAGAACCCTGTCCCATGACCCTACTATATATATAGGGGTATTGGGGGCTTATCAAAGAACATCTCAGTGCAACCAGTTGCACTGTAAAGTTGTCATTCTCTCTGGTTTTGGTAACCGAGAGAGCCCGAGCAAGTGCTACCCGATAAGGAAGGCACAATAAGGGAAAGACAACTGCAAAATGCGGATGGTGGCAGGAGAGTGTTTTGGCGACTAGTACACCGACAGGAGGGTGCGACTCCTTCTGATTCCTTGTGGGATAAGGAGATCGGAGTTCCAGGCAGTCCGTGTGGACGACTGCAGAGGCGGGAGACCTCTGTCACTTGGAGGACAACTGTCAATCCCGACAGTCCCAATGAAACCAGGTGTCTTCAGTCCCAGTGCGACCAGGAACTGCACAGACACCGTCCAAGACCGGAGGGGAAGACCACACAAGGCACGAGGTACAGTCGCCGAGCAAGCCTCGGGATAAGGTATGCATCCACAAACCATCTTTCCTATTGTATAGACGTTGACACGATTTCTTTTCTTCTGGGTCTTGCGGAGAAATTTTTTTTTCCGCTGCTTCTCTGCCTCCCGTAAAACCCAACAGGAAAATCCTCTTCAGGATGAAGGACTAGGAAGCATGAAGGGAAGGACCAATGGGTTCATGTGGAGTTGATCTCTTGCATTTTGTTTACTGATAATCTGCATACCTCTTCTATCTTATTGTCGAGCATTGCTAGATCTTTTTTTCACATTTGCTAAGATGATGTAACCCCTAAGCCTCGATGATTTCCTTCATGATTTCAAAACTTTTCTTCAATGCTTGTTTTCAATTTGTCTTTTTAGTTTCAACACTTTACTTCTTCTTTAGATAATCTTGTGTGCTGACAATTTTCTTCCTTTACTTTCTTATCTTAGAATATTTTTTTTCCTTTCTTTGCATTAGTGTAATCTCTTACTTTCTTACACTTTTAATTTCTTGTTCTAGCATAATCACACCTCAATCGAAATTTATTTCCCGTTCTTTATTCAAAATACAAAAATAAATAATTTGAAAAATCAATCAGGATCAAAAGAGAATAATCTTAAAAATGTTGTCATGTGGGATTGACCCTTCTATACTAGACTTAATTGGAAAGTAAAAAAAGGATTAAACTCTAAGATAACAATCTTAGTGAAATGGTGTTCTCTTTGACGTGTATCAATTTTGGCACCATTGATAGGAGCAATAGATCATTTTCATGAACCCCAAAAATTTTATGAAAAACTTTTTTTTCATTTTTTATGCCTTTTGAGTAACATTCTGGAAGTGTTATCTCCTCTTTCTGCTGAGTATCCATTCCAGAAGTACATTTTTTCTACACTTGATTATTATCTATCAATATAATTGTGCATGCGCAACCCACCACATGTTGATTCTACTCCTCTAGTTTTTGATCTCGAGTTAGAGAGAATGTTCCATCGTTTGAATAAACAAAACAGACTTAGGATGGATGAGGAAGAGTTTGCCCCTAGGATTGAGAAGGCACTTGCCACTCAAAGAGATCTTATGATGGTTGAATCTGTAGCCAATCTACGTGCAACCCATATAGCTAAGAAAGAGGCCCTTGAAGCCACTTTGAGGGAGACTGAGATACAAAAATGACTAAAATATTTTTCCACTCCAAAAATTGGACATGCACAACACCCAATTATGCCACCCAGGATTACCACCCCCCAATTTGAGATCTGTACTCAATGGATCACCATCCATCAACAACCCATTTTCTAGGAATAAGGGTGAGAGTTTCCAAGGTCACCTCCAACACTTCACAGACCATTGTTCTTTGACCAAGATCCCAGTCAAATCTGAAGATGCCATTTGTCTTAGTCTTTTCAAATACTCTCTCCCCGGGCAAGCCAACAACTGGTATAATGTCATGCAGAATGAAGAACATGTCACCACTTGGGAAGCACTTCAAACCAAGTTTCTTGACAAATTCCACCCCCTCCCTCACCTACGAAATTAGGGGACAAATCCTTCTTTTTTCTATTGTCCTAGGAGAAACTTTAGGAGAAGCTTGGGAAAGATTTAGAGAACTCCTACATATCTTCCCATGTCATGACATATCCAAATCTCAAATCATTGAGATATTTTATCGTGGTGTTGAGGATGACACCAAGAAATTTCTTGATTCCTTGTCTGGAGGAAATTTCATGTTCCAGATCTTGAGTAGTGCTTGGGAGGTTGTAAAAATGCACATCTAAAACTCAGGAAAGACGAGGAACCAGTGGGGTCCTCAACGTAGCTGAGGCAAAGGTAAATGATGACATTCAAAATATTGTTTTAAGGCCTTAAGTTGATTTCCTAGAAACAAGATCGCCTAGAATCTTCTTTCAATGCCTATGAGAGGAAACCTCAAAAAGTTAGGGTTGTTGAATCTCTATGTGGGATATGCCAAGGGTATGATCATGCTAGCCTTCAATATCAATATCTATACAAAACTCCTATGCATATGACAGTTGGCTAGATAGTGGAAAATCAAAACTCCATCCATAGTATTCTGTGTCAAGCTTACTACACTCCCAACCAAGTTAGAAATCATCCCACATTTCAATATGAATACCCTTGAGGAGCAAACAATTCCTCCCAAATCCCCTCCTCAAAGACCACCTCATCCTTAAGCCAGCATTCATCCACCACTAGGTTTTCCCAACAATTATAACAACCAATGGAATTATGGGAATCAAGGAAATGATAGGGGCAATTTCCAAAATCATGGATCTCACCAGGGACAAAATATGAAAACCTTCATCAACCTACACCACCACCTCAACTAAATGTCCCCACTCCTGTAGCCAATTCTAGGATTTATGCTTTAGAGCAAATCATAATAGCACATCAGAAATCTACAGATGATTAGTTTGCCTATCTCGTTGCTCAACAAAAGCCTCATGTCGGCACATTCTCCTGCCAACCTGAACCCAACCCCAATCACGTGGAAAAACTCAAGGTTGTTACTACCATATAATGCCTTACCACATCATAAAGGGAAACTTCCTCCCTCATATATTTTAATCAAGGTGAAGATGATGAGGTTATTGTACCACAACCCTTGACCATTCCCATCACTCAAGAAGAAGTTCTTGAGTATAAGTCACATATACCTTTTTTTGGTTGGTTGAAGAAAACCTAGTTGGACTCAAGGTTCAACAAGTTCAAGGATATGATGAGGAAACTTTGTGTCATCATCTGCTTCTGGATGCCATGACCGACCTACTTGAGTGTAAGAAATTATTCAAGGCCCTTTTGAACTGTAAGCACATGACTAAAGAATCTAAAACTATAAAACTAGCAAGAACTACATCTGACATTATTCATAGCAAGATGCCAGAGAAACACAACGACCTAGGATCTTTTATGATCACTTATTCTATAGGAGATTCAACTAGCTATTTGGGATTAGATGATCTTGGGGCTAGTATATCCATCATTCCTCTGACCATGTGTAGGAGGCTCGATCTCGCAGACTCTAGACCCACTCCTATACATATTCAACTTTCATATTCGTCTATCACCAAACCGCATGGAATTATTATGGATGTGCAAGTTAAAATTATAAATTTCTACATCCCGTGACTTTGTGGTGCTTGAGGTAAAATAATACAGTCATTACCCTCTCAGTTTTGTTAGGCCTTTCATTTCCACTTCTAGGGCGCTCATCGACGTTGAGGAAGGACTTCTCGCACTACGTGTGGGAACACAATTCATCAATTTCCAATCTTTTGAGGGTAGAATGAAGTATACTCAAGAAGAAGAAGTCTATTTCATTGACTACATGGACCAGTTTAGTCAAATGCATCAACACATTCTGAATTCTGAATCCCTACCTATAATTAAAACCCATATTTCTCTAGTGGATGATCAAGTTTCTATTGGTGAACAAGCAATCCCAACCAACCCTATTAGGATGGACTATTCTAGTGTTCCTATTATGGAACAAACCAACATCACCATTCAAAATACCCTTGTCGCACAAAGTGTATCGTTACCTTAGCCCATAACCACCTTTCACTTCCCTCCTCCCTTTAAGGCACCAATCTATGACACTCATCAAACTCCTTATGGGTCATCGTTACACATCACAACTCATGTTGTGAAGCCAAATGTCATTTATAAATATTTCCCTTCTCATCCCTACAACCTTCCTTCCATTGACATTAGTATCCATTATAGGGAAATAAATGAATATTCCTACTTAAGTCCATCCTTGTCTCCCGTAAATAATCATCTTTTGCTTCCCTACAATTACCCTCCACCACATCCCAAACTATGGTAATGTAAAAAGATTGTTTCAATTTTTTGTCAATGGTATACAAATGTACACCAAGAATTCCAAGATACATTTCAAAGCACTCAAACAAAGATGATGGAGTGGTTCTAAGGCAATCAATCAAATCATTATTGCTACCCTTCCTTCCCCTCTATTCCTCCATCACTTTATTATCCACTACCACCGTGATCTTCTTACCTCCATCTCTGATTTATGTTTTTCTTGTGTCTAGCAAAAATCTTAGTTTGGGGTGGAGGTGGGTGGTACAATTCTATTCTACCCCACTATTTTTTCCCTTTTCTCTTTATTTTGCCTTTTATTGTTTGCACATATTTGCTTTAGTTTATGGCCTTTATATAGTTGGCCAGCCCTTTATGTTTTATGTAGTTGTTAAAAGGACATTATCTAGTTGGCCCTTTGAGTGGATAACTATCATTGTACCCCAAATTGAATTTATTAGAACTTTTTGCAAAATCTATTACAAATTTCCATATCTAAAACCACTTTGTCACCTAGGACCCCTAAGTAAGATCATTCTTGGGAATAGTTTGCAAATCATAAGGAATTGATCACAACCAAGCATAATTTTTCCCTATTTTTAAAACAATGGATTATCTTGTCATAAAACTTGTATGATCTGAATTATAGGAATATTCTAACTAGAGAAATGTCACTCTCTACAAAAGAAAAAAAAATAAATAATTTTGAAAGTTATAAGCACAAAAACATCTCTTCCTTACCACTATTTTTCTTCTAAAAAAGAAAAGCAATGTATCACCACAAAAACAAATCAAGTTTGGGGTGTCATGCTTCCCAAAATAAAAACTCCATACCCTAAAAAGGGGTGTACCATCAAAAGATGCCAAAACTGCACATAAAACAAATTGTGAGGAATGTAACCACATCTGCACTAATTCATATCCCGAGTCAAATAGAGGAGGGATCAATATTATTTTCATCACTTCCTTCTTTGTTCTCACAACCCCGTTGTCTTGTTCTTGTGCAACAACGTAAAAAAAAACTAAGAGTGTCAAAGTGAAAGTAAGATGAAGCCTATTTTTCTACAAAATCTCATTTTACAAGAAAGATGTAATAATTGTTTTGATAGGGAATATAGAACTTTATGCTATGTGGTTCTAGGAGATTGGGTCACTTGGCCAAAATTTGGAGGCAAGGGTTATAGTAATGTTAGAAGGGTGAGCAATGACAATGTTGGGAGTATAAATTAGAGTTTATTTATAATTTAATTTGCTCAGGACAAGCAAAGATTCAAGTTAGGGTATTTTAATGAATCCTTCATATATATTTTTCATATTTTTCATAATCCTTTTCATTAGAAATTTTCTTTTTCAGTAATTTCTAGGACCAAATTTCAATTTACTCTCTTATTGATTTATTTTGCATATACTTATCTACTTTCTCAAATTTCGTAGCATTTTCCTATTAAGTTGATCTCTAACTCACAGAGCCTGGAAGACATTCATCTCACTCAACCCTGAAGGTCAGCTCATTCCCAAAACCCCCCACGTTTAGAGTGTAACGACCACTTTGGTCTCTGCTCAACCATCTATTTCAACACGTCAGACCGACATCTCGATTTAGCAAGACGATCATATCATCAGACCGATACGAGCACCTGGGCTAGCCCAGACGGCTACGTAGCTTGATCTAAAATCAAATCCTTTTGCAAAAGGGTGCCACCACCAATTTAGGCTTCCAAAAATGTTATTACACGTAGAACACCACGAGAAAGGCAACCCACATCACCCAAATGACCATATGAGATAATAATTAGAGACCAAGAATTGGAATCAAGGGCGCCACCACTCCTTTTGACTAGGGTTCCAGCACTTCTCCAATACCACACCACGTCACAACCAAAATGACCATTTGGGTTAGCCCAGACGGCCGTTTTGAGGTGCACGAGAAATAGATTCCAACAACCACAACTCCTTTGTTCCCCCCACCCCTTCAGGGTTTCACCCCTCCTTCCCCTATAAAAGTAGGGGGGCTACACTAATAAAGGGGTCCACAATTTTTGTACTTGTATTTTAGTTGAAACTATGTTACTTTGAATTCTTTGTGTAATATTTACATTCATGCAATAAAAGTTGATTCCTGTTTAAGATTTGGACTTCTTTATTTCTTGTTCTTTTTTCTCATTCTTCCTCTTGGAGTGGGGGATTAAGAAAGCAAGTCGTTTAATTATCACCACCTTGGTCTATTCAGAGTTACATATTTTTGGTCTATGGATTCATATCTTCTTCCCCTTGTTTCTCTCATCCTTGCTATGACTAGTGAGTAGTTCCCTTATTGAGTCTAGGATAGTAACCCCTTATACACATGGTAATCGAATTGGGTTTTACACGACTACTTTAGTCGAATGGTTTTCAGTTTAGAAATCATCGATTTAAATGAAGTAATTAATCATTTTTGTCGCTTGTTAAGCCTGATAGATGCGACTATGGAAACTGAGATTTAGAATGACAAAACCAATTTTACGAGGATTTGGATGTGGCCATGGAAAAATCCTCTTTAGGATGAAGGACTAGGAAGCATGAACGTTGGGACCAATTGGTTCACGTGGAGTTCATCTCTTGCATTTTGTTTATGAATAATATGCATACCTTAGTGACCACATGAAAACATAGCGACCAAAATAGTTTGGGTTAGGTTTATAGCGACCAAACCAAAACATAATCCTCAATGACTACTATTTTCTTAGTGACCACATGAAAACATATGAAGGTGTTTTCTCCAAGGGTATTTTAGGGTTTACCCCTTCATGGATGAGCTACCTTTAGTAGCTATCAACTAATGAATTATTTGTTTTGCTTGGAAATTCAAGAAACGGGGGATAAGAATGTCTCTTTTGATGGTGGGGGAGCCTCTTGTGTTTGTGCTCGTATATTCTTAATAGTTGAAGGCCATGTACACTTGGAAAGATACTAGAACTTCAACTTTTTCTTTTTCTTTATCTTAAAGTTTCATATACTTATCCCTAAGCACCAAAACGAGCCATTTTCTCTCCATCACTTCCCTCCTTCTATGAACCTCATTCTCCTTCTAAGCTTCTGCAAATATCCTATCCAAGGAAGAAATAAGAGGGGGTCTTCTTAGAAAAAGAATATAGGGTTGCAATTGACTTTCTTTTAGGTTTTGAAAAGCTTCCTTCTAGTGATCTTGACCTAAAAGAGTAAGAATCCCCTTCTTCCCTCCATTTATTTCTTTGTTATACTTACTCCTACTTCTCTCCAGGTCTTAACCTTACTGTTCCATGGTAGAAATTTTTCTAAATCTCTAAAACCCTACCTTTCTTTCTACTTATGCTTAGGGTTTGCTCATTTGATGAAGAAAGGTGCTAGATGGACGAGTTCATATCTTATTCTTGGATTTCCTACCCTAAATGCTCGTGTTTTATTCTGTTTGGGATTTTATCTTCTAATTAGAGGCAAGTTTTATAACTTGCTCCACATTTATTGCTTGCCATAAGCTTTCTAGCTCATGTTCTTGCTTGAAAATGATGATCCATGCACTAAAAAGCTATGCTTGACTTGGATTTCATTTTTATAATGTTCCCTGTTCTGATTTCAGTTCTGTATGAACCTGTGATCATGCATACATTATTCTTAAGGTATAATATGACTTAGAACAGGTTGGTTTGACAACCTATGGTGCTAAGCACCTATCAACCAATGGCCAATTTTAGGGTTTAAAGTTGATTTCTTCTATAAACACATGACTCGATGATGGTACCATTGCAACAACTGAGGGTGTTGTCTTCATGAAAAATGATGATGGTGACCAAGGGTGTCAACTTATGTTCACCGCTTAGGTCAGGTGTTGTCCTAATTTGTAGCCTAGTGATTAACAACTAAGTACCCTAATGATGCTATCAATCAATGGAGATATTAATTTGATATTTGATGTTGATTAATGAATATAGTGTTGATCTAACAACCTATGGTGACTTAATGATCACTAATAATAGTGGATCGAGTCTCCAAAACCTATGGTGAGTTAATGATATAGTTGTAGCATCAATTAATCCTTAGACCAACGGTTTCTTGGGTCACTTGATGCAATGGTCTTACCTTTGAAACATCCAATGGTTATGGGTGACATTGTGGTATAGTGATATGGGTTGAATGATGATGGAACAAATGGAGGGTTACCCTTAATAAGGTAGTATTGCCTATTCACTCATATGAATGGAAGGGATGATAACCATATTGTGTTGATATGTAACCCTAATGAGGTATAGCTTGTTATACCTAGCTTTAATATAACTAAATGATGGTAATTGGGTATGGATAGTCCTTGAATGACTAATACAATCATGTATTACTCTACTACTATTGTTGAAACCCTAGTATGCTATAACCTAATGGTTACACCTTAATTCATGTGTGGGTTCATACTTGAGAATAGTATGGAATGTGATGGTAAAGCTTCACCTTATGCATACATGATCCAATGGGGTTGCCGTGAGTTAGGGTTTGGGTATAAGTGCTGATTAGTAACATTAAAATAATTTATCTTGTTAGGGTTTGGGTATAAGTGTTGATTAGTAAAATCAATATAATTTACCTTGTTGAACCTTACTCTAATACAAATAGATAAAGATGAGTATTCATGTTTAACATTCTTATATGATGGAATGATGGTGGAATAACCTCCATAACATGATCATAACATTAATGTGTTAATTGGTGGTTATCATAGCCACATGGTTGATACTTTCTTATGCTAAACATGTACATTATGAATATGATGAGTATTAATCATATCTAGATAACTTGCATGTTAATGTAATAAAGGAATGTTCTTAATGTTAATATAACCTTGCTATGATTGTTTATGAATATCTCCTAGCTCATTAATGCAATACTGTGATGATCTAGTGTATTATATGTAGGTGAAGTTGTCGACCCTTGTTATAAGGCATGGAAAGATAAGGATGATCTTGCAGAGAATAGTATGATGGTCTTAATGACCTTTTGGCATGGTTGAGCCCAAAATGAGGTGTAATCCTCTTGTGTTGATAAGGGTTGATACCATGTGATATTGTGAAAAGGATTTATATCATGTGATAAAATGTTGGTCTTAATGACCTTTGGGCATGGTTGAGCCCTAAATGAGGTGTAATCCTCGTGTTGATAAGGGATGATACCCTGTGATATTATGAAAAGGATTAATATCGTGTGATAGTATGATGGCTAGTGTAGCCTCCTGAATAGTAAGTGAATAGTACCATGTGATGATGAGATGAGAAATTATATTTCACACATTTTATATGTTTTGAAGTTATGATATTTATATTCTTATTAGAAGTGAATTAGGGTTTGTATGTACACTTGTTTGATGCAGCCTTAATTCACCCAATTGGCATAACTAATCAAGTGAAACTCTAATCATGTAGTGCCCTGTTCCATAGATCCATCTGAGTGTCAGAACTTGTCAGATGGTGAAACGATTATTCCTAAGGGAAACTCAGAGCGCATACTATTGAGTATGTAGGGGTGGAAAGTTGAGGATATATCCTTGTCATCTCCAATGCAATTTGTGGAGGATGGCTATGGTCATGCCTCATATATCTGATGTGATTATATATGTGACGAGATCGGAGGACAATTACGGTTGTACCTCAAATGGTAGGGTATGCGTACCCACATCATTTGAATAGTGTCATGACCTGTACCAAGGACGGACTAGGTTGTTAGCAGCTTGACCTTATGTGTCACTGTGGCGGACCCGTACTGACGGGGGGCAGAGAAGATCTTAGGAGTCATGCTCTTCCTAGATATTGTATGACACTGATTTCGACTTAGCAGTGGTCAGTTGGATTTTGAGTGGTATTCTCAAATTCCTCATGGCATAATAAAAGATGTAAGACAGCAGTGTAGCATATCTATTTCGGGTTATACACAATGCTTCATATTGGATGATAACCCTTGTTTATGTTCTTTTCATTGAGATAATGTTTAGTACAATAAGAGATAATAGATATGCTTATGTTGCAGTTATGCTCATGTTATAAGCATGCTTATGTTGTCAAACATACTAACACTGATGGTTAAGATGATGCTTCTAGCTATGTTTAATATTGCTAGCCATGCCTATGTAATTATAAATGCTTAAACTGCTAATCATACATATGCAGTTAATTGTGATATGATGTTAGTTCTACTTATGATATAGATATGTTCCCTTTATTTGAGTTGCCAATATTGATAGCCATGTTATGTTACTAGACACATTCATGATGTCAGGGATGCTTATGCTAATAGATTGCTTGTGATGTTAGCAAGGAAAATGATGATAGTCAAATTAATGTTAATGATTTAGATGCAATTTGATGATATATGAGTAGATACCTATCCAAAGAAATGGATTTATTTGTTATATATATGCATTGATGATCATAATTGTTGCTAAGATGATTTTCTTAATCTGTTTAGTATACTTGAACTGTTTAATCTGTTCAATTGATTATTAAATACTCCAACTTCTTAGTTATCTACTTTTTAAAATGTTGTAATTAATAGACATTGTTGGAGGTTATATCTCTTGCTGAGATATGGGTATCACCCTTGTGGTTTGCCACATTGTTTCTAGGTGATCGGGAGTGATAAAAACAAACTGGTGGAAACATAGAGGAGCTATAGTAATGAATATTTGAGAAAGTTGATTAGATGTCTAGTGTATCCTAGAGTCATCCCTGTACTCTCAAGCACGAGTAGGAAAAGTTTGTGTATGGTGTTTCAAACGAATTAAAATTTTATTAGCGTGTTAATGTTTGTTGTGTGGCATACACACATATTGTTTTCCAATGTATATATGTGGCTAAGGTGATTGAAAAATTCATATCAAATTCTTGGCATAGTATGGATAAAAAAAAGATGTTGGGCTCTTATGCAAATGTTTATGAGTATGTGCTGATGTTAAAATTGGTTTTAATTTACCCATATTTTTGGGTATGTGATTAATTAGTGATTGATTGTGTTTTATGTTTTGAGTAATCTCATTTAGTATAATGAGTTCTCACAAGTTGGTACCAAATATTTAGGTTCACTGAGTCTACAAGGACACTAGGACTTAGGACTAGGATGATGTCAAAATTAGGAATTTGACATAAACATATGGTGCATACTACCTAATCTCAGTATTTGGGTGCCCTAGCCAGGTATTCAATTATCGAAGAAAGGTAAGTATGGAACTCTTAGATTGTTATCTTTCTGATTACTCTGATAAAGTAGTCATTCTGAGAAAATCTAAAGTGCATAATGAATAAGAAATCATGGTATGAATATCTCAATCCTACCTTAAAGAAGATGAGAATTGCATCATAATCTATCAAAACATGAATGTTTTGTAACTATAAGAGAAAGACATAACATCATGAAATCTAAATCCGAATACAAATTAGAAAAAGTGGAGTTCTTAAAAATGTGATTTATGAAGATAATAAGTAAAAGATATATAAGTATATGGTTATAAACACTACAACAAGCATACTCATTAGTGCCATTTGACAAATGTTGGTCAAAAAATATAAAAGCCACTAAAATTATTTAGTGGCATTTATTGACACTTAAAAAAATACCACTAGTACCAATGCCACTAGAGCAATAATGGCATAAGTTATAAATGTCACTAAACACCGGGCTTTAATGGCTTTGCATAAATGCCAAATAAATGGCACTATAACATTATTTGGCTTTTATACAAATGCCACTTTGACATCAATTGGCTTTTATATAAATTCCACTATTGTGCATTAGGATGTTGTACAAAATTATTCTTGTTGGGTATAATGGAATTTAAAAAATGCCACTATATTAGCATTTTCATTGTGCATTATGCCATTTTCATGAATTTTAACGATTTGATTCTCAATTTATTAACTAGATTTCTGTAAGGATGCCAATTGCAAATTGAACTCACATTTTCCAAAGTACAAATTTCAAATATGAATCACTTTATATATAATCAAATGAAAATTACATGGGGAGGAGATTTTACCTTGCCCCTTATATTAAATGCAACACACATGAGACACCCTTTCATATACTATTTGTCTAATTCATACAATATTTTCTACATCCTTTGACCGTATCTTTCTTGATATAATGAAAAGATATACATGTGAAATGACTGCTCTTAGATTTATATGATGTGATTGAGTATTGCTTTGGTGGGAATCATCTTGACAAATATTGCATCACAATTCTTTAAGAACTTGGGCTTCTTCTCAAGCTCCTTACCCGGATGCATGCCAATCTTGGATGTTGATCTCAGTGAACTTGACAACTCTAGTGATCAAGAATCTGTGCGTACCTATTTTCAACATGTCTGTGGTGGTTCATGATGATAAAATGGGTGGTTATTGGAAGCTTCTTTCATAGGGTTATCCTTGGGAGTTTGTAGCACTATATCCAACCTTTAGATTAATGACACCAACATTAATCTTCAAAGTAAATAACACATTCTCACCAAGATGGTTGTCGAGGAGGGACTCGTGATCCATCTCAATTGACTTGACTTTAGTTGTCAGACCATATTTGTTGAATGTAACAACTATCCCTGGCTTTAAGGAACAAGAAAGCCACAAATTATGATTTAGAATAACTTGGCATTATTCATGTTTAACTGCTAATGTAAGTAACCACTTGAGATGCTGAATGTCAATAAATCTAATAAATTTGACATGCTCTTTCATAATTGTGAACACGGTCGTAGAAATCAATATTTACTTTGTTCTTATGCCAAATATTTTCAAGGCTATCCCTATCCATCGACTCCTCAGATGAGCCCTCAACTGCACAATAGAAGTCAAAGGAATATTCAAATGTGGTGAGCTAAAAATGTCAACCATGGATGCTTAATCTATTTACAACCTAATGTTGGCAGTATTTCTTATATATGCAAGTTTGTTTGTGGATGTGAAAATAGAATATAACCAGTTTAAAAACCATTCATATCAAAATCAACTTTTATATTAGTAACCATCTTTAGGAGGTAAGTGTAATCTATGACAAAGTATAACACAATACACATAGCTGACTTAGAAAAAAGAATAAAAATTAGATGCACAATAATAATCAAACAAACATGAGAGAATCTACAAATGAGAGAAGATCCTTTCTTAGCATGACATATCATAAATGAATGACAAAAAGACATACAACTTTAAATGAATAACACACAGAAGGAACATAAACCACATCCTACAAAAAGTAGTAAAAAATGAGGAGATGATAGGCAAAACAATAACAACATATGCTAAGTGTGTGATAGTATGCTCAATGTAGATTGATATTACATAGTAATTTACAACATTCCCTATAATAGAAAGGTGATTCGTTCGTTGTGCACTACAACTTTTGTCTCTAGTCCCTACAGGAGGCATGAATTAATTTTATCAGAAAGAGAATACTTGAAATATATAAATATTATACATCAATGTGGGTCTAGTTTGTGTGGAGTCTTTTTAAAATAGCAAACACTGAGAAATCAATAGCTTTAGGAGGGATGAGATGAGGGTCAACAACTTTCATGATGTTACTATATCATAATGGCTATCTGAAGGTTCTCTTTTGGTTCATCATCCACCTTGTAGCACATTTACCAGGAGCTAGGCAGTAATGAGGGAGGGATGGTAGAGTGGTGATCTTGAGTGGTGGTGGCGGTGGTCATTGTATGTGTGATGTTGTGTTGGTTAAGAACAGTTTTTTAATAAACATAGATGCATTCATAATCATGATTTTACAATTGACATGCAAAGAGATACTTGACAGTAAAATAATGCACACATGTAGCACACAATATTGATATAACCTATTGTCTAGCAATGCCATGTATGGAGGAGCGAAACTTATTACACATGTCATATTCTGTCAACACATGTTTTCCTCATTGTGTCTGCTCATATAATTTTGCATGCGCCGCCCACCACATGTTGATTCTACTCCTCTAATTTTTGATCTCGAGTTAGAGAGAATGTTCCATCGTTTGAATAAACAAAACAGACTTAGGATGGATGAGGAAGAGTTTGCCCCTAGGATTGAGAAGGCACTTGCCACTCAAAGAGATCTTATGATGGTTGAATGTGTTAACCAAGAAACCAATCTATGCACAACCCATATAGCTAAGAAAAGGCCCTTGAAGCCTCTTTGAGGGAGACTGAGATACAAAAATGACGAAAAGATTTTTCCACTCCAAAAACTGGACATGCACAACACCCAGTTGTGCCACCCAGGATTACTGCCCCCCAATTTGAGATTTGTACTCAATGGATCACCATGCATCAACAACCCATTTTTTAGGAATAAGGATGAGAGTTTCTAAGGTCACCTCTGACACTTCACAGACCATTGTTCTTTGACCAAGATCCCATGCATTTCTGAAGATGCCACTTGGCTTAGACTTTTCAAATACACTCTCCTAGGGCAAGCCAACAGCTGGTATAATGTCATGGAGAGTGATGAAAATGTCACCACTTGGGAAGCACTTCAAATCAAGTTTCTTGACAAATTCCACCCCCTTCCCTCACCTACAAAATTAGGGGACAAATCCTTCTTTTTTCTATTGTCCCAGGAGAAGCTTGGGAAAGATTTAGAGAACTCCTACATATCTTCCCCTATCATGACATCTTCCAATCTCAAATCATTGAGATATTTTATCGTGGTGTTGAGGATGACACCAAGAAATTTCTTGATTCCTCATCTGGCGGAAATTTCATGTTCCAGAGCTTGAGTAGTGCTTGGGAGGTTGTAAAAATGCACATCTAAAACTCAGGAAAGACGAGGAACCAGTGGGGTCCTCAATGTAGCCAAGGCAGAGGTAAATGATGACATTCAAAATATTTTTTAAGGACTTAAGTTGATTTCCAAGAAACAAGATCGCCTAGAATGTTCTTTCAATGCCTATGAGAGGAAACCTCAAAAAGTTAGGGTTTCTGAATCTCTATGTGGTATATGCCAAGGGTATGATCATGCTAGCCTTCAATATCAATATCTATACAACACTCCTATGCATCCGACAATTGTATAGATAGTGGAAAATCAAAACTCCAATCATAGTATTCCATATCAAGCTTACTACACTCCCAACCAAGTTAGAAATCATCCCAGATTCCAATATTAAAACCCTTGAGGAGAAAAAAATTCCTCCCAAATCCCCTCCTCAAAGACCATCTCATCCTTAAGCCAGCATTCATCCACCATCAGGTTTTCCCAACAATTATAACAACCAATGGAATTATGGGAATCAAGGAAATTATAGGGGCAATTTCCTAAATCATGGATCTCTCCAGGGACAAAAATATGAAAACCTTCATCAACCTACACCACCACCTCAAATGAATGTCCCCACTCCTGTATCCAATTATAGGATTTATGCCTTAGAGTAAATCATAAAAGCACATCAGAAATCTACAGATGCTTAGTTTCCCTATCTCTTTGCTTAACAAAAGCCTCATGTCGGCACATTCTCCCGCTAACCTGAACCCAACACCAATCACATGGAACAACTCAAGGTTGTTACTACCATATACAACCTTACCACATCATAAAGGGAAACTTGCTCACAAATATATTTTAATCAAGGGGAAGATGATGAGTTTATTGTACCACAACCCTTGACCATTCCCATCACTCAAGAAGAAGTTCTTGAGTATAAGTCGCATATACCCTATTTCAGCCAATTGAAGAAAACCTAGTTGGACTCAAGGTTCAACAAGTTCAAGGATATCATGAGGAAACTTTGTGTCATCATCTACTTTTGGAAGCTATGACTGACCTACCTGAGTCGAAGAAACCCTTCAAGGCCCTTTTGAATTGTAAGCACATGACTAAAGAATCTAAAATTGTAAAACTAGCAAGAACTACATCTGACATTATTCATAGCAAGATGCCAAAGAAACACAACGACCTAGGATCTTTTGTGATCACTTATTCTATAGTAGATTCAACTAGCTATTCAGGATTAGATGATCTTGGGGCTAGTATATCCTTCATTCCTCTGACCATGTGCAGGAGGCTCGATCTCGCAGACTCTAGACCCACTCCTATACATATTCTACTTTCATATTCCTCTATCACCAAACCCCATGTAATTATTGTGGATGTGCAAGTTAAAATCATAAATTTCTACATCCCGTGACATTGTGGTGCTTGAGATAAAATAATACAGTCGTTACCCTCTCAATTTTGTCAGGCCTTTCATTTCCACTTCCAGGGTGCTCATCGACGTTGAGGAAGGACTTCTCACACTATGTGTGGGAACACAATTCATCAATTTCCAATCTTTTGAGGGTAGAATGAAGTATGCTCAAGAAGAAGAAGTATATTTCATCGAGTACATGGACCAATTCAGTCAAATGCATCAACACATTCTAAATTCTGAATCCCCGCCTATAATTAAAACCCATATTTCTCTAGTGGATGATCAAGTTTCTATTCATGAACAAGCAATCCTAACCAGCCCTATTAGGATGGACTATTCCAGTGTTCCTATTATGGAACAAGCCAACATCACCATTCAAAATACCCTTTTCGCACAAAGTGTTCCCTTACCTCAGCCCATAACCACCTTTCACTTCCCTCCTCCCTTCAAGGCCCCAATCTATGACACTCATCAAACTCCTTCTGGGTCATCATTACACATCACAACTCAAGTTGTGAAGCCAAATGTCATTTATAAATATTTCCCTTCTCATCCCTACAACCCTCCTTCCATTGAAATTAGTAGCCATTATAGGGAAATAAATGAATATTCATACTTAAGTCCATCCTCGTCTCCCGTAAATAATCATCTTTTGCTTCCCTACAATTACCCTCCACCACATCCCAAACTATGGTAATCTAAAAAGATTGTTTCAATTTTTTTGTCATTGGTATACAAATGTACACCAAGAATTCCAAGATACATTTCAAAGCACTCAAACAAAGATGATGGAGTGGTTCTAAGGCAATCAATAAAATCATTATTGCTACCCTTCCTTCCCCTCTGCTCCTCCATCACTTTATTATCCACCACCACCGTGATCTTGTTACCTCCAACTATGATTTATGTTTTTCTTATGTCTAGCAAAACTCTTAGTCTGGGGTGGAGGTGGGTGGTACGATTCTATTCTACCCCTCTATTTTTTTCCTTTTTTCTTTATTTTGCCTTTTTATTGTTTGCACATATTTTCTTTAGTTTATGGCCTTTATCTAGTTGGCCATCCCTTTATGTTTTATGTAGTTGTGAAAAGGACATTATCTAGTTGGCCCTTTGAGTGGACAACTCTCATTGTACCCCAAATTGAATTTAGTAGAACTTTTTGCAAAATCTATTACAAATTGCCATATCTGAAATCACTTTGTCACCTAGGACCCCTAAGTAAGATCATTCTTGGGGATAGTTTGCAAATCATAAGGAATTGATCACAACCAAGTATAATTTTTCCCTATTTTTAAAACAATGGATTATCTTGTCATAAAACATGTATGATCTAAATTATAGGAATATTCTAACTAGAGAAATGTCACTCTCTGCAAAAGAATTTTTTTTTGAAAGTTATAAGCACAAAAACATCTCTTCCTTACCGCTATTTTTCTTCTAAAAAAGAAAAGCAATGTATCACCACCGAAAAAAAAATCCTGTTTGGGGTGGCATGCTTCCCAAAATAAAAACTCCATAACCTACAAAGGGGTGTACCATCAAAAGATGCCAAAAGTGCACATAAAACAAATTGTGACCAATGTAACCACAACTCCACAAATTCATATCCCGAGTCAAATAGAGGAGGGACCAATATTTTTTTCATCACTTCCTTCTTTGTTCTCACACCCCCTTTGTCTTGTTCTTGTGCAATAACGTACAAAAAAAAACTAAGAGTGTCAAAGTGAAAGTAAGATGAAGCATATTTTTCTAAAAATCTGATTTTACAAGAAAGATGTAATAATTGTTTTGATAGGGAATATAGAACTTTATGCTACGTGGTTCTAGGAGATTGGGTCACTTGGCCAAAATTTGGAGGCAAGGGTTATAGTAATGTTACAAGGGTGAGCAATGACAATGTTGGGAGTATAAATTGGAGTTTATTTGTAATTTAATTTGCTCTGGACATGCAAAGATTCAAGTTAGGGGTATTTTAATGAATTCTTCATATATATTTTTCGTAATCCTTTTCATTATAAATTCTCTTTTTCAGTAATTTCGAGGACCAAATTTCAATTTACTCTCTTATTGATTTATTTTGCAGATACTTATCTACTTTCTCAAATTTCGTAGTATTTTCCTATTAAGTTGATCTCTAACTCATAGAGCCTGGAAGACAGTCAATTCACTCAGCCATGAAGGTCAGTGCATTCCCTAAAACCCCCACGTTTAGAGTCAAATGGCAACTTTGGCCTCTGCTCAACCATCTATTTCAACACGCCAGACAGGCATCTCGATTCAGTAAGACGGTCATCTCATCGGACCCATACGAGCACCTGGGTAGCCCAGATGGCTAGGTAGCTTGATCTAGAATCAAATCCTTTTGCAAAAGGGTGCCACCACCAATTTAGGCTTCCAAAAATGTTATTACATGTATAACACCACGAGAAAGGCATCCCACATCACCCAAATGACCATCTCAGATATTAATTAGAGACCAAGAATTGGAATCAAGGGCTCCACCACTCCACTTGATTAGGGTTCCACCACTTCTCCAATACCACACCACGTCACAACCAAAATGACCATTTGAGTTATCCCAAACGGCCGTTTTGAGGTGCATGAGAAGTAGATTCCAACAACCACAACTTCTTTGTTCCCCCCCACCCCTTCAGGGTTTCACCCCTTCTTCCCCTATAAAAGTAGGGGGGATCCACTAATAAAGGGTCCACAATTTTTGTACTTGCATTTTAGTTGAAACTATGTTACTTTGAATTCTTAGTGTAATCTTTACATTCATGCAATAAAAGTTGATTCCTGTTTAAGATTTGGACTTCTTTATTTCTTGTTCTTTTTTCTCATTCTTCCTCTTGGAGTGGGGGATTAAGAAAGCAAGTCATTTAATTATCACCACCTTGGTCTCTTCAGAGATTACAAATTTTTGGTCTATGGATTCATATCTTCTTCCCTTTGTTTCTCCCATCCTTGCTATGACTAGTGAGTAGTTCCCTTATTGAGTCTAGGATAGTAACCCCTTAGCCACATGGTAATCGAATCGGTTTTTACAAGACTACTTTAGTCGGATGGTTTTTAGTTTAGAATTCACCGATTTAAATGAAGTAATTAATCATTTTTGTAGCTTGTTAAGCCCGACATATGCGACTATGGAAACTGAGATTTAGAATGTCAAAACCAATTTTATTGGATGTGGCCGTGGAAAAATCCTTTTTAGGATGAAGGACTAGGAAGCATGAACGCTGGACCAGTTGGTTCATGTGGAGTTCATCTCTTGTGTTTTGTTTATGAATAATATGCATACCTTCTTCTATCTTATTGTCGTGTATCACTTGATCTTATTTTCATGTTGTCTAAGGTGGTAAAACTCTAAGCCTCAATGCCTTCCTTCCTGATTTAAAATTGTTTCTTCAACAGTTTTTTTCAATTAACATTTTTAGTTTTAGCACATTACTTCTGGTTTAGATAATCTTGTGTGCTAACAATTTTCTTCCTTTACTCTCTTCTCTTAGAATAATCTTTTCATTTTTTTGCATTAGTGTAATCTTTTACTTTCTTGCACTTTTAATTTCTCATTCAAGTGTAATAAAAAAAACCTCAACTAGAATTTATTTTTTGTTCTTTATTCAAAAATACCAAAAACAAATAATTTCAAAAATCAACCAGGATCAAAAGAGAACAATCTTAAAAATGTTGTCTTGTGGGATCAACCCTTCTATACTATCCTTAACTGGAAAGAAAAAAGGGATTAAACTCTAGAATAATAATCTTAGTGAATTGTTGTGCTCTTCAACGCGTATCAAAGATCAAGGAAGAGATGGACTCTAATACCTTCTTTGTCACTACTCGGTCGGTACAAATATACAATGTAATGACATATCAGTCAAACTACCAACAACGACTTATAGTCAAGTTGAAAACACCTAGCCCACATTGGTACAAGTCATAGTGCTTGAAACCAGGGTATACAAACCTAATCACCGAGGTACAACCATAGTTTTCCTCCAATCACATCTCACACATATATAATCACCAACACATGAATGTAGTCGTGCTCAAACAATTGAGGTGAATATGACAAGGACACAATTACTTGCACCTCACATACTCAACAATATGCAGTCTGAGTTTCCCATAGCAAGACTTGTTTCACTATTTAGCAAGTTCTAACACTGGTATGGATCTATGGCACAAGGAACTACATGATTAGGTGTCACCTGAATATTTCATCCAATTGGGTGTCTTTTAACTACACTAATCAAGTTACATACAAACCCTAAAAAGATTCTACAAGGATAAGGGTAGATTGTAACATTGGAAGATATAAAACGTATAATATATAAACTTGTCACATAACCACATGATACTATTTCAATACCATAAACAAGGCCATCACCATTATCAAATTATCATGGGATATCAATCCCTTGTCATATCACGCAGGGGATATCATCTCAATTAGGGCATAAAACCACTTCCATAGTCATAAGACCATTCACATTGTTCCTTGCAAGAACACTATCATTTCTCCATGTCCCATCAAGGAACACCATATGGTCACCATACGTGGGACACATAAGTATTATCACAATAAAACATAAGATATGATGCATATTCAACTACATATTAGGGTTACAACAATTTGGAGAGAGAAAATACTCGTCATCATGCTAATTTCTAAAGAAAGCTAAGAAAGTCATTATGCACTTGCATATTAGGGTTTTGTTCACACATTTACTAGATTAGGGTTTCAAATAAACATATAAAGAAAAACTCTAGAAACCATCATTTCAAAAATTCTTGGAATCCATTAAATTAAACTTCATTATCATATCCAATTGATCATGAAATCAGGGAAGCATAGCAACCATGTAAGTTGTAATAATCTCTAGTGATTTTTAGGTTTAGGTTTCCCTAGTGACCACCAATGTGATGGCGACCATAAGCAACACTCCAACATAGAGACCAACATGAATCATTAGCATAGCGACCTCTATAGGTGCAAAACATAGTGACCAAACAAGAGCTCAATGCATAGAGACCGCTAGATTGTTCCATACGTATAGACCCCTAGCGTTATCTTACATTGGAGACCACATGGAAAACATAGCGACCCAGAGAGTTTGGGTTAGGGTTATAGCGACCAAACCAAAACATAATCCTCAATGACTACTATTTCCTTAGTGATCACATGAAAACATATGAAGGTGTTTTCTCCAAGGGTATTTTAGGGTTTAGCCCTTCATGGATGAGCTATCTTTAGTAGCTATCAACTAATGAATTATTTGTTTTTCTTGGAAATTCAAGAAACGAGGGATAAGAATGTCTCTTTCGATGGTGGGGGAGCCACTTGTGTTTGTTCTTGTATATTCTTAATAGTTGAAGGCTATGTACACTTGGAAAGATAGTAGAACTTCAACTTTTTCTTTTTCTTTATCTTAAAGTTTCATATACCTATCCCTAAGCACCAAAATAAGCTATTTTTCTCCACCAATTCTCTCCTTCTATGAACCTCATTCTCCCTATATGCTTCTGCAAATATCCTATCCAAGGAAGAAACAAGAGGGGATCTTCTTAGAAAAAGAATCTAGGGTTGCGATTGACTTTCTTATAGGGTTTGAAAAGCTTCCTTCTAGTGATCTTGACCTAAAAGAGTAAGAATCCCCTTCTTCCCTCCGTTTATTTCTTTTTTATACTTCCTCCTACCTCTCTCCAGGTCTTCACCTTGTTGTTCCATGGTAGAAATTTCTTTAAATCTCTAAAACCCTACCTTTCTTTCTCCTTATGCTTAGGGTTTGCTCATTTGATGAAGAAAGGTGCTGGATGGACGAGTTCACAGCTTATTCTTGGATTTCCTTCCCTACATGCTCATGTTTTATTCTGTTAGGGATTTTATCTTCTAATTAGAGGCAAGTTTTATAACTTTCTCCACATTTATTGCTTACCATAAGCTTTCTAGCTCATGTTCTTGCTTAAAAATGATGATCCATGCACTAAAAATCTATGCTTGACTTGGATTTCATTTTTATAATGGTCCCTATTCTAATTTCAGTTTTGTATGAACCTGTGATCATGTGTACATTATTCTTAAGGTATATAATGACTTAGATCAGGTTGGTTTGACAACCTATGGTGCTAAGCACCTATCAACCAATGGCCAATTTTAGGGTTTAAAGTTGATTTCTTCTATAAACACATGACTCGATGGTGGTACCATTGCAACAACCGAGGGTGTTGTCTTCATGACAACTGATGATGGTGACCAAGGGTGTCAACTTATGTTCATCGCTTAGGTCAGGTGCTGTCCTAATTAGTAGCCTAGTGATTAACTGTTGGGTTTTAGGGGAGGCAGAGAAGGCATCGAAAACAAAAATTTTCTCCCCCAAACCCGGAACAAGGAAATGCGTCAACGTCTATAGAATAGGAAAGGGATGGTTTGTGGAATCATACCTTGTCCCGAGGCTTGCTCGGCGACAATACCTCGCGCCTTGCGCGGTCTTCACCTCCGGTCTTGGACGGTGTCTGTGTAGCTCCTGGTCGCACCGGGACTGGCGACTCCTCCTCTCACCGGACTGTCGGGGTTGAAAGTTGTTCTCCTGAGCGGCAGAAACCTCCCGCCTCTAAAGTAGTCCACACGGACCACCTAGAACTCCACACTCCTTGTCCCACAAGGAAGTGGAAGGATTTGCACCCTCCTGTTGACGTACTAGTCGCCAACACACTCTCCTGCCTCCAGTTGCAACTACAGTTGTCTTTCCCTTGCTGCACCTCCCTTTGCGGGTAGCACTTGCTCGAGCTCTCTCTCGGTTACCAAAACCAGAGAGAATGACAACTTTGTATTGCAACTGGTTGCACTAAGTTGTACTTTGAGAAGCCCCCAATACCCCTATATATAGGAGGGTCATGGGACAGGGTTCTCTATCCCGGGCAATGTGGGACTAAAAGCATGAGTAGAAGGGTTCGAGATTTTCCACAAAAGCAACCAACTCACAACCTGAACCGATCGTTTCACAAATGAAATGGTCGGTTGGGGACCTGAACCAGTCGGTTCACAAGTGAACCGGTCGGTTGGGACACCTGAACCGGTCGGTTGGTGGTCCTGGTCGGTTCCCGATTGACTTTCCTTCTTTTGTTTCTAATTGGTATAGAATACCAATCCTTGTTCCAATCAAATTGGGCAAGTGAAACGCAAGGAAAATTCTCACCAATCCTACTTTCCCAACTTGCTCGGTTGTACCAGTTGAATCGATCATTTCAACACTTGAAGCAATCTGTTCACCCTGATCTTGAGCCGATCGGCTCAACACTTGAGTCGACCGGTTCATCACATGAGCCGATCGGTTGGGAGTACAGGTTGTGCAGAATCAATCAATTGTGATTTCAATCAATCTGATACTCCAATCAATGTGTCCAACACCTTGAACAATATGATATTGATATATCAATTGATTGAGTGTTGAATTGAACTACTAAACTCCTTTAGTAATCAATCTAAACATTACTTGTGGACAAAACTCCGCTTCCAGGTTAAATCCTATGTGTGTGACCCTGCAGGTCCATTTCACATTGGCAGTGAAAGTCCATAACACTTATGACTTCACAAGCAAAGAGCGATGCCTAGTCACACATCAGTGCTACCCAAGTGAAAGTAGAAAGTTGGAGAACAACTTTCAATCCTACAATCTGTGAATGGTGTTACAGTGAATGTATAATTCCTTTGTCACTGATATCCCGAATGAACTCGAGGCATGGTACAATCATCCTGTCAACGTTCATTAACTTTCTTGATCTCAGAGTATATTGAACGAGATATGTATGACATCAACATCACATACTGATTCACACATGCGTGAGAATGCCTATCTCAATCCTACTCATCAGGTGGCCTTGGATATCAAACTCCCTCAGGAGGGACAAATCCCATATCTATCACTCACCCCTCAAAAGCCCCATGTGTCAAAGCCACCCAATCATCACCTTTATAACAACCCATGTTTCAGGACTGCGTTTGATGATGTCAGAGTGTGCCCAACGACATGTGTTGAGTGTAGTGATTTCAGGTCAAAGAATCACACTCACCACCATCACTGTGAGTACTGACTGTGACTACCATGTCATGGTTCCATGTGTCAAACTCACGGTGGGTCTGTCTGGTACACTTGTTCTCTAACAAGTACCTATGTGATTGGTTTGATATCTCTATATCATGACTAATGAGATTTTATCATCAACCAACACCAAAATCTAGTCTTGTGTGTCATTGTTGCCTATCTACCTTCCACAATGACATCCGACTAGGGACATAACAAGAATGTACAAACTCTTAGCATCTGTATGATCTCATCGTTCAGGTCCTCAACCTGAAAGCATACGTCATTGAGTATTGTCATTCTCTAGACATTCAATATGTTCTATCACTATCCCATATGACTAAACCAGAAAGAATTGGAAGCTTGCCTTTGATGTTTATCAAATCAATCTTAATGTATCCCACCAATCATCCCATGATTGTCTCTCAGGGCATACATACCAACAGACTCCCACTTGCACTGCGAGCCAATCACCCTTGAATCATATTCATAGTGATCTTCAACCATGTCCTACATGTCACTCTGCTCTAGTGCCAACATAGCGAGTAATGGCAACAGCTTGCCAAAGTCAGTATAAATTGCATGTCTCTCATCTCTTCACTGTACGTCACACGTATGAGATGGAGTTGATGTAATATGCAATCTAGTATTCCTTTGCTAACCTTTAGCCACATTGCATGATCATGGATTCTAGACTTGTCATCAATGAGCGGAATATATGTTCATCTCATGAACTTCCAAATCCATAAAGTATCTATTGTTGTTCTCTAACACATAGATACTCGACATTTCCTTTTAAATGGTTTCATTGGAACACTTCCAATTATCAACAAACTTTCACTTTTATATATCCATATATATTTTGCAATTAATTTTCTATCCTTTCGGAAGTTCGCATCAATGTAACTCTTTACATTGAACTCTTCCTTATCTCCATAGAACTAGCACTTCTCAAGTACTTATCAAGTTCTCATGGTATTCTAGTAACTCTTACTAGAAGTAGACAGACATCCACTCGTCATGTCCCACATATGAGTAATCAGGATGAGCACATCATATTGCCATGTCATACATACAAGATGATGAATGTTGGGATGATCACATACATGATAGATCCATATCTATTCTTAGTGTTCCCATTCTTCATAAGAATTGGACACTTGGCCTTGGGATACTAACTCCATGTAACATGGACAAATTTTCTCCCACTGAATCTGTGCAGACTGAACCCTTCAGTACAGATTGCCAATGTATGCTCTCTCTTTTCCAGGTCAAGAGGTTTTTGAGAACTATCTCTATAGATCTCTATTCCTATCACATAGGAAACATCTCTATCTTCCTTAAAGATAATTTCCACTTTTGGATTTCCATTCTAGAACATTTCCATTTCACATCAATATGTGGAATGTGAATACACTCCCACTAAATCACAGCTCCCTTCTTTATCTTTGACATATCAGTCAAACACTTTGACTATATCATCAAAGTAAAGATCCAATTCTAAGTTTCTTGTACTCAATCAATCACATTGATTAGTCCATTGTAACTTATAGACTTCATTTGCATTAGTGGATTCATAAACCTTATAGGTTGTGTCACGTACACATCCTTGTTTTATTCCTCATAGGAATGCAGTTTTAGTATCCATATCTCAAATGTATTAGTCATTAAGTTGCAATCAACAAGCATCATCCTTTTCAAAATGTTATCCATGTGTCTTAACACTTAAGACTCATTTGCACTTATGGATTTCATCCAATGAGTGCTACCGTCAAGGTCATACCTTATGGACCACATGGATGTCATTTAGGATGTAATGGTAATAAACCATAACTCAAAATTCAGTTCCTCATATTCATCTAGATAGTTGACTCATCATATGAACAACTCATCACATAGATAATTTAGGTGTAAGGATATAAGAATTCACAACCCTTGTGACTCTTAATTTCTTTTATTAGTGAGGGGTATTCTTTTATTTAGAAGAATTTAGTTATTTGATAATCAATCTCTAACTCCTTAGAGTATGATTCCTTCTCGATTTAGACATCACCATGCCTTAATCATGAGTTCACCATGATACATTATCATAATCACTCATAAGGATCTCAAACATTTGGTGCAAGTATTTCATTCATTGAACTCATCAAGAATTAACACTTTACCAAATTTGCACTTCATCTATGATAATCTTGAACACTTCAAGATATTCATATTGGTATTTCTCTAAACACCATTTGAAGTATTAGCATTTGTTCCAATAGGTATGTAAATACATATCATGTATCATACCTAATAGGATAATCATTCTACCACTACCATTAGTGAAGATTGATTAATCATGTCCAAGATATTCATGTCTCTTACTGGTTCTCTAACCAAAAGAGTCTAGATTTATCCATCACATGGACACTAGAAATGAATTTCTCATGATTCATGTTAATTTGATTGTTTGAGTTATCTATAACTTTAGGTATCATCTTATGCATACCATGTATCACAAGATAAACAAGGCATTGCCACAAAGATCATATCTTTAAGATTGAAACATCAACTTTATGAATTGCCATCATTGTCATACAATATGCAAAAATAAAGTGTTTCTATCTATTGGAAATATATGAAATAGCAGTTCTCAACTCTATTTCGTGCCCTTTAGTCTGAAATAAACTGAAAGATACTCCTATCTATGGCAGAAACACTTGCTCTAATGATGGGTACTTCTTTCTTGGTCCTTTCACAAAGGCCATCACTTCTTTGCGGATCTTGCATATCATATATGATAGATCCATATCTTGGTATCATATACCTCAGATAAAGAAGCGGTTCATTTCATGATACCTTTGGTGGAGATCTCCATCCCCTCCTTCATCTTCTTTTTTTCTTCCAGATATAGAGGGCAATTCCCTCATACACCCTTTCCCCATGTGCCTTGAGGCTGAAGACGGCTTGGATTGCTGGCTAGCATCAGAACACTTCTTTGCTCTGCCCTTGTCCTTGCCCTTAAGAATTACATTTTCTTTGATCACATCAAAGATTATGGTTTGTCTTTCTTCATCTTTTCCTCTACTATCATCAACATGTCCAACAACTCTGTCAACGCTTATCAGAGTTGTTCATGTTGTAACTTATCATGAATTGTATGATTCTCGCAACATTTGCAATATCATACCAATAGCGAACTCTTGGCTCAGAGGGAATCCTTCTTAGTAAGGTTTTCCACATACCTAATCACATTGAGTGTGTGAATACCTTACTGGATCTCCTTCTGTCATGACATACTAGGACAGTGTCTTGGAGACATCATATGTCTCATGTTGTCTCTGCAACTCATAGTTCAGAGAATACAACATCAAGCACTCCTCATCAATGTCTTCCTCGGTATGCTTCCATAAGCATACTTTCAACCATTGATATGGTGGGATCAAGTTCATCTGGTTCTGGTATAACTAGGACTTAGAGCTTTCACTCTACGATTGAGAACACTTCTCAATGTCCTAACCAGTCATGGAAAAATTCCCATTTAATTTGTTGGTCTCAAAGACCGATCACAAATAAAGTGATTTGTTGATTAACCATTTATTTTAACAAAAGGAAATATATGCAATTTTAGTCCAAAAACTCATTTTTGACTTATTTGATTGATTTGAAAGTTTGACGATATAATTAGGCCTTTAATTAATTATCGTTCCCACTATTTTACTTCAAATTGATAGACCTCACCATCAATTCAGAAGATTGCAGCGTACAACCTTCTAGTGGGTAAGATCCTGAAATCCTCTAAGTCATGGACCAGCTTGGGCTGTCACCTACAACATAGATCTCTCAGGTAGGCAACTCTTGCCAATTGCATCATATGAAACTCTTGATAAGATGTCGTATGCAACTCCTTTCCATGATCATCTCCATCCCTCAAGGCACTAGATCCTATCTAGGTCACCTTGTTAAGTCCGACACAAAGCAAACACGATGAATATGCACCCTGCTTGGGTAGACCCACACATTCATCCTTCACGCTTCCACGAGATAGACGGTGCACCACGCTTGGGCGTGCCCACACTTGGTCGATCAAGATTTTCATGTGTGTCGCATTTGGAAGGCATATACAACTTATTATTTAATGAGGGATTTGGTTTTTATATACATATACATATCCAATCACCACAATACATAGTACGTATCATATACATGCTATATCCCACAGAAAACATGCAAAATGATAAAAAGCGATGATTATGGCCATCCTAATGTGATTCCTCAAGCCAAGAGGAATCACGATCATCTAGGTCAACATCACATGCATCCTGTACAAGATGAACTTTGTGCTTTTCCTTCGGAGTAGATCAACTCATCACATGATTGACTTACTCGTTCTGGCCCGGTCGTCTGGGTGCCACCAGCCGATCGGTTGGCTCCTCCAACCGATCGGTTCGTCCGGTCATCGTGCATCTCGTCATGGCCGCCACCAACTCGTCTCGCTCCTCGAACCGGTCATCAGTCGATCGGTTCACTCCTTGAACTGATCGTCTGGAACGTCAACCAATCGGTTCACATCTTGAACTGATCGTCTCAGCTGTCGTCTGCATGTCCTTCGTTCTTTGACATAACAAGAAATAAAATCTATTCTAATTTTACATTGCTTAAAAGGGAAACCCCGAGTTACATTCGGGGGGAGCAAAGGTAGGAAATAATCTCGAATTATTTCGAGTTACATCAGGAATAGGAGAGGGAAGATCGGTGCACAGACCGAGATGCAAGAAACCACATGCAACCATACACAAATAGGGTTTATTGGCCATAACCATGCTATACATCCACCACAAAACTCGTTTAAGGGAGACACGTATCGAGTGCATTAATAATACATATCATATATGTAATTTGGGATTTCTGGATTTAGGATTGGACATGCATAAAGGCAATATTATTCGCATCGTATGCAATAAATAAAGGTGACAAACCAAAATCTATCATATCGATATTCCTAAAATATAGAGCAGTTGACGTGGCTCTGATACCACTATTGGGTTTTAGGGGAGGCAGAGAAGGCAGCGGAAACAAAAATTTTCTCCCCCAAACCCGGAACAAGGAAACGCATCAACGTCTATACAATAGGAAAGGGATGGTTTGTGGAATCATACCTTGTCCCGAGGCTTTCTCGGCGACAATACCTCCGCCTTGCGCGGTCTTCACCTCCGGTCTTGGACGGTGTCTGTGCAGCTCCTGGTTGCACCGGGACTGACGGCTCCTCCTCTCACCAGACTGTCGGGGTTGACAGTTGTTCTCCTGAGCGGCAGAAACCTCCCGCCTCTGAAGTAGTCCACCCGGACCACCTGGAACACCACACTCCTTGTCCCACAAGGAAGTGGATGGAGTCGCACCCTCCTATTGATGTACTAGTCACCAACACACTCTCCTGCCTCCAGTTGCAACTACAGTTGTCTTTCCCTTGCTGCACCTCCCTTTGCGAGTAGCACTTGCTCGGGCTCTCTCCCGGTTACCAAAACCAGATAGAAGGACAACTTTGCAGAGAAACTGGTTGCACTGATTTGTACTTTGAGAAGCCCCCAACACTCGTATTTATATAGGAGGGTCATGGGACATGGTTCTCTATCCCGGGCAATGTGGGACTAAAAGCAGGAGTAGAAGGGTTTGTGATTTTCCATAAAAGCAACCAACTCGCAGCCTGAACCGATCGTTTCACAATTGAAACGGTCGGTTGGGGACCTGAACCGGTCGGTTCACAAGTGAACCGGTCGGTTGGTGGTCCTGGTCAGTTCTCGATTGACTTTCCTTCTTTTGTTTCTAATTGGTATTGAATACCAATCCTTGTTCCAATCAAATTGGGCAAGTGAAACGCAAGGAAAATTCTCACCAATTCTACTTTCCCAACTTGCTCGGTTGAACTAGTTGAATCGATCATTTCAACAGTTGACGCAATCGGTTCACCCTGATCTTGTGCCAATCGGCTCAACACTTGAGCCGACCGGTTCAGCAACCTCAGTCGACCGGTTCATCACATGAGCCGATCGGTTGGGAGTATTGACGTGTATTTTACTACGCGCTTAAACGCAAGTATACGCGTCGAGTAATATAGGCCTTGTGAGGCCCGAGTCGAACTCAGGGATACGTGAATTATTGGGGACTTTTACTAACTAATCGCAATCAGCTAGACCGATTAACAAAGTAGGGTTTTGTTGTTGAAATTAAAAGAAAATAAAAATCAAACAAAGAAAACAATCGATTAAAGGTTAATTTAATCAATTCAAAGGGATATCTTTAGGATGGCGGTTTCACCGCGGGTCAACATTGTATTAGGTTTCATATAATTCCTCACACTTCTCTCTCTATCCGGGTAGTGGCCTGAAATGAGAATTACCCACTGTCGTGGTGTAATTCACTACTTAGGTTTAGGTTGATTCCACCGTCGTAGTTAGCATTCCCCTAAGCTAAGCGCATTAAAAACGGTCTCTCAGTTCCCACCATTAATTTTACAACTCCTTTATCAAGGGTTTTATTAATTAATGTAGATTTCGTCTCTTTTCAACCGTTAATCCTTCTGTTGAAGTGATTAAGGGTGTTAAGTTATTATTATGGCGATCAAGCATAACAATAGAAATGGAGAAAACGAATCTATACCACGGATTTGAGAGAGAAACTATGAATTATCAATATAAAAATGTCATACAATGTATTCCCGGGCTACTCCCGGTCCTAAAGATTGAAGGTTTTAGCCTCTCATGTTCATCTCACACGAATACATGGTAGAAATTGGGGAATTCATAAGAAAAACGGGAAATAAATGGGAAAACCCCTGAACGGAGAAGAACCGGTGGATCCTTGGCGTAGAACACGAGCTTCCCCGCCTATCGGTGGTGGAAATCGTCTTCGGCAGCATCCGAATCACTCGGGATGAGCTTCTCGGCCTCCGTTCTCCTCTTTCTCCTCCTCGGCACTCGTGCAATCCAAAATGAGATCCCCTTTTCGTGTGGGCGGCCGTCATTAGGTATAAGTCCCTAATTAGGTCGTCAAATAACAACAGCCATCCGATCGAGATCAAAACAGATCCAACGCATATCTGCCGGCGTTGATACCATCGACGCGGGTCGATGGTATCGACGCAGGTCGATGGTATCGACGCCGCGGATTAGCGGCAGCTTTCCTTTCTTTTATTCTGAGCGCCTGTGGTGATCTCGATACCATCGACTTGGGCGTCGATGGTATCGACTCCTATAGCGTCGGTTTTGTCTTCTAGCGACGTTGTAGCTCTCCTTGTGTCGATGGCATCGACTTTCGTCGATGGTATCGACTGCATCCTCGCCTGCAGCCTGTGGCTTGGTCGATGGTATCGAATTCCGTCGATGGTATCGACGGAAGCAAATACTTGTTTTTCCTGAAATCTCACAACAAGACCAAGTAAATCCACACAAATAATAATATTATGATAAATAATGCTCAAAATAGTAAAACAAAAGGGGATTTGACATAATATGAAGGCAAAGACCGAAATGAGTGAATTATGCAATATTATCCATAAAAATGAGTAATTAGAGCACAAAACACATATGAAAAAGGTCTATAAATGTGACTCAAAATCATCGCATCAAACTCCCCTAAGCTTAAACATTGCTCGCCCTCGAGCAACTAATCCTTAGAATAGAATTGCAGATGTCAACTAAAAATCAACACACCAACCCACATCACACATGACTCCCACTGGACGTTCTCAAACCGGCCGTTCCTAATCACGGAACAGTAATTACCCTACAGGCGACAATAATCATCAATAAGAAAAATTATCCTTCAAACCGATGAACACTATCACATAAGGCAGTTAACATAATAAGGTTCACCGATTCAACATTGGTGCATCTTGTGATCGCCTACACTACGTTGCTCGCCCTAACTACCATCTACATGGAAGCAGTTCTCCTGATAAACATGAGTGAGGAGAAAATCACAGTGGCCTACCAATCCGAGCAACGGGTGGATGGAATGGGTGGTTCATGGAAGAATTTGGAACTATTACACAGTTTCAAAATGCATAAAACAAAATGTCCTAAATGATGCAAATGCACATTAGAAATGCCCTAATGCCTAAAATTGGGTGAAATGATGCATGCACTACCCTTCCACCTCAAAAAGAGATAGAAATCTAATTAAGCCACATCATGTACTCAATTTCCTTGTTATGCAAGTGATCTCATGTTCCTTTCTCCCTCTTATTCCATTTCCTTCTAAATTCTCTCTTTTTTTTCTTTTCTCAATTTTTTTCAGATTTTCAGAATTTTTTTTTTCTCTTAGCCCACATATCCATAATTGCTTAGAGATACATGTGTTAGGCTATTTTCTTCATGATTGGAAATCTTTGCGACATTTCGAAGGTATGGAACAGTTTAGATCACTTTTGAGGAAAAACTGAGATACATGGTGTACTCTATGCATGAAAATCATGAAAGTTATGAGTGCAACTACATGACATGCACCTAAAGGTAATGTGCATGAATCACTATACATTTTTTTTCGTTTTATGCAAAAGTATGAAAATAACAATGCAAATCCTATCTACATGCTATGCACGCAAGAAGGAATTAAAATTGTACTTTACTTCCAATTCTTTGGTAGATTATGGAAAAATATGAAGTGGAATGATCATAAGATTAAGTTACTGAACCTTAGAAAAATATCATGTGTCCCTCATTACTGACATGTGTAGTAGTTCAAAGGGTTCTTTCTCTTATATCCAATTAAGGTCTCATTACCATTTGATTAGGTTAGGCTCAAACAACCGTTACTATCCACTTTTCATGAGTCAACGGGGGTGTGGGTGTGACATATTGCTTCAAAGTTGACATAATCAATCATTTTCATAGGACAAGTTCCCCAAGGACAACCAAGTTAAGCTATCCAAAAGACACAAAAATTTTAAAATTCCCTTAAATTTCCCATGAATACACAGCGAGATGACAACTTTTACGACATCCACAGTTACACTAGATAGATATGGATCCTAAACAAAAACTAAAAATGCAAGAACAAATAGCAAACAAAAACTAAAAACAACAAAAGAAAAAGATAGAGCTGTTCCAGCTACCCCCCTAAGCTTGAATTCGACTATGGCCTCATAGTCAAAAACAATCTTAAGAGTGGAACAGAGATACCAGATCAGTCCAATGGTGGTGGAGGCGGGTACTGCCAGGGTCGTGGGGTCCGGATTTGCTCTGGATGATGTGACTGCATTTGACCAATAACCCCGTCTTGAATAACTGACACCGACACTGCTGTGTGCCCGTCGATACCATCGACGGAAGTCGATGGTATCGACTCGCTAATTAGGGAAACTGCCTCGCGAGTCCGGCCGCCGCCTTTTTCATTTGAAAATGTCGATACCATCGACCTGTGTGTCGATGGTATCGACTCCACTGAGTCGATTTCTTCTGAAAATCTCCAGAGATCTCGATGGTATCGACTGGCATGTCGATACCATCGACCATTATTGTGCCACCTGCCTGTAGGTAAGTCGATACCATCGACGGGGCCGTCGATAGTATTGACTCAGTGCAATTTTTGCAGCTGTCAACCTGAACCCATGTCGATACCATCGACCAGTGTATCGATGGTATCGACCCTGCCTGTGCCTGCACATTAAACAAACGGATCAAGGTATCTTCTTTAAACTAAAATTTAAACAAAATAAAAGCAATCTATAACTACAACTAAACTATCCTAATGTACCAATGGTTGGGTTGCCTCCCAACAAGCGCCCTTCTTTAACGTTTTAGGCTAGACGTATGACAGTCATCATCTTTTCACCTTGGGGACTGCACTTAGAGGATCATGCGGTAATTTGAATTCAACACGATCTCCTCCAATGCCCAAAGACAAAGTACCTCTCCCTAAGGCAGTCACAACGTCTGCCGTTGCTTGAAACGGTCTTCCTAGGAGAATTTCACAACTTTAGAGTGGTGGCATATCCATGATGACAAAGTCCACAGGAAATATGAATCTATCCACTTTGACGAGAACATCTTCACATACTCCATAGGGTCTCACGGTAGACCCATCTGCCAATTCAATTGTTGCAGCCAACTTCTTTATCTCTTTTAACCCCAGCTTTTGAAATGTAGCCAAAGGCATGAGATTTATACTAGCGCCAGAATCACATTGCGCTTTAGGGAAATGTTGACCACCTATTGAACACGGAATGTAAAAACCTCCTGGGTCTTTTCTCTTCTTTGGTGAATTCCCGTGAATCATAGAGCTCACCGTCTCATTCATCCAATAAATTTCATCGTCTTTTATCCGCCTCTTCTTATTAATGATTTCCTTGATGAACCTCCCATAGGCGGGTACTTTCTCAATCATCTCCACTAGTGGAATATTGATGTGGAGTTTTCGGAATATTTCCATGAATTTCCTATAGTGTCGGTGCTCCTTCTTCGGCTTCGGATTGTCCCGACTTGACACATCTGCCGCATTGACACGCTTATGAGGAGACACATATGAGATTTTCGGGGTCAACTCCCCTAAGCTTGCTTCAATCACTCCCTCGGACGTGGTCTTTGGCGAAACATCCTTAATAGTAACAACTTGTTGTGGTTTCTCTCTCACGTTCGCTGTCTCCGCACGTGCACAAGCAACCTGCAACTCTTCTTCTTGCCTAGATGGAGATACAATATTCATAACTCTCTCTGATTTTCTGAAGAAATGGTTTCCGCCCGACAATCTATAGTAAGTACGTGGATACGGTATTGCCGGTGTTGCATTCACATTGAAAGTTATTTTTCTTTCTTCTACAACTTCTTGCACCTGAGATTTCTCCTCACTGTTTACCACAGACATATACTTGACCTGATGGTGTGCTTGTGCCACATTTGCATTCTCGGCTGGTTTCTGTTGGTTGGCGTGCTTAATGGCCGCCACTTCACTCGAAATCTGTGCCACAGTGGTTTCCAATGCCTGCATTTGTGCTCCATGGCTTTGCAGCGTCTGCCCAAACTTGGTTAGAATATCACCTTGAGATTGTAATTCCTTACCAAACATGGCCATCATCTCTTGGTTTTGCTGTACCATTTGACTTAGTAATTCAGTGTTCTTGTCCTCAGCTCTTGGCTGTGGCTTGGCATCTGGATCCTGCAGAAAATTATTCGGATCCTTCCATGAAAATTTTTTATCTTTCCTCCATGCATAGTCATTGTTTCTATAACCCTATTGTTGCATGAATTTTACTTGGGCCTCCTCATCGTCAGCTGCATCTTCCTTAGTCAGCAGTTTCTTAGCTAGAAGATCTAACTTATCGTTCAGCTCCCTAACTATTCTGGATTCACCAGCAACTCTTGCTTGCTCAGCTGGGCCTCTTTCTCTTTCTCCTCAAGATTGCTTTCGTGCCATGTTCTTTAGTATTTCCCAGCATCTTGTATTAGTGTTATTTAAGAAGAATCCGGAACCAGCCGAGTCCAAGTTGCTTCTATCATGCTCGGAGAGAGCAAAGTAGAAGATCTTAACCTGTGTCTCCTTGTCCAGTCCATGATGTGGACATCTCCTCAACATGACTTGGAATCGCTCACAAGTCTCAGAATAAGTTTCACCCGCCTGTTGGGTGAAATTGTGGATCTTCCGGATCATATCATTGGTCTTCTCAGGAGGGAAGAACCTCTCGAAGAAAACCTCCACCATATGATTCCATGATTCGACAAACTCATCGTCGAGGTTATGAAGCCACTCTCGCGCTGCTCCTGCCAGTGAACTTGGGAACAACTTGAGATACAACGCATCTTGTGGAAATCGGTCTATCTTCACCATATCACAGTTCTCCACGAACTGGCTGATGTGGGCAACCGGATCTTCATTCTTCATCCCGTGAAATGCGTTTGATTTAACCAAATTAATCAGAGCCGGGTCGATCTTGTATGTCGGTATGTTGATCGCCTGCTTCTTTATGGGCCCCTTTGATGCTGAGGAAGAAGACGCCTTGATCTTCTCCCATATTGTCTGTGCTTTAGCCATTTCTTCTTCTTGTTCTTGCTCTGAATCAGAATTTATATCACTTTGGTACTCCTGCTCGTAGTAGTCCTCGTCCTCTGGTCCCGGGTGTGGGACCTCAGGTGTGCGATTCGCATAGTCGGTACTACGCGTATGCACCATGTAAAGTACCTGAAATAAGAAGATCGGGGTTCAGTACTATGCTTTGAACGAGTAAACACAATTATACAGAAATTTAAGATATTTAAAATTGTTTCAAAATAATAAAAAAAAGATGTGGCCTAGAGTGGCCGCTCTTAGCACTCAAAGTGCCAATAATTCACCGTGTCCCCGGCAACGGCGCCAAAAACTTGACGTGTATTTTACTACGCACTTAAATGCAAGTATACGCGTCGAGTAATATAGGCCTTGTGAGGCCCGAGTCGAACTCAGGGATACGTGAATTATTGGGGACTTTTACTAACTAATCGCAATCAGCTAGACCGATTAACAAAGTAGGGTTTTGTTGTTGAAATTAAAAGAAAATAAAAATCAAACAAAGAAAACAATCGATTAAAGGTTAATTTAATCAATTCAAAGGGATATCTTTAGGATGGCGGTTTCACCGCGGGTCAACATTGTATTAGGTTTCATATAATTCCCCACACTTCTCTCTCTATCCGGGTAGTGGCCTGAAATGAGAATTACCCACTGTCGTGGTGTAATTCACTACTTAGGTTTAGGTTGATTCCACCGTCGTAGTAATCATTCCCCTAAACTAGGCGCATTAAAAATGGTCTCTCAGTTCCCACCATTAATTTTACAACTCCTTTATCAAGGGTTTTATTAATTAATGTAGATTTCGTCTCTTTTCAACCGTTAATCCTTCTGTCGAAGTGATTAAGGGTATTAAGTTATTATTATGGTGATCAAGCATAATAATAGAAATGGAGAAAACAAATCTATACCACGGATTTGAGAGAGAAACTATGAATTATCAATATAAAAATGTCATACAATGTATTCCCGGGCTACTCCCGGTCCTAAAGATTGAAGGTTTTAGCCTCTCATGTTCATCTCACACGAATACATGGTAGAAATTGGGGAATTCATAAGAAAAACGGGAAATAAATGGGAAAACCCCTGAACGGAGAAGAACCGGTGGATCCTTGGCGTAGAACACGAGCTTCCCCGCCTATCGGTGGTGGAAATCGTCTTCGGCAGCGTCCGAATCACCCGGGATGAGCTTCTCGGCCTCCGTTCTCCTCTTTCTCCTCCTCGGCACTCGTGCAATCCAAAATGAGATCCCCTTTTCGTGTGGGCGGCCGTCATTAGGTATAAGTCCCTAATTAGGTCGTCAAATAACAACAGCCGTCCGATCGAGATCAAAACAGATCCAACACATATCTGCCGGCGTCGATACCATCGGCGCGGGTCGATGGTATCGACGCCGCGGATTAGCGGAAACTTTCCTTTCTTTTATTCTGAGCGCCTGTGGTGATCTCGATACCATCGACTTGGGCGTCGATGGTATCGACTCCTGTAGCGTCGGTTTTGTCTTCTAGCGACGATGTAGCTCTCCTTGTGTCGATGGCATCGACTATCGTCGATGGTATCGACTTTCGTCGATGGTATCGACTGCATCCTCGCCTGCAGCCTGTGGCTTGGTCGATGGTATCGACTTCCGTCGATGGTATCGACGGAAGCAAATACTTGTTTTTCCTGAAATCTCACAACAAGACCAAGTAAATCCACACAAATAATAATATTATGATAAATAATGCTCAAAATAGTAAAACAAAAGGGGATTTGAAATAATATGAAGGCAAAGACCGAAATGAGTGAATTATGCAATATTATCCATAAAAATGAGTAATTAGAGCACAAAACACATATGAAAAAGGTCTATAAATGCGACTCAAAATCATCGCATAAAGTACAGGTTGTGGAGAATCAGTCAATTGCGATTTCAATCAATCCGATACTGCAATCAATGTGTCCAACACCTTGAACAATATGATATTGAGCTATCAATTGATTGAGTGTTTAATTGAACTACTAAACTCCTTTAGTAATCAATCTAAACATTGCTTGTGGACAAAACTCCTCTTCCAGGTTAAATCCTATGTGTGTGACCCTGCAGGTCCATTTCACGTTGGCAGTGAAAGTCCATAACACTTATGACTTCACAAGCAAAGAGCGGTGCCTAGTCACACATCAGTGCTACCCAAGTGAAAGTAGAAAGTTGGAGAACAACTTTCAATCCTACAATCTGTGAATGGTGTTACAGTGAATGTATAATTTCTTTGTCACTGATATCCCAAATGAACTCGAGGCATGGAACAATCATCCTGTCAACGTTCATTCACTTTCTTGATCTCAGAGTAGATTGAACGAGATATGTATGACATCAACATCACATACTGATTCACACATGCGTGCGCACGCCTATCTCAATCCTACTCATCAAGTGGCCTTGGATATCAAACTCCCTCAGGAGGGACAAATCCCATATCTATCACTCACCCCTCAAAAGCCCCATGTGTCAAAGCCACCCAATCATCACCTTTATAACAACCCATGTTTCAGGACTGCGTTTGATGATGTCAAAGTGTACCCAACCACATGTGTTGAGTGTAGTGATTTCAGGTCAAAGAATCACACTCACCACCTGTTGGGTTTTAGGGGAGACGGAGAAGGCAGCGGAACCAAAAAATTTTCTCCCCCAACCCATACCGAGGAAACGCGTCAACGTCTATATAATGGGAAAGGATGGTTTATGGAATCATACCTTGTCCCGAGGCTTGCTCGGCGACAATACCTCGCGCAATGTGCGGTCTTCAACTCTGGTCTTGGACGGTGTCTGTGCAGCTCCTGGTCGCACCGGGACTGACGACTCCTCCTCCTACCAGACTGTCATATGACAGTTGTCCTCCTGAGCGGCAGTGTCCTCCCGCCTCTGTAGTAGTCCACACGGACTACTTGGAACTCCACTCTCCTTGTCCCACAAGGAAGTGGAAGGAGTCGCACCCTCCTGTTGACGTACTAGTCGCCAACACACTCTCCTGCTGCCAGTTGCAACTGCAGTTGTCCTTCCCTTGCTGCACCTCCCTTTTGCGTGAAACACTTGCTCGGGATCTCTCACGGTTACCAAAACCAGAGAGAACGACAACTTCGCAAAGCAACCAGCTTGCATTGAGTTGTGCTTTGAGAAGCCCCCAATACCCCTATATATATAGGTGGGTCATGGGACAGGGTTCTCTGTGCCCGGCAATACGGGACTAAAGCAGGAGTAGAAGGGTTCGAGATTTTTCCACAAAAAGCAACCGGTTCGCAACTTGAAACGATCGGTTCACAACTGAACCGATCGGTTCGGCCATTGAGCCGATCGGTTGGACCTGAGCCGATCGTTTGGGGCACTCCAACCGATCGGTTGGTGCCCTGAACCGATCGGTTCATGGTCCTAATCCGGCTCAAAAAGACTTTCCTTGTTTCGTTCTCAATTGGTATCGTATACCAATGTTATTCCCAATTGAATTGGGCAATTTGAAATCAAAGAAAAAATCTTGCCGACATGACTTTCCCAACTGGTCGGTTGCACCAGTTGAGCCGATCGGTTCAACTCTTGAACCGGTCGTTTCAACCTGGGCATGAGCCGATTGGCCTGGACACTCCAGCCGATCGGTTCAGCACCTCAGCCGACCGGTTCATCACATGAGCCGATCGGTTGGGAGCACAGGTTGGGCAAAATCAGTCAATTGCGATTTCAATCAATCCGATACTCCAATCAATGCGTCCAACACCTTGAACCATATGATTTTGAGCTATCGACTGATTGAGTGTTTAATTGAACTACTAAACTCCTTTAGTAATCAATCTAAACATTGCTTGTGGACAAAACTCCTCTTCCAGGTTAAATCCTATGTGTGTGACCCTGCAGGTCCATTTCACGTTGGCAGTGAAAGTCCATAACACTTATGACTTCACAAGCAAAGAGCGGTGTCTAGTCACACATCAGTGCTACCCAAGTGAAAGTAGAAAGTTGGAGAACAACTTTCATCCTACAATCCGTGAATGGTGTTACAGTGAATGTATAATTCCTTTGTCACTGATATCCCGAATGAACTCAAGGAACAGTCATCCTGTCAACGTTCATTCACTTTCTTGATCTCAGAGTAGATTGAAGGAGATATGTATGACATCAATATCACATATTGATTCACACATGCGTGTGCACACCTATCTCAATCCTACTCATCAAGTGGCCTTGGATATCAAACTCCCTCAGGAGGGACAAATCTCATATCTATCACTCACCCCTCAAAAGCCCCATGTGTCAAAGCCACCCAATCATCACCTTTATAACAACCCATGTTTCAGGACTGTGTTTGATGATGTCAAAGTGTGCCCAACGACATGTGTTGAGTGAAGTGATTTCAGGTCAAAGAATCACACTCACCACCATCACTGTGAGTACTGACTGTGACTACCATCTCATGGTTCCATGTGTCAAACTCACGGTGGGTCTGTCCGGTACCTTGTTCTCTAACAAGTACCTATGTGTTTGGTTTGATATCTCTATATCATGACTAATGAGATTCCGTCATCAACCAACACCACAATCTAGTCTTGTGTGTCATTGCTGTCTATCTACCTTCCACAATGACATCCGACTAGGGACATAACAACAATGTACAAACTCTTAGCATCCGTATGATCTCATCGTTCAGGTCCTCAACCTGAAAGCGTACGTCATTGAGTACTGTCATTCTCTAGACATTCAATCTGTTCTATCACTATCTCATATGACTGAACCAGAAAGAATTGGAAGCTTGCCTTTGATGTTTATCAAAACAATCTTAATGTATCCCACCAATCATCCCATGATTGGCTCTCAGGGCATACATACCAACAGACTCCCACTTGCACTGCGAGCCAATCACCCTTGAATCATATTCATAGTGATCTTCAAACATGTCCCACATGTTATTGTGCTCTTAGTGCGAACATAGTGAGTAATGACAACACCTTGCCAAAGTCAGTATAAATTGCATGTCTCTCATCTCTTCGCTGTACGTCACACGTATGAGATGGAGTTGCCGTAATATGCGATCTAGTATTCCTTTTCTAACCTTTAGCCACATTGCATGATCAAGGATTCCAGACTTGTCATCAATGACCGGAATATCTATAAGTTCATCTCATGAACTTCTAGATCCATATAGTATCCACTGATGTTCTCTAACACACGGATACTCGACATTTCCCTTTTAAATGGTTTTATTGGAACATTTCCAATAATCAACGAAATTTCACTTTTATACATCCTATATATATTTTGCAATCAATTTTCTGTCCTTTCGGAAGTTCGCATCAATGTAACTCTTTACATCGAACTCTTCCTTATCTCCATAGAACTAGTACTTCCCAAGTACTTATCAAGTTCTTATGGTATTCTAGTAACCCTTACTGGAAGTAGACAGACATCCACTCGTCATGTCCTACATACGAGTTATCAGGATGAGCACATCATATTGCCATGTCCTACATACAAGATGATGAATGCATTTTATTCTTGCCATGTCATACATGCAAGACAATGGGATGATTACATACATGATAGATCCATATCTATTCTTAGTGTTCCCATTCTTCATAAGAATTGGACACTTGGCCTTGGGATACTAATATCCATATAACATGGACAAGTTTTCTCCCACTGAATCTGTGCATACTGAACCCTTCAGTACAGATTGCCAATGTATGCTCTCTCTTTTCCAGGTCAAGAGATTTGTCGAGAACTATCTCTATAGATCTCTATTCCTATCATATAGGAAACATCTCTATCTTCCTTAACGATAATTTCCACTTTTGGATTTCCATTCTAGAACATTTCCATTTCACATCAATATGTGGAATGTGAATACGCTCCCACTAAATCACAGATCCCGTCTTTATCTTTGACATATCAGTCAAACCCTTTGACTATATCATCAAAGTAAAGATCCAATTCTGAGTTGCTTGTACTCAATCAATCACATTGATCAGTCCATTGTAACTTATAGACTTCATTTACATTAGTGGATTCATAAACCTTATAGGTTGTGTCACATACACATCCTTATTTTATTCCTCATAGGAATGCGGTTTTAGTATCCATATGCCAAATGTCTCAGTCATTAAGTTGCAACCAACAAGCATCATCCTTCTCAAAATGTTATCCATGTGTCTTAACACTTAAGACTCATTTGCACTTATGGATTTCATCCAATGATTGCTACCATCAAGGTCATACCTTATGGTTCACATGGAAATCATTTAGGATGTAATGATCATAAATCATAACTCAAAGTTCAGTTCCTCATACTCATCTAGATAGTTGACTCATCACATGAACAACTCATCACATAGATAATTGAGGTGTATCTGTTAAAGATATAAGAACTCACAACCCTTGTGATTCTTAATTTCTTTTATTAGTGTGGGGTATTCTTTTATTAAGAAGAATTATGTTATTTGATAATCATTCTCTAACTCCTTAGAGTATGATTCCTTCTTGATTCCGACATCACCATGCCTTAATCATGAGTTCACTATGATACACTATCATAATCACTCATAAGGATCTCAAACATTTGGTCCAAGTATTTCATTCTTTGATCTCATCAAGAATTAATACTTTACCAAATTTGTACTTCATCTATGATAATCTTGAACACTTCAAGATATTCATATTGGTATTTCTCTAAACACCAATTGAAGTATTAGCATTTATTCCAATAGGTGTGTAAATACATCACATGTATTATACCTAATAGGACAATCATTCTCCCACTACCATTAGTGAAGATTGATTAATCATGTACAAGAGATCCATGTCTCTTACTGGTTCTCTAACCAAAAGAGTCTAGATTTATCCATCATATGGAAACTAGAAATGAATTTCTTATGATATATGCTAATTTAATTGTTTGAGTTATCAATAACTTTAGGTATCATTTTATCTTATGCATACCATGTATCACAAGATAAACAAGGCATTGCCACAAAGATCATATCTTTAAGATTGAAACATCAACTTTATTAATTGCCATCATTGTCATACAATATTCAAGAATAAAGTGTTTCTATCTATTGGCAATATATGAAATAGAAGTTCTTAACTCTATTTCGTGCCCTTTAGGCTGAAATAAACTGAAAGATACTCCTATCTATGGCAGCAACACTTGCTCCAATGATAAGTACTTCTTTCTTGGTCCTTTCACAAAGGCCATCACTTCTTGGCGGATATTGCATATCATATATGACATATCCATATCTTGGTATCATATACCTCGGATAAAGAAGTGGTTCATTTCATGATACCTTAGGTGGAGATCTCCATCCCCTCCTTCATCTTCTTTTGTTCTTCCAGATATAGAGGGCAATCCCTCATACGCCCTTTCCCCATGTGTCTTGAGGCTGAAGACGGCTTGGATTGTCGGCTAGCATCAGAACACTTCTTAGCTCTGCCCTTGTCCTTGCCCTTAAGATTACCTTTTCTTTGATCATATCAAAGACTATGGTTTGTCTCTCTTCATCTTTGCCTCTACTATCCTCAACATGTCCAACAACTCTGTCAACGCTTGTCAAAGTTGTTCATGTTGTAGCTTATCATGAATTTTATGATTCTCACAACATTTGCAGTATCATACCAATACCCAACTCTTGGCTCAGAGGGAATCCTTCTTAATCAGGTTTTCCACATACCCAATCACATTGAGTGTGCGAATACCTTACTGGATCTCCTTCTGTCATGACATACTAGGACAGTATCTTGGAGACATCATATGTCTCATGTTGTCTCTGCAACTCATAGTTCAGAGAACACAACATCAAACACTCCTCATCAATGTCATGCTCAGTATGCTTCCATAAGCATACTTTCAACCATTGATGTGGTGGGATCGAGTTCATCTGGTTCTGGTATAACTAGGACTTAGAGCTTTCGCTCTTTGATTGAGAACACTTCTCATCATCATCCTAACCAGTCGTGGAATTATTCCCATTTAATTTGTTGGTCTCAAAGACCGATCGCAAATAAAGTGATTTGTTGATTAACCATTTATATTAACAAAAAGGAAATATATGCAATTTTAGTCCAAAACTCTTTTTGACTTGTTTGATTGATTTGAAAGGTTGACGATATAATTAGGCCTTTAATTAATTATCGCTCCCACTATTTTACTTCAAATTGATAGCCCTCACCATCAATTTGGAAGATTGCAGCGTACAACCTTCTAGTGGGCAAGATCCTGAAATCCTCTAAGTCGTGGACCAGCTTGGGCTGTCACCCACAACATAGATCTCTCAGGTAGGCAACTTTTGCCAATTGCATCATATGCAACTCTTGATAAGATGTCATCTACAACTCCTTGCAATGATCATCTCCATGCCTCAAAGTGCTAGATCCTATCTAGGTCACCTTGTTAAGTCCGACCCAAAGCAAACACGATGAACATGCACCCTGCTTGGGCAGACCCACACATTCATCCTTCACGCTTCCACGAGATAGATGGTGCACCACGCTTGGGTGTGCCCACACTTGGTCGATCAAGCTTTTCACGTGTGTCGCATTTGGAAGGCATCTAAAACTTAAAATTTTAATGAGGGATTTGGTTTTATATACATATACATATCCAATCACCACAATACATAGTATGTATCATATACATGCTATATCCCACAGAAAACATGCACAAAACGATAAAAAGCGATGATTATGGCCATCCTAATGTGATTCCTCGAGCCAAGAGGAATCACGGTCATCTAGGTCTACATCACATGCAACCTGTACAAGATGAACTCTGTGCCTTGCCATCCGAGATGATCAACTCATCACATGAATGATCTGTACTCTCCAGCCGGTCGTCTGGGTGCCACCAGCCGATCGGTTGGCTCTTCCAACCGATCGGTTCACCTGGTCGTCGTTCATCTCGTCATGTCCGCCACCCGCTCGTCTCGCTCCTCGAACCGGTCATCAACCGATCGGTTTACTCCTTGAACCGACCGTCTGGAACGTCAACCGATCGGTTCACGCCTTGAACCGATCGTTTCAGCTGTCGTCTTGATGTCCGCCGGTCTTCGACATAACAGGAAATAAAATCTATCCTAATTATTACATTGCTTTAAAAAAAGGGGAAACCCCGAGTTACATTCGGGGGGAACAAAGATAGGAAAGAATCTCAAATTATTTCGAGTTACATCAGGAATAAGAGAGGGAAGATCGGTGCGCAATCCGAGATGCAAGAAACCACAAACAACCACACACAGATAGGGGTTTATAGGCCATAACCATGCTACACACATCCACCACAAAACTCATTTAAGGGCGACGCGTATCAAGTGCATTAATAATACATATCATATATGTAATTAGGGATTTGTGGATTTAGGATTGGACATGCATAAAGCCTATATTATTCGCATCACATGCAATAAATAAAGGCGACAAACCAAAATCGATCATATCGATATTCCTAAAATATAGAGCAGTTGACGTGGCTCTGATACCACTGTTGGGTTTTAGGGGAGACGGAGAAGGCAGCGGAAACAAAAAATTTTCTCCCCCAACCCATACCGAGGAAACGCGTCAACGTCTATATAATAGGAAAGGATGGTTTGTGGAATCATACCTTGTCCCGAGGCTTGCTCGACGACAATACCTCGCGCAATGCGCGGTCTTCAACTCCGGTCTTGGACGGTGTGTGTGCAGCTCCTGGTCGCACCGGGACTGACTCCTCCTCCTCCTACCGGACTGTCAGATGACAGTTGTCCTCCTGAGTGGCAGTGTCCTCCCGCCTCTGTAGTAGTCCACACGGACTACCTAGAACTCCACTCTCCTTGTCCCACAAGGAAGTGGAAGGAGTCGCACCCTCCTGTTGACGTACTAGTCGCCAACACACTCTCCTGCTGCCAGTTGCAACTGCAGTTGTCCTTCCCTTGCTGCACCTCCCTTTTGCGGGAAGCACTTGCTCGGGATCTCTCACGGTTACCAAAACTAGAGAGAACGACAACTTCGCAAAGCAACTGACTTGCATTGAGTTGTGCTTTGAGAAGCCCCCAATACCCTTATATATATAGGCGGGTCATGGGACAGGGTTCTCTGTGCCCGGAAATACGGGACTAAAGCAGGAGTAGAAGGGTTCGAGATTTTTCACAAAAAGCAACCGGTTCGCAACTTGAAACGATCGGTTCACAACTGAACCGATCGGTTCGGCCATTGAGCCGATCGGTTGGACCTGAGCCGATCATTTGGGGCACTCCAACCGATCGGTTGGTGCCCTGAACCGATCAGTTCATGGTCCTAATCCGACTCAAAAAGACTTTCCTTGTTTCGTTCTCAATTGGTATCGTATACCAATGTTATTCCCAATCGAATTGGGCAATTTGAAACCAAAGAAAAAATCTTGCCGACATGACTTTCCCAACTGGTCGGTTGCACCAGTTGAGTCGATCGGTTCAACTCTTGAACCGGTCGTTTCAACCTGGGCATGAGCCGATCGGCCTGGACACTCCAGCCGACCGGTTCAGCACCTCAGCCGACCGGTTCATCACATGAGCCGATCGGTTGGGAGCACAGGTTGGGCAAAATCAGTCAATTGCGATTTCAATCAATCTGATACTCCAATCAATGCGTCCAACACCTTGAACCATATGATTTGGAGCTATCGACTGATTGAGTGTTTAATTGAACTACTAAACTCCTTTAGTAATCAATCTAAACATTGCTTGTGGACAAAACTCCTCTTCCAGGTTAAATCCTATGTGTGTGACCCTGCAGGTCCATTTCACGTTGGCAGTGAAAGTCCATAACACTTATGACTTCACAAGCAAAGAGCGGTGTCTAGTCACACATCAGTGCTACCCAAGTGAAAGTAGAAAGTTGGAGAACAACTTTCATCCTACAATCCGTGAATGGTGTTACAGTGAATGTATAATTCCTTTGTCACTGATATCCCGAATGAACTCAAGGCATGGAACAGTCATCCTGTCAATGTTCATTCACTTTCTTGATCTCAGAGTAGATTGAAGGAGATATGTATGACATCAATATCACATATTGATTCACACATGCGTGCGCACGCCTATCTCAATCCTACTCATCAAGTGGCCTTGGATATCAAACTCCCTCAGGAGGGACAAATCCCATATCTATCACTCACCCCTCAAAAGCCCCATGTGTCAAAGCCACCCAATCATCACCTTTATAACAACCCATGTTTCAGGACTGCGTTTGATGATGTCAAAGTGTGCCCAACGACATGTGTTGAGTGTAGTGATTTCAGGTCAAAGAATCACACTCACCACCATCACTGTGAGTACTGACTGTGACTACCATCTCATGGTTCCATGTGTCAAACTCACGGTGGGTCTGTCCGGTACCTTGTTCTCTAACAAGTACCTATGTGTTTGGTTTGATATCTCTATATCATGACTAATGAGATTATGTCATCAGCCAACACCACAATCTAGTCTTGTGTGTCATTGCTGTCTATCTACCTTCCACAATGACATCCGACTAGGGACATAACAACAATGTACAAACTCTTAGCATCCGTATGATCTCATCGTTCAGGTCCTCAACCTGAAAGCATACGTCATTGAGTACTGTCATTCTCTAGACATTCAATATGTTCTATCACTACCTCATATGACTGAACCAGAAAGAATTGAAAGCTTGCCTTTGATGTTTATCAAAACAATCTTAATGTATCCCACCAATCATCCCATGATTGGCTCTCAGGGCATACATACCAACACCACCATCACTGTGAGTATTGACTATAACTACCATGTCATGGTTCCATGTGTCAAACTCACAGTGGGTCTGTCCGGTACACTTGTTCTCTAACAAGTACCTATGTGTTTGGTTTGATATCTCTATATCATGACTAATGAGATTCTGTCATCAACCAACACCACAATCTAGTCTTGTGTGTCATTGCTGTCTATCTACCTTCCACAATGACATCCGACTAGGGACATAACAACAATGTACAAACTCTTAGCATCCGTATGATCTCATCGTTCAGGTCCTCAACCTGAAAGCATACGTCATTGAGTATTGTCATTCTCTAGATATTCAATATGTTCTATCACTATCTCATATGACTGAACCAGAAAGAATTGGAAGCTTGCCTTTGATGTTTATCAAAACAATCTTAATGTATCCCACCAATCATCCCATGATTGGCTCTCAGGGCATACATACCAACACCACCATCACTGTGAGTATTGACTATGACTACCATGTCATGGTTCCATGTGTCAAACTCACGGTGGGTCTGTCCGGTACACTTGTTCTATAACAAGTACCTATGTGTTTGGTTTGATATCTCTATATCATGACTAATGAGATTCTGTCATCAACCAACACCACAATCTAGTCTTGTGTGTCATTGTTGTCTATCTACCTTCCACAATGACATCCGACTAGGGACATAACAAGAATGTACAAACTCTTAGCATTCGTATGATCTCATCGTTCAGGTCCTCAACCTGAAAGCATACGTCATTGAGTACTGTCATTCTCTAGACATTCAATCTGTTATATCACTATCTCATATGACTGAACTAGAAAGAATTGAAAGCTTGCCTTTGATGTTTATCAAATCAATCTTAATGTATCCCACCAATCATCCCATGATTGGCTCTTAGGGCATACATACCATCATTAACAACTAAGTACCATAATGATGCTATCAATCTATGTAGATATTAGTTTGATATTTGATGTTGATTAATGAATATAATGTTGATCTAACAACCTATGGTGACTTAATGATCACTGATGATAGTGGATCAGGTCTCCAAAACCTATGGTGAGTTAATTATATAGTTGTAGGATCAATTAATCCTTAGACCAATGGTTTCTGGGGTCACTTGATGCAATGGTCTTACCTTTGAAACATCCAATGGTTTTGGGTGACATTGTGGTATAGTGATATGGGTTGAATGATGATGGAACAAATGGAGGTTTACCCTTAATAAGGTAGTATTACCTATTCACTCATATGAATGGAAGGGTTGATAACCATATTGTGTTGATATGTAACCCTAATGAGGTATAGCTTGTTATACCTAGTTTTAATATAACTAAATGATGGTAATTGGGTATGGATAGTCCTTGAATGACTAATACAATCATGTATTACTCTATTACTATTGTTGAAACCCTAGTATGCTATAACCTAATGGTTACACCTTAATTCATGTGTGGGTTCATACTTGAGAATAATATGGAATGTGATGGTGAAGCTTCACCTTATGCATATATGATCCAATGGGGTTGGTGTGAGTTAGGGTTTGGGTATACGTGTTGATTAGTAACATTAATATAATTTATCTTATTAGGGTTTGGGTAATAGTGTTGATTAGTAACATTAATATAATTTATCTTGTTGAACCTTACTCTAATACAAATAGATAAAGATGAGTATTCATGTTTTACATGCTTATATGATGGAATGATGGTGGAATAACCTCCCTAACATGATCATAACATTAATGTGTATATTGGTGGTTATTAAAGACACATGGTTGATTCTTTCTTATGCTATTGCTATGATTGTTTATGAATATCTCCTTGCTCATTAATGCCATATTGTGCTGATCTAGTATATTATATGTAAGTGAAGTTGTCGATCCTTGTTATAAGGCATGGAAAGCTAATGATGATCTTATAGAGAATAGTATGATGGTCTTAATGACCTTTGGGCATGGTTGAGCCCAGAATGAGGTGTAATCCTCTTGTGTTGATAAGGGTTGATACCATGTGATATTGTGAAAAGGATTTATATCTTGTGATAGAATGTTGGTCTTAATGACCTTTGGGCATGGTTGAGCCTTGAATGATGTGTAATCCTCTTTTGTTGATAAGGGATGATACCCTGTGATATTGTGAAAGGGATTTATATCGTGTGATAGTATGATGGCTAGTGTAGCCTCCTGAATGGAAAGTGAATAGTACCATGTCATGATGAGATGAGAAATTATATTTCACACATTTTATATCTTTTGAAGCTGTGATATTTATATTCTTATTAGAAGTGAATTAGGGTTTGTATGTCCACTTGTTTGATGCAGCCTTATTTCACCCAATTGGCATAACTAATCAAGTGAAACTCTAATCATGTCGTGCCCTGTGCCATAGATCCATCTGAGTGTCAGAACTTGGCAGATGGTGAAATGATTATTCCTAAGGGAAACTCAGAGCACATACTATTGAGTATGTAGGGGTAGCAAGTTGAGGATATATCCTTGTCATCCCCAATGCAAGTTGTGGAGGATGGATATGGTCATCCCCAATTACGGTTGTACCTAAAATGGTAGGGTATGCGTACCCACCTCGTTTGAATAGTGTCATGACCTGTACCAAGGACGGACTAGGCTTTTAGAAGCTTGACCTTATGTGTCGCTGTGGCGGACCCGTACTGACCGGGGGCGGAGAAGATCTTAGGAGTCATGCTCTTCCTAGATATTGTATCGCACTGATTTTGACTTAGCAGTGGTCAGTTGGATTTTGAGTGGTATTCTCGAATTCCTCATGGCATAATAAAAGATGTAAGACAGCCGTGTAGCATATCTATTTCAGGTTATACACAATACTTCATATTGGATGATAACCCTTATTTATTTTCTTTTCATTGAGATCATGTTTAGTACAATAAGAGATAATAGATATGTTTATGTTGCAGTTATGCTCATGCTATAAGAATGCTTATGTTGTCAAACATACTGACACTGATGGTTAAGATGATGCTTCTAGCTATGTTTAATATTGTTAGCCATGCCTATGTAATTATAGATGCTTAAACTGCTAATCATACCTATGTGGTTAATTGTGATATGATGTTAGTTCTACTTACAATATAGATATGTTCCCTTTATTTGAGATGCCAATATTGATAGCCATGTTATGTTACTCGACATATTCATGATGTTAGGGATGCTTATGCTACTAGATTGCTTGTGATGTTAGAAAGGAAAATGATGATAGTCAAATTAATGATAATGATTATTATTAGATGCAATTTGATGATATAGGATAATGTAGGAAGATTTGTGGCCAACATTGATGATAAAATAGCAAGTATTAAAGACAAATCCCAGTTTGTCAAGAATTTCCAAAACCGGCGTCCGACGTCAGAAAAAACTCCATAATACCTTTTCGGAAAGGGAAACGAGCCAATAAAAGTAAATCACTGCTTAGCCGTGAGGTATACCCTCAAAATGGGATTCGAGTTCGTTTCAGCCTCGAAAATAGTAATTTTGTATTTTTAACAATTTCCTTTTCTTTTGTTTTAATTCTATTAGGAAAGTAATTGCATTAGGGTTAGGATCAGGGTTTTCCCTACTTGTATAAATACACCCTCAGTTGTAGTTGTGAAGGCATCTCTTATCGTTTAATCAAATTCGAGAGTTTCTCTCTTTTTTGGTGGATTCCAGTTGTTCCTGGTGGATTCCAGGTTTATCAACTAAGTTTATCGCTTGCAAACTCGGTTGTTAGTTTTAGGGTTCTAGCGCTTGCCAAACCCCGTTCTTCTGACTGCGTCAGGAGGTATCAGAGCAAGTCTCTCCTGTTCTTTTTTCATCTCGGCCATGGGAGACGAAGCTGTAACCAAGGCAGATTTTGAGAGGATGACCGTGGCTTTTACCACGACTCTCACTCATCTGACTGAACAAATGGCTGCCTTTATGACAACCCTCACAACCAACGTTAACGTCAACACCAACAACCATGGAAATTGACGGGGGGACATGTGAGCGAAGCCATACAGGTTCATGCAAGGTGGCAACAACAACAACAACTCGAGTTCTGAAGAAGAAGAAGAAGTCGAGGAGGAAGAACCAACAAGCCAATGAAATCAACAGAACAACCATGATTATCATGTAAAGGTTCATATTCCCTTGTTCTATGGAACTATGGGATTAGAAGAATTCCTAGATTGGCAGATCAATGTTGATCGCTTCTTCGACGTGATGAGCGTCCCTAAAAACAAACAAGTCAAGATGGTAGCGATCAGGTTGAAAAGTACGGCCGCGGTATGGTGGGATACACTTGTCCTTCAAAGGCAACGACAACGCAAAGGACCAGTTCGAACATGGAGGAGCATGAAACAACTCATGCTAGAGCGGTTTCTCCCTAAAGATTATGAACAAATCCTTTACAAGTTGTACATCAAGTGCATTCAAGGAAGATGAAGGGTGACGGAATATACAACTGAATTCCTCTGTTATTCTGAACGTAACGAACTGGTTCAATTGGAGAATCAAAAGGTGGCTCGATACATCAGTGGGGTAAAGGGTTCATTACAAGAAAAGATAGGTCTACAAACTGTCTGGACCATGATAGAAGCATCCAGCCTAGCTCTGAAGGCTGAATTGCTGGAGAAATCCCCCCAAAATTTCTCATCTTTTAAGAAAGTTATTCCCCAAAATAATTTCAAATCAACAGGTGGAAAGGAAAAGCATACAACAACAAAGATCCGATCTCTGAGTCCAAAGAAACCAACAGTTATAATGGTGCACAGAAGGGTAAAGCACCAGTGCAGAAGAAAGAAAACCCATATGCTAAACCTTCGAGAGATACATGTTTCTGATGCGGGGGAAGAGGGCATCGATCTAATGTTTGTCCAACAAGGAGAGTAGCTTCTATTCTGAACGACAAGGAAGACGACGAACTAGATGAAGAGAATGATGAGTATGCAGAGGATTAATTTGCAGAAGAAGAATCTGAGGAACAATTAAACTTTGTGTTGCAGTGGATCTTATTAGCATCCAAGGAGGAAGGGTAGTGCAAAAATTTGTTTAAAACTCATTGTTCTGTCAAAAACAAAGTATGCAATTTGATCATTGATAATGGAAGCACTGAAAATCTAGTTTCAAAGAAACTAGTAGATTATATGAAGCTCCCAACAGTTCCTCATGAGAAGCCATATACCCTGGTATGGGTCAGCAATGGTTCTCAAGTTCGAGTTACCTTGTCTTGTTGGGTTCCTATTTCTATCAGAAAGCACTATAAGGAGGAATTTTCCTGTGACGTCCTTGACATGGATGTTTTCCATATTCTGTTGGGTAGGCCGTGGATGGTTGATAATGGTATTATGTATCAGGGACGAGATAAAATTATGTTGTTCACATGGAACAACCACAAAATCACCATGGATCCAATTATACACTTTAATAGGAAGCCAGAAGAGAAGAAATCTAGTTTCTTGGTGATGACGCAAAGTGACAAATATCTTGACGAATATATTAAAGAATCTGATTGTTTCTTTCTAGTGGTGGTTAAAGGGTTGTTGACTGCGAAAGAGAAAGGAACTACTATTCCAAAAGAAGTGATGGAGATTCTGAATGACTTTAAGGAATGAATTGCTGATGAGTTGCTAAGCGAATTACCTCCTATGTGGGATATTTAACATCCGATTGATTTGATCCCGGGTTCCAATCTACCAAACCTCCCTCATTATCGTATGATCCCTAATGAGAATGAGATCTTAAGGGAGTAGATTGAAGAGTTATTGAAGAAAGGATTCATTCATGAAAGTATGAGTCCTTGTGCGGTTCCCATCCTTCTAGTTCCAAAGAAAAACAACCAATGGAGGATGTGTGTTGATAGCAGGGCCGTCAACAAAATAACCATCAAGTATCGCTTCCCGATCCCTCGATTAGATGGCATGCTTGACGAGTTATCAGGTTCTAAACTATTTTCCAAGATAGATCTACGAAGCAGATATCATCAGATCCGAATTAGACCTAGAGATGAGTGGAAGATAGCCTTCCAAAGCAAAGATGGATTGTATGAGTGGATGGTGTGGTTATCAAATGCCCTTAGCACTTTCATGAGGCTAATGAACCATATTCTGCGTCCGTTTGTAGGTTCATTTGTGGTGGTTTATTTTGATGATATTATGATCTATAGCAAGACCAAGAATGATCACCTGGAGCATGTCAGACAAGTGATGCAAGTCCTACAAGAAAATTAGTTGTACATCAATCTCAAGAAGTGTATATTCAGTACCAGCAAATTAATCTTTTTGGGTTTTATTGTTGGCGAAGATGGGATCCAAGTTGATGAAGAAAAGGTGAGAACAATCCGGGATTGGCCTGCTCCTAAGTTTGTGATGGAAGATCCAAGCTTTCATGGCCTGGCTACCTTTTATAGGAGATTTATTCGGGATTTCAGTACTATCACCACACCCATTACAGAATGTTTGAAGAAAGGAAGGTTCAATTGGGGGCTTGAACAAGAACAAAGTTTCTCCTTGATCAAGGAGAAGTTATGTACAGCCCCATTATTAGCACTCCCAGATTTCGATAAAGTGTTTCAAGTTGAATGTGATGCCAGTGGAGTTGGGATAGGAGTTGTGTTATCTCAGGAGAAGAGACCAATAGCTTTCTTTAGTGAAAAACTAAGTGATGCATGCCAAAATTGGAGTACCTATGACCAAGAGTTCTATGTTGTCTTTAGAGCCCTTCGCCAGTGGGAACATTATTTAGTGCATCAAGAATTCATACTATTCATAGACCATCAAGCCCTAAAATTTCTTCATAGTCAGAAGGTGATAAATAAGATGAATGCTCATTGGGTGATTTATTTACAAAAGTTTCCTTTTATTATTCAACATAAATCTAGAACTCTCAACAAAGTAGCTGATGCTTTGAGTAGAAGAGCATCCTTGCTGGTTTCGTTGTCCCATGAAATCATAGGTTTTGAATGTTTAAAGGATTTGTACAAAGAAGATACTGACTTCAAGGAGCTATGGGTCAAATGCAACAACAGACACCCTTGTGCAGATTTTCATATTAATGATGAATTTCTTTTCAAAGGCGACCTCTTGGGCATTCCTTGCACGTCCTTGAGAGAGAAATTGATTTGAGATCTACATGGAGGTGGGCTTAGCAGAAACCTGGGAAGAGACAAGACTATTTCTAGCCTAGAGGAAAGATATTATTGGCCACACTTGAAGAAAGACGCCAACTCTATAGTCAGGAGATGTCACACTTGTCAGATTTCAAAGGGACGATCTCAAAATAGTGGACTTTATATGCCCTTGCCTATTCCTGATGACATTTGGCAAGATTTGTCTATGGATTTTGTGCTGGGATTACCCCACACGCAGCGAGGTGTAGATTCTGTGTTCGTTGTGGTGGACAGATTTTCCAAGATGACACACTTTATTGCCTGTAAAAAGACTGCTAATGCCTCCAATATAGCAAAGCTATTCTTCAGGGAGATTGTGCGCCTCCACGGGTTTCCCAAATCAATTACTTCAGATAGAGATACCGAATTTCTCAGTCATTTCTGGATTACTCTTTGGAAATTATTTGGTACAACATTGCAAAGAAGTTCTACTTCTCATCCACAAACAGATGGACAAACTAAAGTAACTAATAGAACTTTGGGAAACATGATTCACAACATTTGTGGGGATAAGCCGAAATAGTGGGATTTGGCTTTGCCTCAAGTCGAGTTCACATATAATAGCGCTGAGAACTCTGCTACTAGAAGATCACCATTCTCTGTGGTTTACACTTCAATTCCCAAGCATGTAGTTGACCTGGTTAAACTTCCCAAGACACCTGGAACTAGTGAAGCGACCAAGAATGTGGTTGAAGAAATTGTAGCGGTTAAAGAAGTCGTCAAAGATAAATTAGAAGCTACTACAAAGAAGAACAAGACTGCTGCTGACAAGAAAACAAGAGTCAAAGTTTTCAAGGAAGGAGATGAGGTGATGGTGTTTCTACGAAAAGAAAGATATCCAGTGGGCACCTACAACAAGCTGCAACCACACAAGTATGGTCCATTCAAGGTGTCTAGGAAGATCAATGATAATGCTTACATGGTAGCACTCCCGGATGACATGAACATATCCAACACCTTTAATGTTGTTGATATCCATGAATACCGAGCATATGTGATCTTATATCCTGAAAAGAACTCAGGGTAGAGTTCTTCTGAGGTGGAGGAGACTGATGTAGGAAGATTTGCGGCCAGCATTGAAGATAAAATAGCAAGTATTAAAGACAAATCCCAGTTTGTCAAGAATTTCCAAAACTGGCATCCGACATCAGAAAAAACTCCATAATACCTTTTCGGAAAGGGAAACGGGCCAATAAATGCAAATCACTACTTTGCCGCGAGGTATACCCTCAAAACGAGATTCGAGACTGTTTCAGCCTCGAAAATAGTAGTTTTGTATTTTTAATAATTTCCTTTTCTTTTGTTTTAATTCTATTAGGAAAGTAATTGCATTAGGTTTAGGATCAGGGTTTTCCCTACTTATATAAATACACCCTCAGTTGTAGCCGTCAAGGCATGTCTTATCGTTTAATCAAATTTGAGAGTTTCTCTCTTTTCTGGTGGATTCCAGTTCTTCTTGGTGGATTCTGGGTTTGTCAACTAAGCTTGTCGCTTGCAAACTCGGTTGTTCTTTTTAGGGTTCTAGAGCTTGCTAAACCCAGTTCTTCTGATTGCGTCATATGAGTAGATACCTATCCAGAGAAATGGATTTATTTGTTATCTATATATGCATTGATGATCATACTTGTTGCTAAGATGATTTGCTTAATATGTTTAGTATACTTGAACTGCTTAATATGTTCAATTGATTATTAAATACTCCAACTTCTTAGTTATCTACTATTTAAAATCTTGTAATCAATAAACATTGTTGGAGGTTATATCTCTTGCTGAAATATGGGTCTCACCCTTGTGGTTTGCCACATTGTTTCTAGGTGATCGGAAGTGACAAAAAAAACTTGTGGCAGCAAAGAGGAGCTATAGTAATGAATATTTGAGAAAGTTGATTAGATGTCTAGTGTATCCTAGAGTCATCCATGTACTCTCAGGAATGGGTAGGAAAAGTTTGTGTATGGTGTTCAAATGAATTAGAATTTTGTTAGCATGTTAATGTTTGTTGTGTGCCATACACAAATATTGTTTTCCTATGTATATATGTGGCTAAGGCGATTGAAAATTTCGTATCAAATTCTTGGCATAGTATGGATAAAAGAAAGATGTTGGGCTCTTATGCAAATGTTTCTGAGCAGGTGCTGATGTTGAAATCGGTTTTAATTTACCCATATTTTTGGGTATGTGATTAATTAGTGATTGATTGTGTTTTATGTTTTGAGTAATCTCGTTTAGTATAATGATTTCTCACAAGTTGGTATCCGATATTTAGGATCACTGAGTCTACAAGGACACTAGGACTTAGGACTAGGATGATGTCAAAATTAGGAATAGGACATAAAAATATGGTGCATACTGCCTAATCTCAGTATTTGGGTGCCCTGGCCAGGTATTCAATTATCGAAGAAAGGTAAGTATGGAACTCTTAGATTGTTATCTTTCTGATTACTCTGATAAAGTAGTCATTTTGAGACAATCTAAAGAGAATAATGAATAAGAAATCATGGTATGAATATCTCAATCCTACCTTAAAGAAGATGAGAATTGCATCATAATCTATCAAAACATGAATGTTTGATAACTATAAGAGAAAGACATAACACAGTGAAATCTAAATCCGAATACAAATTAGAAAAAGTGGAGTTCTTGAAAATGTGATTTAAGAAGATAATAAGTAAAAGATAGATAAGTATATGGTTTTAAACACTACAACAAACATACTCATTAGTGGCATTTGACAAATGTTGGTAAAAAAATATAAACGCCACTAAAATTATTTAGTAGAATTTATTGACACTTAAAAAAATACCACTAGTACCAATGCCACTAGAGCAATAACGGCATAATTTATAAATGCCACTAAACACCAGGCTTTAATGGCTTTGCATAAATGCCAAATAAATGGCCCTATAACATTATTTGGCTTTTATAAAAATGCCACATTGACATCAATTGGCTTTTATATAACTTCCACTATTGTGCATTAGGATGTTGTACAAAATCATTCTTGTTGAGTATAAAGGCATTTAAAAAATTCCACTATATTAGCATTTTCATTGTGCATTATGCCATTTTCATGAAATTTAACGATTTGATTCTCAATTTATTAACTAGATTTCTGTAAGGATGCCAATTGCAATTTGAACTCACATTTTTAAAAGTACACATTTCAAATATGAATCTCTTTATATATAATCAAATGAAAATTACATGGGGAGGACATTTTACCTTTCCCTTTATATTAAATACAACACACATGAGACACTCTTTCATATACTATTTGTCTAATTCATACAATATTTTCTACATCCTTTGACCGTATCTTTCTTGATATAATGAAAAGATATACATGTGAAATGACTGCTCTTAGATTTATATGATGTGATTATGTATTACTTCGGTGGGAATCATCTTGACAAATCTTGCATCACAATTCTTTAAGAACTTGGGCTTCTTCTCAAGGTCCTTACCAAGATGCATGCCAATCTTGGATGTTGATCTCGGTGAACTTGACAACTCTAGTGATCAAGAATCTGTGCGTACCTATTTTCAACATGTTTGTGGTGGTTCATGATGATAAAATGGGTGGTGATTGGAAGCTTCTTTCATAGGGTCATCCTTGGGAGTTTGTAGCACTATATCCAACCTTTAGATTAATGACACCAACATTAATCTTCATAGTAAATAACACATTCTCACCAAAATGGTTGTCGAGGAGGGACTCGTGATCCATCTCAATTGACTTGACTTTAGTTGTCAGGCCATATTTGTTGAATGTAACAACTATCCCTGGCTTTAAGGCACAAGAAAGCCACAAATTATGATTGACAATAACTTGGCATTATTCATGTATAACTGCTAATCTAAGTAACCACTTGAGATGTTGAATGTCAATAAACCTAATAAATTGGACATGCTTTTTCATAATTGTGAACACGGTCATAGAAATTAATATTTACTTTGTTCTTGTGCCAAAGATTTTCAAGTCTATCCCTATCCATCAACTCCTCAGATGAGCCCTCAACTGCACTATAGAAGTCAAAGGAATATTCAAATGTGGTGAGCTAAAAATGTGAACCATGGATGCTTAGTCTATTTACAACCTAATGTTGGCAATATTTCTTATATATGCAAGTTTGTTTGTGGATGAGAAAATAGAATATAACCAGTTTAAAAACCATTTATGTCAAAATCAAATTTTATATTAGTAACCATCTTTAGGAGGTAAGTGTAATCTATGACATAAAGTATAACACAATACCCATAGCTGACTTAGACAAAAGAATAAAAATTAGATGCACAATAATAATCAAACAAACATGAGAGAATCTACAAATTAGAGAAGATCCTTCTTAGCATGACATAACATAAATGAATGACAAAAAGACATACGACTTTAAATGAATAACACACAGAAGGAACATAAACCACATCCTACAAAAAGTAGTGAAAGATGAGGAGATGATAGGCAAAACAATAACAACATATGCTAAGTGTGTGATAGTATACTCAATGTAGATTTATATTACATAGTAATTTACAACATTCCCTATAATAGAAAGGTGAGTCTTTGGTTGTGCACTACAACTTTTGTCTCTAGTCCCTATAGGAGGCATGAATTAATTTTATCAGAAAGAGAATACTTGAAATATATAAAAATTATACATCAATGTCTGTCTAGTCTTTGTCGAGTCTTTTTAAAATAGCAAACACCAAGAAATCAATAGCTTTAGGAGGGATGAGATGAGGGTCAACAACTTTCATGATGTTACTACATCATAATGGCTATGTGAAGTTTCGCTTTTGGTTCATCATCCACCTTGTAGCACATTTACCAGGTGCTAGGCTGTAACGAGGGAGGGATGGTAGAGTGGTGATCTTGAGTGGTGGTGGTGGTGGTCATTGTATGTGTGATGTTGTGTTGGTTAAGAACATTTTTTTGAATAAACATAGATGCATTCATAATCATGATTTTACAATTGACATGCAAATAGATACTTGTCAATAAAATAATGAACTCATGTAGCACACAATATTGATATAACCTATTGTCTAGCAATGCCATGCATGGAGGAGCAAAACTTATTACACATGTCATATTATGTCAACACATGTTTTCCTCATTGTGTCTGTCTCATATAATTATGCATGCCCCGCCCACCACATGTTGATTCTACTCCTCTAGTTATTGATCTCGGGTTAGAGAGAATGTTCCATCGTTTGAATAAACAAAACAGACTTAGGATGGATGAGGAAGAGTTTGCCCCTAGGATTGAGAAGGCACTTGCCACTCAAAGAGATCTTATGATGGTTGAACGTGTTAACCAAGAAGCCAATCTACGTGCAACCCATATAGCTAAGCAAGAGGCCCTTGAAGCCGCTTTGAGGGAGACTGAGATATAAAAATGACTAAAGATTTTTCCACTCCAAAAATTGGACATGCACAACACCCAGTTGTGCCACCCAGGATTACCAACCCCCAATTTGAGATCCGTACTCAATGGATCACCATGCATCAACAACCCATTTTCTAGGAACAAGGGTGAGAGTTTCCAAGGTCACCTCCGACACTTCACATACACTTGTTCTTTGACCAAGATCCCAGGCATTTCTCAAGATGCCATTTGGCTTAGAATTTTCAAATACTCTCTCCCAGGGCAAGCCAACAGCTGGTATAATGTCATGGAGAGTGAAGAACATGTCACCACTTGGGAAGCACTTCAAACCAAGTTTTTGGACAAATTCCACCCCCCACCTACGAAATTAGGGGACAGATCCTTATTTTTTCTATTGTCCCAGGAGAAACTTTAGGAGAAGCTTGGGAAAGATTTAGAGAAGTCCTACATATATTCCCCTATCATGACATCTCCCAATCTCAAATCATTGAGATATTTTATCATGGTGTTGATGATGACACCAAGAAATTTCTTGATTCCTCGTCTGGAGGAAATTTCATGTTCCAGATCTTGAGTAGTGCTTGGGAGGTTGTAAAAATGCACATCTAAAACTCAGGCAAGACAAGGAACCAGTGGGGTCCTCAACATAGCCAAGGCAGAGGTAAATGATGACATTCAAAACATTGTTTAAGGCCTTAAGCTGATTTCCTAGAAACAAGATCGCCTAGAATCTTCTTTCAATGTCTATGAGAGGAAACCTCAAAAAGTTAGGGTTGTTGAATCTCTATGTGGGATATGCCAAGGGTATCATCATGCTAGCCTTCAATATCAATATCTATACAACACTCCTATGCATCTGACAATTGGTTAGATAGTGGAAAATCAAAACCCCATCCATAGTATTCCGTGTCAAGCTTACTACACTCCCAACCAAGTTAGAAATGATCCCATATTCCAATATGAAAACCCTTCAGGTGAAAAAAATTCCTCCCAAATCCCCTCCGCAAAGACCACCTCATCCTTAATCCATCATTCATCCACCACCAGGTTTTCCCAAATTATAAAAACCAATGGAATTATGGGAATCAAGGCAATTATAGGGGCAATTTCCAAAATCATGGATCTCACCAGGGACAAAAATATGAAAACCTTCATCAACCTGCACCACCACCTCAACTGAATGTCCCCACTCCTATAGCCAAGTATAGGATTTATGCCTTAGATAAAACCATAATAGCACATCAGAAATCTATAGACGCTTAGTTTTCCTATCTCTTTGCTCAACAAAAGCCTCATGTCGGCACATTCTCCCGCCAACATGAACCCAACCCCAATCACGTGGAACAACTCAAGGTTTTTACTACCATATACGGCCTTACCACATCATAAAGGGAAACTTCCTACCTTATATATTTTAATCAAGGGGAAGATGATGAGGTTATTGTACCACAACCCTTGACCATTCCCATCACTCAAGAAGAAGTTCTTGAGTATAAGTCTCATATACCTTTTGTCGGCCGGTTGAAGAAAACCTAGTTGGACTCAAGGTTCGAAAAGTTCAAGGATATCATGAGGAAACTTTGTGTCATCATCTGCTTCTGGATGCCATGACCAACCTACCTGAGTGGAAGAAATTCTTCAAGGCCCTATTGAACTGTAAGCACATGACTAAAGAATCTAAAACTGTAAAACTAGAAAGAAATACATCTGACATTATTCATAGCAGGATGCCAAAGAAACACAACGACCTAGCATCTTTTGTGATCACTTATTCTATAGGATATTCAACTAGCTATTCGGGATTAAATGATCTTGGGGCTAGTATATCCATCATTCCTCTAACCATGTGTAGGAGGCTCGATCTCGCAGACTCTAGACCCACTCCTATACATATTCAACATTCATATTCCTCTATCACCAAACCCCATGGAATTATTGTGGATGTACAAGTTAAAATCAGAAATTTCTACATCCCATGACTTTGTGGTGCTTGAGATAAAATAAGATAGTCGTTACCCTCTCACTTTTGTCAGGCCTTTCATTTCCACTTCCAAGGCGCTCATCGACATTGAGGAAGGACTTCTCACACTACGTGTGGGAACACAATTCATCAATTTCCAATCTTTGGAGGGTAGAATGAAGTATACTCAAGAAGAAGAAGTCTTTTTCATCGACTAAATGGACCAGTTCAGTTAAATGCATGAACACATTCTGAATTCTTAATCCCTACCTATAATTAAAACCCATATTTCTCTAATGGATGATCAAGTTTCTATTCATGAACAAGCAATCCCAACCAGCCCTATTAGGATGGACTATTCTAGTGTTCCTATTATGGAACAAACCAACATCACCATTCAAAATACCCATGTCGCACAAAGTGTTCCCTTACCTCATCCCATAACCACATTTCACTTCCCTCCTCCCTTCAAGGCACCAATATATGACACTCATCAAACTCCTTCTGGGACATCATTACACATCAAAACTGAAGTTGTGAAGCCAAATGCCATTTATAAATATTTCCCTTCTTGTCCCTACAACCCTCCTTCCATTGACATTAGTAGCCATTATAGGGAAATAAATGAATATTCATACTTATATCCATCCTCGTCTCCCGTAAATAATCATCTTTTGCTTCCCTACAATTACCCTCCATCACATCCCAAACAATGGTAATCTAAAAAGATTGTTTCAATTTTTTGTCATTGGTATACAAATGTACAACAAGAATTCCAAGATATATTTCAAAGCACTCAAACAAAGATGATGGAGTGGTTCCAAGGCAATCAATCGAATCATTATTGCTACCCTTCCTTCCCCTCTGCTCCTCCATCACTTTATTATCCACTACCACCGTGATCTTCTTACCTCCATCTCTGATTTATTTTTTTCTTGTGTCTAGCAAAAATCTTAGTTCAAGGTGGAGGTGGGTGGTACGATTCTATTCTAACACTCTATTTTTACCCTTTTTCTTTATTTTGTCTTTTATTGTTTGCACGTATTTTCTTTAGTTTATGGCCTTTATCTAGTTGGCCATCCCTTTATGTTTTATGTAGTTGTTAAAAGGACATTATCTAGTTGGCCCTTTGAGTGGACAACTATCATTGTACCCCAAATTGAATTTCGTAGAAATTTTTGCAAAATCTATTACAAATTGCCATATCTGAAACCACTTTGTCACCTAGGACCCCTAAGTAAGATCAGTCTTGGGAATAGTTTGCAAATCATAAGGAATTGATCACAACCAAGCATAATTTTCCCTATTTTTAAAACAATGGATTATCTTGTCATAAAACTTGTATGATCATAATTATAGGAATATTCTAACTAGAGAAATGTCACTCTCTGCAAAAGAAAAAAAATATAAACAATTTTGAAAGTTATAAGCACAAAAACATCTCTTCCTTACCACTATTTTTCTTCTAAAAAAGAAAAGCAATGTATCACCACCGACAAAAAAATCAAGTTTAGGGTGGCATGCTTCCCAAAATAAAAACTCCATACCCTACAAAGGGGTGTACCATCAAAAGATGCCAAAATTGCACATAAAACAAATTGTGACCAATGTAACCACAACTCCACAAATTCATATCTCGAGTCAAATAGAGGAGGGATCAATATTTTTTTCATCACTTTCTTCTTTGTTCTCACACCCCCTTTGTCTTGTTCTTGTGCAACAACGTATGAAAAAAAACTAAGAGTGTCAAAGTGAAAGTAAGATGAAGCCTATTTTTCTACAAAATCTCATTTTATAAGAAAGATGGAATAATTGTTTTGATAGGGAATATCGAACTTTATGCTACGTAGTTCTAGGAGATTGGGTCACTTGGCCAAAATTTGGAGGTAAGAAAAAGGTATTTAAGTAACAAATCGTTTTTGTTTAAGTTTAATTGTAAATGATTCATGAAATTAATTCCAACATATGAAAGAGATATGTATAGTTTTTGTTTAAAGAAATATTTTGATAGTTTTTTTATGCATCCTAACAAAATAATTGATAAGAAAGTACAAATCAAGAATATAATAAACCATATCCACAAGCCAGGATGAGCCCAAAGTCTGATCCAACTTCATATTCCTTATGATGATGCATTGGATAAGCCGAAGGAGGGGATGATTGTTAACTCAACATAAGACCTTAAGGTATGCTAAAAAAATTCCCAACAATAAGGATTTGATGTAAAAATGAGCCTAAGGTCGAGTGATGATGGAAAATTTGTTTACATAATTCTTGAATGAGCACAAACAAGATAACTAGAAAGCAATAATAAGGAACTTTAGTTTTTATGGAACTTGAGTTCCGTGACTTCCTGGGAGTTACAGACTTACATACAAAATACAGTTCCTGAGTTCCCTCTTAAAAATAGTGGAAAATGAGTTCTAGGATAACTAACAACATTTCTTATACAATTATATATTTCATTCGTTATAAGTGACACATGTAAAAATATTTATGCCTAGAAATATTAATGGTGAAAATATAGTTTGTAGCTAAAAACGTAATATAATATGACAAAATATCATACACTATAATTACAATATGTAAAATATCTAACATTATAACTACCATTATCAATATAATCTACAAAATAAAAATACAAACATAATGAAAAAAAACATTGCACCATGTGAAAATAATGTGATTTACGTAATATTTTTTTATTCTTCATGTTTAAACATAATGATGCAAAAATGCTAATTAACTATAATCATGCACAAGTAATATAGTATAAATTCTCGACAGAAATAATGTAAAAATTAATTCTACATTGTGTTAAACAATGATGAATCAAAATTTATATTTACATTCACATGAAATGCGGATATTATTACAATGCTTTGCATACACAAAGTGAAATAAAAATATTGTGATGTGATTTTAATCATAATATTTTTATTAAGATGATAATTATACCATAATAAAATATTTTAAAGGAGCAACATCTGCACAAAAACTACTTATTATGGTTATTATGATTTAAGTATATTATGTTTTTTTTACAAATCTGATTCTTTTTTTGTCTTTGCCATCCTCACTTATTTGTATTATGCAACAAAAATTAACAATATTTTTAATGATTTCCATATTTACACTTACAAAAAACCAATCACATGGAAGTGAATGGAACTTAAGTTCTAGAAACTGAACTAGAGTTTCCAGAAAATGAGTTCCACATAACTCATCACTTACACCAAACCAATAGGAACCTCACCGAAATGGTTCAATGAAAGGAATATTATTTCAAACCATGATGCGAACGATCTTGGAAAGTAGAACTCCTATCTAAAATAATTCCACAGGAATATCTACAACATCGATTGATCAAGTTATAGAACTGCCACTTCCATTGTATGTACCACGCAAAAATAAAACCATCCAGCTAACCACAAGAAGCCACCATCACATATGCTTTGTATAACTACTCTAAAATCAACAAAAAGCCACACTACCAACGACCACATTGTAAACACCACTATGCAATAAATGAGTCACATCATATTAGAAAGATTTCACACCATTTTGACTATGTTTTGCACTATCAACGTCCTAAAAGGAATTCTAGTAAAAGCATGTGTGTATTAAATATGAAGAGCATCAAAAAGTAGAAACTTAGCATTATTAGTATTTGACTATTTGTCAATATTTAAAAGGATATATAAAATAGATAAATGCCAACGATGCTCTATGGGGGTGAATGTTGGGCGGTGAAGAAACAAGGTCTCAACAAGATGAAATGGAGGAGTGCATCTGAAAGGTTGAAATGGAGGAGTGCAATTGGAGTTTTATGTGTTCGTAAGATCCCTCTCAGGTTAAAAAGTAAGTTATATAGAACAACTATATTGCCAACGATGCTCTATGGGAGTGAATGTTGGGCAGTGAAGAAACACAGTCTCAGCAAGATGGATGTGGCGGAAATGCATATGCTGAGATGGATGTCTGGGAAGACAAAAAAAATCACTTGAGAAATGACAATATCAGGAATAAAGTGACGGTGGCGAGAATTGAGGACAAGTTGCACAAGGGCTGACTCAAATGGTACGGATATGTGCAACACAGACTGACAAATGTGCCAATATGAAGCAATGCTATTGAGCCGAGTATAATAAATGCAAAAGGAGGAAGACTTAAATTAACATGAAATGCAATTTATAAAGAGAGATTTTGAATCTCTACATCTCAATCAGAATATGGCCCATGATAGAGCTGAATGGAAATGAAGGACCCATGTATTCGACCTCAACATAGTTGGGACTGAGACTTAGATGATGATATAGAACATATAGCTAAAGACACAACTGTAAAATCCAAATGATTATCATTGTTCTTCTCCATAATTTTTAGTTTATTTTAGTATCTCACACATTACATCTAATAAATGAAGTTTATCAATAAAAAACGACATGTACAAATGCCACAATAAGGATAAAATAAGTAAACCTACTTTTCACTTTAAAATTAACCAACCCCACTAGGCCTGCTTCCATGCTAAATGATGAAATGACACAATTCATAGTAAATGCTATGTCATTGTTTTGACACTTGGTTTACGATGTGTATTTTACACAAAGGAGAAGATAAACATGGCAAGATAATTCTAACATCTTTGTGCTTGCCCTTAAAGTAATGATGAACCATACTAGGGAATGCCTATAAGGTAGTGACTCAATCTGGTGCAAGGTCCTAATAATTAGATATAAGGGAAGAGCCTATAATAGCATAACGAGCTCCATGATTTGGTAGTTGATCTGGAAAAAACTACATGAGTTTATTAGAAAAAGATGTAAATGTGTTATGAATGAACAATCCACAAGTGTGTTTGGGGGGGGGGGGTTTATGAAAACTAAGAACCCGATCCTCAATCCAGGGAAAAGCATCTCGATGGAATTCTAGGACCTGGTGGTTTTATATATGGCTATAAAATACTGACAACAAGATGAGATGTTCCTGAAGTAGTGATTCACAGATGAATCTAGATCCCAAGTTCTGATTGTAGAACCACTGGAAAGAAATGTATGTGATGACTTCCGCGTGTAGAATCTCGATAAGAAAGGTTGTTTTAGAACAGAATCAGGTTATCTAGAAACATTCATCGGTAGAAGTACAAGGCAGATGGTTAACTGCAATATGGATAACTAAGGGACTGGAGAGGCTAAAGGCCTTCATTTGGTTGTGCATGCATGATGGACTAATGATGAATAAAAGAAGAATTCATATGAATATGATGACTGTCTCAAGCTGTAACAGACGTTAAAATGACCAGGAAGGGCTGGAACACATATGAAGACATTTTGAATATATTATGCAACATGGCTCTAAATTGAGATTTTCATTTGGACCAACTTCAAATAGTCCTTCAATTATGATGTTTCAATCCATCGATCAATAAAAAAAATGTCAAATTGAATGACTAATTTAAAATCAGTAAACAATGTTATGTGAAGAATCATGGTTACCTTTGTATACCTGCATAAGGATAAAAAGTGGCATCGTTGGTTTTCTTTGCTCCCTGTCTAGCGCAATGACCAATGGGCGGAGTGCTTTTTCTCTTGGATCTGATCCACCTACGTAGCACTTCCATGTGGGTCGACCTTATGCAACTGATGGAGTTTTGCAACGCCACTAAAAATCCTAGAGATGATGAATCTCTAGGTTTAGCCTTGCTTGTACTATGGTAAGATCTCCACCCACGTGTGCTAGGACACACGGAAGTCTTATCGTAGTATAGTTAAGGGTTGAATCCTCGGGACAACGGTCTTGATTAGAATTAATCAATATGGAAAACGTTTTAGTCGTACCTAATTACTTAATGGTTGATATTTAGATCGAAAGTTTGATTTGGTTGTTTAAACTAAGTGTGAGGAAAGTAAAAGCAAGAAAGTAGAAATTAGGGTTGTAAACAATGATTAAAAACCACTAGGATGTTATCGGGTTTCACGCCACTACACATGGATCAAAACATGCAACATAACAAAACAACCTGCAAAGAGATTCTAATCAGTTAGTATCTTGTAGACTTAGTTTCTTTTCAGATAACTAACTACGAGAAGTTTGGAGTATTGCAACGCCATCCATCCCAAAAAGAATGGTCACTTGCTTTGCATTACTTCTTCATGAAGTGTGTTCCTCGACCTTGCCAAGGTTGCACTTTCATACGTCAACTGATTCCATTTCATAGTATGAAAGTGCAATGATGGGAGTGAGTTTACTCCACTCATGAAAGCACTCCTAGATACCAAAACAGACGTATGTTGATTACATACATCCAGAACCAACTTTCAATCGATATTCAGATCTAAGGGTACAAACGTAGACAATTCATACCGAAAGACAATAGGTAATACAAGTTGATGATCAAGCAACAAGCATTCATTTAACGATTGATGTTGAACTGAAAAGGAGAGTATCCCTATTGCAAACAGTTGAATTACATTGCATGAAATGAAAACATGGGTAGCGGGGCTACTCCCCGCACCCTAGTGAATGAGACTACTCGCTCATATCAAGGACAAAGAAGGAGGCGAGAAGAGAGAGAAAGAATGTCATCTCCACGGAGGAGGGAAGGATGAACCCTTGGTGAAGAGAGCAATGATCTTCGCACTTCGTGGATGCTTTGATGATGGATCTTCTCTTCCCACCTTCTTTGTTGTTGAGAGAGAAGGTAGCTTGAAGATGGAACGTGGATCTCAAACTGGCAGCCTTGGGGCGATGAATGAAAGATGGGAGTGCTCTGGAACTGGAGAGGCAGCCTTTGGGCGTCTCAGAGTTCTCCCCTCTTGAGGACCTCTTTGGATCTTATTTATAGGCTTAAGTGGAGCCCAAACGGTCTTGAACCCGTTTGGGCGCTGAACACGTTTGGTCGCTGAACCCGTTTGGTCCTTGAACCCGTTTGGGCGCTGAACTCGTTTGAGCGCTGGACCCGTTTGAGCACTGGACTCGTTTGGACGCCGAACTCGTTTGGGCGCTGAACTCGTTTGAGCGCTGGACCCGTTTGAGCACTGGACTCATTTGGGCGCCGAACTCATTTGGGCGCTGGACCCATTTGGTTGTGGAACACGTTTGGGCACTGAACTCGTTTGAGCGCTGGACACGTTTGAGCACTGGACTCGTTTGGGCGCTGGACCCGTTTGGGCGTTGAACTCGTTTGGGTGCTGGACCCGTTTCGGCGTCGAACTCGTTTGGGCACTGAACTCGGTTGGGTGCCGAACTCGTTTGAGCTTATGCGGTCTCAGGACCGTTTAGAGTTCATGCAGTCTTGAGACCGTTTAGCCTTAAACGGTCTTGGGGCCGTTTGGCCTTAAACGGTCTTGGGACCGTTTGGGGTTTTTGTAATTTTTTTGTGTTTTTCTGCAAGGAAAAAGAAGAGAAAAGTTAATCTATTGATGTGTCAGCAATAAGGTAAAGATTTAATGATTCTTTCTAATTTATTTAAGAAAGAGTATGGAAAACAAGGGGAAAACTAATAAAATAGCATCACAAAGTGAGAGGTTATCACCCCCCTAACTTAGAGTCTAGCTTGTCCTCAAGTTAGATAGAGCTAAGGAATGCAGTGGCGAGGCGATTTTATTTAGTTAGGGTTTCCATACTCTTGTTTCAATTATCAACCTGAGTTCTCCTCAAATCATATCGGATCTTATTGCTTGCCTTGACTCTTTCAGGTTTTTGAGAGATGCATGGGTCTCAAGTTCCTTCTGTATCTCGTAGCTTGCATTGGGACCACTTTTTATTCTCTGCATGTTGTTGACTCTAATCAGCTTTATATCTCTCTGAGGAACCTACCGGTAACTAGAGTGGGTATGAGGGTTGGCTAAAGGCTTAAAGTGTAACTCTCCCTTTTTGTGGGAGAGGGCTTGTCTATGCTTTTTAGAGACCCACTACCGGGCACGACACATCTGCCTTCATGAGGGCAGCTGAATGTACCGGCCGGGTGAGCTCTTTATTAGCCTTCTCTTATATTTAGAAACCTTAGGGTCCCACTACCGGGCACGACACATCTGCCTTTATGAGGGCAGCTGAATGTACCAGCTGGGTGAAACCTTTATTGGCTCTTCTTATAAGTCCTTATGCTTGTCACAACTCTCATGTTTTTATTCAACACTCTGGCTTTTATTCGAAAAACTCACAGGCTTGGGATTTGGGGATTGCTTTTGGAATTTATTTTTGGCGGCCAAGCCTCTTTTATTTGAAGAGAGAAAAGCTGTTCTTAGAGTTTTTCAACATGCACTTATTGTGTGGTTCTCTTGCAAGACTTCTTAATTCGGAAGTTGCCTTATACCCCTCTCGTCCTTGAAAGCTCGGCTTATTTCTGCCTTGATATAGACCTTGTGGCGAGTCAGATATAGAAGTGAAACAAAAGCATGAAAACCAAAGGTGGAGAGATATTATTAAGTCGCCATTGTATGTCTAAGTGCTATTTTACTTTTGAGGACTAACCTGATTCTAAAGTTAGCTGAGGGTGACTTTTATTCTAAAGATGAGCCATTCTTAAGAAGCTAAAGGTGTAACGGAAACAGAGAAAATTTATACAAGAAAAAATAGGAGAAGATGGAGAAAGAAGGATATAGAGATGATACCTCGCCCTTGTCTAATGTACCCCCCCCCTAACCTATCACGCACTCTATCCTCAGAGTGTCAAAGTGATAGGTGGAGTAGTACGAGGACAAGGGCCGCAGGTTAAGTGAATCTTGTGCTTGCCCCTGGTGCTTGAAGGAGTTTATCTGCAAATTGTCCTCGCAGGGCGTGATAGTCTACGTCAATCATATCCTCTACTGGTTTCTAAAGAACGATGATGGTGTAGATCCAATAGAGGACATGGAAGCCGCAGTCGTTTGATTGTCGAATTTGTTGGGGACACTTGTTGTAGAAGGAAGGGCGGTGAAAATGTTCTTTGTCGTAAGCTTTTGTGTGCTGACTTAGAAAATCGATTAATTTTTCAGCACATTCTTTCGCTACTACCTCCGTGGGTGTTTTTGGCATCACGACATAATTCTTCTGTTTTGGATTGTACTAGCTTTCGGAACTATTATAAATTGTAATTGTTCCTTATGGTAGGTTTGTTGCCAGGAGCAGCCAATGTTCATGATAGAGGAAGGGTAGCATGATGAACTTCGGCATTGTGTGTTGTAGATAGGAGATTAGTGTTTCATCTGCGCCGAAGTGCTTTAGCTTTAAAAGGTCATCCTTCAAATAAGGAGACGCCATATATGTTGTGGGGTTATCTTGGCCTAGGAGAAATTGGTAAGCGGCCATTAGGATTACAGAGAGTGATCCTTTAAATTGTAAAGTTTCTCGAAGAGTGTCTGCCATTATGAGAATGTCACCAGACATGAACACGAGTTCATCTTTTTCGGCAGAAAGCCTTGACATGATGAGACGTAGTTCGTAGTCGGAGAGGCCTTTGCAAGCACTGAGATCAAAGTCTGGGAAAGATGGTTTGATGGCAGACAAAGGATCAATGTCGTCTTTGCTTTGCTCGGTTGTCGAGGTCGGTTCCTTTGATTTCTCTGACTCCTTCAGAGTTTGTCGGAAGGGTTGCCGCTGCGGTCGCTGGATAGAGGAGAAGAGGTAATGAGGGACATCATCTGGTGCCATCGTCGGGTCCTTGAAGAACCGTCTATCATAGATGAGATCCATGGCATAATGTCCTCGTAAAGAATGAAAATCTTCAGCAACCAGAGCAGAGAATGGGATTTCTTGGTTCAGCACTTGGATGTGACGTATGGTGCAGAAAGCGCAATCCCCGGATTCCTCGTCAGCTTGGATTTGCGGGTTTATTATTTTGAACCAAGGCTGGTTCCAGTTGTGGAGGAGAGATGGATGTGCAACCCAAATTAGCTTAAGCAGCCGAAAGGGTATACATCTTGCTTCATCGGCTGCTTCACCCATAAAGTTTATTGTACCGGCGGGTAGCTCAGCGCTGCAGAAGTTATAAACCGTGGCGTCCTGAGCCTCGGTATCAACAACCATGAATAACCAATGATTTGAAACTTGGAAGGGCACGGTAAGATAACGTGCTCGTCGTGCTAAACCGGTACGCAGACGTTCGATTGATTTTTCTTTGATGTCCTTGTATAGCAGGCCCAAAGATAGGGCAGTCAAGGCATTAAAAATAGGCTGCTGCCACTTATGACTTATGTACATTTCTATACAGTTGGCGAGAAGGACACGGAAGATAGACATTGGCATCGTCGACCGAGGTCGCAGAATGTTGCGGAATTCTTCACGTGTCATCTTGCGCTTTGTTTTAGCATTGTGGTAGATAATATCATCCCCTGCTTTTGCATTGTCCACGATAGTGTTCAGTATAAAAATATCCTGAGCATCTAATGTGGAGATGGCCTCCATATCTAGGTCATGCATTTTGTGCGGTAGGGGTGGTAGCGGGGGAAGCTCTCGTGGAGGGGGGGAGGGAGGTAGTTCTGGAGTTTCCTCATAGCCCTGTATGTCGTCGTCTGAGTCCGAGGCAGAATCGAGCTCTTCATCAGTATCTAAACGCACTCGTTCTGATTCATCCTCGTCATGTGGTGAAGCTGCTGGCGTGTCGAGCGCTGAGGGGGGTGGGACAGCTGTTGCGGGGGAGCTGGCGCTGGTTCCTATTATACATTGGTGGAACTCAGCGAAATCCACGTCTTTAGCAGCCTCCCCGATGGATCCCATAGCGGAATAGTCAAGCAATTGGTCCCCATATGACATGTTAACATTATCATTGTGTGGGGATTTGGGATCTTTATCACCGTCATGGTGATGCATCTACTGTTTGGGTTCTGTTCCATGGCTGGGAACCTCCCCAACATTATCTGGTTTATCAGAATCATCACTTGAGGAGGTACTGTTGTTGGAGTCAGCCGAAGAATCAGAATCTTCATCTTCATCGTCTTCATTTGCTGCTGATTTATCTGTTGTTTTCTTATGTGCTTTCTTCTTGCACTGACGATGGATGGATTGAAGCTCATCGTATGCCACTTGCACGTGCTCGTGTGTTTCGAGCAGTGCGTCGTGGGTTTCCTTTAAATCAGAATATCATGCTTCAGCCGAGAGGAGTCGTGCTGTGAGGTCAGTTACTTGAGCTCATAGTTGAGTAAGTTCATTGGTTGATGACTCCTCTTGGCATTTGTGTAGCTGTGTGAGGGTGATGTTGATGTCGTCCAAGCGCGTGTTGAAAGCTTGTTGTTGCTGCTTGAGCTCGCGGAGGGTCTCAGGCAGCGGTTGAGTCTGTATTGAGATCTTCTCGACTAGCTTTTCCATCACCTTGTGCTGGCTTTGGACTCCAAGGACCAGCTCGGGCAAGGTTTTGCAGTAGCTGTCGACGTGGTCAGCTTGCTTAGCCACTGAAACTTGTCGTTGCTGGATTTCTTGGAGGATGCTTGGCAAGGCGCGATTTTGCTCGTCGATCTTGGTGACCTGCTTTGTTAAACCCTGCACACAAGAAAAAATAGAATTAATATGTTAGAAGGGTCAGTGAGGAGGTTTCGGATGGTGTCAAATTTCCGTCCGAATTCCTCAACGACGTTAGTGAAGGGGACCCCAGTGAGAGAAGGGTGGGCGGCTGGGGTCGGGGTAGAATGGTGGTGGTAGTGTCATGCGGAAAGGACACTGTTGATGGTCCCGCGAATTGCGTAGTGACTGTGGAAGGGGTCACTAGCGGTGTCGGGGCGGCGGTGGATGAGAAGGGTGGTGACATATCCAGAGAGAAAAGTTTGTCCAGTAATGTTGATGGAAAGTCTGTTGAGGTGAAAGAAGTGAATTTGGGCGTAGTAGCAGAAAATGGGATTCCCGAAGGGAAGAAGGGTGATTTGGAAAAAGGTGAAAGAGTGGAGGATGATGGGGTGGTGGATGGTGTGGTGGAAGATGGTGGGGTGGTGGATGTTGGGATGGTGGATGGTGTGGTAGAAGATGGTGGGGTGGTGGATGTTGGGATGGTGGATGGTGGAGTGATGGTTTCGAGATCAGCATGTAGACTCATTATGAAAGAGTCTAGTGATGATGTTGTTATGTGTTCCTCTGGAAGGGTGGGTTCTATTTCGGGGTGGGGTTTGGAAGTTGGTGTTCCCGACAGCTCTTGTTCCTTCAAAAGCCTTCTGGAAGGTCGTTTTACAGGAATTTTTGTTGTTTTTGCTGCCGGGGCGGTTATGCTAAGCTCTATATGTCCCATTGTTGCTTTCTTTTCGGTGATTTTGACCGAAGACATGAGTGTTGTGATTTCGTCATCTGAGAAAAGGAGCTTGTCTTTGTCATAATCCGCAAGTTCTGGTAGTGGGAGCAGCGTTCTGAAGGATTTTGCTGTAGGGCAGAAGACGTAGTGTAGCTTGCCATCCTTGTCTTTTATGATGAAGGAGTTCTTCAATGTTTGTTCGTTTGTAAGGATGTCTCCCTTTATTTTTGTGCATCTAGGTAGAAGTCTATCCATCTTAAGGTATTTGATAATTGATGTGATAACACCACCCATACATATTTATTTTCCTAGGGCGTAAGCTGATAGTTTTTGGATGATAAGACGCCCAATGTTGACTGGCAACCCATTTAGGATGGACCAGATAACAAAGAGGTCTGAGAGGATTACATTTCCTCCTTCTGACCTGGGGAAGAGTGCGCCAGCAAGGATTTTGTGAAGTGTGCGCACTAGACCCGATTGAATGTTTGATGCTTTACATGTTTTTGCATCATAAACTGGTAGCCCCGTTAATGATTTCCAGAAGTTGTGTTTGTTGAACTTGGTGTTGTCTGTGCCAACAACCTTGGCTTTCTTCAACTGCTCTTGGTTGTCTATAAAGATTTTGTTCAACATATTTTCTGTGATGACCACTTTGTTGTTGAAGATTCTGGTGGATATTCTACGATCACCACCGTCCTGTTCTTTATCGAAAGTGTCCATTGCTTCTCTAGTGAAAAAAGTGAAGAATTCCGTTGTAGGATCAACGTATGAGGATTCGGTGACAAAACAAAGTCAAGAAAGATTGGAATTGTCTAGCAAGGTGAGGATTCTATTGTAGATCCCCATCTTCATAAGTATGCTTGGGCAAACGTACTTTGTCGGTTTTAGAGTTTTTTTAATGGATGGGAGGGTATGCATGTGAAGATTTTCTGGTGGTGGTGTTGTGGTGGTAATGGGGGGGGAAATAGGAACGGTAATGGTGGCAGGGGTGGCGGTGATGGTGGTGGTTGGTTGAATGGAGGATGGTGGAATGAAACCTTCCAGGGTTTGTTCCCTTGCAGTGATAGGGTGAACCTGTTTCCTTGCCCTCTTCTTCGGTTGTGGTGTTGAAGTGGTTGCTTGGGACTTCCTCTTCCCCAAGGACTTTTTGGTAGGGGATTCTGCCTCCGATGAAGGCTCATATTTCGAGGGGTCATCAGATGAGATTTCTTCGACCTCCTCTTCAGAAGGTGCTTCTGCTAAGCAGTGGTTGATGCGTTTTATCTCATGCATGACTTTGAGCAGGTCCACCTTTGCTGGGACCGTTCCAGTTTGTTCATAGTGGTCAATGATTTGCTGAAACTTCACCCGGTCAGCAATTAATTCCTCCTTTGTCCGAAAAGGTTTGTCGGCTGTTCCTGTTGGTTGTTTTGCGGGGGAGGCCATTCTGAAATTTTAGTCAAGAAAACAAAAGTTAGAGATCTGAAATTTGAATTTAAACAAGTTTATTAGAATAGAACAGTATTTTTGAGGTTTGGTTGGATCCAAATAGGTTCGAGACCGTTTGGTTCCAAATGGGTTCGAGACCGTATGGTTCCAAACGGGTTGAAGACCGTTTGGTTCCAAACGGGTTGAAGACCGTGTTTGGTTCCAAACGGGTTGAAGACCGTTTGGTTCCAAACGGGTTGAAGACCGTTTGGGGCCAAACAGTTTGTCGTCCAAACAGGTGCAAGGTCGTTTGGCACCAAACGGTTTGGAGACCGTCGGGAAGACGAAGAGCCAGGCCGTTTGGCGGCGAGGGACGGTGGGAGGGAAGCCGAAAAACGCTCGTCGGCAGTGGCGACGGTGACGGTGGTAGCGAGAACCGCGAGAGAAAACTCTACCTGTTAGGCGACGACGGTGGAAGAAGAAGGGCCGGAATGAAGCGACGATGAGCGAGCAGATGAACGGAGCCTCGCACAGACGACGGTGAAGCGTCAGTCGGAGATGAGAATGGCGGTGGAAGATGGAGGTGATAACCGTAAGCTCGGAGAAGCAAAAGTGCATGCGGAAACTGGAGTGAAACGGCAGTGGAACAGAGAAAGTGAGAGGTTCTAGAAGAGAGAAAGGAGGGTGTGGGGTGTTATTTATAGGATTGGGGGGGGGGGCGTCCTTACAAATTCCCGAAGTCAAATGGGTGCAAGACTGTTTGAACTCCAAATGGGTGCGAGACCGTTTGAACTCCAAACGGGTGTGAGACCGTTTGAACTCCAAACGGGTGGGAGACCGTTTGAACTCCAAATGGGTGTGAGACCGTTTGAACTCCAAATGGGTGCGAGACCGTTTGACTCCAAACGGGTGTGAGACCGTTTGAAATCCAAACGGGTGTGAGACCGTTTGAACTCCAAACGGGTGCGAGACCATTTGGGGAGGTTTAGGTTTTTGATGTTTTTGATTTTTATGTTATTTTGTTTATGTGAAATTTTTTTGTATATATATTTCAGAAGAAAACTAAACTAAAAAGAAGAAGAGGGAAGAGGAAAAACGATGATACTAAGATCTTGGGTTGCCTCCCAAGTAGCGCCTGGGTTTAATGTCGCTGGCTCGACGAAATGCTGATCTGGATATGCTGATGTTATAGGATCTTGGATCTCTATAGTTTGTCTTGGCAATTTGTCTGCTGGAATGTAGTATTTCTTTAACCTATGACCGTTGACGGTTCTTTCTCCCCCTTTATCATCAAGTATAATAACTGCTCCTGTCGGGTCGATATGTTTGATAGTGAAAGGCCCCGAACATTTTGTGCGTAGTTTTCCCGGAAACAATTTTAGTCTGGAATTGAATAAGAGAACCTTATCTCCGATGATTATATCCTTTCTTTTTATGTGGCCATCATGCCACATCTTGGTTTGTTCTTTGTAAATTCTGGCATTTTGGTATGTTGTCATTCGCAACTCTTCCAATTCTTGTAATTGAAGTTGTCTAGAATCACCGACAGTCTTGAGATCAAAGTTCAATTGCTTGATAGCCCACCAAGCTTTATGCTCTAATTCGACTGGTAGATGACACGACTTCCCATACACCAATTGAAATGGTGTTGTTCCAATTGGTGTTTTGAAAGCTGTGCGATAGGCCCACAGAGCATCAGGAAGTTTGGTAGACCAGTCTGTGCGGTGCCTATTAACAATTTTTCCAAAATGTCCTTGATTTTCCTGTTGGAGACTTCGACCTGTCCACAAGTCTGTGGGTGATAAGGTGTGGAAACTTTATGTTTGACTCCATATTTTATTAATAGTGCTTCGAAACTCCGCTCAAGAAAATGAGATCCGCCATTGGATATTATTGTTCTTGGAATGCCAAATCTGGGGAATATTATTTCTTTAAACATTTTGATGACTGGTTTGGAATATCAAGAAGTGGTCGGTAGAGCTTCTACCCATTTTGAAACGTAATCCACAACTACTAGAATGTACGTGAATCCGTAAGATGGGGGTAAAGGACCCATGTAATCCACTCCCCAAACATCAAAGAGTTCAACTTCTTGCCACATATTCAAAGGCATTTCATTTCGTTTAGTTATTCCTCCAGATAGTTGACATTTGTCACATGATCACACATATTCATGTGCATCCTTTGCGATGGTTGGCCAGTAGAAACCAGATTGAAGAATTTTAAGAGCGGTTTTCTTAGAGCTCATGTGCCCCCCAGTAGGGCCTGAGTGACAGTGTTCTAAAACTGGGGTGATTTCTGTTTCCGGAATGCATCGATGAAAAAGTCCATCTGCGCATAAGCAGAATAGGTAGGGCTCATCCTTGAAGTACTGCTTAGCATCATGAATGAATTTCTTTTTGTCATGGTATGATGCAGACAGATGGATGATTCCTGTTGCCAAATAATTAACAATATCAGCATACCAAGGAAATTAGTAGTAATCTTCATTAGTTGATCATCCGGTAAAGAGTCTCGAATGGGTATGTTATCGGAGTCTTTAGCTTCAATACGACTGACGTGATCCGCACCGACATTTTCAACCCCACTTTTGTCTTTAATCTCTAAATCAAACTCCTGAAGCATTAATACCCATCTGATAAGTCGGGGTTTAGCATCTTGTTTTTGGACCAAATATCGTATTGCAGAATGGTCAGTATATACTATGACTTTTGACCCGATTAGGTAAGACCGAAATTTTTCAAAAGCATAGATAACTTACAGGAACTCTTTTTCGGTGGTAGTATAGTTCTTTTGTGCCTCATCAAGCGTCTTGGAGGCGTAATATATGACGTAAGGCTTTTTGTCAATCCTTTGTCCAAGGACTGCCCCTATAGCATAATCGCTAGCGTCACACATAATTTTAAACGGTTGTGACCAGTCAGGAGCTCTTAGAATAGGGGCAGAGATAAGGGCATTCTTCAGAGTTGTGAAGCTATTAATGCATTCTTGGTCAAATATAAAATCTTCTTCTTTGGTCAATAGGTGAGTCATTGGCTTTGCTATCTTTGAAAAATCTTTTATAAATCTTCTGTAGAATCCTGCATGACCAAGGAATACCTTGACTCCTTTGATGTCTTTAGGTGGAGTTAGTTTTGAGATGACATCGACCTTTGCTTTATCCACTTCAATCCCTTTTTCACTTACTCGATGTCCTAGGACTACACCTTCAGTCACCATAAAGTGACATTTTTCCCAATTCAAGATCAGGTTGGTGTCTTCACATCTTTGTAGGACTTTTCCTAGATTGAGTAAACAGTCGTTGAAAGAATTTCCGTATACAGAAAAATCATCCATGAAGACTTCCATGATAGATTCTGTTAATCCGGCGAAGATAGCAGTCATACATCTTTGGAAGGTTGCGGGTGCATTGCATAACCCGAAAGGCATCCTTCTAAAGGCATATGTTCCAAAAGGACAAGTAAAGGTAGTTTTTTCTTGATCTTCAGGATGGATTGGGATTTGGTAAAATCCTGAATATCCATCAAGGTAACAGAAGAATTTTTTGTGAGCGAGTCGTTCGAGAACCTCATCCAAAAAGGGCAAGGGGAAATGATCTTTCCTTGTTGCTTTGTTAAGTTTTCGGTAGTCGATGCACATTCACCACCCAGTTACTATTCTAGTAGGTACTAGTTCATTCTTATCATTAAGAACAACAGTGGTCCCCCCTTTTTTTTGGGACCACCTGCATGGGACTTACCCATTGAGAATCCGAGATTGGGTAGATGATACCTGCTTTCAAAAGTTTGAGAACCTCGAGGCGAACTACCTCCTTGAGATTAGGGTTCAACTTTCTTTGATGTTCCCTTGATGGTTTGAATTCTTCCGTCATAGGCAATCTGTGCATGCATAAAGCTGGATTTATACCCGTCAAGTCAGTCATCTTGTATTCGATAGCTTTCTTGTGTTTCTTTAGTTCATCAAGAAGTCTGTTTTCTTGGTCCACCTCCAGGGTGGAGCTGATAATCACTGGACAAAGTTTCTTGTTGTCAAGAAAGGCATGTTTGCGTCCCTCAGGTAGAGCTTTCATTTCAGGAGCCTTAGGTGGCTCAGTTGCTTCTATAATGGTGACGACCTTGAGTTCTTCAAAGGTGGCCGTTGGGGCTTCTTCAGCTTTTTCTAAGTATTGAAGGCATTCTTGCACAAGTTCATTTGCCGAGAATTCTACTTCCGGATTTATCAAGATATCTTCCAAATCATCGGAGGGTTCAAACATTTCTAATTGGGACATTTGATATATAGCGTCCAGGAGAAAGACTTCCTCTTGAATGCTTGCACCTTTCATGCTATTAAGGACTCTGAACTGGAAAGCTTCCTTCCCAAGTCTCAAGATAATAGTTCCTGCTTCTACATCGATAAGCACTCGGGCAGTAGCTAGGAAAGGTCTGCCGAAGATTATCGGGTATCTTAGGTCTTCTTGTATGTCCATAATAACGAAATCGCACGGAACATAAGAATTCGTTCCTATCCTGAGAGGTATATCTTCAATGATTCCAAGGGGAGCAGTTATGGTAGAGTCGGCTAACGGAATTGTCATTGTCGTAGGTAACAAATCAGTGAAGCCTAATCTTTTGCACATAGAATAGGGCATAATGGATATACTTGCTCCTAAATCTGCTAATCCCTTCTTGCTGGAGCCATTTCCAATTGAACACTGAATACCGAAGGAACCTGGGTCCTTCTTTTTCTTTGGCATTTTGTTAAGCAGAATGTCTGAAGTGGTCTGAGCTAGTTTCACTATTTCGTGCTCTTCTGTCATATATTTTTTGACAGAAGGGTTTTCAAGTATTTGGCCCATGTGGGCACTTCGGAAAGACCATCGAGGAATGGTATATCAATGTATAGTTTCTTCATAGCTTCTTTGAATTTCTGGAACCTAGTGTCCGTTTTGGTTCCTTTCAGCCTGTCCGGATAAGGGATTCTGGGTGGAACTTCTGGCATTGGTTCCTTTTCTTTTTCTCTTTCAGTGGTTTTAGTAGATTTTTCCTTTTCGTGGGTTGAGCTTTATGTTGGGGAAAGAATAGCTAAATCGTTATCATCATCATGGATGATTCTAGTGGTATCAGGAAGGACACGACCAGACCTTGTGGTGACAGCATTTAGTTGCTCAGGTCTATTTTGGTCATGCCTTGGGTTTGCCTCTGGTTGCCCAGCAAAGGTACTTGCTAGTGGTTTCAACTGAGTGGCAATCTGTGCTAATTGGGCCTCTACAGCCTTTTGTTGAGCCTGTTGGTTCACAAGCATAGTTTGCTGAGATTGAAGCATTTGTCTAATCAAAGAAATTTCATCAGATGGTTGGGAAGGGGCACTCCTCTGTTGATATTGAGTGACTTGCTGCCCTTGTGGTTGCTGTGGAGGTGCGGTTAACTGCGGTTGTTGTGGCTGCTGCAACTAAGGTTGTTGCAGCTGTGGGTGCAGTCCTGGATGGGTATATTGGTAAAAGGGATTCCTAGGATAATTGGATCTTTGGAAACCATTTCTATAATTCCCCTGATTTTGGTTGAAGTTATTCTGAAATCCTGGTGGTTGTCTATTGAAAGATCTGCCTTGTGTCTGTTGTTGTGGATTGGCAGTCCCTGCAGGATTCCCATATTGAAAACCAGGGTGGTTTCTTGGTTTATCTGGATTGTAATACACCTGGCCAGGTATTGAGTGAATGGAGTTGACTTGCTCTGGCATTTGGTCCTCGAGATGTTCAATAATGGGTTCATATTGCGGCACTGGTGGTTGTAGATACATCATAACATTGTATAGCAGACCACATGATAGTGTGGGATGATCACATGCATGACAGGCTTCACAAATTCCAGTAGCTACTTTTACTTGTTGAACCTGGGAGCCTTTCTTCTTGTCGTATTCTCCGAAAGAAGTTTCGAGAGCTTGTTGCTTGCTAGCAATAGTCTTCAAGGCCTCTGCAATGGCCTTGAGTTCCATAGATTCTTCAGCCTTGTAGACTTTAAGAATTCCCTTGGATTGGTTAGACAACCTTCCCCAATTGGATTGGTTCTCGGCCCCTAACGTAACTATATTCCAAGCATCTTCATAGTTTTTTCTCATGAAGTTTCCTCCAGATGAGGAGTCTAAAAACTGCTTGATATCATCACTTACTCCTCTATAGAATGTTTCAATCAGTTGATTTTGGGATATGCCATGGTGAGGGCACTTTCTCAGGAGTTCCTTGAATCTTTCCCAAGCTTCTACAAGTGTTTCTCCGGGTAGTTGGGAAAAATGGTTGATCTGCCCCCTAATCTCATAGGTTAGTGAAGGTGGAAAGAATTTCTCAAGAAACTTTTCTTCTAAGGGAGTCCAAGTAGTGATGATAGGGTGCCTATCTAAAGCATTGTACCAACTTAGTGCTCTTCCAGATAAGGTGAAGTGGAAGAGGTGTAACATTATTGCTTCCAAGGCAACTCCTGCTTGAGGTACAAGTCGACAGAGTGACTGGAATCTCTTAAGATGATCCATTCAATCGTCTCCAGATCCTCTAGAGAAAGAGATTCTTTGCATGATCTGGATCCATTGCGTCTGGATTTCAAAGTTTGGTATGTTAATAATCGGTGGTCGGACTGGGTGATCATCTTCATAATTCTTTGGGACTGCGTAGTCCCGAAGTTGCTTGTTTCTTAATGCTAATTGAGCAGCGGAATTCTCAGCTTGGATGTGGGCTTGTTCCTCAGCTCGAATCTCGGCCTGCACTTGAGCACGAGTTTCAACGATAAGTTGTGCTCGTTGTGCAGCTATGGCGGCGTTAACTTTTTCTGCAACGAGGCATTGCTCTTCATCCATCTGTCTGGCTCTTTGGCAGTTAAGTCTAATCCTTCGGTGGAAACTTCTTTCTACCTCAGAGTCGTACTCTAGTTCAGGGGAGAATCTGATGTGATGCGGGGTTAGCATACACGTTTTCTACCTGAGTAGGAAGAAATTCACTCGGTTAGATGATGAAAGGAAGCAAAGAGGTCAAGAAAATTTGGAGTAGTTATCAAGGAAAAGTGTAAAATCCTAATCAACCAAGAAGTTGTTAAGTAAAAACTAAAACGTTTCGTTGTCCCCGGCAACGGCGCCAATTTTTGATGGAGTTTTGCAACGCCACTAAAAATCCTAGAGATGATGAATCTCTAGGTTTAGCCTTGCTTGTACTATGGTAAGATCTCCACCCACGTGTGCTAGGACACGCGGAAGTCTTATTGTAGTATAGTTAAGGGTCGAATCCTCGGGACAACGGTCTTGATTAGAATTAATCAAGATGGAAAATGTTTTAGTCGTACCTAATTACTTAACGGTTGATATTTAGATCAAAAGTTTGATTTGGTTGTTTAAACTAAGTGTGAGGAAAGTAACAGCAAGAAAGTAGAAATTAGGGTTGTAAACAATGATTAAAAACCACTAGGATGTTATCGGGTTTCACGCCACTACACATGGATGAAAACATGCAACATAATAAAACAACCTGCAAAGAGATTCTAATCAGTTAGTATCTTGTAGACTTAGTTTCTTTTCAGATAAATAACAATGAGAAGTGTGGAGTATTGCAACACCAGCCATCCCAAAAAGAATGGTCACTTGCTTTGCATTACTTCTTCATGAAGTGTGTTCCTCGACCTTGCCAAGGTTGCACTTTCATACGTCAACTGATTTCATTTCATAGTATGAAAGTGCAATGATGGGAGTGAGTTTACTCCACTCATGAAAGCACTCCTAGATACCGAAACAGATGTATGGTGACTACATACATCCAGAACCAACTTTCAATCGATATTCAAATCTAAGGGTACAAATGTATACAATTCATACCGAAAGACAATAGGTAATACAAGTTGATGATCAAGCAACAAGCATTCATTTAACGATTGATGTTGAACTGAAAATGAGAGTATCTCTATTGCAAACAGTTGAATTACATTGCATGAAATGAAAACATGGGTAGCGGGGCTACTCCCCGCACCCTAGTGAATGAGACTACTCGCTCATATCAAGGAAAAAGAAGGAGGCGAGAAGAGAGAGAATGAATGTCATCTCCACGGAGGAGGGAAGGATGAACCCTTGGTGAAGAGAGCAACGATCTTCACACTTCGTGGATTCTTTGATGATGGATCTTCTCTTCCCACCTTCTTTGTTGTTGAGAGAGAAGGTAGCTTGAAGATGGAACGTGGATCTCAAACTGGCAGCCTTGGGGCGATGGATGAAAGATGGGAGTGCTCTAGAACTGGAGAGGCAGCCTTTGGGCGTCTCAGAGTTCTCCCCTCTTGAGGACCTCTTTGGATCTTATTTATTGGCTTAAGTGGAGCCCAAACAGTCTTGAACCCGTTTGGGCGCGGAACACGTTTGGCCGCTGAACATGTTTGGTCCTTGAACCCGTTTGGGCGCTGAACTCGTTTGAGCACTGGACTCATTTGGGCGCCGAACCCGTTTGGGCGCTGAACTCGTTTGAGCGCTGGACCCGTTTGGGCGCCGAACTCGTTTGGACGCCGAACACGTTTGGACGCTGGACCCGTTTGGTTGTTGAACACGTTTGGGCACTGAACTCGTTTGAGCGCTGGACCCGTTTGAGCACCGGACTCGTTTGGGCGCTGGACCCGTTTGGGCGCTGAACTCGTTTGGGCGTTGGACCCGTTTGGGCGCCGAACTCGTTTGGGCGCTGAACTCGTTTGGGCGCCGAACTCATTTGAGCTTATGCGGTCTCGGGACCATTTAGAGTTCATGCGGTCTTGAGACTGTTTAGCCTTAAACGGTCTTGGGACCGTTTGGCCTTAAACGGTCTTGGGACCGTTTGGGGTTTTTGTAATTTTTTGTGTTTTTCTACAAGGAAAAAGAAGAGAAAAGTTAATCTATTGATGTGTCAGCAATAAGGTAAAGATTTAATGATTCTTTCTAATTAATTTAAGAAAGAGTATGGAAAACAAGGGGAAAACTAATAAAATAGCATCACAAAGTGAGAGGTTATCAGCAACCGGTTCCTGGGCCTGTTCAGCGGCACATTCTTCACCGTAGTCGTCGATTCTCCTTGTCCATCACACAGCGCAATGGCGCAATGCACCTTTTTGCGGCAGTGCAAGGATCACTATGCTCACAGATGCCTCCAAACTGGTTGCATTGGGCGTGTTCTTTCCGGTTAGGTTACAATCGATTATGATGCAGTTATTGCAAAATGAAAAAGGGAGTGCTAAATACCAACAGGAATAATGAAAAGACTAATAAATATAATTTTGATTAGCAAGCTAAAAAAGAAAGTGAGCGATGTTTAGGAAACAAATGAAATTTAAATTTGGCAATTACATATTGCCGCTATTTGCATTCACAAATTCATTTATAACTTAATTCTTCTATAAATTTTATATTATGGCTTTTAGGGGCATTTAAATAAAAAATGCCTATAAATATGATAATATAATGGCTTTTTTACGAAAGCCACTAAAATAAATGCCACTAATGCATGTTTTTGCTGTAGTGAAAGTGAATCAAGGTATGAAACTCACATAAGATGGAAAGAACTCCTATAACAAGTACAAAATCAGAAGATAAATGGGAACAATGTCAGAGAAATAAGGTGGAACATGGGTTAATCTCATACCAACCTATGCATGTAAAAAAGTGTTAATGTAAAATCAACATAGCATGTAAAAGAAATTAAGGCAGATGATCCATGTTTAATGAATAAAATGTGGAATATGATGATTTACCTATTGATAAGTGGTTGAAAAACATAATAAAATAAGAGAACATACCCAATTGTGATAAATAGTCATCAAGGAAGGAGTAATGAGATATGTTAATCATGATGATTCCTATGCTAATGGAAAGGAAACCAAAATGAAAAGGGTAATATTATACATAAGAAGTTTTAACTCGCATAATGAAAATAGAATTGGTTACCTTTTTGCTATTGACCCTTGAACAATGTTTCTATGGTATGGAAAGTGTGTTTCCCTTTGTGTCTTTTCTTTATAGGGCACAACTTTCAACTGGATCATTGCCACTTGGTACATGTGGATTCACTGCAAACATGAGGGTGGATAGCTTATTATAACATAAGGTTGCTTGGACTATGGTTCCAAGATCATAAAGTTTGTGATGAGTTTTCTTTTGAGCCTTCCAATAATTAGGAAGACTCCTCTTATATCTCTTGATATTTGTTATGTTGGTAAAAGTGGATAAGATAATGATGTGAGTTCCTTATAGCACATGAGGTGGATACCAAGGTAATTAATCCTAGTATTCAAGATGTATCAATAGTATGAGAAATATGTGAAGGTTGGAGATGTTTATTGAATGAACATTCAAAGTATTCCTCTCTTGTAGAGCGAGAGAGAGTTTATGATGATCCTATATATGTTGTTTGGAAGGATAAACAAAAATGACTCTATAATTTTGTGTATGGTCTAGTGATAGTTGGGCAAGACCAGTATCAAGGATAGATGGCTTGTTGATACAATAGATATAGTTTCAGGATGATAGCTAGAATTTAAAGTTGAAATTTACTATTACATTTGAATAGGTGGCACAACAAGTTTCTATGTTCCATATTTGCAAATGTCTTCTTATGTGGGGGGTTTTTGTGATGACCCAAGATGAGATATGTATATATTATATGACATCACCATGATATGCAAGTAACCATGTGAAGGTAATAGGATGAGGTGCAAAGAAAGTACCCATATTTGTTTACTTTGGATTTCGGGGGTGAAATCCATGTTAGGGGTTTATAGTTGTAAGACCCCTAAACTTGCTTAATGAGTTGAATCATATTAATTATCATAATTTAATTCTTATAACCATAATCTAACCTTTTTATATGCTTTGAAATCATAAGATAAGCTTAAGTTTCAAATTTGGTCCAATTTGGACATTGTTTGAGCAAGTTATGCAATTTTATACACATTTTGACTTTTCTACAATTTACCCAATTGAGAGGTTTTCTTTGCAATTTATCACTTGCATTATGTTCCTTGTATATTCTATCATCATTCATGAGCTTTTTGATCCATGGGGAACTTATTTAATCCTTGGTTTGAAGGTGTTTTCTCCAAGGGTATTTTAGGGTTTACCCCTTCATGCATGAGCTACGTTTTGTAGCTATCAACTAGAATTATTTGTTTTGCTTGGAAATTCAAGAAATGAGGGATAATAATGTCTCTATGGATAGTGGGGGAGCTTCTTTTGTGTTTTCTTGTATATTCTTAAGAGTTTAAGGCCATGGACACTTGGAAAGATACTAGAAATTCAACTTTTTCTTTTTCTTTATATTAAAGTTTCATATACTTATCCCTAAGCACCATAACGAGCCATTTTCTCTCCACCACTTCCCTCCTTCAATGAACCTCATTCCCATCTATGCTACTGTGAATTTCCTATCCAAGGAAGAAGAAAGAGGGGATCTTCTTGGAAAAAATATCTAGGGTTGCAATTGACTTCCTTTTAGGGTTTGAAAAGCTTCCTTCTAGTGATCTTGACCTAAAAGAGTAAGAATCCCCTTCTTCCCTCCATTTTTTTATTTTTATACTTCCTCCTACCTCTCTCTAGGTCTTAACCTTTCTGTTCCATGGTAGAAATTTCTCCAAATCTCTAAAACCCTACCTTTTTTGCTCCTTATGTTTAGGGTTTGCTCATTTGATGAAGAAAGGTGCTAGATGGACGAGTTCATAGCTTATTCTTGGATTTCCTACCCTACATGCTCATTTTTTATTCTGTTTGTGATTTTATCTTCTAATTAGAGGCAAGTTTTATAACTTTCTCCACGTTTATTGCTTACCATAATCTTTCTAGCTCATGTTCTTGCTTGAAAATGATGATCCATGCACTAAAACGCTATGCTTGACTTGGATTTCATTTTTATAATGTTCCCTGTTCTGATTTGAGTTCTATATAAACCTTATGTTATTCCTAAGGTATAATATTACTTGTATCAGGTTTGTTTGACAACCTATGGTGTTAAGGACCTATCAACCAATGGTCAATTTTAGGGTTTAAAGCTGATTTCTTCTATAAACACATGACTCGATGGTGGTACCATTGCAACAACCGAGGGTGTTGTCTTCATGACAACCGATGATGGTGAATGAGGGTATCAACTTAAGTTCACCCCTTTAGTCAGGTGTTGTCCTAATTACAAGCCTAGTGATTAACAACTAAGTACCCTAATGATGCTATCAATCAATGGTGATATTAGTTTGATATTTGATGTTAATTAATGAATGTAGTGTCAATCTGACAACATATGGTGACTTAATGATCACTAATGATGGTGTATCGGGTCTTCAAAACCTATGGTGAATTAATCATATATTTGTAGCATCAATTAAGCCTTATACCAATGGTTTCTTGGGTCACTTGATGCAATGGTCTTACCTTTTAAACATCCAATGGTTCTGGGTGACATTGTGGTATAATGATATGGGTTGAATGATGATGGAACAAATGGAGGGTTACCCTTAACAAGGTATTATTACATATTCACTCATATGAATAGAAGGGTTGATAACCATATAATGTTGATATGTAACCCTAATGAGGTATAGCTTGTTATACCTAGCTTTAATATAATTAAATGATGGTAATTGGGTATGAATAGTCCTTCAATGACTCATACAATCATGGAGTACTCTTTTACTATTGTTGAAACCCTAGTATGCTATAACCCGATGGTTACACCTTGATTCATGTGTGGGTTCATACTTGAGAATAGTATGGAATGTGATGGTGATGCTTCACCTTATGCATCCATGATCTAATGGGGAAGCCATGAGTTAGGGTTTGGGTATAAGTGTTGATTAGTAACATTAATGTAATTTATCGTGTTGAACCTAACTCTAATACAAATAGATAAAGAGGAGTATTCATGTTTAACATTCTCATATGATGGAATGATGGTGAAATAACCTCCTTGACATGATCATAACAATAATGTGTTAATTGGTGGTTATCATAGCCACATGGTTGATACTTTCTTATGCTAAACATGTGCATTGTGAATATGATGAGGGTTAATCATATCTAGATTCCTTGTATGTTGATGTAATAAAGGAATGTTCTTAATGTTAACATAACCTTGTTATGGTTGTTTATGAATATCTCCTAGCTCATTAATGCAATATTGTGCTCTGGTTAATTATATGTAAGTGAAGTTTTTGAGCCTCGTTACAAGGCATGGAAAGATAATGATGACCTTGTAGGGAATAGTAGATGGTCTTAATGACCTTTGGGCATGGTTGAGCCCTGAATGAGGTGTAATCCTCTTGTGTTGATAAGGGTTGATACCCCATGATATTGTGAAAAGGATTTATATCCTATGAAAGTACGTTGGTCTTAATGACCTCTGGGCATGGTTGAGCCATGAATGAGGTGTAATCCTCTTATGTTGATAAGGGTTGATACCCTATGATATTGTGAAAAGGATTTATATCTTGTGATAGTATGTTGACTAGTGTAGCCTCATGAATGGAAACTGAATAGTACCATGTGATGATGAGATGAGAAATTATGTTTCACACATTTTATATCTTTTGAAGTTGTGATATTTATATTCTTGTTAGAAGTGAATTAGGATTTGTATGTCCACTTGTTTTCTGAAACCTTAATTCACCAAATTGGCATAACTAATCAAGTGAACTCCTAATAATGTGATGCCCTATGACATAGATCCATCTGAGTGTCAGAACTTGCCAGATGGTGAAATGAGTATTCCTAAGGGAAACTCGGAGCACATACTATTGAGTATGTGGGGGTGGCAAGTTGAGGATATATCCTTTTCTTCCACAATGTAGGTTGTGGAAGATGGCTATGGTCATGCCTCATACATCTGATGTGATTATATATGTGATGAGATTGGACGACAACTGCGGTTGTACCTCGGATGGTAGGGTGTGCGTACCCACTCCCTTTCACTAGTGTTGTGACCTGTACCAAGGACAAACTAGGTTGTTAGCAGCTTGACCTTATGTGTCACTGTGGTAGACCAGTATTGACTGGGGGCAGAGAAGATCTTAGGAGTCTGGCTCTTCCTAGATGTTGTATGGCACTGATTTCTTCTTAGCAGTGGTCAGTTGGATTTTGAGTGGTATCCTCAAATTCCTCAGGGAATAATAAAAGTTGTAAGATAGTCGTGTAGCATATCTGTTTTGGGTTATACACAATGCTTCATATTGGATGAAAACCCTTGTTTGCTTTCTTTTCATTGAGATCATGTTTAGTAAAATAAGAGATAATAGATATGCTTATGTTGTAGTTATGCTCATGTTATAAACATGCTTATGTTGTCAAATATACTAACATTCATGGTTACGATGATGTTTCTAGCTATGTTTAATATTGCTAGCCATGCCTTTGTAATAATAGATGCTTGAACTGCTAATCATGCCTATGCAGTTAATTGTGCTATGATGTTAGTTCTACTTATGATATAGCATTTGTTCCCTTTATTTGAGATGCCAATATTGATATCTATGTTATGTTACTAGACATATTCCTGATGCCAGGGATGCTTATGCTACTTGATTGCTTGTGATGTTAACAAGGAATATGATGATAGTCAAATTAATGATAATGATTGTTATTAGATACATTTTGATGATATTTGAGTAGATATCTATCCAGAGAAATGGATTTATTATTTATCTATATATGCATTGATGATCATACGTGTTGCTAAGATGATTTTCTTAATCTGTTTAGTATACATGAACTATTCAATTTGTTTAATTGATTATTGAATAATCCAACTACTTAGTTATCTACTATTTAAAATGTTGTATCTCTTGTTGGGACGTGGGTCTCACCCTTATGGTTTGCAACATTTTTTAGGTAATCGGAAGTGAAGAAAACAAACTTGTGGAAGCAAAGAGGAGCTATAGTACTGAATATTTGAGAAAGCTGATTAGATGTCTAGTGTGTCCTAGAGTCGTCCTTGTACTCTCAGGTCCGGGCAGCAAAAGTTTGTATATGGAGTTTCAAACGAATTAGAATTTTGTTAGCATGTTAATGTTTGTTGTGTGGCATATACGAATATTGTTCTCCTATGTATATCTGTTTTGGCTAAGGTGATAGAACAATTCTTATCAAATTCTTGGCACAATATGGATAAAAGAAAGATGTTGGGCTCTTATGGAAATATTTCTGAGCATGTGTTGATGTTGAAATTGGTTTTAATTTACCCATAATTTTGGGTATGTATTAATTAGTGATTGATTGTGTTTTATGTTTTGAGTAATCTCATTTAGTGTAGCGATTTCTCACAAAATGCATGCAAAGATAGGGGTATATATACACAATGATAGGAGATGGGTAAGGGAGGTTAGGTGTCATGCCACTTCTGCCTCTTATCTTCCAAAAACTCGGTAATGTAAGCATTAAGATCATCCATGCATCAGGGTGATAAGATCAAGGAAAGCTAGAGTCCATCTTGGTCATCAAAACACTTTGGTTGAATAACAAACGTAGCAAAAAAATAAGGTAGTGACCGCTATCACCATGGTGATCAAGAAACATATCGAACAAGGGTGAACAAGCATAGAGACCATGGTGATCAAGCATAGCAGCCATGGTAATCAAGCATGGCGACCATGGTAATCAAGCATAGCGACCATGGTGATCATAGTGACCAAGGTCCAAGAAAAATGATCGCTAAAAATATAACATATGTCCTAAAAATCTTTAAATGATACAAACAATACTAAAGGAAAGCACATCGATGTTTACACACAAAGTGGTCATCATCCACAGTCAACATAAACTTAGGCATCCATGCAAAACCCTAACTTCAGCACATGATGCCACCTCATCATCCAAGGTACAACAAGGCACCCATTTGCACCACTCTCTCTATAACATGATTCTAAGACATAAGAGGAACATAAAACATTCACAAATTGTAAGATAAACCCTAAAAATGGGTAAATTGTAACTTGGCCCAAAACAAGCACACATATAGCATAACTTGCTCAAACATCATTAAAACTACACCAAACTGAGACATAAGTAGGTAACATGCTATTTAAGCACATCACATAATTACATTAAGGTTTCAAGCATCTTATTATGTTAAGCAAGCAGTATCAAGCATAGATATATGTTTTGGGTCTTATAGTAAAATTGTGTAAGTGTAATTCTTGTTCATAAGTCTAAGATATAGCAATGGTAGGGATCATGATGCAGAGAGAACATCCAAATTTACCCAATGATGTACTTAGGATCAAGAGTGAGTCCATTTAGTAGATTTTGCAAAATACATGTCTAGGAAATTGGGATATGTTCTAGCACATACCATAAGTGAAACTTACATGACACTACAAAAACTTGTAATTTTTATCAACCCTATACATCAGTGCATACATTTGGTATGATTAATTCTTAATTTCTAGTATTGTCATCTTCTTTAGTTGTGGGACCCACCTCACATGCAATATTACCACCCTTCATGTGTGCATCTTCTATTACAATCGTACCACCAATCTCACATGAATCACCACCCTCTTAATGGACCCACCACCACCACCACTCTTTATAAAACCATCTTCTAATTCATTCCCTCCATACATCTCAAATGCACTACCACACCATAAGTAGAATAACCACCACCAACCCTAGCAAATGCATCTCTTAACCTATTCCCATGCCTTTATCTACTCACATCTACTACTCCATCAATCACATGCATATATACCATACAATTCAGACATCCATGCTTTTCCACACCTTACGATGATGACACTCAGCCCATCCTTACACTTCCTTGCCATGTGTGAAAGGTTAGTCTTGATTGATATCCACTTACTCACTTGTTTCCATTTACCCTACATTAGACTTTACTATAGATTCTATACAGACGCATAGAGGCATGTAATATACCTGCCTAGAAGGTTGAGCATTACAAGTTGCATATGTCTATCATTATCCATTATCATGGATGTGTATGCAATACAAATGTACGCGGTTTGTGAGTTCTTAGGTTATATGTTACTTTTTATACTTTGATTTTTTTCTTCTATGTACTTGTGTTATCATGTTGTCATATATGTTGTAGTATATGTTCTTAATGTAACTTTGTTATAATATACTACAGTAAATAGGTAGAATGAATCAATTAACCTTCCATTTTTATTACTTTTTCTAACTTTATAATGACATTTTTCAAAATAAAAATGTTATGATTATCTATCAAAATGATATTCGTTGGATGTCTAAAGTGAGATTTGAGTACTTATAAAATGATTAATGGAAATAAAAATATATAGTAACATGTTTGAGACTAAATTATTGAACAAATAAATAAGTTTAATTTTTTCATAATTTTAGATAGGTTAAAATATTACTCCAAGAAAAGGTATAGGGGTGGCTAAAACCCAAAATCCCCATATACAACTATACAAATGGGGTTTACTCTACAAAATTGCCCAATGTTCCAACACCCTGTGGTCTATCCCTTACAAAGACGAGGTGTAGAATTATAAACATCACTCACACTACTAATGAGATCATAAAAAAAATATAAGTATCCCCTCTTCCTACCGATATGCACTCTACTATTCCTTTCCTTTCAAATAAGGAAGATCATAGCATACATGCACACACCAATGAAACATCTCAATGCATGGTTGGAAGCCATTTTCTCCAGGATCCATAGAATATCATCATCCAAGTTATTTGGGGGATAGCTTCCCCACCACATCTTCAGAGAGGTCCTACAACAAATGTATTTAGAAAAGGAGCACGACTACATACAGTGTAGGTGGGAATCCTCCTCATGTTTACACAACAAGCATTGCGTTTGGTTAAACATGCCCAATCTCTCATTCTACCTAGCATGGGCAGCCTCTTCAAGAGCCCCCTACATAGACAAATACTCCATTTAGGGAGGTGGAATCAATTCCAGAGTATAGGGAACTAGGGAACCTGGTGACCATGGAACTCCTTGACCTAAGGTTTATGATGAGTCTAGTACCCCGATCACCATCCATCAAGTAAAGATGATCCATACCGCTCCAATGTTGGACATTGCCTTCTAGACCCATGAATAGCCAGTTGGAGTACATGTCAAACAAGGAATGTATCTCATCTTCCACCAGCAGACCCAAGGTGATGATGACTTAGTGATGAAGTCATCAATCCTCTTCTTAGTATCCTACAACACATTCCTGTGTGGATTGGGGAGATTGAGCTATCCCTACTGGAACAATTTAGCAACCATGGACCAGGTGACAAGCCTAAAATGTGGGTCTAAGAATGGAAACATGTCTAGGTCATCAGAATTAGAAATTTATAATACCTGAATGTTTAAGACTCCTACAACAAGCACAGGGTCGAAGTAGTTTGGGGTCGAACACAGTGAAAGGAAGAATAGCGCTTCATATATCAAGTTTTACTTATCTAAGCACGTCAGAAAGTCGAAGGATTGGATTTTCATGTAAAGAGAAAGAATTATAAAGAACCACATAAAAATCCTATCTCCAAGAGGAGTTACCATAAGGATTAAGATTTTATGGGTTTAGTAGTTTTTATGGAGGTTTTTAGATAAAGGAAAAGTGAGGAGACAAAACTGTTCTCGGTGTACAGTAGGAAGGAGGAAAACTTAAACATAACAAGTGGCAGTGGCATAAATCTTGCACCTCTAGTCATGCACTAAATTCCCTCTCTCAAGGGTACGAGGCATAGGATGGAGCGGAAAGATAGGTTGGGGCAACCCTGATTCTGGGTACTATCATACACCTGAATCAGACCAAGCTCTAGAGTTTACGACGTCCCTCTCTCAAGGGATTCAAAATGAGAAACACAATTTGATAGCTAGTCAAAAGAGTGATCCAAATAGAAGAGACTAGAACTCAAATTATATAAAGAAATCATCCAAAATAAAGGAACCATAAATAGAACAACAAGAGATAAACTCCACAGATTCCAATAAGCATAAAGAGATAAAAAGGGTTTAGTTACAATGCAGTAGAAAATGAAAGTAAAGTGTTGTGAAAGGGAAGATAGGTATCTGCCTCCTTGATATAGGAGATCGATATACATAGTAGCAGACCCCTAAGATAACGTTAACCCAACACTGAGAAGGAGCCTTATCGGGATATGACTATGTCGGGTTCTTCACCATGTCAAGTCGTGAATCGTGATGGGTAAGCAGCGTATCGGGAAAGGACTCCCTACTCGATATAGTCATGTCGGGTTGCCGGCTCTGTCGGGCTGTAGCCGTGATGGGTAGGCCATATTGGGTTGGGTATTGTGTTGTGTTAGGACATGTATTGGGTTAGATTTATCTTAGGTTCTCAGGTTCTTTGTGTCAGGAATAGATGGGCAAGCCATCTTGGGTTGAAGCTCAATTAGAGACTCGGCATGTTGAAGTAGCCTTAAAGGTTGTGTTGCACTGCTTTCTGCTACCGGGTTGGTTCTAAGTGAACTCCTCCCATCCCTATCGGGTTGGGGGTGTGCTCACCTAGTATCGCCCGATACACTCTGGAACTCGACGCACTAGCTCTAGTGCTCTAAGAGTTAGCTCTTGTAGGGTTCTGACCCGTCCCATCATAGGCCTGTAGCTGTTATTTATAGGCAGCGAGCTTGTGGGAGTTGTAGCTCTTGTTGGCCACATATCCTCCGTCTAGCACCATTGACGTAGATTCAAAAGGGGCTGACACATTTGTCGCTCGTCATGTTTGGTTAGGGCCATCTCATGCCAAGTTGTGAGTAAATCCAACTGTCATGTTAGGTTGGGACGTTGGCGGGCTACTGCACCAATGGGTAGCAGGTATCATGCAAGTGACTTTGTCGGCTAGGCAGACCATGGTAGGCAAGGCACCCTGTCGAGTAACGAGCTACAGTGTATCAAAGCTTCTGCACGACACACTCGCGTCGGGTTGCTGTCGGTATTGGGCAGTGACCGTGACGGGTAAAGGGTGTGTCAGCTCGCTCTGTTTACTGGGCCGGGATGGGTGCTTTGTTGTTGATGGGCCTGAAGGACCCGTTAATGCTCTTTTTAACGGAAAAATAAGAGAAACTCTACAAAAGTTAGGAAATGTTATCAGGAGCATAGTAAGCATTATTTTTTATACAACAAATAAGATAAAACGGAGAGGAAGTCAGGTTTGGAGGTAGTTTTGATAGTAAAATATAAGCTCTAACAGCCATAAAATGGGTGTTATCAACTCCCCCAAACTTAGCATTTTGATTGTCCTCAACCAATCTGTACATATTTTAAAACTTTTTTGCGGTATCTTTCAAAACCAGGCGTAGTCTTTTGACAAGGGGTTAAGTGAATTTTTGTGATGTCCTGAAGAAAATTATGTTTGGCCACAAATAATGGACTTTATGTTTCCTGCCTTATTAAACAAAAAATTTCTCTCCAGCTTTTACGAGACTTTGGTGCATGATTTTGAAGTTAGCTTTCACACCAAACTGCTTGGGGGTAGAAGGTGGGGTTTTCGGAAAGGCTTAAGGCTTTTTGGGTTTTTATTCCTTTCCATTGGTCCATCTAGGTACGAGTCTGTTAGCGGGCAAGTGGTCCCTACAGGACAAGATTGTTAGCTTTAGAGCAGTGATTTCACATCCTACGTACCACTGCCCCAGATCTTCCATGCCTAAAGATGGGTACTTTTGGGAAGACAAGTGTGTGTGTGTGTTTTTTTTTTGTGATCACAACTCTCATGCTTTTATTGGCTCTCATAAGTCCTTCCTCTTTTTTTGGGATTTTGATGGGTAGAGAAAAGGGAGTTTACTGTTTGGGCAGTTTTTTCCTTCACATGCATGTCACTTAGTTGTTGCGAGATTATTTTTCAAAGTTGGCGAAGAAAAGTTATTGCCTTTGTCATTTGATACTACATTTTCAAGAGAGCATAGCAGAAATGTGTACCACCTTAGATACAGAGAGAACAAATTGGAAGAAGTTGTACAAAATATTAAACATAAAGTAATTTTTATAATTTTTGAGCAGATAAGTAGTTGTGCATATATCATGTATGTATTTGTTTTTATCAAAAATTTATATACATGTATACATAGATTATGGTGGGGAGAGAAAAAGGGAAAGAATGAGAAAAATTTAGACTACCTCCCTCACTGATACTATGGAACACCCCCCCAAACATACCCCACACTATGTCCTAGAGTTGTGAGATGAATTGAGAAGGATAGGCATAGATCAGTGAGGGTTCAATAGATGTGCACGTCAACAGTAGATAAGAGCTCCATTACAATTTCCCCTCGGTAGCTGTGGTAGTCGAGGTTGTGCAGCTTCTATGGGGCTTTTTTTTGTGCTACTACACTGTATATCCAATATAGCACGTAAACCCCACAGTCATTTGATAAAGGAGCCTGTTGGGGACTGTTGTGGTAGAATTGGAGCTCGTTCCAAGCTGCTGCTGGATCTTTAAGATAGGTCTGGATCAAATACACCACCTTGATATAATATTTTCTTGCTAGTCACTTGAGGGATGTTGCCGGCATAGATGCACACTTCGTTGGGTAGTCGCTACTGGCCTCAGAGCTATTATAGAAGAAACTGGCACGTGGACGGGTGCACATCATAAAGAGTGTCCAGTGATTGTCGTGTAGCATAGGTAGAAATATAATGCACGACAGACACTTCTTCATTTCAGGTTGGAATAGCTAGTACACTCCTGTCTCCTCAACCAGACATAAGTCATTGAATAGCATCAGATGGGCAATGTAGGGTTGTCCAACCTTCTTCTATAGGATGGGGATGTAAGATGATGCCACAGTCATAGCTAAGCATCCTCCTTCCTTAAATAAGTCTCGTAGATCGTCGAGGGGGACTAGTGCATTATCTTTCTCATATATGGCATATACAGTGTTAGCATCAACAAGTTGTAGAAGTATATCATTGACATGTTCCTGGGATAAAGAACTGCATGTAGAATGGTCAAATTTTCTAATGAGGGATTCGGTGATGACATGTGAAGCAAAATCACCTTCAGTGGTGAGTATGGTTCGTAGATGTTCTATCTGCTTTTCTGTCCTAAAGACATCAAAAGTGCCCTCGACTTCATTCCTTAAAGGACTGCTGGGTTGAGAAGAATAGGAGTCAGAATCAGAGCCAACATCTGTCTCCAATAGGTCCTTTGGAAGCTCTACATCTCAGAAGTAGTGCTTGTCTTTGATCAGCAACAACGCATATATGCTCCTCAGTTGTAGAAATCTTGGTCCTGGAACTTCCCTATGTATCTGAAAATGTTTAACAGCTCTATGGCGTGCAAGACAATGAAAGCGCTATTCTTGCTCCCTGGGTATTGTTGCACTGGGAAGTCATTGATCACGTAGAAATTCCAGACGTCGTTGTGGCATCAGATGCTTGTTTGATGACCCCGTGGAGACGCAGAGGTAGGATGAATATCTTCTCCAAATGTGGGACCTCCGTGCTATAATAGATCAACAACATTACCTCGTGGGAGTGGAGGTTAGCCACACATAGGAACCAGTATCCATTGTGCTTGTGGGGGGGCCAGCACCAAGTCAGGGTTGTGCTCTTCTATATTCTTCAGCATGGCAACCACGAGATGTGTGTTGTATGCCCCTGCTAGAAGTCGTTTGGCTAAGGTCGGGGTGACGTTGTCGATTGGCTGTCGGCCTGTCCTGATGGAAATATTCTCAATCATCGCGCCTTCTAGGACCCTTAACAAGATCTTCCCCATGACGACTTCTAAGAGAAACATCCCTTTGTGTGATCTGCATCGTACGGAGAACTACTTGTCGCTCCAGACGATGGCTTCTTCTTCCCCCTGAGGCCTCTGGTCCATGTTCAATAATTGTTGGTCCCAGATTGTAAGGTAACCGATGGAGCGCTTGTCGAAGTTGGCCATCTCAAAGACTGTAATCTCGAATGGTGTAGAAAATAGGTCAGCCGCCGAAGTCTTCACCCTTGAGGGTTGCTTAGCAATCAAGCTATGCATATCGCCCCCTCTCCCTCAGATGAATCCTATGCTAGGCCTTCATATATCACTTATGCGGCTTTAGTTGGCTCTAGCGGTTGGGGGTTGTAGATATGTCGATGTCGTGAGTGCTCCCCTATCCCGTGGGAGCCCCATCGGTGGTTCTGTTAGTTGTCTCCTCCTCCGGCGTTGTTGATGGCCCGCTGGTGGTGGACGAGGATGACGAGCTGGAGGGAGAAGATGATGACGATGGCAGAGAGGGGGAAGCTGGAAGTGATGGCGATCTTCTGGGATGCCTTGAGCGGTGGTGGTTTTCCCTCTCATCGAGCCTCTACTCGATGATGTCAAGGAGTTGGAGCGCCACCTGCATCGTATTGTTCAGTGCCTCTAGTTGGCCGAGGAGACCAACTAGAGTCAGCAACTGATGCTCCTACTCACTTAACCTCCGTTGGAAGACCTGAAACTTGTGGGTTAGGAAAATAAATGTATCTATGTGGTTGCTTGTTACCTCCCGCAAGTTGTCGAATTCGAAACTGAAGGCATGCCCAAATATGGGGGGGGGACTGCCACTGATCAGCTTCAGCTTCGAGTGGCACTCCTCGCATTGGTGGTGCGACACCATGAATATGCATTGTCTATCGGGGCCGAGTCCACCTGGACAGTACGTGAGGGCGTGGCCTATGGGTGAGGCGTTGGCACCTTTGCAGCTGCCTCCATCTCCTCAGTGTGGGCTCATGGAGATGGTTGCGGAGTAGGTGGATATTGATCGACCATTTGGCTCTCTACTTCCTCCTCCATAGCGATCACTAGTGTTGAGGGTGGTGGTGTTGGGGTCAGTTGTACAAACCTAACCTCTGCCTCTAAGAGCTCAACGAACGCTTCTTTGCTATTGCGAGAGGCATTCGACCACACCAAGGTCTCTGCCGTTTTCGGTAGAGGTTAAGCTTCACGCACTATGGCTATTGCTTCTACCACAACATCTTCTGAGGTGATTACCGTTGTGGCGGCCTCAGTGGTGTCGACGACCTCCCTGATGGTCGACACTTCTACTATAGTCACGGTGGGTGGCATTGTGGTTGCCACAGCTGGTTTGGTGGTGGTAGTGGCAATGGTGATAGTAGCGATGGTGGCAGTGGTAACCAATGATATAAGATCTACTGGTTCAGTGACTCCTACAGTTGGTTCGACGGTGGTGGTGACAGGCGAGTGTTCGAGGATGACTGCCGATGATTTGTCCCGCTGAGCGTCGAGGGGTGTAGGCCTCCCTATTGCAGCCATCCTTTCTTGGATGGTTGTCATGGCAGCGTAAGCTGCGTCTATGGACAAAGCTTGGACCTCTGTCGTAGTGAATACTAGTTTCTCCACATCATAGTTGATGCAAAGTGGGAGGGGTAAGAGGATGTTTGTCCTAGCGAACTTGTAGAAGAGGCGACGACCTTCCTTCTTCATTATGTTTGCCCAGGTGAGGAACTTGATGTCGATCTTGTCATCGACCCAGGTGCGTGACAGACTGAGTGGCTCCCTCGGGTACCCTATAGCCCTACCGCTATTAGGTTGAAAACCCCTCCCATGTTGTATTATTTGGTGGCGTCCTTTATAGGATGGAGGTGGTTCAACAGAAAGTGACCGAGGTTGATCGACTTGCCTTCCATCATGTACCAGATTAAATGTAGCTCTTCAGTAAAGAGATTGCTTGTCTCATACTTGTTGAAGAGCAGGCTTTCCACTATCTTATGCATGATCCTCCAGAAGCATGAGTGGACCGCCGTCACTTTTCTTCCTGACTTCAAAAAGGATTCACTCGTCAACTTCCTCCATAGGCTGACTGGGTCAAAGCCATCACCGTCAGTGATCTGGGCACCATTATTGAGCAATTCTCACTCAACCTTATTGGAGGAAAATATCTCGTTGAGCATCCTCTCTGATTTGCCGTGCTTGACGTTGTAGAGGCACCCTGGTGTCTGTCTGCTCTGCGACACCTTTTTCTCTCCTCTGGTGTGTTTGGTACTTAGTAGAGGGAACAGATGAACTCCTTTTGTGAGCTCGGTGTAGGAGGTGGAGAAGATGAAGCATATCTTCTGGAGTTCGGTAGCTTCTAAGACATTTTCTAGTCTGTCGAAGATGTTGATCTGCCAGAAAGATGCTTGGTGGCAGAACCGGGTTGGGCGGTAAACTTTTACTGCCAACTCAGTGTTGCATCTTTGGTGCTTGTCGTCCCTCAGCATGAACCAGCCTAGTGAGTGGGCCAGGACTTTTGGTTCTGCCATAGTGGTTGGGGCTGGGGTTACTTCTATTGTGGGCTATTTCTCGGCCTCGGAGGGCCCATCCGTGTCTGGATTAGGGCATTTCTGCCTAGTGGTAGCTTCAGTTGTGGCCTCGGGGTTGATCCTACAACCTTGTTTGTTGACTTAGAAAACGGTTTGCTTGGTGCGTGCTATTTTCTGCAATGATTGGATTTAAAGAGTTTATGTCAGAAAAAGTTATTCGACAAAAATTGTAATTACTCGATATCGGGAAAAAGGTAAAAATAAAGGTTGTTGCCCGATACACACAAGAACCATACAAGAACCAGTATCAGGTGGGGTACTCATTGAAACCTGGCACGCGATATGTAAGTGCCCGATGCCGAGAAAATCGATACACTTTTCAAATGGTACTAAAAACAAAATGATATTGGGCATAAGGTGAAAATGATGCACATGTGAAGTCAGTATGGTGTGAGCAATATGGTTTTAGTGATAAACCAGTATCAGGTAACTCCGCAAAACTAAGTCTGCATGATATGGATGCTCAGTAGATGTGTCGTGCGATATGGGTATCGTGCGACTAAGTGTAAGCACGATAACATCATTAAGCGATAAGATAATTGTCAGAAACATGTGAAGCTTTGTGTCACATGATACTCATGTTACGCGACATGAGTGAAAGCACGGTAAAGCAATCTGAACAATAAGGCCAGACCCGACAGAGGCACGTAGTTCATTGTGTCATGTGATACACATATCACGCGGCACAAACACAAGACTAATACAAAACAAAATGATAGGAAAAATCGTCACACTTGGCGCGACAAGCAGAAACTCAACACGCGTTAAAGGGTTATGCCCGACATGGGAAACAACACGATACGGTTGGCAGTCGATAAGGTTGGTCGATATGATCTGTGCGACACATGATTTACATGATAGGGCGATATGTAGGGCGTCACGAGTTTTACCTTTGTAGGGCAGGAAGATCGGGAGCGCGACTCAAAAGTCAGTAGGCTGGAAACCAGCACGGGAGCTTAGCTTGCAAAGGATTGTGCAATACGGGAGTGAAAGTGATAACTTTGGTAACCCGAAATGGTTAATCCTGAGCTACTATATATAGCTATCTGTGAGCAGTGTTAAAGGGTAAAAATAGGGACACATGTCACACATGCACACGAATCATCTTCCAAAGCACGATAAAATCCATCTAATCATGTCACGTCACGAAACTATCAAGAAGGTGATGCATCACGCGATAGATGTGTTGGGTGGTAAGGATGTATCGCATGATATGCTTTGCACAGCGCACTCCTTACATGGCATAGGTCTACGCGATACACATGGCGTGTGACACACGGTGATTGCACTAGGCAACAAACATGCCCGATACATCTCTGGGAAACTGGTTAATCTTTGCAAGTGCGGGCACACTAGACGATACTGCCTGGGAAACACGGAAGCTCGACACACTCTCTAAAGGTGATACGAAGTGGGTGCAACACTTGCCTGTCAGGCCCTTGCAAAAACTAGGTAAGCTTGAAAGAAGGAGTCGCGCAATACTCATCATCCTGGCTTGGGCGACATGATTTCAAAGAACCCAGGCATGCCAAACAAGGGTAAGATGTCGTGCTTGCCCAACATGTTAACAATGATCATAAAGAAAACTTTATCAAGGATGGAAAACAAAAAATCAGAAGGCGCTTGATGTGTAAAACATCATTGGCCTAAGAGTGAACCTCAGCCTCAGGTAGTATTACACACCAAGGTGATAAAACTAAGTCGGTGGCCCGTGAAATGAGAGAATCTGTGCATGTGACACAGGCACAAACTCGGGCCTTATTAAAATGAGATTGTTCATAGTGTTCTTTGCAGGAAAAGGAAATAACATCCTATTCTAGGGAAGTAAAACTCAAGATGCATCCTGAGGAGCATTGTGGTTTCTTTTGTTAGCTTGACATCTTCAAATCTCGCTCTTCTTCTTCGGTAACTATAGCTTCGGCATCGTCCAGGGGCATCTCAGACCTCCTCACAAAAGCTTCTTAGTAGAACCTCTTTACTCGGTGTCCGTTTAATGGGAAGACCTTCACTAGATCATCTTTGTCATATAACTCCATCATTCCTAACGGGTATATCTCCGTTACTATGAACGGTCCACACCTCCTAGTATTCAATTTTCCTGGAAAAAGTCAAATAGAAGATTTAAACAACAAAACTTTGTCACCTTCCCTGATGTCCTTCTTTCGCAGGTGAGAATCATGCCAGACTTTTGTCCTCAACTTGTAGATTCTTGATTCTCGTAGGCGTAAAGACTAAGTTCATCAAGTTCATGGAGCTAGAGGAACCTCTTCTTTCTAGTGAGTGACAGATCCATGTTGAGACGTTTAATGGCCTACAATGCCTTGTGCTCCAACTCAAAAGGTAGATGACATGCTTTCCCATATATCAGACGATAAGGTGTGGTATCGAGCGACATCTTGTAAGCTATTTTGTATGCCCAGAGAGCATTGTCTAGCTTGGCTGACCAGTATTTGCGAGACTTCCCGACTGTCTTCTCCAGGATCTGCCACTACTAAAATAATGGTCTATAGCGTCGATTTTGTTAAGCATGTAGCGTCACTTTTTACCCGACGCCTAAGTGGTCATCCCTATATACTTTTCTCTATAGGGTTGGTTTTTTTGACCAATGAAAACCGACCTCATAGAGTAAAAACCGACCCAAGAGGTTGTTAAAAACCTGACCCAAGTGAGAAAGAAGAGGTTGTAAGGTCAGTTATTCCTAACAAACGGCCCTAGAAATGTCTTCTAAGGTCGTTATTTCTAAAAAAACAACCCAATAGAGTACAAAACATGAGCTTTCTGATCCCATTGCCTATAAGGTCGGTTATTCCTAAAAAACTAACCCAAGAAATCTATAAGGTCAGTTTTTTTAAAATAAATGACCCTAGAAGTTAAAAAACCAACCCGATAAAGCAACAAAGTTCCTATAAGGTCAGTAACTTGCTCGGTTGAGATATTTTTCAACTAAGTGGATTTCAGTCGAGAAAATTGTCAACTAAGAAAGTATTATCTTAAGCTTCCCAGAGGTCTTGTAAGGTCAGCTATTTCTAAAAAACTGACCTTATAAAGCAAGAGGTTTGCTCAGTCGAGATATGCATCGATTGAGAGGATTTTGGTCGAGAAAATTGTCGACCAAGAATGTACTGTCTTAAGCTTCCCAGAGGTCTTGTAAGGTTAGTTATTGCTAAAAAAATGACCCTATAGATATACAAGGTCAATTTTTTAAAATAAGCAACCCTAGAGTTTACAAATTTTTTTAAAGAAAAATTCTGCAGAACAAAAATCTGCTGAATAATAACCTGCAGAACAGAAATCTGCTTTATAAAGATCAAAACCTACAATAGAAAGTATACTTGCAAATGCAATAATGCAATCCAGAAATTCATTCCAAAGCCAAATTTTCTAGCTTTTATGTCCATTCGAATTATCAATTTCCAAACCACACATTCATAACAAAAATGATTCATATATATTCAGTTGAGACATTCATACACACAACACATCATAACATTCACAAAATGATAGATTGCAAGTCTGAGATGATATTAAAAATTAATGTCAGATAAAAAAGTAAATTTAAAAGAGTTCCAAAACCACATACATAATGGAGTTGACATATGCATTCAATCCAATGCTATATTGACTTCATTTAGAAAAACATCTGACCACTCTTCTCGGAATTCATTTAAGTCCTCAGGTGTGTAAGGCTGAGTTGTAAAGATCTGTAATAAAAAATGCACTTACTAATATTTTATTAAATGACTACAACTCACTTGTCAATTTATGATGTTATTCTTTATTACCTGATCTACAGTCTGAATGTCATGTGATGCTTGTTTAACAATAGCTTGCATATATTTCATTACATAGTAGCCACAAGCCCAGCCATTATTCTATATAGGACACTACAAATAACGAATTATACTTAATGTTAGTAAAATACTATAAACAGAGTTGAGATAAGACTATAAGAGTTGACATATAAGAGTTTAAAATAATATATATAAGTCTAAGAAGTTGTCAAAGTATCTACCTTGACATTTTTCAAAGTCAATGTCTTTAATTTTGTGGGTATTTGTCCTCCACCTTCAAGAAAAACTTTAAACCCCTATCAATTAAATGATAGTTGGTAAAATAGAAATTCTAAATAGAAATATCATATTGAAGCATTGACTAAATTTATGCTTACTCCATAGATGGAAATTTCAGTTTGTGACCCCTTGTTGTTTTTCCCATTGGGTCAAGATAATAAAGAGTCATCAATTTTGGGACAACCACCACTAATTCCCAAAGTCTAGATCTGAGTAATAATAAAACAAACATTAAAATAAATAAATTTATTCATTATTAAAATTATATTGAATAATAATACTTACTGGATGTTAAAAGGAATTAGGATAATTTCCTTTCCCACACGAGCAAAATAATTGAATGCAGTAGAGAAGTACTCATTCACAACCTCAATATGTGTCTCCACTTGACTAGTGACTGAAACAACTAAGAATCCAACATTCCTTATATCAAAGTTTATGGTTTTGGTATATAAATGACTGTAAAACATTTGTAATTATTTTCATATATAGAAATAAGCTAGAAATGTGTATTGGAACTTTCTATATTGATAGATCCTTACCTTATCCATACTTATAATATTGAAGTATTCAGCCAATCATACTAGAACAAATCTATAATATCATCAAGAAAAATATAACAATCAAAGTCCCTCCTAGTTGCGTCTTTTGTTAAATTGACCAACATTTGTAATCCAGAGCTTTGGTTGGTTAAGTATCAACACAAACATTTACATTTACTTCCCAACTCATCGACTGTGGATTCTGGAATAAAAGATGGCATGGGAATAGGAGGATGACTAGTAGAATTTTACTATTTTGTTTGCAAACCTGTTAATTAAATCACATACTTATATTACATGAGTTCATATATGTAGTCAAATATGAAAAACATGGTAGAATTGAAGTATACCTTGTCATTGATAACCAAGTGTCTAGGCCAACCCACCATAGCACCCTCTGCTTCTTCAATTGTACTATATTCAGGATTAGGTATGGATAGTGGTTTGTCCCCCATTCCGTCATACACAAGATGGATGGACACATGACAAATTTCATGAGTAATTTGTTGGCAATGCAATGTACCACCAAGGTTGTATACCTTGCTCGCTTCCACAACGATATATTCTGGAACCTCCACTGCAAGTTTACAATTCATATCAACCTAGAATTGAAATAAAATAAGTTATATATGAAGAGGTAAAGTAGGTACTTACTACAACTATATATAAATAATCATATATATATATATCATACTAATAACACAACATATAGAAAAAAAAAATTACTACAGATTGTTATGATGGGTCATTGGAAGTGCTCCCATGACCTTATACAGTTGGAGCATGGGCTTGTACCTCATCATCTCAGAGACACACAGTTTGAGTAGGTTGAGAAGGTTGAGTAGGCTGAAATGAAGACATTATTTCTTTTACTTTCTGTGCTACTAATGCTTCAACTTCCTCTTATGTAAGACATCCTGCATGACCTCTTTTAGATTGTGAAGGGCCAAAATAAGACTTCAATCCTATGCTAGCTCCTAATCCCCTAACACGACCAGGATGCTCCCCTGTACCAAGAGCAACTGATAGTTCATCCATGCGACCAGTTGGGATGAACTTTCCTTCCTTCCTTTTCTCATGGAGATCAATCTATTCATAGTTAATGAAAATATTAAATCACAATATCAATTAGATATAAATAAATCTAAGTTTTTGGGAGTTACTCGTTACTTAGTTGGGATAAACCTACCATCTTTCGTGTCACCTCCTTAGTTGTAGGGTTGACAATTTCACATGCTCGATTCTTTCTAGCATCAATCCACTGCAAGTTTCAGGGTGGACACTCTTCTTGAGTTGTACTAAACACTTCTCCAGAAGAGAGTTGCTTCTCTTGTAGTTGGCGATGGAAGGCATAACGACCAGGCCCCAAGCGATGGTCATGCCCATTTTTGGCCCGACTTTCCTTTTGGGCCTCATGAATCGCCTGATCATTTAAAATGAGGTATTGCGATTTAGACTTGGAAACATATATAAAAAGATTCACCTCCCTAATTGTATAAAATCAAAGATTCATACAATACATCACAATCTTCATTACCTGAAACTCTTCTGATTTCCTAGCTGCAACAAATCTTTCCCACACCTTAGGATCTATAAAAACATATATATATATATATATATATATATGTTGCTTTCTTCTTTTGTTTAGGATTATCTATAGATTCCCTTTTGAGACATGTCTGAAAAGCCCTCCATTGTACACCACAACGTTTTAGCACTTTTTTCTTGTGATCTTTTTCATTTAGATGAAAAACACCCTATACATATAAAAGAAGCAATAATGTTGTCTTAAAAAGGATATGTCTTTCCAAGCAAACTAAATTAGAATCTATAAACAAAAAATATATTAAAATAATATCACTTCCACTCACAGATATATCTTTCCATAGGAGGTCTTTTAAGGCATTATAAACATCATGCCAATTTTCTATATCTATTATCACCTTACTGCGCACGGTCACCCCTACATAATGCTTGAAAGCACTAGCATGTTCCCCAACAGGTGCTCCTGTGACATCAAACCGGACTGTGAATTTCTCCCCTTTGGCCCTGAGCTCCTGCAGCCTACGCATCAGTGTGGGACCTCTACTTTTCTTAGCATCACCACTACCATCCTCATGGTGCTCATGCTTAGAATGCTCATCTTCACTTGCCATTTTAGAACCTACTAGTATACATGATAAAAGAAACATAAGTGATAACAAAAGCATAACTGGTTGAATGATATATGATGTACATTTAAAAGATTACATGCTTGAATGATATATGATGTATATTTAAAATATTACATGCTTGAATGATAATAAAATAAATAATTCAAAGAATACATGCCTCTAGTATTGGTTGAGTTGTTAGTCAAGTAAAATTCATTCAGCATGGTCATGACGTTTATAGTATTCATCGTTGTTATCTTCAACATTTATACTTGGCAAATCAACTGAGAATGGGCTAGAATCATCATACTTTTCGTAGTATTCTTCTTCATTTATAGGATCTACAGTAAACTGTCTTTTTCCATGAAGAACAACATACCAATTTTTATTTTCTGGGTCATCAATGTAGAATACTTGTTTTTCTTGGTCTGCCATGATGAATGGCTCATCTTTCTCACCAATCTTTTCAAAATTCACCAATTTGAAACCCAACTCATCCACTAAAACTCCTTTGTTGTTATCAACCCAATTACACCTAAAGATAGGAACTCTGAAATTTGTATAGTCCAATTCCCATATGTCCTCAATGACGCTGTAATATGACATCTCAGCTTCTTATGGTCTTTTATCTTTGGTACTAGCAAAATACAGCGAACAAGCTTAAATAGTGACCCCACTATTTTGGATTGTACTACTTTCATCTTGATGCTTTGTGTAGTATGAAAATACATTTATATCATATCCTTCATATGACATGACATCCATTTTTGGCTTAAAGGTGAGCCATGTTATGTTCTCAGCAACATTATTCAGTGATTTGGATATTTGATTAAAGACTTTCTCTTCATACCACCTAATAAATGTTCAATTATGCTCTCTTGCAAGCCACATTGAACTGGATTGCGGATGATTTCTCTTGATAGTATCATTGTGTCATGTGAAGTAGCTACTAACTTTATTGATGTTGTGTAAAATATACAAATGTGCTTGTTCCCACAACTCACAACTGATTCCTTTCACTCGTCCTCGTAGAGTTCCTTTGCCACAATAAGATTCAGTATGATGGGAATTTTTTAGATCGCTAGAAGTTTCATTGCAATTCAAAAAATCATTGCAAAAGTCCATCACCTCCCTAGCAACATAACCCTCAATAATACTTCCTTCAGGATGATAACGATTCAGAACATCACCTTTAAAAACACTCATATAGAGTTCAAATGGATACATCTAGTGTAAGAAAATTGGACCCAACATCTTCACCTCCCTTGTTATAAGTACTACAAGATGAACCATGATATTAAAAAATGAAGGAGGAAAGTACATTTCAAGCTGACACATGGAAATAATTACATCTTTTTGTAATTTATCGAGAATATCAGGATGTATCACTTTATTGCATATTTCATTGAAGAAGAAAAAGAGTCTTGTGATTGCAAATCTTACATGCTACAACAATATAGATCAAATAGACACAAGTAAATTTTGTTACATTAAGGTGTGACAATCGTGAGATTTGAGACCTATCAACTTCAGATCCTTCTTTGATAACAATCTAAAAATATTAGAAGAGTATCTTTGTGGAGCCTTAATATTATACAAGCACTCACAGAAAGTCTTTTTCTCCTACTTTGACAAAGTGTAACAAGCTGGTGGTAAATATGTGCGGCGAACCCTGATCTCCACTGATAATTCTTTTCTTATACGCATTAATTCTAAATCTTTTCTAGATTTGATGTCGTCTTTAGTCTTTCCTGATATATTCAATAGTGTACCAATGATGCTATCACAAATACTTTTTTCAACATGCATGACATCAATGCAGTGTCTAATTGACAAGAATCTCCAATAAGGAAGATCCCAGAATATTGACCTCTTCTTATATATAGATTTTTCACATGCGAGAGTATAACTACTTGAACTCATTCCAAATTCATTAACAATATCTTTCACCCTATCATATACAACATTTCCTGGTATAGGTTTAGGAGCACTTTGTTCCTCAGTTGATCCATTGAAGGTTTTGTGTTGCCTTCAATAAGGATGCACTTGTGGGAGAAATCTCTGATGACCAAGATAAACATATCCTTTTATGCTATATCCAGACAAATTTCCATAAGATGGAAAGTCATTAATCATGAAAAACAACATAGCACGCAAACTAAAGATCTCTTCACGTGAAGCATCATATGTCATAACACCTTCTTCCCATAGTTTCATTAGGTCATCAATTAGAGGTTGAAAGTAAACATCAATGTCATTTCCAGGTTGCTTGGGCCCTGATATCAATATTGACAACATGACATACTTATTTTTCATTGACAACCAAGGAGGAAGATAGTATATAACAATCATAACAGGCCAAGTGCTATGTTGGCTGCTTAATGTACCATAAGGATTCATTCCATCTATACAGAGTCCAAGTCTTAAGTTTCTTGGTTCTTTACCAAATTGAGGGTATAATAAATCAATTTTCTTCCATTGTGGTGAATCAGATGTGTGTCGTAGGATGCCATCATCATTGGACTTTAACTCCCCATGCCAAGAATTTTTTTGCGCATCTTTAGTATTAGCAAATAAGCATTGAAATCATGGTATTATTGGTAGATACCACATCACCTTGGCAGGAGAGCCTTTTTTAGCCTTAATTGAATTTGTGGTCTTGTACCTTGATGCAACACATTTTGGACAATTTATCAAATTACTATAGTACTTCTGAAATAACACACAATCATTTGGACATGCATGAATCTTCTTAGCCTCCATTCCCATTGGGCACATTATTTTCTTTGCTTAATATTTTGAAATTGGAAGCTCGTTGCCTTCAGGAAGAATTTCCTTCAACAAATATAACAATGAAGTGAAACTCTTATCGCTCCACCGGTTTCGAGCTTTAAGAGTATATAATCGCATCATAGCACTCAACATCGTGAACTTCGTACAACCCTTATATAATGGTTTTTCAACATCATGGACAATGTTTGCAAATAAAGAAGGTGGATCAATGACATTGCCCCAACAACTACATACTATCTCATCAACCATATCATCCTGAATCAGTTCATCCTGAATTGATTCATCATTATCATCATTAGATATATCTTCTATGCCACTATTGGTATCGACATTTTCTGAACCATAAATAAATTTCTCTCTATGTCAATACCATTCATTATAACCTTGTATGATCCCATTGCATACGACATGATTTTTAATTTCCTCAATAGTATCAACTTTCAAATTGGTACCACAATTTCTACATGGACAATAGAACCTATATGTATGTAGTTTTCTATGTTCCTCAGCAAATCTGATAAATTCATCATGACCTTTGGCAAACTCTGGACTACAACGGTTCTTGATAGACATCCAACTTTGATCCATTTTCTAGATCACATTAAAATTAATTATAAAACTGAGCATTTAATATTGATACTATAAGTTGTAAGTTTTTATTGCTAGGAAGTTAATTACGTTAACCCTAAAGTGTACCACCTATCCCATTTTTGAATATCTAATCCCACTAGTAACTGTATAATGTATGTTTAGTTTTGAAGAAAATTTCAGCAGCATTTCCCCTAAGTTCTCCAAGTACACTGATGTAAATGGAAAATAACCACCCACATATGTACCCAGAGAACAAATGAAGAAATCTAACTAAAATTTTCTTCAAATCTAAACATACAAATACACTTACATCCTAAGTGAGATTAAATATCCAAAAATAGTCCCAAATCGGGGACTATCCAAAATGTACTCCTAATGAGTAAATTTTGAATGGGTTTCTAAGTTAATATATAAATGTATTTTTTTCATATTTATATATTAAATTAAACATCATGCATTGATGATCTCATCTATAAACCCTAAAGTATCAATCTGGGAACTAAGACCGAGAAGCTTTAGATACTCTTAGAATACATTCCAACAAATCTTGGCCCATCATTGTCTCGATGCACCTTGGGTAAAATATATATGTTCATCAAAGACAACACATAATTTACAAAATTCAAAACAACAAAATTTGTTTTGTGAACACCGGTTGTTGCATGGTAGGCATCACATTTTTAAACAGAATCAATCATACAAATAAAAGTTACAGAACATATTATTAGTGGTATCACATCACTAGAAATTCAATATATCAATTTTTTTGTATTTGAAAATTTGTTTTAGGTGTACCAAATTTTACTTGTTTTGTATGAACATTTAGTATATATGGATAGGGAAAATAAAAACAAACACATCACTTACAACAAATAAAAGTATATTGGAAATAACTGATGTGTCATTTGGGGAACATACTGGTCAAGATCATAAATATGATAATGCCAATGGAGATGTTTCAGAATGTTATTAATGTGTGAAGAAGCAGATACATATTGGAAAGCCATGCTAATGATTAACTGGTGTGGTCAATTGAGAAAGGCAGGCAGCAAAGTAGGCTCTTCTCTGTAGGCAGAGCACCTTACCTCAGTGTTCGGGTGTCGGCGGAGAGGGTTTCTTCTCCTTCGTAGGTCCGGCGGCGGCGGCGGCAAGGTACTTTCTTTTCTGTAGGAACGGCAGTGGCGCTCTCACACGTCAGACCGGCACAGCACAGTGGAAACATCCCTAGAGTGGCAGCAGAATTGGTAGCGGCAGGTTCCCAATCTAGAAGAGGGCGACACAAGGTGAATGATGCTTGGAACTGGCAGCACAAGGTGAATGATGGCGGCAAGGGTTCTTGGCCACCACTATAAGAGAAGGAAAGGGGGACAGAAGAAGGAGGCAGAGAGAAAGATGAAGGCATCGCATGCAGGCTAGCTATTTTCATTTACTTAGTAACCCGCCTGACTTCTAAGGTCGGTTCCGAGTCAGAAACTGACCCAAGAGGGCAATCGGTGCCCAAACTACACGACCTACAAGGTCAGTTTTCTAGAACAACCAACACAAGAGGGTTAAGTGGTGCCCGAACCACTTATAAGGTCGGGTAAGTTAAAAGAACCGATCCTATAAAGCAATAGAGAGTTTCTTGGTCGAGAAATACGTCGACCGAGAATATTTCATTCGAGAAAATTGTCGACCAAGAAAGTACCATCTTAAGCTTCTTAGAGGTCTTCTAAGGTTAGTTATTCCTAAAAAACCAACCCTATAAAGTAAGTTTTGCTCGGTCGACAAATTTGTGGACTGAGAAGATTTTGGTCAAAAAAATTGTCGACCAAGAAAGTATTGTCTTAAGCTTCCCAAAGGTCTTGTAAGGTCAGTTATTTCTAAAAAACCAACCCTATAAAGCAAGGTTTGCTCAGTCAAGAAATACGTTGACTGAGAGGATTTCGTTCGAGAAAATTCTCGACCAAGAAGTATTGTCTTAAGCTTCTCATAGGTCTTGTAAGGTCGATTATTTAAGAAAATTGATCCAAGAGGTCTTAAATGGTGCTCACATTTTTTGTAGACATATAAGGTCAGTTATTTGGAAAAACTGATCCTATAGATTGAGGCACAAAGCTAAAATCGAGCAAATTTTCACTGCGGGAAACTTAATTTGTCAGATTTCTGATCCCATTGCCTATAAGGTCGATTATTTTAAGAAAACTAACCCTATAAAGCAAGGTTTTCTCGGTCGAGAAATTTGTCGACCGAGTAGATTTCGGTCGAGAAAATTGTTGACCAAGAAAGTATTTTCTTAAGCTTTCCAGAGGTCTTGTAAGGTCAGTTATTTCTAAAAAATTGACCCTATAAAGCAAGGTTTGCTTGGTCGAGAAATACATCGACAGGGAGGATTTCGGTCGAGAAAATTCTCGACCAAGAAGTACTGTCTTAATCTTCTCAGAGGTCTTGTAAGGTCAATTTTTTAAGAAAACTGACACAAGATGTCTTAAATGGTGCCCGCATTTTTTATAGACATATAAGGTCGGTTATTTGGAAAAAATGACCCCATAGATTGAGGCACGAAGCCAAAATTTAGCAAATTTTCTCCGCGGGAAACTTAATTGGTTGGCTTTCTCATCCCATTGCCTATAAGGTCAGTTATTTTAAGAAAATAGACCCTATAGAGATACACTACAAGGTTGGTTATTTTAAGAAAACTGACCCAAGTGGTCTTAAGTGGTGTCGCATTTTTGTAGACATATAAGGTCAATTATTTGGAAAATTGACCCTATAGAGATACACTACAAGGTCAGTTATTTTAAGAAACCTGACCCAAGAGGTCTTAAGTGGTGCCCACATTTTTTGTAGACATATAAGGTTGGTTATTTGGAAAACTGACCCTATAGAGATACACTACAAGGTCGATTTTTTAAGAAAATTGACCCAAGAGGTCTTAAGTGGTGCCCACATTTTTTGTAGACATATAAGGTCAGTTATTTGGAAAACCGAAGCTACATGTAGTTACATTATTGGCCTAAAATGTAGTAGTGTGCTTGATATTCCTGTTAGAATCTTCAACTTGACCAGACATCTGTGGGTGGTATGGGGTGGAAACTTTGTGTCGAACACCAAATCTGTGCAAAAGTGACTCAAATTGCCTCTCAGTAAAGTGAGACCGACCATCACTGATAATATTTCTTGGAACTTCAAACCTCATAAAGATTATCTTTGTTAAAAGCTTTACAACTACCTTAGCATCACAGGTAGTGGTGGGTACGACTTCTACGCACTTGGAAACGTAATACACCGCAACCAGAATGTACTTGGAACTGTAGTATGAAAGGAAAGGTCCCATGTAGTCTATCCCCCATACATCAAAAATTTCCACCTCAATCCATTCCGACATGGGCATCTCATTTCTATGGGAGATATTTTCGATCCTTTGACACTCGTTGCAGGCTTTGACAATGGCATGAGCATCCTTGAAAAGGGTTGGCCAATAAAAGCTAGACTGAAGGACCTTGGTCGCGATTCTTTCAGCACCCAGGTGTCCTCCATAGGGAGAGGAATGACACTCGAACAAGATCTTTTGGGCTTTGTCTTTGGGTATACATCTTCTGTATAAGTCATCGGCACAATGCCTGAATAATAGAGGGTCATACCAGTAATAGTTCTTTAGATCGGAGAAGAATTTCTTCTTCTGATTGTAGGACATTTTTGGGTGTAATGACCTCGCCTCCCAGTAACCCCCAATTAAGGGAGACCAAGAGGTCAGAGCTGCTATCCCAATTTCTGGATCAAATGTTCGACAAATAATTGATAATAATTAGCAAATTCTACTAAACTAAACAGAAAGGCTGTAATAAAAATTAACCTTTTTACATTCTTTTGAAAAACTTGGATTTCTAAACTTCTATCCATATGAGAGAATATTTTAGCTAATCCTCCTTGATCGTTAATTCATATTTAATTCCACATATGCCACTTTATTGTTTGTTCTTTTCAATTGTACCTAAAATGCTGACAAACAAAATGTCGGTCAGCATAAAGCTGGTATGTGGGGGAAACAATAATCATGCAATTAATATCAACATATTGCAGTCAATTACAGTTTAACAAACAACTTTACATTTTAAACATGACTGCTCAATCCATACATACCCTAGCCTCTGCGTTGTCCTTATAGTGGACCTAGATGTTACCTTCCTTATGTTAGATCCCCATTAAACCCTGCATGATCCTACCTAATAGGTAGATCAATATCTAGGGTTGAGCTTCATGGCGCTACCCATAGGTAGCCCAATCCCTAACTCATGGTGTGCTAAAGAGTCGCATGGCACTACCCATAGGTAGCCCAATCCCTAATTCTTGATAACCTGATGGTCTCACTCATCAAGTCAACCCTTTAACAGATTACCCTTTTCATCATTAGCAAATCCATAGAGGAGGACCAGGATTTGGGCCATTCATGTACACATATTTATGGTGATAATCATAGTCACTTTATAGTTGCATGAAATAAAAGTCATCCAAGCTGTTATTTTCAGGAAACCGATAAAAACGTTTGGGAATCGCTGTGAAACTAAGAGATTATTCATAAGCATAACCACATACCTTGTCATGCATATTATTCAATCATACTTCAAGCATATTGTCCAAGCAAGCAAGTAAATCAAGCAATCATCATATAATCTGCATTACGTAAATTCTAAAGTGTCACTAAACATATTAAATACATTATACCCTACTTGGTCCTAATCTAGGGTTTAGGTTTTGAATAAGGAATAAGTTCATTAACCCTATTTCCATCACATATTTAACATTAGGTGAACCCTAGTTACTAAAACAATCTTATACTCTCATTAATATCACTTAGATCGAATATGTTCATTAATATCATAGCAAGTTAAGATCTTTAGCCCTTATTCCACACATTAAAGATTATCTCCATTAGAGATCTTAAATACCTTTTCATTATTACAATAATTACTTTTATTATCATCATGCTGAACAATATCAGATAATATCATAAAAGAAAGGCTTTTAATATTTCCAACGTCTTAATACCCAAAACTAGGGTTTTTAAGCATTATTCATCACTTTAATCCTTCTTTGCAATACATTTATAATATGAATCATATTTATCTCTCAAACATATTTTAATTTATATTCTACGTGTTCTCCTGATCAATTTTCATATATAAATTATTTTCATTCGTGCTACATAGTAATTTCTATGATTTTTGCAAAATAAATGTAACTAGGCCAATCCCCGATTGACACGTCAGTACAACTATTTCCTTTTATTATTAAATTGAGATTCTTATTATTAACCTTGGAATGAACAATGTTCCCTTGCACAATGATCATGTGCGATCACACAAATGGGGTCATCTTGGTCATCCTCCGAGCGGTCGTCTCCTTCCCCGCTCCTAACCTCGCGTACGCGGGACAGGGTCACCGTTGTACCAACTCTGGCAGGGGGGCTTTTTTTCTATGGCCAGGGGGGAAGCACCTAGACCCCCGACCAACCTAGTTAGACAGTGGAAGATGCTTCGTGTAGCCACAAGCAATCGACAATGATTGTACGAGGTTCTACCCCTCTAGGTTTACTGCAGGTCGAACCATAGGAAATGACGGTCAGAAGTGTACCTAGGCATTCTGTTTGTGACACATGTCATCTATGGTTGTCAGGCACCACCACCACACTGAGGAACTTTCTCTCCTCTTTGCATCTTGCAATGCTGCTTGAAATTCCAAAAAGTTATGCACCGCTCAGCCCTTCTCCCGGTGCTCTACCACCTTCCCTTGGGAGACGATGATCAGGAGTGCAAGGCAGAGTGCGTCGGACTTACAGGATCATCTGGATAGACAAAACCCCTCCTAGAACCTACTTCTAGAAAAGCTATGAAGGTTTGGTCATGGTATCATCTTGGTGGAGATCCAGCGGTTGGTCCCCTCACGTTGGGTGTAGTCCTGAGAACGACAACTCTTGGGTCTTTATATAGGTCCTTGTAGCAACCCTAAGGTGATGATGGAACAGAGAGACATATGAAGGATGGGGCTTGTTTCCCTTTTCATTCATAAAGGCTGAGGGATTCTCGTACTCATAATGTACTAATATGGGAAATTCTAAACATATTATCCACAAACTCACATGGCTTAATATTTTTCACCTGAAAACCATCAAAAAAAGAAATATTCTTTCCATCATTGTTCATTGCCTTTCCTTGATGGCATAATCCAAAATCTTCTTGATAATCTATATTCTTTAGTTATTAGGAATTCGAAAATTATCTATCTTATCTTCTTTGTGCTTGGCATTTAATCCATGGCCACAAAATTCTTCTTTCTTAAAGAAAATAATACCTCTTTTTGATAATATCAAAAATTCATTAATTATGTATCACATTATCCTCTTATTTTGTATTGTTTTGCATTTTCTCTTTCTTTTTCTCCATTGGGACTCCTTGGATCCCAAGTAATTCTAGTATTTTCGAAATTCCTTTTTAAGGATACTTATTATCCTTCTAGATGCATCTATATTCATTATTTCTCATTATCTTGTTTATTTCATATTAAAATATCTCTTTTTGATGATTTCTCTTTATCTTTCTTTTTATTTTCCTCCTTGGCATTCCATTTTTCATTAGGAATCCTTTGGATATGAAAATTCACCTTTGGATTAAATTCTTTTGCCTTCTAGAGGTTTCTACATATTTCTTTTCTCCGTTTCTTATTAATAATGAAATTCCTTTTGTTTTTTCCTTGTTATTGGGCCCAATAGCCAATAAAGCCCACAACACAACCAACAAGGCTATTGTAAACGAAATCCATTTATTCAAAACAAATTATATCATTATTTGTTCAAATATCTTTAATATGAGAAATTACATTTCTCCCAAAAGAACCCAAAAGTTGGGGTTGTAACATCCTTCCCCTCTTATGGGAATTTTGCCCTCAAAATTCCATCAAACAAACAAACAATTCAGGATAAGACTTTTCCATGTCCATCATTAGCCCCTATGTGGCTTTACCTTATCCATGACGCTTCCAAAGAACCTTTATCATCACATATTCTTTTCTCTGAGTTCTTTCACCTTGGCATCTATAAACCTCATAGGTGACTCATGTCATTTCTTCCTCCCTTGGGCTCACTAGGTTCATTTCTCCGCACATGGTCCAGGAACCTCACATAGTGCTCTAAATTGGACACATGGAACTCATCACACATCACATTATCCTAAGGGGTAAGGGAAAACTTAACCTTCTCCACCAAACCATGTCAGAAGAACCCATGCATCGAGGACTCAACTCTCTTGGCTATAACTTAGAGGGGTCGGATTTTTATATCACGTATTCTCCCACAGTGAACTGTATGTCAGTCTACTTTTCATCAGCCTACGACTCTTGTCATCCTTGGGATACTTTTAGCCATTGCACGATCAAAGCAACTTCATCTGCACACACTGTGGTATTTTCCTGACCTTCGTGAGGTCCCTTCACCAACATCATCTTAATGAAGTGGTGACCGACACAGCCTCCCTTGCAGTGCTTCTTTACATCCCGATAATGGCTATGGTGGTTAACATCACATCTTACAGAAGACAAGAACTATCTCTATGTATCACCCTGAACGAGCACACATGCTCTCATCAGACCCTCTAATTTGCATTGTACTAACCGTTAGCTAGGGTGATAAACTTTACTAACATCGAGTTCTTCATGTACCTACTTCCACCTTATGGAAGTGAACCTTTAGGTCATACTCAAGAACTTTTGAAATCACATCATGGTGTAGTTGAACCATCTCTATCATGTGTAGTTCAATGGAATTTGTCCCTTGATAGTAATGTTTCTTCATGTCATCAAGGTAAGGTGATCTACCATAACCCATATTGCATCTTTACCTTCCATGGTCTAGGGGAGACTTTCAACAACATTCATAGTGATGAACTCACATTCCTTCTCAGGGACTCTTTTATCCTCTATATCGATACACTGGGTTACTGGTGTTCGTCCTTCACCTCCTGGCTTGCATGGCAACATACCACATGCAACTTCATCTTAGGCATCCAAAGTACTACAGTCGCTTATTATCTTCGTAATACGGTGGATGGTGATCTTAAAATCATGATCTCCTATATGTCAAAAATCAATTCCTCAGAAACCCTAAACTAGTCTAGTCGGGGTTTTATCACCTTCCTTTCCAAAGAACTTTATCTGAGGTTCTACCACCATCCTTTTATCGCATCAAGGCCTAGGCTGGCTAACCAAGCAACCACTAACTTGTTCAACATATCTTATTCCATCTGAGTGTTAGCCAAACTTATCTCTTTTTCAACTTAGGATTAACCTAACAACCTCTTCTAGCCTCTAGCTTAACTAGGCATCTGCATCTCATCTAGAGCATCCATTACCACTACACATCTTTAGGTGTAAGGTAAAGTTGAAGACATACACCTCCATGTATTCCACTTATTATCTCATCTCAACTCTAAATCTATCTTCATCAAGAAAACTCTGAGCTTATTCTCTTAGTTTTTGAACTCAACCTTGTATGACTCATAGCTCATGATAAAAGCATCCTCATAAGATGACTACCTTATTCTCTTAGTGTTTGTAAACCATCCATGTATCGTTCACTCCACAAGGGCATGTTATCATCTCTGTCCTCATATCTCATAGCAACGTTCCAACTCACATCATCTTTTATCCTTGGTGTATGCCACACGTACTGTCCTATCTCTCACTCCCATAACAAGAGGAAATAAGCATTTGGCGGCCGTCCAAACACAAAGTTCTTCCTATTCCAAGAGTAGGGATGGTACATCCCACCTTGCCAATACACCTTCAAATCTAAGTTGAAACGTGCATCTTATGTCTCAACATCACAATCATTCTCGATATCAAAGTTACTTCCATAGAAAACTGGTCTCGAACCCAATTGGGTCCACACACATCCCTTGGTCATCTCCTCTAGGTCTATAGGGTGTCGGCACTTTTGGGGTCATTCATCTTCCCTCATGCATCCATATAGTGCCCTACTCATATGCCCTTTGGGTCCCATGAGTTCATGAAGGTGATCATTCTCCTAACCCATGGCCCTCATACAATGATAGTTGTTACCTCCCGACCCTATGGTCATGTGCAACTAGGAAATTAGGCAACTCCTCTTCCATCAGTCTTATCCCAACCTGACCCTAGGATAGACTTAGGATTCTAACATAGTACATGTTCAACTTAGAACCTGACCCAAGCCTTCATCATCTATCTCTGCATTCATGGGCTGACTTTCATCCTTTAATAAGGGCCATGACGACATGCCTGCCTTGGTTAGGCCCCCATACTAGTTACCTCCATAGTAACACATCCATATGCACGTAGAGATGGTTATCTATGAGTCTACAAGTTCATTCTCATACCATGTACTTTCCACTTAGCTTCTCAAGATCCTATGATACCTCTTTAGGTTTCCTCAAAACCCACGAAACTGGTATACACCCTACAAAAGGGCCCCTCTCCCAGGATGGGAGGAAACTACATCTTGATAACAATGGTCACAAATGTCCTTATGTCTAGGGTTTACATACACATGAGCATGCTTAACCCTAGAAAGCTAATAAGGCACATGCATACAACCTATTAAACCATGCTAGGTCTTACTTGTTCTCATTCCTTAACGTTGGATCAAGATCATACCTTCCCATGTCATCAACTTAGTTGTGAGGGGTTCATCAAACATACTTTAAACTTATGGGGTTTTCCTTTCATCTAACCATGAGAAGTACCATGCTCACATCTATAGGAACTCAAATCTCATCATGAGCATTAGGTACACCACTTCCCCTCTTAGGCCTAGGAACCCTAGGTTCACTTTTGGGTGTTAAAGTACATACTCAACCTCTTAACCACGAATCAAGCATGTATAAGGCATGGCCTGCACTTCCTGTCATCCTTCTACTCGAGCAACACTTCAGAGTTGAGTCCTCCTCAAGGAAAATCAACAAGGTACAAGGCCTCACAACCTGTTACTAAACCTCTCCAGGTCTAAGGAACTCTTCTTCCTATCTCAGAAGGTAAACACCTACACCATGGGCACATAGGTACCAAAAGCCTCATCCTCTCTCTAGGGTTTGGTTCCTATAATGGCAACCAAGTTATCATCATTCTCCAGGGACCAAGCATGAGGCAATGACAAACATCCACTTCGGTCGCATCATCCTCAACTCCCCACTTTTCCTCATATCTCGGAGTCTAGGCTTCCAACCTTCTTGCTTGGGTCCTGCACTCTCTCTCTAGAGCTAACTCCACAACCAACCTTATACTAAAGGTCCTCTCTCCATGAAGATGGATCAAGCTCACAAGCACACCTCTACATGGTGAAGCCTATGTTCACACTTATGTTTGCTCAAGGTTATCCATAACTCTTTATGCTTATCTCATCAGCTATCCAACATACTCCCTTGGCCAGGGTTTTGACCTATGGCTCGCACTATGTCATGCTCATCTAAGCTCATGGGATTTCCATAGGTTCTTCTCTAACCTCATCAAAGACGGAGCTATCCTTCACTATAACATGCACGAACCTTCCCAGGGTTGGGTCACCAATGGTACTAGGTCATCCAACCTCTCATGGCGCATACAACATCCCCAAAGGCATGTCCATCCAAACACACAGTCTACCCTGACATCTAACTCATCATGCCATCTCACCCCTTAGGGTTAGGGTTAGCATCGTCCTCAGAGGATGTGCCAGGTCTATACTTTTAATGGAGGCCTCTACCTCCAAGACTAACTCTCTTTACTTATCCTCCTGATAAGAAGGTCTAGCCTCAGGTCTCTCCTGAGGGCATGAAAACTTATGTCATACAACCTAAGCATGTATCTATTCGTTTATGCTTAATCTATTAAGCTTATGTCCATGACATCTTATTTACATGATTTTAATTAATTTGGTGGAGGATTCCTTAGACCTTATCAACCTTACCCATACCTTAAGAGGGTGAGGACAAGAGAGAAAATCCTAATCCTTAAAGTCCTTAACAACATTTGAGTTGAGAAGGGATGAATAAGATGAGAGAGTCCTCAAGGTATCTTATTTCGAGTCATTCCTAAGACATCATCCAGGCAGTCACACTAATCTGGGAGTCCTCGTATTCTGACTAGTGGTGCGGAGGAAAATCTTACCAGCCCCCAGACGTGATCCTTTTCTAGACACCTCTGTCTTTCAGAAAATCCTCTAATAACTCCCTAGGTTTCTGCAAAATTTGTAAAATTTAATAATTATTATAGATTAAATGAGGAACATATGCTCTGATACCAAATGTAACAACCCCACCTCCCAGTAACCCCCAATTAAGGGAGACCAAGAGGTCGGAGTTGTTATCCCAATTTCTAGATCAAATGTTCGACAAATAATCGATAATAGTTAGCAAATTCTACTAAACTAAACTAAAAGGTTGTAATAAAAATTAACTTTTTTGCATACCTTTGAAAGACATGGATTTCTAAACTTCTATCCATATGAGAGAATATTTTAGCTAATCCTCCTTGATCGTTAATTCATATTTAATTCCACATATGCCACTTTACTGTTTGTTCGTTTCACTTGTACCTAAAATTCCGACAAACAAAACATCGGTCAGCATAAAGCTGGTATGTGGGGGAAACAATAATCGTACAATTAATATCAACATATTGCAGTCAATTACAGTGTAACAAACAACTTTACTTTTTAAACATGACTGCTCAATCTATACATACCCTACCCTCTGCGCTGTCCCTATAGTGGACTTGGATGTTACCTTCCTTACGGTAGATCCCCAATAAACTCTACATGATCCTACCTAACAGGTAGATCAATATCTAGGGTTGAGTCGCATGGCGCTACCCATAGGTAGCCCAATCCCTAACTCATGGTGTGCTAAAGATTCACATGGCACTACCCATAGGTAGCCCAATCCCTAACTCTTGATAACTTGATGGTCTCACTTATCAAGTCGACCCTTTACCAGATTACCCTTTTTATCATTAGCAAAGACACAGAGGAGGACCAAGATCTGGGCCAGTCATGCACACATATTTATGGTGATAATCATAGTCACTTTATAGTTGCATGAAATAAAAGTCATCCAAGAAGTTATTTTTAGGAAACCGATAAAAACGTCTGGGAATCGCCATGAAACTAATCAATTATTCATAAACATAACCACATACCTTTGCCATGTATATTATTCAATCATACTTCAAGCATATTGTCCAAGCAAGCAAGTAAATCAAGCAATCATCATATAATCTGCATTACATAAATTCTAAAGTGTCACTAAACATATTAAATACATTATACCCTACTTGGTCCTAATCTAGGGTTTAGGTTTTGAATAAGGAATATGGGTGTTAACCCTATTTCCATCACATATTTAACATTATGTGAACCCTAGTTATTAAAACCATCTTATCCTCTCATTAAGATCACTTAGATCAAATATGCTCATTTACAACACAGCAAGTTAAGATCTTTAGCCCTTATTCCACACATTAAAGATTATCTCCATTAGAGATCCTAAATACCTTGAAATTATTACCATGATTACTTTTATTATCATCATTCTCAACAATATCAGATAATATCATAAAAGAAAGGCTTTTAATATTTCCAACGTCTTAATACCGAAAACTAGGGTTTTTAAGCATTATTCATCACTTTAATCCTTCTTTGCAATACATTTATAATACAGACCATATTTAGCTCTCAAACATAATTTATTTATATTTTACGTGTTCTCCTGATCAATTTTCATATATAACTTATTTTCATTCGAGCTACGTAGTAATTTCTATGATTTTTGCAAAATAAAGCTAAATGGGCCAATCCCTGATTGACACGTCAGTACAACTATTTCCTTTTATTATTAAATCGAGATTCTTATTATTAACCTTGGAATGACCAATGTGCCCTTGCACAGTGATCATGTGCGATCACGCAGACAAGGGCATCTTGGTCATCCTCCCAGCGGTCGTCTCCTTCCTCGCTTCCAACCTCGCATACGCGGGACAGGGTCGTCGTTGTACCTACTCTGACAGGGGGCCTTTGTTGCCGCGGCCAGGGGGAAGCACCCAGACCCCCGACCAACCTAGTACGACCCTGGAAGATGCTCCGTGCAACCACAGGCGATCGACGATGAATGTATGAACTTATGTTGGTATGTATGCCCATAGAGCAAGTCGTGTGATGATTGTAATGGGATACTTTGTAAATGATTTGAATAATAAAGGCAATTTCAAATATATATGTTTAAACTATTTCTGATATGATAGTGTAACATGATAGATGTCTGAAGAATTGTTTACTCTATGGCGTATGCTTTTAGGTTCAGGACCTAAACGATGAGATCATACAGATGTTAAGAGTATACATTCTTGTTTAGTCCCTAGTTGGTTGTTATTATGGAAATAACCATAGACATCAATAACACTAAAGACTAGATTGTGTGTTTGTTTATGATAGAATCTCATTAGTCATGATATAGTGATATCAAACCAAGCACATAGGTACTTGTTAGAGAACAAGTGTACCAGACAGACCCACTGTGACAGTGACACCTGGAACCATGATTTGGTAGTCACAGTCAGCTCTCACAGTGATGGTGGTGAGTGTGATTTTTTGACCTGAAATCACTACACTCAACACATGTCGTTGGGTACACTTTGACATCATCAAACGTAGTCCTGAAACATGGGTTGTTATAACGGTGATGATTGGGTGGCTTTGACACATGGGGCTTTTGAGGGGTGAGTGATAGATATGGGATTTGTCCCTCCTAAGGGAGTTTGATGTCCATGGCCACTTGATGAGTAGGATTGAGAAAGGCATGTGCATGCTTGTGTGAATCAATATGTGATATTGATGTCACACACATCTCACCTAGTCTGCTCTGAGATCAAGAAAATGGATAAATGTTGAAAGGATGATTGTATCATGCCTTGAGTTCATTCATGACATTAGTGACAAAGGAATTATACATTCACTGTAACACCATTCACGGATTTTAGGATTGAAAGTTGTTCTCCAAATTTCTACTTCACTTGGGTTGCACTGATGTGCGACTAGGCACCGCTCTTTTCTTGTGAAGACATACGTGTTATGGACTTTCACTACCAACATGAAATAGACCTACACGGTCACACACATAGGATTTAACCTGGAAGAGGAGTTTATCCACAAATGATGTTTAGATTGATTACTAAAGGAGATTAATAGTTCAATTAAACACTCCATTGATTGATAGCTCAAAATCATAGTGTTCAAGGTGTTGGACCAATTGATTAGAGTATTGGATTGATTGAAACTGCAATTGACTGATTTTGCAAAGTCTGCACTCCCAACCGATCGGCTCATGTGATGAACCGATCAGCTCAGGTTGATGAACCGATCGACTCAAATGATGAGTCGATCAGCTCATGCGTCAATGAAATGATCGGATCAATTGTTGAACTGGTCGATTCGTGGACCAACTGAGATCGTTTGGAAAGTCAGAAGACTATTTTGCAAATACAATTTGTTTCACTTGTACAAATTCAATTTGGACAAGGATTAATATTTGATTAGTTGGAAACAAATATGAAAGACAATTTAGTTGGACCAGGACCACGAACTGATCGGCTCAGTTGTCCCAAACGATCAGTTCAGGTGTGAAGCGATCGATTGAGGTCACCAACCGACCGTTTCAGGGTTGAAAGAATCAGTTCAGCTGGCGCAGTTGGTTGTTTTGTGAAAAATCTGGAACCCTTCTACTCCTGCTTTAATCTAGCATTGCCCAGGGTAGATAACCATGTCTCATGACCGTCCTATATATAGGGGTATTGGGGGATTCTCAAAGAACAACTCAGAACACCAGTTGCTCTGTAAATGTGTTGTTCTCCCTGGTTGTGGTAATCAGGAGAGCCCAAGCAAGTGCTACCCGAAAAGGGAGGCACAGCAAGGGAAAGACAAATATAGAAAGGCAATTGGTTGCAGGAGAGTGTGTTAGTGACTAGTACACTGACAAGAGGGTACAACTCCTTCCAGTGCCTTGTGCGACAAGGCGATTGGAGTTCCAGGCAGTCCGTGTGGACGACTGTAGAGGCGGGACACTTCTGTCGCTTGGAGGACAGCTATCAATCTTGACAGTCCTGGTGAGACCAGGAGTTGCACAGACACCGTCCAAGACCGGAGGTGAAGACCATGCAAGCCGTGAGGTAATGTTGCAGAGCAAGCCTTGGGACAAGGTATGCCTCTACAAACCATCCTTCCTATTGTATAGACGTTGACGCAATTCCTTTATTCTGGGTTTGGGAGAAGAAAAGTTTTGTTTTTGCTTCCTTCTCTGTCTCCCCTAAAACCCAGCAGGTTCTGCCTCACCAGGGTTACTGCATGTCGAACAATAGGAAATGACGGTCAGAAGCGTGCCTAGCCATTCCATTTGTGACGCATATCGTCTGTGGTTCTCAGGCGTCACCACCACACTGAGGAACTTGCTCTCCTCCATGCAGCTTGCAATGCTTCCTACAATTCCGAAAAGCTATGCACCACTCATCCCTTCTCCCAGTGCTCTGCCACCTCCCCCTAGGCGATGATGATCAGGAGTGTAAGGCAGAGAGCTTTTGTCTTGCAGTATCGTCTGGACAGCCGAAACCCCTCCCAGAACCTACTTCTAGCGAAGATATGAAGGTCTGGTCATGGTATCATCTTGGTGGAGATCCAATGGCTGGTCCCCTCACGTTGGTTGTGGCCTAAGAATGACGACACTTGGGTCTTTATATAGGTCCTCGTAGGAACCCTAAGGTGATGATGGAACAGAGAGACATGTGAAGGATGAGACTTGTTTCCCGTTTCATGCATAAATTTTGAGGGATTCTCGTGCTCATAATTTACTAATATGGGAAATTCTAAACATATTATCCACAGACTCCCATGGTTTAATATTCCCCACCTGAAAAACATCAAAAAAACAAATATTCTTTCCATCATTGCTCATTGCCTTTCCCAGATGGCATAATCCAAAATCTTCTTGATAATCTATATTCTTTAGTTATTAGGAATTCGAAAATTATTTCTCTTATCTTCTTTGTGCTTGTCTTATAATCCATGGCCACAAAATTCTTCTTACTTAAAGCAAACAATACATCTTTTTGATAATATCAAATAGTCATTAATTATGTATCACATTACCCTCTTATTTTGTATTGTTTTGCATTTTCTCTTTCTTTTTTTCCATTGGGACTCCTTGGATCCCAAGTAATTCTAGTATTTTCGAAATTACTTTTTAAGGATACTTATTATCCTTCTAGATGCATCTATATTCATTATTTCTCATTATCTTGTTTATTTCTTATGAAAATATCCCTTTTTGAGGATTTCTCTTTATCTTTCTTTTATTTTCCTCCTTGGCATTCCATTTATCATTAGGAATCCTTTGGATATGAAAATCCACCTTTGGATTAAATTCTTTTGCCTTCTATAGGTTTCTACATTTTTCTTTTCTCCATTTCTTATTAATAATGGAATTCCTTTTATCTTTTCCTTGTTATTGGGCCCAATAGCCAATAAAGCCCACAACACAACCAACAAGGCTATTGTAAACGAAATTCATTTATTCAAAACAAATTATATCATTATTTGTTCAAATATCTTTAATATGAGAAATTACATTCTCCCAAAAGAACCCAAAAGTTGGGGTTGTAACACTCGGGGTAGTTGTTTGCAGGCTAGATAGTGACAGAAATCAGTGTACCAAGGCCCTTCAGGATTGGCAACCTAGACAACGTAGATAGCTTCATCTGCATAACTTTCATTGATCACCACCAGATGGTCATCTACACCTTAATCCTCAATAGGTGGCATGTGACCACATTCTCAGAACCTTTCTTGTCTATTATCTCGTGATCAAACTCCTGTAGCAGTAGCAATGCCCAGCGTAACAACCTAGGCTTAGTATCTTTCTTTTGCATCAAATACTTGATAGCCTAGTGGTCGGTATGAACAACCACTTTTGAATCTGTGAGGTAAAATCGAAACTTATCAAATACATAGACAATTGCTAGCATTTCTTTCTCAATGGTGGTGTAATTCATATGTGCCTTGTCTAGCATCTTATTGGCATAGATGATCACATGGTGCTTCATATCTTTCTTTTTCCCAAGGACATCACCTATGGCAAAGTCACTAGTATCACACAGTAGCTCAAAGGGAAGGTTCCAGTCGGGGGACTAGAGAATGGGTGCAGATACCAAAGCATCCTTCAAAGTGGAGAATGCTATCGGGCACTCATATGTGAAATCAAATTTCACATCCTTCATCAGCAGATTTGACAGGGGCTTCACAATCTTTGAAAAATCTTTCATGAACCTTCGATAGTAGCCGACATGACCCAAGAAACGTCTAACTCCTATAATAGAGGTGGGTGGAGGAAGATTTGATATCGCCTCCAACTTACATTGGTCGACTTCGATGCCCTTACTGGACACCTTATGTCCCTGAAGTATCCCTTCTTGCACCATAAAATGGAACTTCTCCCAATTAAGGGTGAGACTATGTTCTTCACATCTCCTCATTACCAGAGACTGTTTATTCAGGATATCATCAAAAGAGCTGTTGTAAACACTGAAGTCATCCATAAAGACTTCCATTTTGTCTTCCAGGAAGTCCATGAAAATGGCATTCATGCACTGCTGAAAAGTTACGGGTGCATTGCAGAGCCCAAATGGAATTCTTCTAAAAGCAAATGTACCATAGATGCACGTGAAGGTAGTCTTCTCCTGGTTGACTGGGTGAATGGGGATCTAGTAGAACCCCGAATAACCATCCAACCAGCAAAAGTAAGAGTGGTGGGCCAGGGACTCAAGCATCTGGTCGATAAATGGGAGAGGGAAGTGGTCCTTACGAGTGGCGATGTTGAGCTTTCGATAATCTATACACATTCACCAACCAGTGACAGTCTTGGTCACAACTTCGATTCCATTATCTCCCTTGATTAGTGTTATGCCTCCCTTCTTTGGGACTACCTGAATGGGACTCACCCATGTGTTGTCGCTAATGGCGTAAATGATTCCAGCATCACAGAGCTTCACAACCTCCTTTCTGACCACTTCTCTTAGCTTCTCATTCAAACTCCATTGCGGTTGGGCATAAGGCTTGGAATTTTCTTCAAAGTGGATCATGTGCATACACACAGAAGGGCTGATCCCCCTTAGGTCTCCAATCGAGTAACCTAGGGATTTTCTCTGTAGCTTCAGTTCCTCAAGCAGTTGTTCTTTCTGACCGTCAGTCAGCACTGAGTTGATGATTACTAGATTCATCTTTTTTTCATCTAGAAAATGGTATTCCAAACCTCTCAGAAGAACCTTCAACTCGGGCGGGGTCTTCTCTTCTTGTTCTTTGGCATGATCACTCCGTAGGGCAGCATATGTCACTATTTCCACTCAGTCTTCTGCTTTGGACAGATCTTCTGCTTCCAAAAACACAAGTAGTTCCTTCACTTCCAGATCCTCGACCACTTATGCCTCGCCAGCTAAGGCGTGCATCAGCGGGTCTACCATAGCTTTTTCTTCCCTTACCTCATTACATAGTTGCTAATAGCTTTCGATGAAATACAATGACTCAAAGAACGAGGGGGATTTCATACAATCATAGATGTTGAAGTCGATGTGCTTTCCTCCAACCCTGATTGTTATCATGCCTGCTTCCACATCAATGAGTACTCTTCCAGTTGCAAGTAAGGGTCTCCCAAAGATAATGGGGCAGCTAGGGTCTTCCATGGTGTCAGTCAAAATGATATCACAGGGTTTAAAGAACCACCCAGCTCTAATGGGCATGTCTTAGACCACTCCAACTGGTCTAGTGAAGGTGTAATCCGCAAGCTAAATTCTCATGTTGGTGCTCACCATATCGGTGAGTCCTAACCTCTTTGCAACGGACAAGGGAATTAAGATGATACTTGCTGCCAGGTCTACCAGACCTTTGCGGGTTATGTTGTCCCCAACCTGGAAGGGGATGACAAATGCCCCAGGATATTTCTTCTTAGAAGGCATACTTTCCTTGACAAAAGATCTAGACATTTGAGCTAGTTTCACAGTTGCAACGTCTTCACCAATTTTATTCCACGAAATCAAGTCTTTCAAAAACATTGCATATGTGGGCATCTCCTCGATAGCATCCAAGAATGGGATGTCAAGGTGAAACTTCTTTACTGCAACCATGAATTTCTCGTACCTCCTCTTCAACTGTACCTATCACGACAGTCAACAAAATCGTTACTAATAGAGCAGAATTTAACATTAGCAGTGGATTAACAAAAATCACTAAAAATTAAAACCATTTGCGAAGAGATCCATTTCCAGGAAACTCTTATAACAAGAACCAAGATATTATATATACATTATATCCCACAAGGTACATACCATGTACTATCTTTTCTTGAGGATTACATACAACAATTGCTCTATTAAATTTACACATAAGCAACATAAAACCTCGAGGCATTCAATGCCAAAATCTCAGATCGATCATAAAAGCACTAACTACTGACTCCAAGGACCTGAGAGTACAGAGACAACACATAGGACTCATGTAAGGACCCTGACCTTCGTTTAGGGTTTATCCTGTTTGCTTTGCTTAACCCTGGTGCTTTGGTGCTTGCTAATCACCTTTAGTGGTGATTAGGGTTTGGTTGTGCTTTGTTGAGAGTTGGAGGTGCTACATGCAAATAACCCAAGTCTAGGGTTTTGTAGGTAAGTTTGACACCTTGTGAGGTGTTCCTCCATCTCTTTGCTTCCTCTTGTGTGGAGAGGAAGGCTTGGGCCCGTTGCTTGAGTTATTTTGGGCCTTGTTGAGCTAGTTGGGCCTTGAGGTTCCTTGCTTTGCTTAGGGTTGAGCCTTGTATCGGCCAAGTGTGGATGTGTATCGGCCAAGAAGTGTGTCGCCCATGGCAATGGAGTGTGTCGCCCAAGGACCAACATGTTGTGTCGCCCATGATGCTTGATCGAGCCTTGACCTTGCTTAAGTGGACACTTGGAGCATATCTTGGACATGTGTATGGAGCTTGCTAGAGTGGTGGCTCGTGCACTAGGACAAGTGTCCTTAGGCAAGTGACACCTTTCTTGAACCAACCTTGTTTTCTCCTCCCTTTCCTTCTATATAGGTGGTTCTTTCCTTAGCTTAAGGTCCCTTTGGTTCTTCTCCACCTTGTTGCATGACACAACCCCTGTACCTTGCTAGTGGTGGCCGATATCCCCTTAAAGAAGAAGAGTGGTGGCTGATACACCCTTGGAGGAGCTATCTTAGTGGCTGACACACCTTTGAGGAGCAAGTGGTGTCCGATAGCCTTGGAGCCTCCATCTTTCTTGATTGGTGGTGCTCGGAGCTTGAAGCTTTCATAAGGCGGGTTGCATAACTTCTAACCCTAACTACATTATCTCTTGATATGATCTTATTTACATGTTAGTAGCTTAGTTTCCTACTTACCTTTCATGTTGGCCGATCCTTGTGATCTAGGGTTTGTAGGTGAGCAATACTCCTTTCTCCCCTTGGTCTAGAGGAGTGAGTTTGAGCTTCTAGTGTCATGAGCAACACCCCTCTTTCTTAGTCGATTGAGGTGAGTTTGTGTTCTAGTTGCTTAAGCAACACTCTCCTCTCACCATGGGATAGAAGGTGAGCTCGGTTAGTGGTGACTCTTTCTAGGGTTTTTCCTTGTGACCCGTTTGGTGATAGAAGAAGTGAAAGACCCCTCCATCTTAGTTGATTGAGGTGAGCCTCTTCTTGACCCATTAGGGTTTCGGGTGTCCATGTGAGAGGTGGTAGATGACCTTGAGTGTTAACACCTTGGTCGATATGAGCATGGGGAGGTGCTTCCCGACAGCCCCCTTGACATAGACCCCCTTGTGCGACACATGAAGTGCTGGTGGTAGATGACACCTGGTCTTTGTGACGGGCGTCACACCTCACTGCCTTGTGTTGGCCGATAGGCCATGAGGTTAGATGGCTGGATGATATGTAGTTGCGTTGCACCCTTGGACGATACCCCAGGAGTGGATGTTGCTAAATGGCCCTTGTGACGAGCGTTTCTAGTAGTTCTGTGTCAGGCGTTGCGCGACACATGTTTTGCACGATACCCCTACCAGCCCGACACCCCTTCATGCGTCATACCTCCTTTGTTGAGTTGCCCGTTTAGCTGTTGTTGCTCTGGGTGGTGACGCTGTGTCGCCCGACACATGATGTGCTAGACATACCCTCAACGTAGTGTTGTGCGTTGCACTTGGGCACTGGCCGTTATAGATAGGCAATAGAGTGAGCCCTGCCCGATACCCCTTTTGTGAGGGTTTATGATACCTCTAGTGAGGGTTCTGTGTATCATGGAAAGCCGATGTGTGGGTTATACTCTTGTTAATCAATGGTGACTCGTTGCATGCTAAGTATTTCATTGATAAAGCTTGTCCATCTAAACTTAACATAGCTATACACATACATGTGATCACCATGATTATCTCTTTAATGCTAAGGACAATAATGATAATGCAATAGGGTTTGCTTATTGATGTGCCTTATACATGTAAGCATAAGATGAAGCATGATTAAGAAAAGGACATAATCATTTAGGTCACTTTGTAATGTCACCTTGTGTTATGAGTTTCCAAGTTATTCATGTTGATTATTTAATGATGTTGACCATGCAGGTAATGCATAGCCAAATGAAAGGCTATGAGGAATGATTATATGTGAACAATGATATGACAGGTAAATTATGAATGATGTTCCATGATAATGATATAGGCCTTGAGAGGCAGTGACACTATGTGATGAGGGATTGAGATCCCATGGTATGTGATGATCCTTGAGATGGATCCGGATGATTGGCAAGAGGCCAAGTGATAAGATGTGATGTGGGATCCTTGTGATGGATCAATATGATGCGAATTGTAGTAAAAACATAATGTTGAGTTTATGTTGTTTATTTCCTGTTATAATTGCATGTTATACACCTTGGTTGAATCTTGCAATCCATACAAAAGATACTAATTAATCACAGTGAAATATATCATGTAGTTGCCCTGGACATAGATCCATCATCGTCAAGATTTGGTGATGGTGAAACGGGTTCTCCTACGGGTTAACCCGGAGAGCATATTTTTGAATATGCGAGGTTGCTCCTAGCCAAAAGTGAGGAGGTAAGAGTGCAACTTCGGTTGTAGACTCCAGGGTGCGGATTCAGGCCCGTAGCCCTAGTATGTGGAGAGCATGGTAAAAGGCCCATGGCTCAGGTAATATGTTATGAGGAGCATGAATGCGTTCATGGCTCAGAGCACGGTGAACAGGCTCGTGTCTCAGTTTCACTAGCGTCGAGACCTGTACCAAGGCAGGCTAGGCAGAGGGTAGCCTAACCCTGTGGTTAAGACCACTTCAGCATGAGACTACAGTCCTGCTTGTGTTGTACTCGTGTGTTGACCACGAGGGGCAAGGTCATGGAGTTTGTCTCTCCTATTGACCTTGTATGGCACCGGCTTGGGTTTCGCAACCGAAGGTTGGATTTGAGCGGTACGGCTCAGTTCCTAAGGGCATAATAAGATGTAAGTCAGCCGAATAGTATTACTTCTTAAGAGAAACACAAAACATTAGTTGAGGCCTTGTTTGTGTAGTTACTCTCATCATATCTTACAATTGCTTTTATGTTCCTCATATATAGTAGGACTTATATATCTTGTCTTTTTAATCACGTTTCCAAGTGATACTTGAATTCATCTAAACTTGATAAGTATAAACAACTTTATCTTATAATTTCTCTTGCTATACTTTTATCGGATAGCTGCTTTATATACCTCTGAGGTTTTGTAGTTGCGGTGGAGAGTTATGTTTCCCGCTGGGACAATGTTCAATTGTCTCACTCCACTGGTTTACACCCTTTTTAGGTGGTCGCGCTAGACGTGGTGGTGGTCGCGGAGTTGCGTCCGAGCAACAAGAAGAGCAGTAGAAGGCAAACGATGAATATGCTGCTGTTTTGGATGTTTAGTAGTAGAGTTTAGAGTCATCCATGTACCCTCAGGTCCTTGGTAGTGCTTTGATGTTGTTTCACGATTTACAATTGTAGATGTTTTGTATATCCTGTTGTTGGCCAGATGTGGACCTTTATGTATATGAATAGGTGGTGAACTCATGTGACGACAAGACAGCTATTGTTGTTGGCTGTGGACAGGTTTCAAGGCTTATATATGTTTATATAACCTGTCTCTTATAGGATGTGGACTGGAATGTAATAGTTTCTCAGTTTATCAGTTTTCCGCAATCGGTTTTAATTAACCGTGCTTTAGATAATCTGTGGTTATGGTGATTTCTGCACATTTTCATGTAACACCTCACTATCTGTGTGATACTGGGATGTGTTGCCACAAGTTTGGTATCAGAGCCTTAGGTTCGCTGAGTCTACAGAGATTTAGGACTAGGTCGTCTGTTCTTGTGTGTTGTCCAAATTTTCTTACAACCGTCTTCTGCCCTCAGCGGAAGAAAAGTCAAGATGTTTGGAAACCATGAAGAACACTCAGTTGAGTATAGTGATGCTGCTTCAGCTGAAGGGAAGGCACATGGAGATCGGGAGCTTGAGGTCCCCCAACCTGACCCAGCCATTCTTGAACACCCTACCTATCAACAGCTTATGGGGCAGCTGATGGCTACAATGAATCTCATGGTTGAGCGATTGTGAGTGCCTCCTCCGAGAGCACAGGTTCCCCATGGAGAAGCATCGGGTATTGGGAAGACCTTCGAGTGGCTTCACCGAGTCGGAGCTTCGGATTATGCTGGAACGGCTGATCCAGCGGATGCGGATCTGTGACTGACAAGTCTTGAGAAGGCTTTCGGGATCCTCGACATCCCCGAAGCAGACAAAGTAAAGCACGATGTCTACCTTCTGAAAGACAGTGCTGGTCACTAGTGAACCATCGAGGAAGAGAAGCGGCCTGGTGAGGTGATCTATTGGGAAGTGTTCCGGCGCGAGTTCATCACCAGATACTTCCCGAAGACGTATCTAGATGAGAAGATCAGTCAGTTTGAGAGCCTACGACAAGGAACGATGAACATCACCGAGTACGAGGCCAAGTTCATGGATCTGTTGAGGTTTTGTCCTCACATGGCGGCAACAGATGAGGAACGGATCAGACGTTTCGAGAAGGGTCTGAGTTCTGAGATGACAACACCGGTGTCTGTGTTGGAGAATCAAGAGCGGTTTGTTATGTTTGTGGAATCTATCCGGAGGATCGAACGATCAGCTAGGGAGAAAAGAGAATTTATGGCTAAGTAGAGACCTTCTCAGTTCCAGGGGCAGAGGTTTGGTGGCTTCAAGAAGTCAAGGTTTGCAGCACCATCAGTGATGAGAGGTTCAGGTGGACTGTCTCAGTGGTCTCCGAGTAGAGGAAGAGGTTATGCTTCTTCACCATCTAAGGCACAAATTACAGCTTCCGTGGCAGTGACAGGGCCATCTAGGCCACGGGTTGACGATAGAACATGCCATCTGCGTGGTCAGATCCGGCATTGGAGGTTCAACTGCCCGAATAAAGATGTTGAAGTGACGCAACAACCAAGGCACAGTCATCAAGGATCGGATAGACAGCAGCCCAGTAGTAGCATAGGGTGAGGACACGGTCAGGCGTCACAAGCAGGTTCGTCTTGTCAAGGAAGAAGAGGTCGTGGACAGCAAGCAACGGGTAGATTCTATGCTATGAGTCATCCGGAGGCAATAGTCAACCCACGAGTAGTGATAGGTCAGATGTAGTTATTTCATTCTGATATGTCTTCTTCTTGCTTTATATCTGTTCTGGTTGACCCGGGTGCTACACACTCTTTTATCGCCTATAGTATGCTTGAAAACTGTCGTTTATCTGTTAGCTGTAAGGAGGATAGTTTGTTGTTAGAAACCTCTCTTGATGGTTCCTCGTTGCTTAGAGAAGAGTGTCCATCTTGTGTCTTGTCTTTCTCAGGACACCGCATTCGAGTGGACCTTATACCACTTGATATGTATGGTTTTGATGTTATCCTTGGAATGGATACCTTAGAGAGGTACAAGGTTGTTTTAGACTATGGTACCAAGCAGGCGGTGTTTGATGATGCTGGAGAAAAGTGGATCTTCCAGGGTGATAGGAAGATTCTTCCGACATGTCTGGTATCGTCTATGGTGGCAGAGAAGTTGCTACGATAGGGATGTGAACCGTTCTTAGCTCACGTAGTAGATACCATGGTGAATGCCAAGGCAAATGGTCTTAGCCTAGAAGAGGTGCCAGTTGTCCGAGAGTTTGTATATGTGTTCCCTAAAGAGTTTCCTGGTGTTCCTTGACCCCGAGAGATTGATTTTGAGATCAATCTGGTCCCTGGGACGCAGCCAGTTGCACATACGCCATATAGGATGGCTCCAGTAGAGATGGCAAAACTGAAGAAGCAGCTGCAAGAGTTATTGGACAAAGGTTTATCTAACCAAGTACGTCGCCTCGAGGTGCTCCATTGTTGTTTGTCAAGAAGAAGGATGGTTCGATGTGGTTGTGTATAGATTACCGGCAGTTGAACAAAGTCACGATCAAGAACAAGTACCCGTTACCGAGGATAGATGATCTGTTTGATCAGTTGCGTGGTGCTACAGTGTTTTCGAAGATCGATCTACGATCCAGATATCATCAGTTGAGGATAAAGGCGAATGACATACCAAAATCAGCTTTTCGGATGAGGTATGGTCATTTCGAGTTTGTGGTCATGTTGTTTGGGTTAACCAATGCACTTTCTGCTTTCATGGACCTGATGAACAGAGTGTTCCGTCTGTTCTTAGATCAGTTTTTTGTAGTCTTCATAGATGACATCTTGATCTATAGTCGAAATAGGCAAGAGCATGAGCAACATCTTCGTCGAGCGTTGACTCTTCTTCGACAACATCAATTGTATGCCAAGTTCAGTAAGTGTGAGTTCTGGTTGGATGAAGTGACATTCTTGGGTCATGTGATATCTGCAGAAGGATTCAAAGTAGATCCGAAGAAGGTGGAATCCATTGCAGAATGGGAGCAGCAAAAGACGCTGACAGAAGTTCGCAGTTTTCTGGGTTTAGCAGGTTACTACCGGAGGTTTATCAAGGACTTCAGTGTGATTTCTTTGCCGATGACAAAGTTGACGAGAAAGGATGTGCCTTTTGTCTGGGTTGATCGAAGCCAGCAAGCTTTCCAGAGTTTGAAGGAGAAGCTGACCAGTGCTCCAGTGTTGATCCTGCCAGAGCCTGGGAAGGGCTACATGGTTTTTTGTGATGCTTCTAAGAAAGGTTTAGGTTGTGTGCTGATGCAGGAAGATCATGTGGTTTCTTTTGCCTCGCGACAACTCAAGAAATATGAGGAGAACTATCCGACTCGTGACTTGGAGTTGGTGACTGTGGTTCATGCGTTAAAGATTTGGAGACACTATCTGTATGGTGAAGTATGTCAAATCTTTACGGATCATAAGAATCTAAAGTACATCTTTTCGTAGCATGAGTTGAACATGCAAGAACATCGATGGATGGAGTTCATCAATGATTATGACTGCACTATCGAGTATCCTCCTGGTAAGGTGAACGTGGTAGCTGATGTGCTAAGCAGAAAGTCTTCTTCTCTTTCTTCAAAGAAGGAACGGTTGAGTTCTCTGGTATGCCCTAGGCGATATATGTTTGTTTCGCTGCGACAGATGAATGTACATATGGAAGTTTCCTTGTTGTCTGGTCTTTTAGCACAGATGCAAGTCAAGCCTACGTTGAGACAACAAATCAAAGATGCACAACATACAGATGATGCGGTACAGTTGATCAGATCAGAGTTCGGCAGTGAAAAGTGTGAAGGGTTCCATGAGTCCAAGGATGGGCTAGTTTGCTATCGTGAGAGGATGGTGGTTCCAGATGCTGATGACCTGAGGAAGTTGGTGCTCGAGGAAGCACATATGTCGATGTATGCTATGCATCCAGGTGTCACCAAGATGTATCATAGTCTGAAGGACTTGTATTGGTGGCCCGGTTTGAAGAAAGATGTAGTTGAGTTCGTAGCGAGATGTGCGGTTTACCAGCAAGTGAAGGCTGAACATCAGAAACCGGCAGGTATGTTGCAACCTTTGCCGATACCATAGTGGAAATGGGATCATATAACCATGGATTTTTTAGTTGGTCTACCCAGGACAACTAGGAATCATGATTCCATTTGGGTGATAGTGGACAGATTAACGAAGTCTACCCATTTCCTACCTGTAAAGATGACGTATACAGCTGAGAAACCCGCTCGAGTGTATGTTGATGAGATAGTATATTTGCACGGTGTTCCAGCGACGATAGTCTCTGACAGAGGTCCTCAGTTCACGAGTCGTTTTTGGGAACAATTGCACAAAGTGTTGGGAACACAGTTGAGGTTCAGTACATCTTTTCACCCGCAGATAGATGGACAGTCTGAAAGGACTATTTAGATCTTGGAGGATCTTCTCCGTGCTTGTGCTTTGCAGTTTCTAGGAAACTGGGATGTACATCTTAGTTTGATAGAGTTTGCCTACAACATCAGTTATCAACGAAGCATTGATATGGCTCCCTATGAGGCATTGTATGGGAGGAAGTGCAGATCTCCCTTGTGTTGGTATGAGTCTAGTGAGTATCAGATTTTGGGTCCTGAGTTAGTACAACAGACAATAGAAAAGATCAAGGTGATACAGCAACAGTTGAAAGTGGTACAGGACAGGCATAAGTCATATGCAAACAATCGCCGACGACCTTTGGAGTTCCAGGTAGGAGACAAAGTATACCTCAAAGTCTCACCGTGGAAGGGAGTGCTAAGGTTTGGTCGTAAGGGTAAGTTGGCACCTAAGTATATGGGGCCTTACTCAGTCATAGAACGCATTGGTAAGGTAGCTTATGAGATAGAGTTACCACTAGAGTTGCACATGTTACATCCAATGTTCCATGTCAGTATGCTGAAGAGAAACCATCCAGATTCAGGAACAGTGATACAGCCAGTTGAAGTCGAGCTTGATGAAGATGTGACCTACGAGGAGGGTCCTGTGGTGATCCTTGATAGAAGGGTCAAGAAGCTGAAGAAGAAGGACATAGTTCTTGTGAAGTTTCTTTGGCAGCGTCGTGGTGTTGAGGAAGCCACGTGGGAGCTTGAGGAAGAGATGAGGAGGAAGTATCCCTCACTTTTCTCTTCAGATTTTGGGGACGAAATCCCTTGAAGGGGGTTAGCTTGTAAGGACCCTGACCTTCGTTTAGGGTTTACCCTGTTTGCTTTGCTTAACCCTGGTGCTTTGGTGCTTGCTAATCACCTTTAGTGGTGATTAGGGTTTGGTTGTGCTTTGTTGAGAGTTGGAGGTGCTACTTCCAAATAACCCAAGTCTAAAGTTTTGTAGGCAAGTTTGCCACCTTGTGAGGTGTTCCTCCCTCTCTTTGCTTCCTCTTGTGTAGAGAGGAAGGCTTGGGACCGTTGCTTGAGTTCTTTTGGGCCTTGTTGAGCTAGTTGGGCCTTGAGGTGCCTTGCTTTGCTTAGGGTTGAGCCTTGTATCGGCCAAGTGTGGATGTGTATCGGCCAAGAAGTGTGTCGCCCATGACAATGGAGTGTGTCGCCCAAGGAGCAACATGTTGTGTCACCCATGATGCTTGATCGAGCCTTGACCTTGCTTAAGTGGACACTTGGAGCATATCTTGGACATGTGTATTGAGCTTGCTAGAGTGGTGGCTCGTGCACTAGGACAAGTGTCCTTATGCAAGTGACACCTTGCTTGAACCAACCTTGTTTTCTCCTCCCTTTCCTTCTATATAGGTAGTTCTTTCCTTAGCTTATGGTCCCTTTAGTTCTTCTCCACCTTGTTGCATGACACAACCGCTCTACCTTGCTAGTGGTGGCCGATATCCCCTTAAAGAAGAAGAGTGGTGGCCTATACACTCTTGGAGGAGCTAGCTTGGTGGCCGACACACCTTGGAGGAGCAAGTGGTGGCTGATAGCCTTGGAGCCTCCATCTTCCTTGCTTGGTGGTGCTCGGAGCTTGAAGCTTGCTTAAGGCGGGTTGCATAACTTCTAACCCTAACTATATTATCTCTTGCTATGATATTATTTACATGTTAGTAGCTTAGTTTCCTGCTTAGCTTTCATGTTGGCCGATCCTTGTGATCTAGGGTTTGTAGGTGAGCAATAGTCCTTTCTCCCCTTGGTCCAGAGGAGTGAGTTTGAGCTTCTAGTGTCATGAGCAACACCCCTCTTTCTTAGTCGATTGAGGTGAGTTTGTGTTCTAGTTGCTTAAGCAACACTCTCCTCTCACCATGGGCTAGAAGGTGAGCTCGGTTAGTGGTGACTCTTTCTAGGGTTTTTCCTTGTGACCCGTTTGGTGATAGAAGAAGTGCATGACCCCTCCTTCTTAGTTGATTGAGGTGAGCCTCTTCTTGACCCATTAGGGTTTCGGGTGTCCATGTGAGAGGTGGTAGATGACATTGAGAGTTAACAACTTAGTCAATATGAGCATGGGGAGGTGCTTCCAGACAACCCCCTTGACCTAAACCCCCTTGTGCGACACATGAAGTGCTGGTGGTGGACGACACCTGGTCTTTGTGACGGGTGTCACACCTCACTGCCTTGTGTCGGTCGATAGGCCATGAGGTTAGATGGGTGGACGATATGTAGTTGCGTTGCACCCTTGGACGATACCCCTAGAGTGGATGTTGCTAAATGGCCCTTGCGACGAGCGTCTCTAGTAGTTCTGTGTTAGGCGTTGCACGACACAGGTTGTTGCATGATACCCCTACCAGCCCGACACCCCGTCATGCGTCATACCTCCTTTGATGTGTTGCCCGTTTAGCTATTATTTCTCTGGGTGGTGACGCTGTGTCGCCCGACACATGATGTGCACGACATACCCTAAACGCAGTGTTGCATGTTGCACTTCGGCACTGGCTGTTATAGATAGGCAATAGAGTGAGCCCTGCCCAATACCCCTTTTGTGAGAGTTTGTGATACCTCTAGTGAGGGTTATGTGTATCATGGAAAGCCGATGTGTGGGTTATACTCTTGTTAATCAATGGTGACTCGTTGCATGCTAAGTATTTCATTGATAAAGGTTGTCCATCTAAACTTAACATAGCTATACACATACATGTGATCACCATGATTATCTCTTTAATGCTAAGGACAATAATGAGCATGCAATAGGGTTTGCTTATTGATGTGCCTTATACATGTAAGCATAAGATGAAGCATGATTAAGAAAAGGACATAATCATTTAGGTCACTTTGTAATGTCGCCTTTTGTTATGAGTTTCCAAGTTATTCATGTTGATTATTAAATGATGATGACCATGCAGGTAATCCATAGCCAAATGAAAGGCTATGAGGAATCATTATATGTGAACAATGATATGACAAGTACATTATGAATGATGTTCCAAGATAATGATATAGGCCTTGAGAGGCAGTGACACTATGTGATGAGGGATTGAGATCTCATGCTATGTGATGATCCTTGAGAAGGATCTGGATGATAGGCAAGAGGCCAAGTGATAACATGTGATGTGGGATCCTTGTGATGTATCAATATGATGTGAATTGTAGTAAAAACATAATGTTGAGTTTATGTTGTTTATTTCCTGTTATAATTTCATGTTATACACCTTGGTTGAATCTTCCAATCCATATAAAAGATACTAATTAATCACAGTGAAATATATCATGTAGTTGCCCTGGCCATAGATCCATCATCGTTAGGATTTGGTGATGGTGAAACGGGTTCTCCTACGGGTTAACCCGGAGCGCATATTTTTGAATATGTGAGGTTGCTCCTAGCCTAAAGTGAGGAGGTAAGAGTGCAACTTCGGTTGTAGACTCCAGGGTGTGGATTTAGGCCCGTAGCCCAAGTATGTGGAGAGCATGTTGAAAAGGCCCATGGCTCAGGATATATGTTATGAGGAGCATGAATGCATTCATAGCTCAGAGCACGGTGAACAGCCCGTGGCTCAGTTTCACTAGTGTCGAGACCTGTACCGAGGTGAGCTAGGCAGAGGGTAGCCTGACCCTATGCCTAAGACCACTTCAGCATGAGACTGCGGTCCTGCTTGTGTTGTACTTGTGTGCTGACCACGAGGGGCGAGGTCGTGGAGTCTGGCTCTCCTATTGACCTTATATGGCACCGACTTGGGTTTCGCAACCAAAGGTTGGATTTGAGCGGTACGACTCACTTCCTCAGGGCATAATAAGATGTAGATCAGCCGAATAGTATTACTGCTTAAGACAAACACGAAACATTGGTTGAGGCCTTGTCTGTGTAGTTACTCTCATCATATCTTGCAATTGCTTTTATGTTCCTCATATATAGTAGGACTTATATATCTTGTCTTGTTAATCATGTTTCCAAGTGATACTTGAATTCATCTAAACTTGATAAGTATAAACAACTTTATCTTATAATTGCTCTTGCTATACTTTTATCGGATAGCTGCTTTATATACCTCTGAGGTTTTGTAGTTGCGGTGGGGAGTTATGTTTCCCGCTGTGACAATGTTCAATTGTCTCACTCCGCTGGTTTACACCCTTTTTAGGTGGTCGAGCTAGACGTGGTGGTGGTCGCAGAGTTGCGGCCGAGAAGCAAGAAGAGTAGTAGAAGGCAAGTGATGGATATGCTGCTGTTTTGGATGTTTTGTAGTAGAGTTTACAGTCATCGTTGTACCCTCAGGTCCTTGGCAGTGCTTTGATGTTGTTTCACGATGTACAGCCATAGATGTTTTGTATATCCTGCTGTTGGCCGAATGTGGACCTTTATGTATATGAACAGGTGGTGAAATCATGTGACGACAAGACAGCTGTTGTTGTAGGTTGTGGATAGGTTTCAAGGCTTGTATATGTTTATATAACCTGTCTCTTGCAGGATGTGGACTGGAATGTAATAGTTTCTCAGTTTATCAGTTTTCTGCAATCGGTTTTAATTAACTATGCTTTTGATAGTCTGTGGTTATGGTGATTTCCACACGTTTTCGCGTAACACCTCACTGTCTGTGTGATAGTGGGATGTGTTGCCACAAGTTTGGTATCAGAGCCTTAGGTTCTCTGAGTCTACATGGATTTAGGACTAGGTCGTATGTTCTTGTGTGTTATACAAATTTTCTTACAACCGTCTTCTGCCCTCAGCGGAAGAAAAGTCAAGATGTCTGGAAACCATGAAGAACACTCAGTTGAGTATAGTGATGCTGGTTCAGCTGAAGGGTAGGCACATGGAGATCGGGTGCTTGAGGTCCCCCAACCTGACCTAGCCATTCTTGAACACCCTGCCTATCAACAGCTTATGGGGCAGCTGATGGCTACGATGGATCTCATGGTTGAACAATTGCCAGTGCCTCCTCCGAGAGCACATGTTCCCCATGGAGAAGCATCGGGTATTGGGATGACCTTCGAGCGGCTTCGCCGAGTCGGAGCTTCGGATTATGCTGGAACGGCTGATCCAGCGGATGCGGATCTGTGGCTGACAAGTCTTGAGAAGGCTTTCTGGATCCTCGACATCCCCGAAGCAGACAAAGTAAAGCACGCTGTCTACCTTCTGAAAGGTAGTGCTGGTCGCTGGTGAACCATCGAGGAAGAGAAGCGGCCTGATGAGGTGATCTATTGGGAAGTGTTCCGATGCGAGTTTGTCACCAGATACTTCCTGAAGACGTATCTGGATGAGAAGATCAGTCAGTTTGAGAGCCTACGACAAGGAACGATGAACATCACCGAGTATGAGGCCAAGTTCATGGATCTGTTGAGGTTTTGTCCTCACATGGCGGCAACAGATGAGGAACGGATCAGACATTTCGAGAAGGGTCTGAGTTCTGAGCTGACAACATCGGTGTCTGCGTTGGAGAATCAAGAGCGGTTTGTTATGTTTGTGGAATCTATCCGGAGGATCGAATGATCAGTTAGGGAGAAAAGAGAATCTATGGCTAAGTAGAGACCTTCTCAGTTCCAGGGGCAGAGGTTTGGTGGCTTCAAGAAGTCAAGGTTTGCAGCACCATCAGTGATGAGAGGTTCTGGTGGACTGTCTCAGTGGTCTCCGAGTAGAGGAAGAGGTTATGCTTCTTCACCATCTAAGGCACAAAGTACATCTTCCGTGGCAGTGACAGGGCCATCTAGGCCACGGGTTGACGATAGAACATGCCATCTGCGTGGTCAGATCGGGCATTGGAGGTTCAACTGCCCGAATAAAGATGTTGAAGTGACGCAACAACCAAGGTAGAGTCATCAAGGATCGGATAGTCAGCAGCCCAGTAGTAGCAGAGGGTGAGGACGCGGTCAGGCGTCACAAGCAGGTTCGTCTTGTCAAGGAAGAAGAGGTCATGGACAGTAAGCAACGGGTAGATTCTATGCTATGAGTCAGCCGGAGGCGATAGTCAACCCGCGAGTAGTGATAGGTCAGATGTAGTTATTTCATTCTGATATGTCTTCTTCTTGCTTTATATCTGTTCTGGTTGACCCGGGTGCTACACACTCTTTTATCGCCTATAGTATGCTTGAAAACTGTCGTTTATTTGTTAGCTGTAAGGAGGATAGTTTGTTGTTAGAAACCTCTCTTGATGGTTCCTCGTTGCTTAGAGAAGAGTGTCCATCTTGTGTCTTGTCTTTCTCGGGACACCGCATTCGAGTGGACCTTATACCACTTGATATGTATGGTTTTGATGTTATCCTTGGAATGGATACCTTAGAGAGGTACAAGATTGTGGTACCAAGCAGGCGGTGTTTGATGATACTGGAGAGAAGTGGATCTTCCAGGGTGATAGGAAGATTCTTCCGACATGTCTGGTATCGTCTATGGTGGCAGAGAAGTTGCTACGACAGGGATGTGAAGCGTTCTTAGCTCATGTGGTAGATACCATGGTGAAGGCCAAGGCGAATGGTCTTAGCCTAGAAGAGGTGCCAGTTGTCTGAGAGTTTGCAGATGTGTTCCCTAAAGAGTTTCCTGGTGTTCCTCCACCCCGAGAGATTGATTTTGAGATCAATCTGGTCCCTGGGACGCAGCCAGTTGCACATACGCCATATAGGATGGCTCCAGTAGAGATGGCATAACTGAAGAAGCAGCTCCAAGAGTTGTTGGACAAAGGTTTATCTGACCAAGTACGTCGCCTCGAGGTGCTCTAGTGTTGTTTGTCAAGAAGAAGGATGGTTCGATGTGGTTGTGTATAGATTACCGGCAGTTGAACAAATTCACGATCAAGAATAAGTACCCGTTACCGAGGATAGATGATCTGTTTGATCAGTTGTGTGGTGCTACAGTGTTTTCGAAGATCGATCTACGATCCGGATATCATCAGTTGAGGATAAAGGGGAATGACATACCAAAGTCAGCTTTTCGGATGAGGTATGGTCATTTCGAGTTTGTGGTTTTGTCGTTTGGGTTAACCAATGCACCTTCTGCTTTCATGGACCTGATGAACAGAGTGTTACGTCTGTTCTTAGATCAGTTTTTTGTAGTCTTCATAGAAGACATCTTGATCTATAGTCGAAATAGGCAAGAGCATGAGCAACATCTTCGTCGAGCGTTGACTCTTCTTCGACAACATCAATTGTATGCCAAGTTCAATAAGTGTGACTTCTGGTTGGATGAAGTGACATTCTTGGGTTATGTGATATCTGCAGAAGGATTCAAAGTACATCCGAAGAAGGTGGAATCCGTTGCAGAATGGGAGCAGCCAAAGACGCCGACAGAAGTTCGCAGTTTTATGGGTTTAGCAGGTTACTACCGGAGGTTTATCAAGGACTTTAGTGTGATTTCTTTGCCGATGACAAAGTGACGAGAAAGGATGTGCCTTTTGTCTGGGTTGATCGATGCCAGCAAGCTTTCCAGAGTTTGAAGGAGAAGCTGACCAGTGCTCCAGCGTTGATCCTGCCAGAGCCTGGGAAGGGCTACGTGGTTTTCTGTGATGCTTCCAAGAAAGGTTTAGGTTGTGTGTTGATGCAGGAAGATCATGTGGTTTCTTTTGCCTCGCGACATCTCAAGAAACATGAGGAGAACTATCCGACTCATGACTTGGAGTTAGTGGCTGTGGTTCATGCGTTAAAGATTTGGAGACACTATCTGTATGGTGAAGTATGTCAAATCTTTACGGATCATAAGAATCTAAAGTACATCTTTTCGTAGCATGAGTTGAACATGCAAGAACATCGATGGATGGAGTTGATCAATGATTACGACTGCACTATCGAGTATCCTCCTGGTAAGGCGAACGTGGTAGCTGATGTGCTAAGCAGAAAGTCTTCTTCTCTTTCTTCAAAGAAGGCATGGTGGAGTTCTCTGGTATGCCCTAGGCGAGATATGTTTGTTTTGCTGCGACAGATGAATGTACAGATGGAAGTTTCCTTGTTGTCTGGTCTTTTAGCACATATGCAAGTCAAGCCTACGTTGGGACAACAAATCAAAGATGCACAACATACAGATGATGCGGTACAGTTGATCAGATCAGAGTTCGGCAGTGAAAAGCGTGAAGGGTTCCATGAGTCCAAGGATGGGCTAGTTTGCTATCGTGAGAGGATGGTGGTTCCAGATGTTGATGACTTGAGGAAGTTGGTGCTCGAGGAAGCACATATGTCGATGTATGCTATGCATCCAGGTGTCACCGAGATGTATCATAGTCTGAAGGACTTGTATTGGTGGCACGGTTTGAAGAAAGATGTAGTTGAGTTCGTAGAGAGATGTGTGGTTTGCTAGCAAGTGAAGGTTGAACATCAGAAACCACTCAGGTACGTTGCAACCTTTGCCGATACTACAGTGGAAATGGGATCATATAACCATGGATTTCGTAGTTGGTCTACCCAGGACAACTAGGAATCATGATTCAATTTGGGTGATAGTGGACAGATTAACGAAGTCTGCCCATTTCCTACCTGTAAAGACGACATATACAGCTGAGAAACTCACTCGAGTGTATGTTGATGAGATATTACGTTTGCACGGTGTTCCAGTGACGATAGTCTCTGACAGAGGTCCTCAGTTCACGATTCGTTTTTGGGAACAGTTACACAAAGCATTGGGAACACAGTTGAGGTTCAGTACAACTTTTCACCAGCAGACAGATGGATAGTCTGAAAGGACTATTCAGATCTTGGAGGATCTTCTCCGTGCTTGTGCTTTGCAGTTTCTAGGCAACTGGGATGTACATCTTAGTTTGATAGAGTTTTCCTACAACAACAGTTATCAACAGAGCATTGATATGGCTCCCTATGAGGCTTTGTATGGGAGGAAGTGTAGATCTCCCTTGTGTTGGTATGAGTCTGGTGAGTATCAGCTTTTGGGTCCTGAGTCAGTACAACAGATAACAGAAAAGATCAAGGTGATACAGCAACAGTTGAAAGTGGTACAGGACAGGCAGAAGTCATATGCAGACAATCACTGACGACCTTTGGAGTTCCAGGTAGGAGACAAAGTATAACTCAAAGTTTCGCCGTGGAAGGGAGTGCTAAGGTTTGGTCGTAAGGGTAAGTTGGCACCTAGGTATATGGGACTTTACCCAGTCATAGCACGCGTTGGTAAGGTAGCTTATGAGATAGAGTTACCACCAGAGTTGCACAGGTTACATCCAGTATTCCATGTCAGTATGCTGAAGAGAAGTCATCCAGATTCAGGAACAGTGATACAACCAGTTGAAGTCGAGCTTGATGAAGATGTGACCTATGAGGAGGGTCCTGTGCCGATCCTTGATAGAAGGGTCAAGAAGCTGAAGAAGAAGGACCTGGTTCTTGTGAAGGTTCTTTGGAAGCGTTGTGGTGTTGAGGAAGCCACGTGGGAGCTTGAGGAAGAGATGAGGAGGAAGTATCCCTCGCTTTTCTCTTCAGATTTCGGGGACAAAATCCCTTGAAGGGGGTTAGCTTGTAAGGACCCTAACCTTCATTTAGGGTTTACCCCATTTGCTTTGCTTAACCCTGGTGCTTTGGTGCTTGCTAATCACCTTTAGTGGTGATTAGGGTTTGGTTGTGCTTTGTTGAGATTTGGAGGTGCTACTTGCAAATAACCCAAGTCTAGGGTTTTGTAGGTAAGTTTGCCACCTTGTGAGGTGTTCCTCCTTCTCTTTGCTTCTTCTTGTATAGAGAGGAAGGCTTGGGCCCGTTGCTTGAGTTCTTTTGGGCCTTGTTGAGCTAGTCGGGCCTTGAGGTGCCTTGCTTTGCTTAGGGTTGAGCCTTGTATCGACCAAGTGTGGATGTGTATCGGCCAAGAAGTGTGTCGCCCATGGCAATGGAGTTTGTCGCCCAAGGAGCAACATGTTGTGTCGCCCATGATGCTTGACTGAGCCTTGACCTTGCTTAAGTGGACAATTGGAGCATATCTTGGACATGTGTATGGAGCTTGCTAGAGTGGTGGCTCGTGCACTATGACAAGTCTTCTTAGGCAAGTGACACCTTTCTTGAACCAACCTTGTTTTCTCCTCCCTTTCCTTCTATATAGGCAGTTCTTTCCTTAGCTTAAGGTCCCTTTGGTTCTTCTCCACCTTGTTGCACGACACAACCCCTCTACCTTGCTAGTGGTGGCCGATATCCCCTTAAAGAAGAAGAGTGGTGGCCGATACACCCTTGGAGGAGCTAGATTGGTGGCCGACACACCTTGGAGGAGCAAGTGGTGGCCGATAGCCTTGGAGCCTCCATCTTCCTTGCTTGGTGGTGCTCGGAGCTTGAAGCTTGCTTAAGGCGGGTTGCATAACTTCTAACCCTAACTACATTATCTCTTGCTATGATCTTATTTACATGTTAGTAGCTTACTTTCCTACTTAGCTTTCACGTTGGCCGATCCTTGTGATCTAGGGTTTGTAGGTGAGCAATACTCCTTTCTCCCCTTGGTCTAGAGGAGTGTGTTTGAGCTTCTAGTGTCATGAGCAACACCCCTCTTTCTTAGTCGATTGAGGTGAGTTTGTGTTCTAGTTGCTTAAGAAACACTCTCCTCTCACCATGGGCTAGAAGGTGAGCTCGGTTAGTGGTGACTCTTTCTAGGGTTTTTCCTTGTGACCCATTTGGTGATAGAAGAAGTGCAAGACCCCTCCTTCTTAGTTGATTGAGGTGAGCCTCTTCTTGAACCATTAGGGTTTTGGGTGTCCATGTGAGAGGTGGTAGATGACCTTGATAATTAACACCTTGGTCGATATGAGCATGGGGAGGTGCAGCCCGACAACCCCCTTGACCAAGACCCCCTTGTGCGACACATGAAGTGCTGGTGGTGGACGACACCTGGTCTTTGTGATGGGCGTCACACATCACTGCCTTGTGTTGGCCGATAGGCCATGAGGTTAGATGGATGGACGATATGTAGTTGCGTTGCACCCTTGGATGATACCCCTGGAGTGGATGTTGCTAAATGGCCCTTGTGACGAGCGTTTCTAGTAGTTCTGTGTCAGGCGTTGCACGACACAGGTTGTTGCACGATACCCCTACCAGCCCGACACCCCGTCATGCGTCATACCTCCTTTGATGAGTTGCCCATTTAGCTATTGTTGCTCTGGGTGGTGACGCTATGTCGTCCGACAGATGATTTGCACGACATAACCTGAACGCAGCGTTGCACGTTGCACTTGGGCACTGGCCGTTATAGATAGGCAATAGAATGAGCCCTGCCTGATACCCCTTTTGTGAGAGTTTGTGATATCTCTAGTGAGGGTTCTGTGTATCATGGAAAGCCGATGTGTGGGTTATACTCTTGTTAATCAATGGTGACTCATTGCATGCTAAGTATTTCATTGATAAAGCTTGTCCATCTAAACTTAACATAGCTATACACATACATGTGATCACCATGATTATCTCTTTAATGCTAAGGACAATAATGAGCATGCAATAGGGTTTGCTTATTGATGTGCCTTATACATGTAAGCATAAGATGAAGCATGATTAAGAAAAGGACATAATCATTTAGGTCACTTTGTAATGTCGCATTGTGTTATGAGTTTCCAAGTTATTCATGTTGATTATTGAATGATGTTGACCATGCAGGTAATGCATAGCCAAATGAAAGGCTATGAGGAATGATTATATGTGAACAGTGAGATGACAAGTACATTATGAATGATGTTCCATGATAATGATATAGGCCTTGAGAGGTAGTGACACTATGTGATGAGGGATTGAGATCCCATGGTATGTGATGATCCTTGAGATGGATCTTGATGATTGGCAAGAGTCCAAGTGATAACATGTGATGTGGGATCCTTGTGATGGATGAATATGATGTGAATTGTAGTAAAAACATAATGTTGAGTTTATGTTGTTTATTTCCTGTTATAATTGCATGTTATACACCTTGGTTGAATCTTGCAATCCATATAAAAGATACTAATTAATCACAGTGAAATATATCATGTAGTTGCCCTGGCCATAGATCCATCATCGTCAGGATTTGGTGATGGTGAAATGGGTTCTCCTACGGGTTAACTCAGAGCGCATATTTTTGAATATGCGAGTTTGCTCCTAGCCTAAAGTGAGGAGGTAAGAGTTCAACTTCGGTTGTAGAGTCTAGGGTGCAGATTCAGGCCCATAGCCCAAGTATGTGGAGAGCATGGTGAAAAGGCCTGTGGCTCAGGATATATGTTATGAGGAGCATGAATGCATTCATGGCTCAGAGCATGGTGAATAGGCCCATGGCTCAGTTTCACTAGCGCTGAGACCTTTACCGAGGCGGGCTAGGCAGAGGGTAGCCTGACCCTGTGGCTAAGACCACTTCAGCATGAGACTGCGGTCCTACTTGTGTTGTACTCGTGCGCTGACCACGAGGGGCGAGGTCATGGACTCTAGCTCTCCTATTGATCTTGTATGGCACCGGCTTGGGTTTCGCAACCGAAGGTTGGATTTGAGCAGTACGGCTCACTTCCTCAGGGCATAATAAGACGTAATTCAGCTAAATAGTATTACTACTTAAGACAAACACGAAACATTGGTTGAGGCCTTGTTTGTGTAGTTACTCTCATCATATCTTGCAATTGCTTTTATGTTCCTCATATATAGTAGGACTTATATATCTTGTCTTTTTAATCATGTTTCCAAGTGATACTTGAATTCATCTAAACTTGATAAGTATAAACAACTTTATCTTATAATTTCTCTTGCTATACTTTTATCGGATAGATGCTTTATATATCTCTGAGGTTTTGTAGTTGCGGTGGGGAGTTATGTTTCCCTCTGGGAAAATGTTCAATTGTCTCACTCTGCTGGTTTACACCCTTTTTAGGTGGTCGAGCTAGATGTGGTGGTGGTCGCGGAGTTGCAGCCGAGCAGCAAGAAGAGCAGTAGAAGGCAAGCGCTGGATATGCTACTGTTTTGGATGTTTTGTAGTAGAATTTAGAGTCATCCCTGTACCCTCAGGTCCTTGGCAGTGTTGTGACATTGTTTCACGATGTACAGCCGTAGATGTTTTGTATATCATGTTGTTGGCCGGATATGGACCTTTATGTATATGAACAAGTGGTGAACTCATGTGACGACAAGACAGCTGTTGTTGTAGGCTGTGGATAGGTTTCAAGGCTTGTATATGTTTATATAACCTGTCTCTTGTAGGATGTGGACTGGAATGTAATAGTTTCTCAGTTTATCAGTTTTCCGCAATCAATTTTAATTAACCGTGCTTTTGATAATCTGTGGTTATGGTGATTTCTGCACGTTTTTGCATAACACCTCGCTGTCTGTGTGATAGTGGGATGTGTTGCCACAACTCATATCTACAAAACATGACAGTCAGTATATCCACCTGAGATGTTACTGCTATCTCTGATGCTGTTGTCCTTCCCCTGTTGTATGGTTCCTGCCTCCTCATCTGTGTCCTCCTAAAAATATTGGATCCCACAGGGGTGAGATAATTGAAATTGTCCCAGTGAGAGATATAACTTTCTGCCAGAAACATTATTATTGCAGATAATAGTGATAAACTGGGCAGAGGATTCTTGATTATTAATAAGTAGGATAAATCACTATTTAAGCATAATAGAGCAATATCATCTTTGAAAGCATTACAGCTATGTATGATAAAGCAATAAATCATCTATTTACTAAGGAATATCAAGAACATGTATAACATCTATCCATTTAGGATAGAATAAGCAATGTAACATCAACCAATGATTTTTGTATTTCATCCTTAAGAAAATATGCTACACGACTGGTTACATTTTACAATCACACTTATGCCCTGAGGAGATGAAGTATACCATTCATGCTCCAGCCGACCACGATTACGTAAGCATTGATACCACACAAGGTCCATGGAAGAGCCGGACTCCATCACTTCATCTGTCTCGGTTAGTGCGATACCACATACAAGACATCTCGTGTCTCTTGCTAAAATATCTTTCCAGGGTATATAGGCAACTTCGCTCTAGAGTTATATCCCTTAGAATATACTCTATTCAGGATATGACCCATAGCCAATGCCTGGCCTATAGCCATACTCTTATTGGGATATGGTCCATAACCATTCTTGTGCATAGGATATGGCCCACAGTTATCCCTGTGAGGCATAAGGATATATTCGCCCATTGGCCCCACATATTCAAAAATATGCATTCCAGGAGTTCCCATAGGAAAACCTATTTCACCATCACCAACTATTGACGATGATGAATCTATGGCCAGGGCTCTACATGATAAGATTCCACTTGATTATTTAAGTACATTACCATATTCTTTTAGCATCAGTCAAATTTGCAAAAAAGAATTATTATGACCAATGCTACAAGAAACATGTAATACTTCTATCAAGTACTTTTCAAAACTTTATAAAACATTGGGATCTCATTCCCTTATCTCATTACTGGGAATTCACATCCCTCAACAATACCATCATCATGTTTACTGGATTTGGGTATTCAAACCCTTAGTTCATAACTAAATAAGGTTATCACTTATCAGATAACTAATACCTCCAGGTCATCTGACCAAGGTATTCATGATACTTGTTACATAAGCATCTCACATAGTTCACCAGGCATATTCAACTTCTTGTCACCTCTCACTAGGCAACAAATAAAATAATGTCTCACAAGGCCCATTAACATCATAGTTCATACCTGGTTATGCTAATCATCTCATGATACCTACATGGTTAGTATATTTGATAACAACCATATCAATTACATATCAACATTATGTAGTACAAAGATAATATCACTATTCCCTCATTAGGGTTAGGGTTTCCCATCTTTATCAATTAGGGTTTCACATAACATCACCCTACATTAGGGTTTCACATAACATCACCCTATATTAGGGTTTCATGATCACTTTATCAAAGATCAAGCCTTAATTCAAAACTTCCACACATCTTGGAAAATGCATTGATATTACAATTAATATCCAAAAACCTAACTCATTGCTTCATATGTTTAGAATTACATAATACCTTCATAAGTATTCAGATAAACTTATGTATTGTAATTTTCCTTATTGATTAGGATTTCCATTCTCCATTGACTAGGGTTTTATGATTATCTCATTAATCCAAACCCTAAGTCAGTGCTTCCACATATCTTGGAGCACATAGCATCATTCAAGTATTAAAATCATACTTATCATTGTTCCATGTACTAGGAACACACAACACCATCACACCTTATTCAGTTGACTTAACCTTTCACTAAGTACATACACCTATGCTTATCATAGTGCATTGAACTTATTACCTTCATCGGCATCAAGGGATAATCACTCTAAATGTATTAATCACCTAAATACTTTAGAGATACTTCCATTGAAATCAACTTTGAGATACTCTTCAACGACTTATGGGTTATTAGTACTTACATGGTTTGAATCAATTTAACCTTCAAACGGTTTGAACCAATTAAACCTTCAAACGGTTTGAGACTGTTTAGATCTTCAAACGGTCTTGGTCTCAAACTTCCAAACGGTTTGAGACCATGTAGACCTTCAAACGGTATTGAGGTTACTTGACTTCAAACGGTCTTGAGGTCACTTGACCTCCAAACAGTCTTGAAGTTACCTGACCTCCAAACAGTCTTGAAGACCGTTATACCTTAAACGGTCTTGGTCCTTATATCCTTAAATGGTTTTGAGACCATTGAATCTTCAAACGGTTTTGACCCTTTTTGATCTCCAATCGGTTTTGAAACTGTTTGATCAAATCAACTTGAAATCATTTTAACCCTAAACGGTTTGAGACCGTTTGTTCCTCAAATGGTTTGAGACCGATTGGTCCTCAAATAGTTTGAGATTGTTTGGTCAATTCAGAGATGAAACTGTTTGAACCTAATGTAGGGTTTTGACATCAATTGATCTAGGGTTTTGAAATCAATTGAGCTAGGGTTCTGAAATCAATTGAGTTTGATTGTTTGAAATTATTAGGTCATGAGACCAATTGATCCTTGAATCCATTGAAACCATTTAGTCTCTAATAATTTTTGACCTCTAACGGTTTTGAAACCGTTTGGTCACCAAATGGTTTGAAACCGTTTGGTCTCTAACGGTTTTGAAACCGTTTGACAAACAAAAATTGAAACCATTTTCTTTTGATATTCTGTAGGTGTGTGCTAAGATGATGTCATCATCATCAAGCTTCAGACCTCCGAATTCTACTATCATATATATGATAAATTCATCAATTATTCAAGAATAAATAAAAGATCAACATATGATGAGAAATTGAAATCAATAATAACATCGATGGGTTCAAGTTATATAACCCACCTTCAAAGTAGCTTCAAAGCTTCAAGCTTCTCATCTCTAATGGTGAAAGAAGCTCCTTCAACTATCCAAGGTTTGTTTCCCACTTTTTTTTGGATGCAAAAGATAGCCAAGGTTGAGCATTGGATGGAAGAGAGAAGAAAATGAGTGTTGAAATCGGATTTCAACCATAAATCTGAGGTTGAAGATGATCATGGAGCTTACCTTCAGCTTGGGGAACGTTTTCCTCCTACTCCTAAGCTCCTTGGTCATCGGCCAAAGCAAGGGAAGAAAGTGATTTGCAAAAATAACCTTTCAAGTAAGTGAAAAATGGGGTATATGTACATGAATTTTTAAGAGAGAGAAAGTAGGAGAAAATTCATCCACTTTCATGCCACATGCCCACTCCCTTCCTTGCCTTCGAAGCCATCTTCCTTTTTCCTCAAATTTCTTTCGTTTATCCTTGAATTAAAATCAACCAATTTAAGCACCTTAATCATTATAATACTATATCCATTTTTATTGGACATTACTTTTTAATTAACAAACGTGAGTGGATTTCTTCACCTACTTAGGCTATTTCGGTGCCACTTAAAGCATTTGAACATCCTCCCACTACAGGATTTAGACCACAACCTTTTTATTTGATGGGAACTTCAATTAATATATTTATTTTTGCTACAAAATAAATTAGGGTTTCAATTATGCTTAAATTTCGAGTTTGAAGTTGCCATTCTTGGTGTCATCGCTCTGCTATGGTTTTGGCGGCTCTGCTAGGGTTCATGCCCGGAGGCGGGAACGACGGATGGGGAGGTTGTGGAGGAAGAGGATGTTTTGGCAGAACTCGACCACCGGACGAAGGGGTGAGGGAGGAAGGAAGAGAGATTGACACGATGGAAGGGATGGAGGAGGTAATTGAAAATGAAGAGGTCGACATAGGCATGACTATAGATAAGAGAGGCGGTGGCGCAGTGCCGGGAGATGACTACCAGGTCGACGGCAGGAACACACATTACAGTCCAGCTCTTACTCTGATTGGAAACACAGGCTTGAACCTAAGCTTCTCCCGCACCAGAACGGAACAAGCTACCTTGTCACCCCATCAAGGCAACATAATAGAAGTTAATACTGGAACCTTAGCACCATCGTAGTTCCCTTACCTCCCAAGAAAGATTTCTAGTCCATCGTCTTCATCTATCCCCCAACAACAAAGGCCATCTTATAGAGAATCATTGGGAAGGAATATGTCTCAAGACCACAGATACATCCGGATCGATCCAGAGGACAATAACACCTTTCTGAAGCCTGAAGATATAATTGTATCATCTGATAACGACATACCTTCCTTCGGCCTGAAATAGGATGCTCGAGAAAATCTCCTAAAACCATGGCAGTTCACTGTTATAGTGAAACTAATGTCTAAAGAAATCGGCTTTGTCACTTCACAAGACAGGATCAAACTGATGTGGAAACTGTGATAAAGTGGAATTTTGGCTTATTTTCGAGGATGAAATATCTTTTAAGGTGTATAGGATGTGATGGAGTGGATGTTTGAAATCCATAAATCTCCAATAACATATTAGAATCCATATCTTGAGTTATAATGAGGGTCCCAAGTATTTTAATAAAGTTGGAATGTTGATTGAGATTTATATAATGATTAAGATCTCTCTTTTTATGCCTTCTTGAGGAATTTAATTGGATGGTCTAACAATTCAGTTTTGGCACCAAATTCATGTACAAGGTACCTTTTGTAGCTAGGAAGCTATGGTTAAAATTTGGTGGCAATTGCATGTCCCTAGAGGAAGTTATTTAGGTTTGATAGTGGTGAAATAATGTGCTTGATTGAGGATTTATTAGACCTAAGTTTAATACCATAAGCCTAGATTAGGCTGTGTCACGCTTCCTTGGCTTGAGGAGCCATAGATCGCTGACGTGTCCATGTGGTGACCTTTGGATGGGTTGTATTTGACGACCTGAACCTTGTTTGCAAGATCAATTAGTCAAGGTAGTGGGAAGACTGGAAATCCCATCTGGAGGTGTCGAGCTGTGAGGGATCGTGGCTATGTGGTAGTTTCGAGTGGATGGCTACCTCTGGAATGAGGAGAGAAGTTGTATGACCCCTCACAGGAACATGCTCGTGGTGAAATCTGGGAGAACCACCAAGTCCACAGCGCTATGTCTCCACTACCCACACAGAGGTGGAAGAAGGAAGAAGTAGGAAATGGAGGAATCTAAGGAAGGGAATACAATCCCAATAGATAGACAAAGCTAGCAACCAACCTATCCTATCTTTTCTCCGCATCACCATAGCTGTCGAAGACAAGGAGGACAGGAGACATCTCGGAGTTAGGGGGAGGTGTTTCAGGCTGTTCCAACGCAATGGGTGAGTGCTCCCTAGTCTATGGAGGTTTCCCGGAGATACTAGAAGTGGATATGGGCCAAGGGACAGATCAGGAGGCTAGATCCCTCTTTTTCTCCACTGCAGTGGGAGCAAGGGTCGGCATGCTTGCGGTTGGCGAGGCCTGGGGCCACAGATGAGGAAGAGAGGAGTCATGGAGATTAGGGTGAAGCTTCTGAGGCTGATGGCAGTCTTAGGAGCTGATGCGGAGCATCTTCGCTCTGTTAATCCCTCACCGGAGGAGAGTCCAGGAGGCGACGGATGGTTGCAGAGGAACAGAGTCCCGCTTGGGACTGATCGTGTGAGAAGAAGGGAGGACCGGGTCCACAGCCCTGAACTGGGTCCAATCCCTGAGAATCAACCAAACCGCCCAAGAACCAGGCAGCTAGAGCTGGAGTTGTGCAACTCAAGCCAGGCCACGTGGCATCTCGCGATTGGCCCAGATAAGGTAATTAACTCACATATACTCAGAATTTGTAAAATTCACAGTAATTAGCTCGATGATTAGAAAAATACATATAATATACCAAAATTCTCAGAAAAATGCATAGAATAAGATGAAAGCATAATATCCTGCTTTTGATGCATTAATAATAGTACTATCATGTAATATGTGAAATGCTCATATGATGGATAATAAATATCAAATGGTTCCCTAAAATTATGATAAAATACTTGTAAATTATATTTCATGTTTATAATGCATATGATGTCAGTTATGGTCATGATGATGTATGAAATCATGTAATTTGCTTAATATGTCTAAATATGGCTAATAACCCTAATAAAATGCAATAAATACATACTTGCTCTATAAATGATGAGATTTACAAAGTAAGCTCATATTAGTATCTGAAACTATAGATTTAAATATGGGATTAGGATGATACCCATAATCCATGTTATACGATGATGTTTGCTCTTAATGTGATGTAAATCCTAATATGAGTAATACATGTAACCTAGGGTTAATATGTGCACAAAAAGAATATGGAACCTAATGTTCAGATGATGAACTTTGATAATGAGATGTAATTCGGAAAATGACATCTGTGAGATAATCATAAGATAAGAATACAAGTAATGATGCACATATCTTAATGAGATAAGATAAACCCTAATGAACACGATTAGGGTTAAGACGAAATGTAAGATGATGAGAACCTGATGATAGTATGTGATCTTGTCTTAATCAGGGTTGACCAAAGATATAGATGACATGAGGAATATGTGATTAGGATATCTCTTTGGAAGGTATTCCATTACCTCTTACTTGGCTTATTATACAATATTCTTGTGTTATATGTGTACTAGAATACTTGGCATATGATATTGGATGAGTGATTGTTTTTGTATGATATCTTGCTTGATTTTCCATATTTATGGCTATGAACACATGAAACATAATATATTTGTTCCATTATATGAAAGCACTATATCTCTTTGGTAAGCATAGTGCTAGTGAGTGATCTATCTCTTTGGTAAATAGATCACATGTACAATGATCTATCTCTTTGGTAAGCAGATCATGAGGCCTGGATGCATCTATCCCATTGGTAGGCAGATGCACAAGCATATAATGGAAAATGAGCTTAAAATATGTGTTCTCTTTTATTAATGAATATCATTGTGCAAGTATATGCTTTTCTTATATTCTTATGTTACTGCCAAGTATTAGTTTTATCTTATTGAAAATATATGATGAGAGGTATATAAAAGACACGCAGGCATACTCAGTATAATATTCTTGAATATTGTGCTAACATGTACCGCATGTAATCTTTTGTTTAGGATTTGGTTATGCTTTTGAAGATCCATGATAGTGAGAGTTGTGTGGCGAGCTGATGTATAGGTGGACCTGTTGTCTTAAGATCTTGTAGTTTAGTGGTAGTACATGTATATGTATAGTTTGTAGTTCAATATGTAATATCAAATGTTGTAACAATTCATGTTGTAATTATATGTTGAATGGTGAACATGTGTGTATGGTTTTATTATTGTTCATGTACATGTGCTACTGATTGTTTCCTTCTGACTTCCTCTGATTTTCTTCTTCTTAGCCTAGTGTGGGGCATTTAAATTGGGATTCTCACTGAGGTGAGGTTTCAATTTATACGTCATACATCAGATTAAGTTTTAGAAAATCTGGGGACCTCACATGTGGTATCAGAGCATGAAGAATAGCAAAGCCTGGCATTTTCTCATTATGCAACTTAAAACTGAAGAACCTTGTACTTAATAATCTTTAGGGTTAGATTAGTCATCTTTTAGAGACTAGATCTGACCTAGCCTCTAGGTTATCACCTAGATGTCAGAGAACTAGGTCTAGACTGGTTCTTGTTTAGTAGTGAGTCCTTAGATGTCGTTCTTTCCTTGTAGTGCAGCGGTATGGGACGTTGCACTATTTGGAAATGACGACCATCAAGGGAAGAGAAACCCTAGACATATTGTGCATGTTGTCTAGCGTAGCTACACTAGTCTACACCATGTTCTCACCCTTTTTACTAGTTTTCATGACATTGTACTCTCTACTATATGTGGGGCACTCATTTTCAGGATTTGGTTTTTAATTCCAAACGAATCGAACCTCGACAGTTTTCTCTGATGCTTGTTTTATTGGAGAAAAATTATATGATATTTTATTATGTATATGTATTATAAAAATGTGTCCCCACACATGTACGAGTAGGAGGTGGTCATGCAACCTAAGTGAAAGTGTATGACATCAGTCTAGAAGAGAGAGTAGTTCTAGATTAGATGTCTAGAGCCTTGTTGGAATGTATATGATAGATGGAGTAGATGATATAAGTTTTGATGATATGATGTAAGTCTTATATAGATGACATAAGATGATTTTGATGACCTATGTTTGTCTTTGAGGACCTGAGTTTAGATTTGAGGTTTTGAAATAAGTTCTGATGATGCAAGTATGCATTCTTTTATGAGATAAGATATGATAAGTTAAGATAAGGTTGTGAGTTAGCAGGAGCCTCAAGCTCTTTTACAAAGGAGGACCTCTAGTGTTGGGACCAGTTATACGGTTAACTCCAGAGAGGGTGAGACCCAGAGGGAGAAGGTTAGAGAACCTAAACTCCATGATATGAGAATCATGAGATATGTGATATGATATGTCCTAAACTAGAATACTCCTAAGTGACTGAGTTGAGTTGCTTTATGCATGATTCCTATTGTCTTCTTGAACCCTAGATGTCCTTGGGAGGACCAAACCCTAGATACAGAGAGAGGCTAGTTATATATACACATGTGAACATGAATATGAGTGCCTACTATCTGGGTGAGGGAGAGAGCCCAAGACCCTGGAGGAGGTAGCTATGTTAGTTCTGAGAAGCCTCACACTCGGGTTGGTGGTTTCCCACATAGGAATCTAGTGGTGTATATAAGAGAGTTTTGGGTAAGAATGTTTCATGGGTAGATGACCTATGAAGAGTACGTCATATCATGTTTTGGTATGTGCTTTTGATGGCCAGAGCTAATGAAGCTATTAGCTAGTGCCAATGAAGTAATCTGAGAACCCTAGATTAAGAGAGGAAAGATAAAGTTTGTTCCTAGGATATACTCATAGAGTTGAGTTAGCTCAGAGAGACTGAGCATGGCACCACCCTCATGATATGGGTTAGGAGAACCTCAGTTGGATTAGATAAAGTTTTGATACATGTTTCACGAGCCACTTGTATAAGTTTGTTTAGCACAACCATGATATAATGCATGTAAGGATGTGATCTAATCTCGAGATGTTCCACATAGACATGATATGATGGAAACCTAGAGATGGTTTAATAGATATCAATGGATAAATGGTTAACCATGTACATGAATAATGATGATAATTTGATAGTGTTGGTTAATCTTGCAATGAATTCATTAATAAATGTTGCAATTTATTATGAGCAATGGAAGAAGATCATATTAAAGAAACATGTTATATGAGGTATTAATCTTAGTTCTTAACAAAGATGAAAAATATAGTGTGATAGTAAGCACAACATAATGACTATGACACCTTGATATGAACCAGATGGATAAAGTGGGTTAACTTTAGTTAACACCCACCTAAAAGGCATATGTTAATGTTGAACATGTTCTAATAATGAGCTCAATAAAATGTTGATGACACCTTGTTATGTTGGGTTAACCTTAGTTAACTCCTTTAGAATATGGTAATATGATGTGGGAACCCTTACGCGTGTGTAAAGATAAGGATGCAAATCCTATAACATGAAATATGACACGACATAACCTAAGCTTCTAAACCTTGAGTTCAAACTTGAATGGAGTGTTTGTGCACCCAAGATGGTTTTCAACCCCCCTATTAGTGCTTTGGATACATGGTTCTAGTTAACCTTTGTGGATATGTTACACATAGAATGGTGCCAACATGTGGATGAGGCAAGATAAAGTTATCCCTAAAAGTATGAGTATGGTTTACTTTCGAGGACGAAAGTTCTTTTAAGATGTATATGATGTGATAAAGTGGAATTTTGGCTTAATTTCGAGGACAAAATATCTTTTAAGGCGTGTAGGATGTGATGGAGTGGATTTTTGAAATCCATAAATCCCCAATAACATATTAGAATCCATATCTTTAGTTATAATGAGGGTCCCAAGTATTTTAGTAAAGTTGGAATGTTGATTGAGATTTATATAATGATTAAGATCTCTCTTTTTATGCCTTCTTGAGGAATTTAATTGGATGGTCTAACAATTCAGTTTTGGCACCAAATTCATGTACAATGTACCTTTTGTAGCGAGGAAGCTATGGTTAAAATTTGGTGGCAATTGGATGTCCCTAGAGGAAGTTATTTAGGTTTGATAGTGGTGAAATAATGTGCTTGATTGAGGATTTATTAGACCTAAGTTTAATACCATAAGCTTAGATCAGGTTGTGTCACGCTTCCTTGGCTTGAGGAGCCATAGATCGCTGATGTGGCCATGTTGTGACCTTTGGATGGGTTGTATTTGACGACCTGAACCTTGTTTGTAAGATCAATTAGTCAAGGTAGTGGGCAGACTGGAAATCCCATCTGGAGGTGCCGAGCTATGAGGGATCGTGGCTATGCGGTAGTTTTGAGTGGATGGCTACCTCTGGAATGAGGAGAGAAGTTATATGACCCCTCACAGGAACATGCTTGTGGTGAAATCTGGGAGAACCACCAAGTCCACAGTGCTACGTCTCCACTACCCACACATAGGTCGAAGAGGAGGAAACAAAGAAGGAAGAAGTAGGAAATGGAGGAATCTGAGGAAGGGAATACAATCCCAATAGATAGACAAATCTAGCAACCAACCTAGCCTATCTTTTCACCGCATCACCATGGCTGTCGAAGCCAAGGAGGACAGGAGACATCTCGGAGTTGGGGGGGAGGTGTTTCAGGCTATTCCAACGCAATGGGTGAGTGCTCCCTAGTCTCTGGAGGTTTCCCAGAGATACTCGAAGCGGATATGGGCCAAGGGACAGATCAGGAGGCTAGATCCCTCTTTTACTCCACTGTAGTGGGAGCAAGGGTCGGCGTGCTTGTGGTTGGTGAGGCCTGGGACCGCGGATGAGGAAGATAGGAGCCGTAGAGATCAGGGTGATGCTTCTGAGGCTGATGGCGGTCTTAGGAGCTGATGCAGAGCATCTCCACTCTGTTAATCCCTCTCCGGAGGAGAGTCCGTGCGGCGGCAGATGGTTGCAGAGGAACAAAGTCCCGCTTGGGACTGATCGCATGAGAAGAAGGGAGGATCGGGTCTACAGCCCTGAACCAGCTCCAATCCCTGAGAACCAACTAAACTTCCCAAGAACCAGGCAGCTAGAGCTGGAGCTGCGCAACTCAAGCCAGGCCACGTGGCATCTCGCGATTGGCCCAGATAAGTTAATTAACTCACATATACTCAGAATTTGTAAAATTCACAGTAATTAGCTCGATGATCAGAAAAATGCATAGAACAAGATGGAAGCATAATACCCTCCTTTTGATGCATTAATAATAGTGATATCATGTAGGATGTGAAATGCTCATATGATGGATACTAAATATCAAATGATTCCCTAAAATTATGAGAAAATACTTGTAAATCATATTTCATGTTTATAATGCATATGATGTCAGTTATGGTCATGATGATGCACGAAATCATGTAATTTGCTTAATATGTCTAATTAGGGCTAATAACCCTAATAAAATGCAATAAATACATACATGCTCTATAAATGATGAGATTTACAGAGTAAGCTCATATTAGTATTTGAAACTTTAGATTTAAATATGAGATCAGGATGATACCCATAATCCATGTTATATGATGATGTTTGCTCTTAATGTGATATAAATCCTAATATGACTAATACATGTAACCTAGGGTTAATATGTGCACAAAAAGGATATGGAACCTAATGTTCAGATGATGAACTTTGATAATGAGATGTAATCTGTAAAATGACATCAGTGAGATAATCATAAGATAAGAATACAAGTAATGATGCACATATCCTAATGAGATAAGATAAACCCTAATGAACACGATTAGGGTTAAGATGAAATGTAAGATGATGAGAACTTCATGATAGTATGTGCTATTGATTATTTCCTTCTGACTTCCTCTGATTTTATTCTTCTTAGCCTAGTGTGGGGCATTTAAATTGGGATTCTCACTGAGGTGAGGTTTCAATTTAGACATCATACATCAGATTAAGTTTTAGAAAATTCGGGGACATTACAGAAACCTAAAGGCTGCTTCAATCTCATAGACCTCGCAAATGATTTCTTTGTGGTCCAACTACAGAGGGAAGATGACTACCTCCATGCTCTAACAGGAGGCCCGTGGCCACTCTTTGGGTCCTATCTCACCGTCCAATGCTGGCAACCAGATTTCTCTCATGAGTCTCCCTCGTCCATGAATTTAGTGGCATGGATACACATTCCTAATCTCCCAACACACCTGTATAAGGAAATACTCCTGTCAAAAATTGGAGATCATATAGGTAAAACCATCAAGGTTGACCTCAACACTGTATCACAACGTCGTGGCCGATTCGCTAGGATCGCTATCGAATTGGACATGTCCAAACCACTCACCCCGCAAGTGATGATTGAGGGGAATAGAAATCGAATTGAATACGAGAATATCCCTTATATATGCATGTTCTGCGGAAGGGCAGGACACATGGAAAAAGATTTTTCTAAGAGAGTTATAGCAGAAAATGATGCCAGGAGATCCGACCCATCAAGCAATACCTCAATGCAACCTCTACCTCCTCCTGTCCAGGGATTCACTGATTTCATCCATGCACGCCCCATCCCATGCAAACAAAGAGCCAACAAAGCCGCTAATCAGAAGGAACCAATAACAAACAACAACCGATTTCAGAATTTGGAGAGCCAACTTCAAGAAGATGATGCAACTACAGTCATTGATGTGGACAATGTGGCAGAAAGGATTGTCAATGGAATAGATTGGAAGACAAGGAAGAGAAACTCATGTCAGAACAAGGCAAAACTAGTCAATGATGAGCAACTAGGGTCCTCACAGGAATCCAGACAAGCGCTGCTAACAAACCAAGTGCAAGAGCAAGAAAACATGTACCACACTATCGTAAACCCAACCGGAGATGCCCTTGTCTCCGGCAGATCACAGGAACCACACCCCTTTTTCACCACAGCCTTCTCCTTAGGAGACACATCCAACTTGGACACCCTCCCTCATCCCCATCGAAGCACCCACAGAAACTCAGTAGGTATTCACTTAAGGAACATGAAAGTGTTACACACTAGTTCCAGCCCCATCTCGTCTAATAGGAAGTGGGGTAAAACCTCTCATATCCACGACCTAGAAGAAGAGGTCAGAACGATTGGCCATCAACACTCACCCATACTGATTAATGTGGATCATCTCTTGGAACATTCAAGGGGCCTGTGACAAGGACACCCAAAATGCAGCTAAGGATTTGGCAATGAAATATGACATCTCTGTCTTATGTCTTCTAGAAACCAGATGTAGCGGAAGAAGGGCTCTGAATATCATCAAGAAGCTTGGATTTGCGCATTCGCATAGAGTAGAAGCCACTGGATACTCGGGAGGCATATGGGTGCTCTAGAAGCACAACATCAACCTTGACATCATTTTTTCACATCACCAATTTGTTCACTGTAATGTTAATGGAACCTTATTCACTTTTGTGTACACAAGCATAACGAGGGGTGGTAGGAAACTACTGTGGAACCAGCTCTATACCTTGTCCCAATCCATCACAGAACCATGGGCTGCCATGGGTGATTTTAATGTGGTCATGCACCCTTCTAAGAAATTCGGCAGTAATACCATCGACTCTACCAACAGTAGGGATTTCCAAGAGGCTATGCTAACCTACGGCCTGTATGATCTTGGAGCCTCTAGTGCCCGCACCACCTTCAGACGTGGGCTCCTTCATGAGCGTCTCGACAGGGCGTTGGCCAATCGATCTTGGATCGATAGTTCATCAAGCAAAGAGGTCAGTGTTCTTGAAAAAAACCACTCCGACCATGTGCCTATAATGGTTTCATGCATCGACCATCAATCAACCAACAAGAAACATATAATGCACACCTCTACACATTGGTACTCTACTCCGAGCTATGAAGACTTCTTCACAGGTTCATGGCCCCAGGACCAAGACCTAATGTCCGCCAATTCTAGCTTCCTTGCTAAAGTGAGAAAATGGGACATTGCCACCAGGAAATCCGATAGGAAGGAAAAGGACCAAATATCGAATAAAATCAAATGGAACCAAATGAATCTAGCCATCTCCTTCGATCATACTACTGTACAAGAAACTATTATCCTGCAATCGAAACTCGATGATATTCTCAAATGAGAGGAAGCTGAAAGTCAACAAAGAGCTAGATGTTAATGGATCAAACTTGGGGATAACAACACCCGGTTCTTCCACTCTCTCACCAAATCTCGTAGAGCAAGGAATAAAATTACTTGTCTCAAGGACTCCAATGGTGAATGGACGACTGATGAATCAACAATCAAGCAACTAATCATGTCTTTCTTCTCCAACATATATAAGGAAGCTAATGAGAACTTGAGAATACATAAATGTTCCTCCTTCCTGGGTGCCTACAATCGCTTAACCACTGACCAGGAAATCAAGTTGGATTCCATTCCTAACGATGAAGAAATCCACTCTACCCTAGTTTCCATGTCTCCAATCAAAGCCCCTGGCCCTAACGGAGTCAATGCTGCATTCTATCAAACAAACTAGAAAAATCTAAAACATCAACTTTGTACTTTCATCCAAGGTCCTTTCCAGGGCATTCCTTTGCCCCCCAAGTCGACAGACTCCCTCATCATTCTCATTCCAAAGACAACTACCCCATAGGTTTTCTCTCAATTCTGCCCAATATCTCTGAATAATGTTTGTATTATGCTTTTATCCAGGGTGCTCACAACTAGAATCAGACCCTTCCTCAAGGACTGGGTGTCACCTCATCAATCTGCCTTCATTCCCAGGAGAAGGATAAGTGATAATACTTCCCTAGTTCAAGAAGTTATACATTCCATGGAGTTAAAAACAAGCCCCAAGAAATCCATGGCACTGAAGCTTGACCTAGTTAAAGCTTTTGATAAACTGAGTTGGCAGTTCATTCACGATACACTCATAAGAACCTCTCTACCAAGAATCATCATCAACATTATTATGGAGATCATCACTTTAGGAGAATCTTCCATCCTATGGAATGGTGATACCACCTGTTCCTTTAAACATTCATTTGAGGTAAAACAAGGTGATCCCCTATCACCATATATATTCATTCTTTGTTTAGAGCGATTCAGTCAGCTCATAGCATCTGAAATATCTACTGGGAAGTGTAAACCAATCTTCATTTCTAAATCCAAGATTCCCATAACCCATGCAAGCTTTGTAGATGATATCATCCTCTTCAGCGAAGCCTCTCTTCAACAAGCTAAGATTATTAAAGCCTGCCTCAAGAGGTTTAGTGAAGCATCAGGCCTCATCCTTTCTCACGAAAAATCGGCGGTCTTCTTCTCCTTCAACACACCTAGGGAAATGAGGAACCGAGTATGCAGGAAATTAGGCATACATGAAACAAGCAATCTGGGTTGTCATCTTGGGGTTCTGATAATTCACAGAAGGAAAAACAAGGAATTGTTCCTCAACCTCACCGATAAAATCCATAAACAGATACAACAATGGAAGAACAACTTACTCTCCTTGGCAGGCAGAATTACTCTCACAAGATCAGTGTTACAATTGCAGGCTTGTTATGTAATGCAATCGATCCAGCTCCCCTTAGCTACCTTTGAAAAAATAGATAAATTGATCAGGAACTTCATTTGGAACGACAACAACAATAAATGCATAAACCTGGTTTCTTGGAAGACTATTACGAAACCAAAATAGCTCAGAGGACATGGTATCAAACGATCCAAGGACTTCAATACATCCCTCCTTATGAAGATGGCGTGGACATTTCTGCTACGAAAGAGCATCCCATGGGTGGATCTCATGGTGGGTAAATACCACAGTAGAAGACAACCAAGCTCAAACGGCTCCCACCTATGGCGGAGTATTAGAAGACTCACCCCCACTCTCCTAAACAACTCCAGAAGGATCGCCATATCAGGGGAGGATACCATGGCCTGGACAGACGAATGGGTAGGAAGCGGCCATCAACCTTCCATCAAAATAGACTTAACTATTCCAGAGGACCTGCTTGATCTCAAGGTCACCAGCCTGGTGAAGGATGATGAAATGTGGGATATCAACTTTCTGAATTTCTGGTTCACCACGGATACAGTTCATTCCATTCTACACATGCCTACTCCCAAGCATTCATACGGGATTTCGTCCCCAAAATCATCAAGAGAAAAGAGAAGGGTACTTCCTCCTCATCTCTTCCTCCAGCTCCCACATACCTTCTTCAATGCCATGATGATGCCAAAGAACTTTCACAAGAAATATGTCTTTCTTTTTCAACTTTTTGATTCTCCTATCAATAATCAACATTGTCCTTCTACATAGGATATATCTTCATTTAACTCTACCTCTACAGGTTGCAATACTAACTCTGTATCAGGGTGACACTTTCTCAGCATGGATGTATGGAATATTGGATGCAATCTATGTAGTTCAGGTGGCAACTCCAACTTATCGGCTACCTTTCTAATTTGTTCAGTGATTGGATAAGGCCTCATAAATCTAGGAGCTAACTTACCCTTTCTCCCACATCTAAGAACACCTTTCCAAGGTGAGACTTTGAGATATACTTTGTCTCTAACTTGGAATTCTAAAGGTCTCCGCCATTTATCAACGTATGATTTTTGTCTATCATGTGCAACCTTTAACTGTTGTTGTATTACTTTAATCTTCTTAGTTGTCTGTTGCACTAACTTAGGATCCAAAAGTTGGTATTAACCTGTTTCATACAAGAACAATGGAGATCTACAACGTCTACCATATAATGCTTCAAATGGTGCCATATCAATACTGTATTGATAACTATTGTTGTAAGTGAATTCTGTTAAGCTCAAGTGTATATCCCAACTTTCTACAAACTGAAGGACACATTCCCTAAGCAAATCCTCCAAAGTTTGTATAGTCCTCTCAAATTATCCATATGTCTGTGGGTGAAAGGTAGTACTAAACCTTAACTGCGTACCCAAGGCTTTATGTAGTCATTCCCAAAAATGACTCGTGAACTGGGGACCTCTATCAGAAACAATTGTAGATGGAACCCCGTATATATGCACTATCTCATCTATATAGATCTGTGCAAGTTTCTCAGTAGTATAGGTTGTTTTGACAGGAAGAAAATGTGCTAACTTAGTCAACCTATCAACTATCACCCAAATGGAATCATGACTTTTGGTTGTTCTTGTCAAACCAAACACAAAGTCCATGGTCACGTGATCCCATTTCCATTGTGGTATAGGTAAAGGTTGCATTGTTCTTGTGGGCTTCTGATGTTCAGCTTTAACCTACTGACACACTGCACACTGCATAACAAACTCAGCTACATCTTTCTTCAAACTAGGCCACCAATACATTTCATTCAAGTTGTGATACATTTTGGTGCTTCCTGGATGCATTGCATACATGGATGAATGTGCTTCCTCCAATACTAACTTCATTAAGTCATTGGCATCAGGTACTACCATCCTACCATGGTGACATACTACTTCATCATCTGACTCATGAAACCCATCTCGTTTCTCACTACCATACTCTGATCTGATCTGCTGAATCACAGTATCAGCTTGTTGTGCCTCTTTGATCTGTTGTTTCAGAGTAGGTTTTATGTGCATCTCAGCTAACAGTCTAGCTAACAAGGATACTTTAAGTTGTACATTGTTTTGCCTCAAAGAGACAAGCATGTCTCGTTTAAAGCACACTAAAGAGTTCAACTATGCTTTGTTTATGTTTGGCGATGATGATTTTCTACTTAGTGCATCATCCACTACATTAGCTTTTCTGAGATGATAATCAATTGTAAAATCATAGTCCTTGATTAACTCCATCCACCAGTGTTGTCTCATGTTCAACTCAAGCTGTGAAAAGATGTATTTTAGGTTCTTATGGTTTGTGAAAATCTGGAATGTCTCTCCATAGAGATAATGTCTCCAGATCATCAATGCATGAACTACAACATCTAATTCTAGATCATGTGTCGGATAATTTTCCTCATGTTTCTTAAGTTGTCGAGAGGCAAAAGAAATCATTTGATTACCCTGCATCAATACACATCCTAGACCATTCTTAGAAGCATCATAGAAAACAATATACCCCTTTCCCTTCTCAGGTAACACTAACACAGGTGCACTGGTTAACCTTTCTTTCAACAACTGGAAAGAATGTGGACACTTGTCATTCCAGACAAAAGGAACCTCCTTCTTGGTCAACTTGGTTAAGGGTAATGCTACATAACTGAAGTTCTTAATGAACCTCCTATAGTATCCTGCCAGTCCTAGAAAACTGTGTATCTGCGTTGGTGTCTTTGGATGTTCCCATTCCAAGACAAATTTTAACTTTTTAGGATCAACATGGATACCTGAGGCAGATATTATGTGTCCTAGGAAAGACACTTTTGATAACCAGAATTTACATTTACTAAATTTGGCATATATCTTGTGCTCTCTTAGTAAAGTCAGGGCGTGACGGAGTTGTTTCTCATGTTTTCGAGCACCTTTACTATAAATTAGGATGTCAACTATAAAGACTACTATGAATTGATCAAGAAATGGCCGAATGATTTTGTTCATGAGTTCCATGAATGCAGTTGGTGCATTAGTTAGTCCAAATGACATAACTATGAACTCATAGTGACCATACCTTATTCTGAAGGCTAATTTAGGTATGTCACTCTCCTGGATGCATAACTGATGGTATCCCGACCTCAGATTTATTTTAAAGAATATAGTTGCACCACACAACTGGTCAAATAAGTCATCTATCCTTGGTAGAGGATATTTGTTCTTTATGGTTACTTTGTTTATCTATCTATAGTCGAGGCATAATCGCATAGACCCATCCTTCTTTTTCACAAAGAGAACCGGAGCACCCCATGGTGAAGTACTCGATCGAATAAAACCCTTTTCAAGAAATTCCTGTAACTGTTTCTTGAGTTCTGCCATCTCAGCAGGTGCCATTCTATAAGGTGTTTGAGCTATAGGTTGTGTTCCCGGGATTAGATTAATCTCGAAATAAATCTCTCGGGGTGGAGGAACACCTGGAAGTTCCTCAGGAAACGCATCCTCAAACTCCCTAACAATCAAAACTTCAGAAAGACTAGGACTCTCTGCCCTGGTATCTACCACATGTGCCAAGAATGTGAAGCATGCTTGTCTCATCAACTTCACAACCACCATAGCCAATACTAGACAGGTTGGAAGAATCTTTTTGTCCCCCTGAAAGATCTATGTAACACCATTGTCTGTGAACATAGCTTGCTTAGAACCGCAATCCAAGACAACCTCATAATTTTCTAGGGTGTCCATATCAAGGATTACGCCGAACCCATGCATCTCAAGTGGCATAAGATCCACCTGAATGCTATGTTATGAAAAAGAAAGATCACAGGGAGAACATACCTTCCGCAACACTGCAGATCCAACTAATGGAGTTTCTAATAACAAGTTATCTGCTCTATGACTGATACTCATATTGGAGTCATGAATCACTTCTCGAGTGATAAAGGAATGTGTAGCACCCAGATCAATAAAAAAAGATACAAATCAAGATGAAGACATATCAAAATGAAATAATTCACTCTGACCTATCACAACTCGTGGGCTGACCACTGCCTCAGGCTAATTCATTGTATAGAATCTTGTTGTTGCTTGATGTTGAATTTGTGCTCTGTTATTTGATGCAGTTGATCATGCCTGAGACGTCTATCCACATCCTCGAGTGCCACTAGAAAACTGTTTCCTCTGATGACCTTGTTGACTCTTCCTCAGTGGTTGGGTTACCATTGTGTTTCTAACTGCACAATCCCTTGCTAGATGTCCTACCTGTCTACACTGGTGACATATTCTATTCTCTTGATATGGTCTAAAAGGTCCAGTCGCTGACGTTGATGTTGTACTGGGGGCTCTATTTGTTGGAAATCTACGGCCTCTACCCCTACTTTGAAAAACCACTAGAGGGGGGTGAATAGGGTTTTAAAGTTAATTTAACAATTATTTAACTCAAACAACCACAAATGAAAAAGTAAGAAGGAGACAGGGGATTTAGAGTGGTTCCTACCTTAGCATATACTAAGGCAGTCAGTCCACTACCTGGTTGCTTACCCAACCGAGATTTTGAAAGTATTAATTTTATTACCTTCACAAGGAATTACACAAAATACAATACTTTCTTACACCCCTTTGAACATCCTTCACTTTGAAGTAGATGCACCAACTCAAGGTAGCCTTCTTGAAGTAACTCCAAGCTCCCCCTTGAATTAGCCTTCCTCTTAGAAGTAACCTCCCATTGCACCAGCCTTCTTGAAGTAGTTCAAAGTCTCCTTCTTCACCAAGAAGATCACAACCCTCTCCAATCTGCAGCCTCCAACCTAGGAGTAGCAAGGAGAGTACAAGCAATGAAAGTGAACAAGAAAGGAAAATGGAAATTACAACTTATCCTTTGAAGCACAAGGCTTGATTTGCCTATATCAAGCGTGTAGATCTCCTAACCAATGTATATGGAAGTGTGATTGCTGTGGATAGGAGATACTAGCCTATAGGACACGAATTTAGAGCAAGATGAAGAATAGCCAAATGCAAGTATTGCTCAATTTGCTCAAAACAGGTTGCCAATGCAAGAGTATGCTCAAAGATTGCTCAAGTGTAGAATAAGTGAGTTTAGGTGTCCTAAGGCATGTCCTATTTATAGGAATGACCTACAAGTGCTTAAGGACATTCTAGACACTTTCTAGAGGTTTCTAAGTGCTTAACTAGCAGTTAAGTATAAGTTAGTTGCATTAGCAACGACTAGTTAATTAATTTTGCAGTTGCTGTCAGAGTCCATCTCGGTCGAGAAATTATCGACTGAGATACCTCCTCGGTCAAGGTTTTGTCGACCGACAGGCTCTCTGGATCAAGTGTTTACAACGTTCATCTCCAACTGCCAACTACCTTGTCAGCTGTGTCTAACGGCTACCTGGGTCTTTCTCGGTCGAGGAGTTTGTCGACCGAGAGTGTCTTGGTCGAGGATTTTGTCGACCGAGATTGACCCTGTTTCAATGTTTCAAATAAAGACATTAAGTGTGTGTATGAGTGTGCATATATGACACTATTGAAGGGGATGACCTATCTAAGTTTGGTGTTTAGCTAGGGAAGATCTAACGCTTGATTTACATGAAGTCTAAGTACTTGTACATTATATACTTGTACAAGTTTTACAATTTATTACATTCATGAAATTAAAACAATTTAGCATATAGATCTTCCATGATATTTTTCATCCACTTTATTCCTGCAACACTCAAGTAGCACGTTAGATCGCAAGAATGAAATGTTTGTCATTATCAAAACAAAGGGTTTTATTGATGTCCATTTAGCCAACAATCTCCCCCTTTTTGAAAATGACAAACATTTCTAAATATAAATTAAGGAAATATAAAACATGTGAGTTTCATACCTGAAGATTACCTTTGTAGCAATTGTTGTGCAAGTGAGTGCTGGTCGAGTTGTTATGAAACTCATTTTAAAATTTTATGTTTTTGATTTTATATTCTTTCTCCCCCTTTGTTATTTCAAAAATATATCCAAGATATGAGAATCCTTTTGATCTTTAGAGTATATGAAAATTTCACTAAGAATTCTTATGCATTGCTCCCCCTTAAATAGATATCCCAATTATAATCAAGGAATTAATGCACTCCAATAGATGATCCATTTAGCCATAAATGTGAGATATTTGCAAAGATTTTATCCTCTGTGATTCGTTGCATATTACTCCCCTTACTTTGGATGCTCTACTATAATAGTCTTATAAACTTATGTTTAAGTGATGCCATAGAAGGAACAACAACTTAATATTTCACAATATGACTCATATGCTTTGAAGATATCCATCATGCAAAGATAACCAATTCATTATAATCATATAAAGATAACAATTTCATTACAACTATTACAAAGGACACTCATAATCTCACTGAAAAGACAAGTATTACATCAATATATGAGTCTTTTCCAAGAAATGGCTCAGCTCCATAATACGTGACTAAAGTTTGCCACTCCAAAGCACCTGTCTTGGTTAATGCATATGCTTCCAAGAAGGTGGGAATGCGATCAAAGCGGAAATGAGCAGCAATGTCTTGTAGTTGTATGTGAGAAAACTGAGTATGTGTGAGATCAGGAGATGGTGGAGGTGGAGTTTGGTAGTAGTTGTAGGAAGGGTTATATGGGTTAATCATGCCAGGATTTAGAGAATAGGGATATTCATCTGGTTGATTTGAAGAGAGGGCTTGCATCCTTTGGTTTAAGTAGGTCATGGCATGGTGACTATAATCTAATTGTTTACTTAGATTATATTGGGATCCAGCAATGTAGGTTAGGGTGTTTTGGATGGGATCATAGAGTAGGGTGGTAGGAGGAGGTGATGGTATGTCTTGAGTAGATGTCTCCCCTTCCGTCCTAGCCCTCTTGTGACCAAAATCAATTCCCATCTTTTCTACTGTGTTTTTGCTTATTTTTTGTGGTTTTCTTTCCCATGTGTATCCTAGATCCTCAATATGTTTCTTAAGAAAGTGTTGAGTGATTTGGCATACAAAATCAGCATAAGGGGGATTGCCAAAAAACTTAAGCATATTCTTAATGATAATGCGGATAAGATTTATGGGAATGCGTTTGATAATGGCATAAATTAGATACATGCGAAAGGTAGGAACTTCAGACTTGTTTGCTCTAGGATGTATGTTTGTGGAAACAATAAGGTTGATAATCCTAGCTGCAGGTTTGAGGTTAATGGCATAGTAGGTACCCCTATCTTCGTGACAAGTTGTGTTAGATTGAAAGATAGTCCGTTTAATGTCACTAAGACTTACCGTATTGTCATCTTGGGAAAATGTATTGAGTGGATTTCCGGAGGTAAAGTCAAGGGTGTCTTGGTATTCTTCTACATCAATGTTGAGCATGTCAAGGATACCCTCTTCAGTAAAGTTAAAGCTATGCCCATTGACCATAGAGGAGAGGGAGTTATTTTTGGGATCGAAGGTTAAGTTTGCATAGAACTCATTCACAACTTTTGAAGAGTATGAGGGGAAGGAAGGGTTCAGAAAATCTTTCAAATTTTGTACCTCAAAGAGATCCTCCAGGTCGACGATGCTGTAGAAGTCCATGACGTCAACCGGCCGTCGTGGAAGAGGAGTTTTGGAGGAGAGCCTGAGGTAGCGATCACCAGCAGCTGCGTCGATGAAGCAGATGTCGTTGATGATCGTCAATGGTGGAGAGGTCGTCCTTCCATTCCTGCCAGCAACTTGCTTCTTTCCACGCGTTGATGATGAAGCCATTGCTTTGCTTTGAGGTGAAGAAGAACCAAGAAGGTCTTGGAGGTTGAAAGGCTAAAGAGTTGCACAAAAATGCACTAGAGAGAAGCTAAAGAAGTAAGAATGTGAAAGTGTGATGCAATGACCCATTTTTGGTCCTTTTTATAGCAATCCAGTAACCAGTTCGGTCGACAAATTGTCGACCGACGACCGCAACGGTCGTATCCATGACGCACCTTTCTGTCGCCCACGGTCGACCGACAACGGTCATATTCAAACGGTCAGATTCCAACGGTAAAATCACGGTCAAGCAATTTGTCGACCGACATTGGCTCGGTCGAACAATTGTCGACCGGAAGTGTGTCCGAGTTTTGTCCGTGTAGTTCTTTCTTGAAGTTTTTCGGTCGAAAAGGGATAGAGGACCGAGATGTTTTCGGTCGAGCAATTCGTCGACCGAGAAACTTTCTGTCAATGAAATTTTAAGCTGATTTTTGATGTAAATGATAGACTAAATTTGTAGAGCATATCTATATTTTCTAAGGGAGTAATATTGTGATTATTATTACCAATATTTGGACAATTTTGTGGTCATGATTTTGATCACTTATTTTTATAGAGAATGATTATCCAAATAAGTATTGTGTCAAACTTATTTTAGGTCGACATTGACTACGACCATAGCGCCCCTAGGTCAAATTGAATTTCAACCACGAGGCAAATTTTGCAGATTTACTTGTGAAGTATAATTTCTACAAATAGCTTAAATAAATATCAATTTGAAGCACATTAAATGATATCCTTGAAAGCAAGATTGATATCTTAAAGTTATGATTGTGCTTTAGATTTCTAGATAAAACATTATATTTTTCTTCTAAGATACACTATTTAGCTTGTCATAGCACCATCATTATTTTATTAGAAGCTATGCCCACAATAAACTTTATCTATTATGTCAAGGCATTTTTTATGATGATCAAGAATAATATCCATTCATGGTTTGTATATATGAATCAAAGATTATTTTAGTCACACCAATGAAACACAGTGATCATGGCACGTAAATTAGCATATCTGCAATATAATGATCAAGATAAAAGTATATAAATGCAATGATTATGATCATTTCAACACACATGGTTCCTATATAGATATACCAAGGAGTACTTAGGGAAAACCATGTGGATTGTGATAAACAATAATTTTCTTGTTTAAACAAATTCATAATTTTAGTTTTAAGTCAAATCATGTAGAGGATAATACCAAAACTTTTTCAATCAATGAATAAGATTTGTTTGAAATCAGTCTTCATATAACACTTTTGCAATATGTTCAAAAGATCAACATGTCTTTATAAAAAAAATGGTCTCCAAGATTCATATTAAATCAATCATCAACAAATTGATAGCAAACTGAATTAAGTTAAAAAAGGTTCAGATTTATTGCATACTTGAGAACAGGAACCTGCTCGGTCGATTATTTTTCGAAAAGTAGATGTTTTCGGTCGAACAGTTTCTCGACCGAAGAAGTTTCTGTACTATTTCAGAATTGTTTTCAGTAATCATATGAAATTTTAAAGCTCGATTTAGTTGAGATATTTAAGTATCAAATCATCATTTAAATCTCAACTAATCATTTACATTTTGAGAATTCAAACTAAAAACAAGTAGTTTAAGATGTATATTTGGAAACTTGGTGTCCTAATATGTTAAGTTGAGATAGACATAGAGGTATACAACTTAGAGTCTTTGGTCATATCTCAACTTAATTTTATTCATTTAGTTTAGGAGTTTTGGAACCCATACTAACTCAACATCCTTTTTCTTGTAGGGAAATGAGAAAGAGTAATGTCCAAGACGTAAACAATAATGACAACATATCGAATCAACCTCATATCTCTTTCTATGATTTTGTTCTAGGTTGTTCTTGGGTACATATATATGTTTTCCTTTAGGTACATACATAGATTGATTTTCTAGTGCTTGTGTCTTTCTCCAACTAGGTTTTTGATAAGATTTTCTTTTAGGATTATAACCTAGTCCTCTCCTTCCAATTTGATGAAAAGAATTATTTAAGATTTTATCTAGGGTATCATTGTTATTTAAACTACTAATCTTTTGTTGCAACTTGACAATATCATCCATTCTCTTATTGATGTCTAGCTTTTCTTGATATAGATTAGATAATAAGGAATCTCTTTCTTTCACAATAGTATCATAATCTAGATGTGTACACAAAATAGGTTGTTTTTGAAGATCATTTACTTGAGTTTGCAAGTTTAACTTTTCTAGGGAAAGAAGATTGCAATTTGCTTCAACGGATTTCAGTTCAATATCATGATTTTCAAAATCTTTTTAAGATCCTCATTTTCAGATGTAAGAGCAAGAAGTTTAGCATGTAACTCATCATTTTCCTTATTAGATTTCTTTAATTTCTTCTTGCACTCAATATACTTATTATGTGTCTCTTCAAGACTAGAAATTAACTCTTCTTTAGGTAGATCAAAAAGACTTACCTCTTCTTCTTCTTCTTCACTTATAGTAGCAATTAGACATTCTTTATGCACATCTTCCTTCTTTGACTTCCATGGACAGCTAGGTGTTGTATGGCTTGTTCCTAAGCACCAATTGCAACTTGTTTAAGATTTGTCCATGCTTTTCCTTTGCTTGTGGTTGTAGACACTATCACCCTCTTTTCTTCAAGACTCGATTAGAGATTCTTGAAGCCTCACTCTAATACCAATTGAAAAACCACTAGAGGGGGGGTGAATAGGGTTTTAAAGTTAATTTAACAATTATTTAACTCAAACAACCACAAATGAAAAAGTAAGAAGGAGACAGGGGATTTAGAGTGGTTCCTACCTAAGAAAATACTAAGGCAGTCAGTCCACTACCCGGTTGCTTACCCAACCGGGATTTTGATTGTATTAATTTTATTACCTTCACAAGGAATTACACAAAATACAATACTTTCTTACACCCCTTTGAACAACCTTCACTTTGAAGTAGATGCACCAACTCGAGGTAGCCTTCTTGAAGTAACTCCAAGCTCCCCCTTGAAGTAGCCTTCCTCTTAGAAGTAACCTCCCATTGCACCAGCCTTCATGAAGTAGTTCAAAGTCTCCTTCTTCACCAAGAAGCTCACAACCCTCTCCAATCTGCAGCCTCCAACCTAGGAGTAGCAAGGAGAGTACAAGCAATGAAAGTGAACAAGAAAGGAAAATGGAAATTACAACTTATCCTTTGAAGAACAATGCTTGATTTGCCTATATCAAGCGTGTAGATCTCCTAACCAATGTATATGGAAGTGTGATTGCTGTGGATAGGAGATACTAGCCTATAGGACACGAATTTAGAGCAAGATGAAGAATAGCCAAATGCAAGTATTGCTCAATTTGCTCAAAACAGGTTGCCAATGCAAGAGTATGCTCAAAGATTGCTCAAGTGTAGAATAAGTGAGTTTAGGTGTCCTAAGGCATGTCCTATTTATAGGAATGACCTACAAGTGCTTAAGGACGTTCTAGACACTTTCTAGAGGTTTCTAAGTGCTTAACTAGCCGTTAAGTATAAGTTAGTTGCATTAGCAATGGCTAGTTAATTAATTCTGCAGTTGTTGTCAGAGTCCATCTCGGTCGAGAAATTGTCGACTGAGATACCTCCTCGGTCAAGGTTTTGTCGACCGACAGGCTCTCTGGATCAAGTGTTTACAACGTTCATCTCCAACTGCCAACTACCTTGTCAGCTGTGTCTAACGGCTACCTGGGTCTTTCTCGGTCGAGGAGTTTGTCGACCGAGAGTGTCTCGGTCGAGGATTTTGTCGACCGAGATTGACCATGTTTCAATGTTTCAAATAAAGACATTAAGTGTGTGTATGAGTGTGCATATATGACACTATTGAAGGGGATGACCTATCTAAGTTTGGTGTTTAGCTAGGGAAGATCTAACGCTTGATTTACATGAGGTCTAAGTACTTGTACATTATATACTTGTACAAGTTTTACAATTTATTACATTCATGAAATTAAAACAATTTAGCATATAGATCTTCCATGATATTTGTCATCCACCTTATTCCTACAACACTCAAGTAGCACGTTAGATCGCAAGAATGAAATGTTTGTCATTATCAAAACAAAGGGTTTTACTGATGTCCATTTAGCCAACATACTTGACGTCCACTGTGTTTGGGTATTGAACTTTGGTGGTGTTGTTGGTGCAGAAAACCTTGGTTTCTTAAAACTTTCAGACCTCTATCCTTGGAACTGTGTATATACTTTCTTACTGTTGGCATGACGCTTCTCAGTCACAGACCTTTCTATTCACCTAACTGACTCCATAAAGGTGGCAAACCTCTCTCTATTCTCTAGAGAAGATACTGGAGTGGTTAAATCAACATTCAAACCCTTCTCAAAATGTTGAATCCTCTCCTCATCTGTAGTAGCCATGTGCGGATAGAACCGTAGAAGATCCATAAACTTAGCTTTATACTCACTAATGTTCATTTGTCCTTGCCTTATCTGCTCTAACTGAGAGATTTTCTCATCCAGGTAAGTCTTGGGAAAATATCTACTAACGTATTCACGTCGGAATTCTTCCCATCTGACTTCAACACCTGGCCTTTTGCCTTCTTCTATGTCCCACCAATGGCCAACACTCCCCTTCAACAGGTACATCGCATGTCTAACCTTCTCAGCTTCTGGGATATTAAGAATTCTGAAGGCCTTTTCCAGTTCAATTAGCCACAAATCCGCGTCTGTTGGGTCAGCTGTACTAGCATATTCAGTGGCTCCTACCCGTCGAAGTTATTCAAAAGTCTTTCCAGCTCCATGTCCCTCATTATGAGATGGTGCCCTAGATGCAGGTGGTGGCATCCTATCTGCCATATGTGTCATTATTGCCATGAAGTGCCCAAATAGAGCATGGAAACCTTGGTTTTCTAGTGTAGCTTGGTCAAGCTGGGGATGTTCAGGTACTAGTTCTTCTCTAGCCTGATCCCTTGCACCTCCTCCTGGTGCAGCAACACTACTTTCAGCAGCATCTTCTTTGTGTGATCCAACCATCTTCAAGCTTTACTTCTTCTCCTGAGAGTAGAAGTCACTATCAGATAAACTGGAAGACACTAGAACAAACTCAACGACCTTAATCCTATGTCTCTATAGACTCAGCGAACCTAGAGCTCTGATACCAAAACTTTTCACGACTGTCGACAAAACCGTTACTAATTAAGCAGAATTAAACATTAGCAGTAGATTAACAAAAATCACTAAAATTAAAACCATTTGCGAAGAGATCCATTTCCAATAAACTTTTATAAAAAGAACCAAGATATTATATAAACATTCTGGTCCGTAAGGTACATACCATGTACCTTTTTTTCTCGAGGATTACATACAACATTTGCTCTGTTAAATTTACACAAACAACATAAAACCTCGAGGAATTCAATGCCAAAATCTCATATCGATCATAAAAGCACTAACTACTGACTCCAAGGATCTGAGAGTATAGAGACGACACATATGACTCATATCTACAAAACACGACAGTTAGTATCTCCACCTGAGATGTTGCTGCTGTCCCTGATGCTGTTGTCCTTCCCCTGCTGTATGGTTCCTGCCTCCTCATTCGCGTCCTCCTAAAAATGTTGGATCCCATGCGGGTGAGACAATTGAAATTGTCCCAATGAGAGATATAACTCTCCGCCAGAAACATTATTATTGCAGATAATAGTGATAAACTGAGCAGAGGATTCTTGATTATTAATAAGAAGGATAAATCACTTTTTAAGCAGAATAGAGCAATATCATCTTTGAAAGCATTACAACTATCTATGATAAAGTAGTAAATCATCTATTTACTAAGGAATATGAAGAACATGTATAACATCTATCCATTTAGGATACAATAAGCAATGTAACATCAACCAATGATTTACATATTTCATCCTTCAGCAAATACGCTACAGGGCTGATTACATTTCACAATCACACTTATGCCATGAGGAGATGAAGTATACCGTTGATGCTCCAACTGACCATGATTACGTAAGCATCAGTACCACACAAGGTCAAAGGAAGAGTCGGACTCCATCACCTCATTTGTAACATACCAGAAATAGAATCCTACCCTAATAGGTTTACCCTTTTGACTTAGCCAAACAAGGATAAACTAATACATGTAATTAAGAGAATTCTAAAACACTTTGTACTTAATAATGACTCATTTGGATGATAATAATAAATTAAAGAACTTAATCGGATAAATATTTCCCATATAGAGTTATATGCACAAATACTTCAATTGGGTTTTTAATAATGGGCTTGAAGTGCAAATTGCACACTAAGTAATAAAAACAATAAAATATTTCGTCCTAGAACTTTCTAGTTCTTTTTAGAATAGGAAAAAGAAGAGAAAATCCAAAATATATATAACGGTGATGATAAATACACTAATTGGAGGTAATATGGAATTTAATGGATAAAAGAAGATAATGTGGAATATATTGTTCCAAAGATCATAAATGGAAATCCATAAAGATAATTTGGCACTCAATTTCGTTTTCTTGATTTAAAAGAAACTTAAGGGCCAAGTATCATTTAATTTGGAAGATAAATGTATATATTAATGTCTTCATTAAAAGAAAATATGAGATAAGCCAATAAGGTGAAATAAAATATCCAACATCCTCAAATTGGAAAAATAACTACAAATTCGATATCTATATGTCAAAATGAGTCTATGTGTGAATTTTTATTTAATTTAGTCAATGTTAAATATTTTATTTTATTTAGGAGAGAGAAAATGATTTAAAGACCATAAATATTAAATTTATATCAAAAAAATTAATTAATGCCAAAATCGTGTTCCACACGTTTAGTATTGCTTATAGGCCAAGTTTTACATTTTTATATAGTTTATAGATGCCTCTAATAAATTAAAAGGTTAAATAAGTGATAAAATTTAAATGAATACAATAAAATAATAAAAATCTTCAAAAAAATATAATAATTCCAAATTCGTGTTCTACATGTTAAAATAGACCTTTGAATGAATATTTAATCAATTTGGAAAATATTCGATGAGAAGACAAATTTAGGAGAGAGAAAGTGTGCAAAACATTAAATTCAATATTTAAAATAATAAACAACTTCAACAAATAAAAATAATGGTAAATTCATATCCAAAACATTTAATATGACTTGTGGATAAAGTTTTATAATTTTTGGGTAATCCTAATGTCATTAATGAAGGAGGAAAGAGAAAATAATTTTTGAAATATTTAACTCATTAAAAATTCTCAAAAGGAAAATATAATTCCATATTTGGATTCTACGCGTCAAAATCACTCATTGTGTAAATTTTGGTTAATTTTGGAAATTGTTTGGGCCCTCAAATAAAGAAAGAGAAATTCATTTAATAATTTATGCAAATCATATTCTGACTACTGTTACCAATTTTGATTTTTACGGCCGATGAGGACCATCTGATCTTGATCGGACGGTGCGCGCATCATCTCCTACCTTGGGTAGGAGAGACACACATGTGAACAGTAACCTTGGGCACATGGCTAGTTTTTTGGATCTTTCTCCCTCTTTTCTCCTCAGTTTGTTGTGTTTTTTGTTGCTATGCATTCAGGAGAGAAATCTGCATCCTTCAATCTCTATTTTCCCTACCTTTTTCTTCTCGGATCATGAAACCCCAAACCTTACACCGCAAGCATGGTTGGTACCAATCCATCCTGGACTTCCCCTCGCCCTCCACTATACATATGGATACCCCAGGCCGCCTAAGCTCCCGTGCGATGATTTCCATCAATCAATTGCTCAAGAACACGTATGTTTGCTCGCCGGTGTTCACTTCTTCGAGATGACCTTACGGTGGTCGCTGCTCCCTTTCCATGCCAAATCGTTCCTAATTGAATTGCTCTCCAGGTTCGTGAAGGTCCATTCTTCAACTTGGTATACTTGTTTTCACGAATCTTCGCACCGGCCGGTTTTGCCCAAAACCTTTGCAAGCTCCTGCTTGCTCAGTTCTTACGCAGTGAGTGTCTATGAGGAAGAAGATGAGGCATTGCGTTTTCCCATTTCTAACCCTTTCTTTCCTTTCTTATTTGTTTTGCCGCCCAGGGGTATTTAAGTCATTTTGTGTTCTTGTCTCTTACTATGGAACAAGTCCTGCGGGCCCAGCCTGCTTTTCGTAGACTTTCTCGCCTATGTGGCATTATCCAGTTATCTGATTGGTCAAAATTCTAAATTTCATAACTAATTATCTACTTGTCCAAAAATTACAAATAAATACTTGTTGGATTTGGTAAAATACAACCTTTCTAATGGCACTGGTTTTGTCTCATTAATCTCATGTTTTAAAGAGGTTATTTTAATGGATCTAATTAATTAAGATAACAACTTGTATAATTCATAACTAAATATTTATAAGTCTTAAAAATATAATAAAATATGTTTTGGACTCCTAAGAGAATAAACTAAAATATAAAATGGATTTAATAATCTAATTCACACATTAATTACAAGGTAGTTTTTAAGGTTTGGTTAATGTGTATGAAATTGACATAAAATTTGTATATGTGTTTAATAGGCTTTTTGGATGACCTAGACTTGGATCTAGAAGTGCTTTGGACATAGACTGTGATATTGAGGTATGTTGTATCCCCTATTCATCCATATTGAGCAATTCACCTACTTTATCATTCTTTTGACTTTTCCCTACACATATGTCTATTCTCTTGATATCATGGTTCGTGTGAACTATCTTGCTTGTTGTGGACTTGGATATTTTCTTGATATCTGATGTTGTGCCTTGGTGCATGTTGGTCTCTTATATTGATAGGTGTCACTTTGAAGTAGATGTTATATGTTTGTGTTGTCCATTGTGTCATGGCAACCTTTGTTTCATCTTCTGACTAAACTATTTACTTGCCTCTATATTTACATGCAATGTGAATCAGTAGCACTAGAATAATGTAAATTACTTTGGTTTTTGGGTGTGTGCCCTTTTTGTTTATGGGATGGTGGTGGTGGTTCCCCATACCCGAGTTTCAAGGATGTAAAGCCTTGGCTCAACTTTTATATATATCGGGAGTTTGACGGTGAGTCATTCTCTATCAGGTTTTCAAGGATGTGAAGCCTTGGTCGCGTGCCTTTGTGTTTATATTATTCTAGGGCTATGTTTATCTCACATGCATGCAGGTTTGATGATGTTTGTGGGGTGTGTGCCCTACTACCTATCTATGTTCTTTTATTGCACAAATTTTTTTATTTGTTCATGGCAAGTATCTTTTTTTTATGAATCTTACCTTTTATGCCTATGTGGGTAGTCCTTCTCTTTTGCATGGGAAGCATTTAGAATTGATTTCCTTATTGCCATATATTGCTCAAGTTTTCTTTAGTATACACATACCAGCTTTTTGCTGGTGTATTCCTTTACTTTTTCTCTTTTGTGGGGTATGCTTCCAACCCCAGGTTAGATCAAGGAGAGTGAACTTCAACATCAACCTTGTAGCTGATCTTTGGGAGGCTTGAAGAGGTTATTAGATGACCCTCGGCTTGGTCTTTGGCTTTTATGTTTAGGTTTCCTTTAGATACCTATAGGTCGTGAAGTGTTGTATCATGTTATCAAGCTTTGTAAATTGTTAGATAATGATATTTTCCGCTTCTACTCTTTGAGTATTGATACTTACATGTTGAATGAATTGATCTCCATCCCTTTGGTCAATTTTTTTATGTGGTGTTTGGTTCAAGGGTATACTGGCAACTTTGCTATAGAGTTATAGCCTGTAGCATATACTCTCTTCAAGATATGACCCGTAGCCAATGTGTGGTATTGTGGAGTCATGGCCAATAGCCATACTCTTATTGGGATATGGTCCATAACCATTCATGTGCATAGGATATGACCCACAGTCATTCCTATGAGGCGTAAGGATATATTCGCCCATTACCACCACATATTCAAAAATATGCATTCCAATAGTTCCCATAGGAAAACATGTTTCACCATCACCAACTACGAACGATGATTTATCTATGGCCAGGGCTCTACATGCTAAGATTCCACTTGATTATTTAAGTACATTATCATATTCTATTACCATCAATCAAATTTTCAAACAAGAATTATTATGACCAATGCTACAAGAAACATGTAATACTTCTATCAAGTACTTTTCAAAACTTTATAAAATATTGGGATCTCAATCCCTTATCTCATTACTGGGAATTCACATCCCTCAACAATACCATCATCATGTTTACTGCATCTGGGTATTCAAACCCTTAGGTCATCATTGAACAAGGTTATCACTTATCAGATAACTAATACCACCAGATCATCTAACCAAGGTATTTATGATACTTGTTACACAAGCATCTCACATAGTTCACCTGGCATATTCAACTTCTTGTCACCTCTCACTAGGAAACAAATAAAATAATGGCTCACAAGGCCCATTAACATCATAGTCCATACCTGGTTATGTTCATCATCTCATGATACCTGCATGGTTAGTATATTTGATAACAACCATATCAATTACATATCAACATTATGCAGTACAAAGATAACATCACTATTCCCTCATTAGGGTTAGCGTTTCCCATCTTTATCAATTAGGGTTTCACATAACATCACCCTACATTAGGGTTTCACCTAACATCACCCTATATTAGGGTTTCATGATCACTTTATCAAAGATCAAGCCTTAATTCAAAACTTCCATGCATCTTGGAAAATGCATTGATATTACAATTAATATCCAAAAACCTAACTCATTGCTTCACATGTTTAGAATTACATAATACCTTCATAAGTATTCAATTAAACTTATGTATTGTAATTTTCCTTATTGATTAGGATTTCCATTCTCCATTGACTAGGGTTTTATGATTATCTCATTAATCCAAACCCTAAGTCAGTGCATCCACATATCTTGCAGCACATAGCATCATTCAAGTATTAAAATCATACTTATCATTGTTCCATGTACTAGGAACACACAACTCTATCATACCTTATTCAGTTGACTTAACATTTCACTAAGTACATGCACCTATTCTTATCATAGTGCATTGAATTTATTTCCTTCATAGGAATCAAGGGATAATCACTCTAAATGTATTAATCACCTAAATACTTTAGAGGTACTTCCATTGAAATCAACTTTGAGATACTCTTCAACCACTTATGGGTTATTAGTACTTACATGGTTTGAATCAAATTAACCGTCAAATGGTTTGAACCAATTGAACCTTCAAATGGTTTGAGACCATTTAGACCTTCAAACAGTCTTGGTCTCAAACCTCCAAATGGTTTGAGACCGTTTAGACCTTCAAACGGTCTTGAGGTTACTTGACCTTCAAACGGTCTTGAGGTCACTTGACCTCCAAATGGTCTGGAACTTACTTGACCTCCAAATGGTCTTGAAGACCATTAGACCTTAAACGGTCTTGGTGCTTATATCCTTAAACGATTTTGAGGCCATTGAATCTTCAAATGGTTTTGACCCTTTTTGATCTCCAATCAGTTTTGAAACCATTTGATCAAATCAACTTGAAATCTTTTTAACCCTAAACGGTTTGAGACTGATTGCTCCTCAAATGGTTTGACATCGTTTGGTCAATTCAGAGATGAAACCATTTGAACCTAAATTAGGGTTTTGACATCAATTGATCTAGGGTTTTGAAATCAATTAAGCTAGTGTTCTGAAATCAATTGAGTTTGATTGTTTGAAATTATTTGGTCATGAGACCAATTGATACTTGAATCCATTGAAACCATTTAGTCTCTAATGGTTTGAAACTATTTCACCTCTAACGGTTTTGAAACTATTTGGTCACCAAACAGTTTGAAACCGTTTAGTATCTAACGGTTTTGAAACTGTTTGACCAACAAAAATTGAAACCGTTTGCTTTTGATATTCTTGAGGTGTGTTCTAAGATGATGTCATCATCATTAAGCTTCAGACCTCTGAATTCTACTGTCATATATATGATAAATTCATCAATTATTCAAGAAGAAATAAAAGATCAACATATGATGAGAAATTGAAATCAATAATAACATTGATGGGTTCAAGTTATATAACCCACCTTGAAATTAGGTTTAAAGCTTCAAGCTTCTCATCTCTAATGGTGAAAGAAGCTCCTTCAACTATCCAAGGTCCGTTTCCCACTTTTTTTTCGGTGCAAAAGATAGCCAAGGTTGAGCATTGGATGGAAGAGAGAAGAAAATGAGTGTTGAAATCCGATTTCAACCATAAATCCTAGGTTGAAGATGATCATGGAGCTTACCTTCAGCTTGGGGAACATTTTCCTCCTTCTCCTAAGCCCCTTGGTCATCGGCCAAAGCAAGGGAAGAAAGTGGTTTGCAAAAATAGCCTTTCAAGTATGTGAAAAATGGGGTATATGTACATGAATTTTTAAGAGAGTGAAAGTAGGAGAAAATTCATCCACTTTCTTTCTACATGCCCCCTCCCTTCCTTGCCTTCTAAGCCATCTTCCTTTTTCCTCAAATTCCTTTTGTTTATCCTTGAATTAAAAGCAACCACTTTAAGCACCTTAATCATTATAATACTATTATCCATTTTTAGTGGAAATTACTTTTTAATTAACAAACGTGAGTGGATTTCTTCACCTACTTAGGATATTTTAGTGCAACTCAAAGAATTTGAACATCCTACCACTATAGGATTTCAACCACAGCCTTTTTATTTGATGGACACTTCAATTAATATATTTATTTTTGCTATAAAATAAATTAGGGTTTCAATTATGCTTAAATCTTGATTATTTTATTATCAAGATTATCTCTCCTCAAAAGTAGTTAAAACAAGACGCCCCTTTCTTTTTATTTTCTATAAATGATACCAAGAAATAGTAGGGACACTCTTGAAGTGGTATTTTACATGTTCAACCCTATATTTTGGGTAATTTGCAAATTACACCAAAACTAGCATTCAATACACAAGCATTACTCAAACAAGCTCCTTCTTGGGACTTAGGCTTGTGGAAGCCATAACTCAGCATAATTCTCATCCTTATGATGCTATAACACTTGAGGAATATTTATCATGTAAAATTTGCAAGGTAACCCCTTAAATTGGGTAAACTTGACTTTAGTCCAAAATAGGTAAAATATTGTTTCAACATTATTCAAATAGGACCAAATTTGAAACATAAGCTCTCATTTAGTCTTAATTACTTTTCAAAAGATAAAGACAAGAATCTAAATGACTTACTTAAGAAAAACTTCTAGGGTTAAGCCTTAACCCATGTCAGGGATGTTACAGTGGCTTTACCAGCTTATGCAGGAAAGGTATGCAAGGTGCATATTTGTCCAGATGCTCCTTAGAAGTTGCATCATCGATTCTTTCTTTTGTCATTTTCTTCAACTTTGTGAGTATCTCTTATGCTTACTCAAGGTTAACATCCTTAGTTGGCTCTATTGTTGATGTTGCTCTCTTTTCAACGGTTGGTTGTACCATTGTTTCTGACCACAAGACGGTCATCTTTGCGCTCTCGTTCCCACACAGATTTGCCTAGTACTGTAGGGAAAATGCCCTACTTTGTGATTGATACTTTGCACCAGGCTAGCCAGCTGCTGGTCAATCTGCTTGTTGTGCTGCTGGAGCTCTCCTATCTGCGCAGAAAAACCTCCCATCTATTGTTGCATCAACTTGAGCAAGGTCGTGCTGTCCACGGAGCTTTTGTGCAGCTTTTCAGTGAGATCGTTCTTCTTCTTAGCAAAAGACATTAACTTTGTCATCATCGATGGTCGTTGTGGTTGATTCTCCTGGAAATTACTCTACTGCGTGAACCATGCTTGGCGTTGCTGATTTGGCAGTTCTCCCGAGGAAGTTCCGCCTACCAGCTAATGAGAATTTTTGGCTGCGTTGGTGTTCCCATATGAAAAACTTGGGTGATCAGGGTGCCGATACTGGACGTAGCTTACATTCTCTATGCTTTCTTCATAAGGTTCACCTTGAGCAACCGTGTGTGGACAGAAGTCAGACAGGTGATCTGGCTCTCCACAAGTGACATAGCTTCTTACTACCTCCTACCAGACTTTTCCTTTATATCCCTGCTCCTTCATGGTTTGGATGTCAGTTACTATCTTGTCCAATTTAGCCGCTAGTGCCTCCATCTCCTTCAATTCTCCAAGTGTGGTGTGGCTCATGGACTCTCTGTCATACTTATTATCTTGCTGGTTCATGGCCATGTTGTCTATAATCGCTCTGGCCCTTTGAGCATTGAGTCCCAAGAAATAGCTGCCAGCTGCAGCGTTTAGGGATTTCCTTTCTACAGCACACACCCCATTATAGAAAGTAGTGATCAACTTGGGCTCAAAAAAACCATGGTGTGGGCACTCCCTCTGATAACTTTGAAGCCTCTCCCAAGTCTCATGCAGGTTCTCTGAGGATTTCTACGAGTACCTCGTTATCTTGTTTTGGCATTTGATCGTCCTTTCTATAGGGAATAAATTGACGATAAACACATTGGCTAGATGTTCCCAATTTGGAAGGTTCCCATCTTGTAGACTTGTATACCACTCCAACGCTTTGTCTCTTAGAGATAAACAGAATCATTGGATGTAGATGTGGGATGTCAGAACTCTGTTGATCTTAAAAGTATTGCAAGTCCTCATGAACATTGTAAGGTGGTTGTATGCGTTCTCTTTAATAGTGTTCCCACCGAACTGGTTGTGTTGCAGCAACTGGAGGAAAGCAAGCTTCAACTCAAGTTTAGCATCATTGAGTGGTTGCTCCACTACTAGATTCCTTTCTTTGTTTGCCCTGACTTGGATAAAAGACCGTAGGGATCTAGCCTCAGGAGGTTTCTCAGCCATGACTTGTCAGACACAGGTGGGGTTGATGAGGTGAAGTAGTACCTAGAAAGAAAGAAAAGTGTAAATGTATTAGTGTGTTGTATAAACTATGTGTAGTAAATATTTTCAATATTATATGCATATATATAAGGTTTTTAGGAAAGTGCAAGTAAAGCTAGACTTCATAGAACGGTATTCATTCCCTATCCCCGACAATGCTGCCAAAAAGTTGACAAGCCTTAAACGTGGGTCCAAGAATGGATACATGTCTAGGTCATCAGACTTTAGAAATTTATAATACCTAAATGATTAAGACTCCTGGAACTAGCACAAGGTTGAAGTAGTTTGGGGTCATACACAGGGAGAGGAAGAATAGTGCTTTGCAACTCAAGTTTTACTTGTCTAAGCATGTTGGAAAGTCGAACGATAGGGTTTTGATGTAAAGAGAAAGAATTATAAAGAATCAAACAAAAATCCTATCTCCTAGAGGAGTTACCAGAGGAATTAAGATTTTAGGGGTTTAGCAGTTTTTATGGAGGTTTCTAAATAAAGGAAAAGCGAGGAGACAAAACTATTCTCAGCATACAGCATGAAGGAGGAAAACTTAAACATAACAAGCGGTAGCGACATACATCCTGTGCCCTCTTCTCTCAAAGGAGGTGCCTCTATTCATGCACTAAATTCCCTCTCTCAAGGGTACCAGGCATAGGCTGGAGTGGAAAGATAGGTCGGGGCAACCCTGATTCTGGGTAATCTCATACACCCAAATCAGACCAAGCTCTAGAGTTTATGAAGACCCTTTCTCAAGGGAGTCAAAATTAGAAACACAATTCGATAGCTAGTCAAAAGCATGATCCAAACAGAAGAGACTAGAACTCCGATTCTATAAAGAAATCATCCAACAAAAAGGAACCATACAAAAAATAACATGAGATAAACTCCACAGATTCCAATAAGCATAAAGAGATAAAAAGGATTTAGTTACAATGCAGTAGTAAATGAAAGTAAAGTGTTGTGAAAGGGAAGATAGGTATCGGCCTCCTTGATAAAGGAGATCGATATACATAGCACTAGACCCCTAACATAATGTTAGCCCAGTACTGGGTAGGAGCCCTATCGGGATACAACCGTGTTGGGTTCTTGACCGTGTCGGGTCATGAACCGTGACGGGTAAGGGGTATATCGAGAAAGGACTCCCTACCTGATATGGTCGTGTCAGGCTGTAGCCGTGACGAGTAAGCCATATCGGGTTGGGTATCATGTTGTGTTAGGACATGAATCACGTTAGCTTTATCTTAGGTTCTTGGGTTCCTCGTGACGGGTATAGATGGGTGAGCCATCTCGAGTTGACACCCAACTAGAGACCTAGCATGTTGAAGTAGCCTTGAAGGTCGTGTCGCGCTGCTTGCTGCTACCGGGTCAGGTTCTAAGTGAACTCCTCTCGTCCCTCTCGAGTTCAGAGTGTTCTCATCTAGTATTGCCCGACAGACTCTAAAACTTGACGCACTAGCTCCTGTGCTCTAAGAGTTATCTCTTATAAGGTTCCGACCCATTCCATCATAGGCATGTAGCTGCTATTTATAGGTAGTAGGCTGGTGGGAGTTGCGGCTCTCGTTGGGCCATGTGTCCTTCATCTGGCATCATTCATGTGGCTTCAAAAGGGGAAGACACATATGTCGCTCGGCATGCCTGGCAAAGGTCATCACGTGCTGGGTTGTGAGTAAATCACGTTATCGTGTCGGGTTGGAACTTTGGCGGGCTGCTGCACCGAGGGGTAGCCATATCACATAACTGACTTTGTCGATTGGGCGGACCGTTGCATGCAAGACACCCTTTCGAGTAAAGAGATGCATTCAGTCAAAGCTTTCGTGCGACACACCTGCGTCTGGTTGTTGTCGGTATCAGGCAGCGACTGTGACATGTAAAGGGTGTGTCAGCTCGCATTGCTTACTAGGTCGGGATGGGTGCTTCATTACTGATGGGCCTGAAGGACCCGTTAATGCTCTTTTTGATGGAAAAATAAGAGGAACTCTATAAAAGATAGAAAATGTTATCAAGAGCATAGTAAGCATTATTTCTGATACAACAAATAAGATAAAACGGAGAGGAAGTCATGTTTGGAGGCAATTTTGATAGTAAAATATAAGCTCTAGCAGCCATAAAATGGGTGTTATCACCAGACCACCTCGTGCCCTTTTCCCTCATCAAAGAAAACAATTGCATATCAATATGACCTTATCGAGAATGAAAGGAGGCAATTCATCTTACCTACAACAAAAAGAGATCTTCGCCTCTAAAACATTCATGATGAGCAAGGCTCTCTACCTACAAAAGACAAGGATAAACCCATCCACTGATCAAAAGTGTGGTGGAGATTATCCAAGATTGAAGCATACACCCTATTGGATCATCTACCACCTCAAATAGGGATACATAAATACTTAGTTGGGAATACACCTTCCCCAAACCCATCACCAATTTCAAACTGCCTCTTCTAGTATCACATGACCAAGATAAGAAGACTCTGGACTTAATGTCACTCATATATAAACTAGTAATGTTCCCAAACCTATTGAGAATGCACCTCAATCTGCTTAGGTGTCTCACATGGCCAGCAATAGAGAGAAGCACATCATCTGTGAAGATTAGGTGAGACAACATAGGAGAGCCCTCTAACTTGTAAACTCTAAAATTGTTGTTCAACAAAGCAACATCGATCATAGAGGTCAAAGATATGATGACTATAGTGAATAGGAGGGGAGAGAGGGGGTTCCCTTGTCTCAACCCATTAGAAGCTTGAAACAATCCTTTGGGAATGTCATTTACCAAGATCGAGAATGAGGTAGTTTGCACACATTGCTTCATCATGTTAACCCACCTAGGAGAAAATCTCATGGAATCCATAGTGTCCCAAAGGGATTGCCACACCAAATTGTCATACTCCTTCACCAAATCTAATTTGACACAACCTCACTTTGATTTATTCTTGATATTGAAGTTGAGAAGGAATTCACCTATAGAAAAAGCACTATCTGACATGGATAGTCCTTGAACAAATGTTGATTGGTTAGGAAGATAATATCCGACAGACCTCTCTTCAATCTTCTTGCTAAGAACTTACCAAAAATCTTGTATAGCACCAAACATCATGCAATTGATCTATAATCAACAAAGGAAATATGAATCTTCTTCTTAGTATCAACCTTAAGAAAGCATGATTGACCTTTTTAAGAATAGCACCACCCACCAAAAACCATTGAATGGTGCTGCATATATCCTCTTTCAAATATAGGCCAAAAATCTTAGAAGAACTACCCATTAAAGCCATCAGGCCTGAGGGCTTTAGAGGCTCCAATTGAAAATGCAACATCCGTGATCTCCTCTTCATTAGTCGGTCCACACAATATGTGATTCATAGAATTCATAACCCTTTTTTGAATAGTGAATCCTGTCTTGGAGGTCAGAATCTAATTATAAAGTTGTTTGAAGAACAACACAACCCCCTCAACCACTTTTGTATGACCTTTAATCACCAAGTTATCTGTTTTCAGGAGCGAATGGATAGAATCATGCATATGGTTCTTCTTCACATCCCTATTGTACACTTTGGTGTTATGATTCCCATCCTTAATCCAACCCATGAGGTTGTGCTGTCAATGTTGCACTTCCTCTACCTTCTCCAGTTGTAACACTCTTGAAGCAACAACCTTTTCCAACTCGATAAGCTCAAGATTAAGAGGGTCGTATTCAAAGCAGAGGAAGCATTGTTGAACTCCACAGTAGCCTTCATCAAGAGGTTAGGAATGTCACAAATCTCCTTGGACCAGTCTTTCCATGTAGTCTTAGTCCTTTTGAGTTTCTCAGACACCACAAATATATGATTCCCCACGACTGCAATATCCCAACAATATTTGACAACTTTAGAGTAACTCATCTAGTCCAGCTATAAATTCAAGAACCAAAATAGTTTATTGGATTTTTTAGGTTCGTCAGATTCAGATTCAACCACTCATGGTGGCTATTAGGGTGGCCTCCAAGCATGACATTATCTTCAAGGAACACATTCAGCCAACATTCAATAGCTAAGCATCTATCTAGATTGCTAGCGATTCTGAACACAGGGCTCCTCTTATTGTGCCACACTGTAATATCGTCGATCATATTGAGCTTGACCAAATCCACTATATCAACATCCACATTCAATATGCAAATAATAGAGTCTGGTATCGGTTTACCACCAACTATCTAAGATGCTTGTGGACATGGTTGAAGTCACCCACCATAATCTGAGGTAACTCTTGTTGAGTAAAGCTCACAATCATCTCCCATATGGAACGCGTGTAAACATCACTATTGAATACATAGACAACAGTGATAACACAATGGAAACCACAAACATTTATGAAACTAAAGATCATCAACTGATCAACCACAAAAACACACTGGGCATTCAAAATTTCCTTGTACCACCTAAATGCAATCTTGCCACCCTCAACCTGTTGGAGATTAGAGACACAATCCCAACCATTAGGGAACATATTAGGTACTTTTTGAGAAAATATAACTCGACTCTGGTCTCCAAATAGTTGACAAAAGTGTCTTGAAGCTTGTTGATATCTTATTCAGTCTCTTCTACTTCTCAGGTATAGAGGCACCAAATGAAAAATGCTATAGTTGAATGTTGAAATTAAGATTAATTTTTTGCTAAAACATTTCATAGGAATAAAATATAAAATAGATTTGAGATTCATATACTAGTAAGTAACTGATTGAATACGTTACTTGAGAAAGAATTAGTTGATATATAGAATGATTATAGTTGAGTGCACAAAAAATATGATACATTCATATTGTGCCATAAAAATTGGCATTTTGGTTGTGAATGCACTAAAAAGTTTGGATTCTTCATTTTGAATTTGCACAAAATTAGTGTAAAGAAATTTTGAAACAACATGTGACAACCACAATGGTGTATTCAATGCCATATCCAGAATGAGTCATTAGTTTGTCGGATTCACCCCAAAAAGTGAATGCATCAAAATAGCTGACAGAATTACCACAAAAATGTAATAGATTGGGTGATATTTTAGATGAGTGTTAATGTGATAATTACTTACCAAAAAAGTTGCCAAGTTTGGCTTTTTTCTCCATTTTGAAATACCTTCCTTTTAAGTATATAAGTCAAATAAGAGAAATAGTTTGGTTTGAATACTTGAATGTCTTAATTTGTTTTTAGAAGTTCATGGAAGATAATAACCTGATTGCTTGATTTAATTAGGAATTTATGTTATTTTGATATGTCTATAAAATAAATAGAAAAACCACGAATCTTGTTTGGGGTTTTGGAATGCAGTTTTGAGGGTTATTCCATAGCATAGAAGTACTATGAAAAAAGGAACTAGTTCCCAATGAATCTAGACAAGGTCATGGAGTGGAATTTTAATATTACATATGTGAATTGTAGAAGTTGACGTTCTCCTGATGTTGATTTAATATACTAATATTTCAATGTGCATAATTTAAAATTTTTAAGGTCCTTGTCCTCCATGTGGAAAGAAGTACTATATTGTCTAAGATGTACATATATTTTGTTATTGATTTTCATTACCAGTGTCAACTTTCATGATCCAATGAGGGTATGTTTTATGTTTCATTATATTAAATTCTATTATCATCTTCATCATATAAGCATCAATCCCAACAATGTTGGGGTTGACTACATGGATCCTTCTTTTCCACTCAGCTATGTTGTGGGTCATACTCTAATCAAGATGCAAAGATTGAAAATTCATCTTTAGAAGCTCTTTACAAGTTAATTTATTTCTACTTGTTCTTATTTTAATTATATTTGACCCAAATACCTTGCTTCAAATAAGTTCATTTGTCAGTCTGCGTCCCACATATCCCTACCATCATAGACAACCCCCACACAAATGATCCTCAATTCTCACCACCCCAACTTTGTTCCTGATATAGTCATTCCTCAAGCAATATTTTCTTGTGTCCTACACATCCATCTTATCATACACAATTCCATCACATTCATCTTGTTGAGACTTTATTTCTTTACTGGCTGGTACTCACTCCCATATAGCATGGTTGGCCGTATAGATGTTCTATAAAACATTCTTTTTATCAATGAGGGATCTTCTCATCACTTACTATTCCAGTTGCACTCCTCCATTTCAACTATCTTTTTTGATCATGTGAATAACATTATCTTAAAAATGACCCTCCCTTTCAATAATTGAATTTGAGTAACAAAACCTATCAAATGATGGTACATCCATTACATCCAAATTGAACCCACTAGTCATAATTCTAGATTGACTAAAATTGTACTAAACATAAATTCATCAGATTCCAAAGTATTTCATTAAAGTTCAACTTTTTCATTCAATATTTCTTTTCTTTATCAATCAACACAATATCATTAAAAAATATCATGCACTAAGGAATATCACCTTGAACATGCTTTTCCAACATTAAAATTGAATTAAAAATAGCACACACAAAAATGACAAAGATAAACATTAAAATTCTGATCTTAAGAAAGGAAGCTAACATGGTTTTTTTTAAAACAAGGGTTCTACATGATACATTAATAAATTATTAGAATCAAAATATCAGCCTTCACCTTAAAAACCCAATCATGAACGTGTGTAAATTTCACTTTGTCATATCAAAAATTTAGTCTTAAAAATTTCTCGACTAACACATGAAAATGAAGGATATATCATGTAATTGTAGGGACATTGATAACTTTTCAAAGAGCCCAATCCATTCAAGATGGAAATTTTACATGGCGACACATCCTTCTGCCTTGATACCCACAATAAGAAACATTGTTAAATTCAAAAACTTTTTATTGGAATTCTAGGAAGACATCATGTCCATAGCTCAATGTATTATTTCACCAACATATTGGACCTCATTTTTACTGGTTAGATGCTTGATATTCGGATTCTAGCATGTATTCGTGAAGTTTACTATGCCCCCCTTGTGGCTGAGATTTCCTTGTTTTCTTGAAAAAGAATTCATGTGTCCAACATGTTAAACCTGCAAACAAATTTGCTCTTAAGGTCCCTTTGAATCTTGTCACTAGATTTGTAACTTTTCATATGCTTTTTTGTTTTGTAAATTTTATAGAATACAAAATATAATGACTCACAACCACATTACTACTTTTAGTGTAGTTAGACCGTTATGCAGAAAACAAAATTACAAAAATTGATCCTAACAATGAAACAAGACGTGCACATGTTCATGTCATATATTTACTTTGCATTTATGATGAATAAGCGATTAATTTTCCCTTTTCTTCTTAAGGATGGACATGAACTTAGAAGTAAGCAATGCAGTACTAAAATCCCTTTTACATGCGCAATGCAGAAAAAGTACGCTCGTTGTTTGAAGAGTAATATCCAATATGCACACTGTGTCTTTAATACAGCCGGAACTTTCTTCGAAGTGTGAATATTATTTAGGTAGAGTTATCTCATTTGTTAATCAAATGGCCTAACATCGATAGTTGGATTCACATGGCCGTAGATATGACTTCCTTCTTCGGCAGCCTCCCACTGGTTAACTGATTGTTTGGTCTCACCGAACGTGACAATTGGGGGCAGCAGTAAGGCATAGCCAAGCAACCAAGGCTTCGCTTCTATTGGGTAGATTTAACTCGATTTATTATCACCTTCCATCTAAGAGGGCGACGCAATAAAATATTCCTTAGAAGTTGGGCTGGCTGGGATACGAAACCAGACCACAATTATGAACTAAACAAAAAATACAGTTTGATGTCAATAAGGTATTAGTGTTTCTGTCTGTTCGAAAAATTACAAACAAAATGTGCCACATTGTTACGTTTTTAGTGAGGTTAACCCTAAAGGATTGAAATGATTAAGGTATATCGATCAACTCAAGGGAAAAAAAAAATCAAAACATACAAGTTTAGTCTAATAAATACACGGATAATAAATGGATTTGGATTTAAAGCCCCGGAATGGTAAAATATTATTTTTATACAGTTTTTATATTAAAAATATAAATGTATAGATTTACAAGGTATAATACATAATGCAAAACCTCATGTTACCGACTGTTTATAGTATGTAACCTGCAGATAATTTTTCTTGTGTGATTTTTGTGCGTGCTACTTGAGGCTTATCGTATATGATAGAAATCCCATAACAAAGAGAAATCAGTGTTCAATGAAATTATACACGTGTGAGTGATCATGATATACGTGATTGTGTTTCTTGATTGAAATATTAGAGTATACAAGAACTCAAAGAATCTCTTGCGTACTTGTCAACTTGGATTTTGAAAAGACCTTAAATTAGCAAATTTCAGATTGACTTTCCGTCTCAGTAGAACATATATATATGCATGCCGCGTAGCAGGTCACCTAATCACGTCACCCTAAACGGGTAAGCGAAGACTATTCTTAAATAAACAAATGCGACTTTCGAGCTTAAAGGTTGCTAAAAACGGCTATATATTTTTTCAGTTGTGATACTAGGGATCTCAACCTATGCACATGACCAAGTAGTCATACTTGTTAAAGTAGCATATATCCCTCGCGCTTTGTTGCTGTGCGCAGTGCCTTAACTTCCCTATCCCACGTCCAAGGACACAATGGCTCCGAAGGTAATGGATGTCCAGGTGGTGCGTGACACTGTAGTTAAACCACTGGCACCGCTCTCTTCTTCCTCCACCATAATCTCCAAGCAAACTAACCAAAATGGCACGTTTGCCAATTTTAATTCCGAGAATAGCACGTTCTTGAATTTAATTCCCAAAATGACATATTTTGGAAGCAATGTGTCCCACCTTGAGACACACTGTTCTCTCGCAGAGCAATGCGTCCCACTTCAGGACGCATTGGCCCTACAAAAGGGCAATGTGTCCCACTTCAGGACGCATTGGCCCCACAAAATGGCAATGCATCCCAGAGCATGACGCATTGCTCTGTCTCGTAATGGGACGCATTAGTCCTACCGCATAGCAATGTGTCCTCATCCGGGACGCATTGCCCTTCTGTGAGGCTAATGCGTCCTGAAGAGGGACGCATTGTCCTACGGTGTGACCAATGTGTCCCATCCCGAGACATCCCAACGACTAGTTGGGGCAATGCGTCATGGTTGGGGACATATTGCTCCCCGACCGTTGCAACATAGCCACTGCGGGCCGCAGGCGTTGCCATGTGGGGGCAATGCGTCCCCAACGGGGACGCATTGCTCTCCTATATAAAGGAGACAAGATCAGTCCCCCAAACCCACACCATTCCTCAACTTTTTCAACTTCTTCTCGACTCCCATTGCTCTAGAGTTCCCTGCTCGAATTTCTATTGCTTGGAGCTGATTTCGGGCAATCTTGGAGATAATTTCAGACGATCTTGGAGCTATGTCTGGCCGGGATTCTACTTCTCTTCTTTCTCTTCTTGGGTAGATCTTTCCATTTGAGGTATTTTTTCTACTATATTTTTAGATTAAAAAATTCATACCTAAAATTACTATGTATTATTAAAAATGAAATAGTTGTATTGCTATTATTTAGTTGCACATTACTAAAATAATGTTATAGAAAATGACACTTGAAGGTTAATTATTGTTCAAAAAAATATTGTTCCAAATTCTAAAATTATTGTTCTAGAATGTTAATGTTATAGAAAAAATATTATTCTAAATTTATTTTCAAATTCAAAATTATTGTTCTAAAATCTTAACTACTCTTCTAAAAATGATGTCAGTGTTCAAAAATATTAATTCATGCTATAAAATATTAATTCATGTTCTACAATATTAATTATTATTCCAAAGTTAAATTACTATTCTAAAATCTGAATTACTATTTTACAATGATAGGAACATGACATCTAGTTCACATTCACGAATTATCAAGCTTCGATATAATGGTTAATTTCTCTCTGATGGGTCTTATTCTAGGCGATCTGTTAGACCCATAAATATTTCACTTATCAATATCCTATCCAAACTAATATCATATATCCATACAATACTTGACATCAATCCCAATCACTTCTCTATAAATATATCCTATCTTTTCCCTTAAGAAGATCATATGCTCATACAAGTTGATCATGATGATGCATACAGAACCTTGTTCTCACTTTTATTTGATGCCTATATTGATGTGTTTTTTTAAAAAACATCTTTCCACCAACATTCTAGTTTCATTAGTCTGTTGAATCAATTTGAATCCTAGCCATGTAGCAGTAATGTAACTGTTGAATGGAATCAACCACCTGAATTCTCTCAAAATCTAACTATTGAGAATATTGGTGTTGAGGTTGAGGAGGGAGAACAAAATATTGAACAAGAAGGTGATGATAATAGTGATCATAAAGGTGATAATGATAGTGATCAGGAAGGTGATAATAATAGTGATCATGATGATGAGTTACTGACTGAAACTAATGATGAGAATGAACATCCATTCCCTGACTCTATTACAGCATTGCGTTTTGTTCCATCTATATTCACTACTACAGAAATGACGTATAACATCACATTTATTAGCATCGGTTGAAACCAAAAAATCGACTCCATTAAACTACGACGTCGGCTGCATATACAAACCAAAAACTATATGTGAAGATCGGCCAATTTTCATAAGAAATCGACGTCTAAAATCACCCGCAAAATATATTTTTTCCAGTGAAAAAAATTACCTCCAAAATTACATATACGGCGTCAGTTGTTTAGCAGATAATCGATGACTAAAGTTCTTTGGCGAGCTAAATTTTCATCCCCATTTTTCCTTCAGTTTTAGTAGACGAACCGAAGCGGATTTGTGTTCGCACACTATCCTCGCGAAAAACATTTCCCCCCAAATTGCCCAATTGGTGTTAGTTTTATATGGAAACCGATGACTATGGTTGTAACTCAAAAATATTTTTTTGTCGGCATATGTGGATAGACATCGGTATTTTATTTTTGAAATCGAAGACTATGGTTGTACATAGGTGTCGGTTTTTAGTAGGACTGATGACAAATATGTGTATAGACGGCGGTTTTGGTATAATTGACGCCTATGTCCCACTTAAGAATAGCGAAATGTCATTCCCCATCCATTGCTTCATTCTCTGCTCGATCGACCTAGCTCTGGCGATTCTGGTTTCTACCGCTGCTGGAGCTCGCCACCGCTGTTGTTTCTCATCCTATGCCTGAGCTGTCGTGTGCTCATCGTCATCCGCTGCTACCGCCGCTACTACCACTGTCCACTACTACAGAAACAACATTCAGTGTCGCTTTTTTGGGCGTCGGTTATTTAGGAAAATTGATGCCTATAAATTTAAACGTCGATTATTTATGCAAATCGATGTCTATATTCGAAGACCAGCCATACATGGGTACCGCTTTGTATTCAGCGTCTGCTGGTTATAATAGACCAACGCCTAAAATCGCCCGCGAAATCCAATTTTCGAGCGAAACAATTTTAGGTCACCTACAACGTCGGTTTTTTAACTATTCACCGACGCCTATTTAAAATGAAAATTTGCACGAATAGTCCCACTTTTAGTGTCGGTTATCCCTCGATAACCGATGCTGATAATGGTTCCCGCCAAATAATTTAGGGTAAAGGTTGTCTAGTTGGGCGTCGGTGTTTTACTATCAACCGACGCTAAAGCATAATAGGCATCGGTTTTGTAGATAACCGACGTCGTTGACCAACTTAATAGACTCGATCACTCGGCTCTTCCCCCTTTCTTCCTATTTCATCGCGATATTCTCCTGTGCTGCTGCTCGCCGCCGCTCTCCCAAAATCGTGACGTCAGTTGCTACCCCTCTGCTTCTTCGGTGCTGGTGCTCTTCTACTCGCCGGTGTCGCTGCCCGCCGCCCGCCGCTATTGCTTCTTCACCTGCTGCTTCTCTGGCCGACGCATGCTGCTTCCCAGCCGTCGGTTGCTTCTGCCCGCCGCCCGCCCCTCTGTTTTTTTGCCTGCTCGCCGCCACTACTGCCGCCGCTCACCGCCGCTCTTCTCCACGCTAGCTCCAGGTAGGCTAGCCTCTTTTCTTCCTTCTCACTAGCTCCTTACCAACAGCAAGCACGGCCGTGGCTGTGTTGGCCTACCACGGCCGTGCTTGTTGTTGGTAAGGATATGAACAAATTTTTATGTAATGCTTTATGTAAATCCTAGAATATGAACAAATCTTTTACTTGCATATATTTGTCATATATTTGTGCTTCTAATCGTAATGTTTGGCCTAATTCAGTAAATTTTGATGCATATTGAAATAGGATTTAAACTTGTCAACTGTAGCATCCTAATTTGATTTGATTAAACCCTAACATCAATTGTGATGAAACCCTAACATTAATTGTGATGAAACCCTAACATGTACATATCTATTATTGTGTTTGTTGGCCTAGAAACCCGTCCAAGGTTTACTCATTAGGAGTAAATCTTGGATAGTCCCCGGTTTGGGACTGTTCTTGAACACCTAATCTCACTTAGGATGTAAGTGTATAATTTGTATTGGGTTTTTGAGAAAATTTCGGTAGCATTTACCCGTTTGTTCTCTAAGTACATATGTACTTAGAGAACAGCGGAAAAATGCTGCCGAAATTTTCTTGAAAACCCAATACACATTATACACTTACTAGTGAGATTAGGTGTTCAAGGATGGGATAGGTGGTACACATTTATTATATATAAGAATGACATCACATGTGTTTGTTGGCCTAGAAACCCATCCAAGATTTACTCATTAGGAGTAAATCTTGGATAGTCCCCGGTTTGGGACTATTCTTGAACACCTAATCTCACTTAGGATGTAAGTGTATAATGTGTATTGGGTTTTTGAGAAAATTTCGGTAGCATTTCCCTGTTTGTTCTCAAAGTACATATGCACTTAGAGAAAAGTGGGGAAATGCTGCCGAAATTTTCTTGAATACCCAATACACATTATACACTTACTAGTGAGATTAGGTGTTTAAGGATGGGATAGGTGGTACACATTTATTATATATAAGAATGACATCACATGTGTTTGTTGGCCTAGAAACCCGTCCAAGATTTACTCATTAGGAGTAAATCTTGGATAGTCCCCAGTTTGGGACTGTTCTTGAACACCTAATCTCACTTAGGATGTAAGTGTATAATGTGTATTGGGTTTTCGAGAAAATTTCGGTAGCATTTCCTCGTTTGTACATTGGTATAAATTAGAATGAACAATCACTAAATTATATATTGTTTGTATGGAGTTCGGCTTCATTGTAGATAATAGGAGTAAATCTTGGATAGGATGTAAGTGTATACCCTAATCTTGTCCTAATATATACTTGTTTTCTCTTTGATCATAGAATGGATAGATCATGGATGTCCATTCGCAATCGTTGCACCCCAGAGTTTATATCTGGTCTTGATCAGTTAATTAGATTTGTTAATACAAATGCTAAATGTTTGCCTTTTTCTAGTTAATACAAATGTTAAATGTTTGCCTTTTTCTAGTTAATACAAATGCTAAATGTTTTCCTTTTTAATGACATTTTCAGATGGCTGACCATGATGAGCATGATGTCCATGATGAGCATGAAGTCCATGATGAGCATGTTGTCCATGACGAGCATGGCGAGGATACCAATGTAAGTTCTAAAAACATATCCTGTATATCTATAAAATTCATTATCTTCTAGTTATGTCATATATCCCATATTTCTATATTGTGATAATTCAGTGGGTTTATTTTTGTCAAATTTTAGGTTGATGATGCACATGTACCCACTGAAGCACTGGAGCAACTTGATGCGCAACACCAAACACTTAACAAGAAAAGGGGCATCACTCTGTTGAAGAAGTTAATAGCGCTAAGTGGTAGTGGATCCAAATTGGTTGTGGATTTTGATAATGGAGGAAATGCAATTGGAGTGAACCGCAATAATTTTGTAAACTATCTTGGGTGTGTCACCCGAAGCCATTATGGTGTTAAGTATGATAAGTGGCATAAAGTTCCTCAGGGGAAGAAAGACTTGATATGGAAGGATTTATGCGTGAGTTAATATTATTTGTAATTCTATTTTGTAGATTACAAATTATATTATTTGCAATTCTATTTTTGGATACTAGTTAATAAGAATTCTATTTTACAGAATCTGTTTGCATTGGATGAGAAGTTGCATCGTAAAAGTGTGATGCAACATGCTGGAAAGATGCTTAGGAACTATAGGACAAATCTCAACAGAGAATACATAAAAGATGGTGATAAGAAGAAGAAGTCGGCCCTTGAATAGTGGAACTTCTTGGACAAAGAAGATTGGGAAAATTTTGTTGCTTCAAGAAAATCTGAAGAATTCAAGGTATTAGCCGTCACTCCCAATTTAATTAATATATGTTGTATTCACCTATTCAAGATTAAAATTTAGTGCTACTAACCAAATTATTAATGTGCATACTAACTAGGCCCTCAGTGACGCGCAAAAAGCAAGGCGTGCACTGAATGTGCATGACCACACTATGGGTCCAAAGGGCTATGCAAGTGTTCGCCAAAGAATACAGGCGAAGTCTGCGGCTACTCAGGAGTCTGCTGCTACTCAGGAGTCTGCCACACCCATGCCTCGCCATGATATCTGGATAGCTAGGAGGAAAAACAAGAAGGGTGAAATAAAGAAGCCCGTAACTGCTGAGGCGGCTGCAAAAATGGTAAAATACAACTCTTAGAGCAATCGTTTGAATATTGATTATTTGTGGTGTTAACTTACCAATTTCTGTTGATGGTGATTAGCGGGAGCTGCACGAGCAGAGGAAATAAGGTGTGTTCATCCCTCAGGGCACAAGGGATGAATTGACAGTTGCTCTGGGTAACCCATAGCATCCTAGACGTGTTAGGGGTGCAGGCGCTGGTGTGGGCATCAAAGCATTCTTTGGGCCATCCCAGCACAAACCCAGAGCGGGACTTTTACAAGAAGAGGTAACCTATTCTTTTTTTAGAATGTTACTACAAAAGGGAATTCAATAATAAGAAGCTAATGTTTCTTTTATCATATAGGAGAATAAGAGAGTCGAGGATATAGTTGCTAAGAAGGTCAATGATATAGTTGCTGAGAAGGTCAAGGAAGAAATAGTGTGGTGGTAGGCAACTCAGGCTTCCAATCAGTCTATGGCGACCCACTCTTCTCCTGATGCACAAACTGTGAGTAATCCTGGAGACCCATCGCCTAACACGTCTGCTGTAAGTATTGTTTATGACATTGTAGCTAGTCTTTTCAAGATGATATGTTTTCAAGATTATATGTATATATGTATAACATTCTTTAGGTAAATTTGTAGGCATTGAAGCCATGCCGCTTAAGAATGCAAGACTATGTTGTTGCAGAGGCACATGCTTACCAGTCATTTCCTGGGGCAACATTTCATGGGACTCTAATGCCGCAGGGCTACGTTCGTGTGAGCCCGATATATGTATTACCCGATTGGAGGGAAGATGCATTGCCATATGCCCACCCAGATATTGATACACTTGATGAGACAGAAGGCAGGGTGATATTGTGGCCCAAAGCAGATGTCGTCTACACTACTGAAATTGTAAGATAAATTTACATTACTTTAGATTGTTAATGTGTATATATGAGGTCAACTGATCTGAAATTATATATACAAGTTAAAAAGAAGACACCCGGAGCACCTAGGTCTCCACCTCCACTTCCTGCATTACCAAGTTGGGTTCCAACTGACCTAAAATACTGGTTAGGTCCTGCTTGTAGGGGAATGGTATGTTGGCTACAGGCACATAATATACATTGCCCTATAATTGTTTCTTTAGAAGCAGATTATGCAGGTCAATCATAACATAGCTCTATATTTATACAAGATATTATTGAGCTGTTTATGTATGATTGGCTGAATACATCAATGATAGAGACATGGATAAGGTGAGATCTTGTTTATACATCCATATACCTTGTGTAAGATCCGGTGATCTGGTTTCTTATATATTAATGCATACATAATACATGTTTTGCAGCTACTTAGTCGAAGATCAATGCAAACAATTTGCATTTGATCATGTGGGTTTTTTGATTCCATCATTGATTAGTATGGCAGCTAAAGACCCTGATAGTGTTCAACAATGTTGTATAGATGCTTTTACAATTTTCGGTCAGCAAAAGAAGACGATAATAATAGCTCCATTCAATGTCAAGTAAGTTTACTTTATTTATAATTTGGACTTAAGAAAATTCCATATTTATTGTGCATTTTGAGTTATTAATTTTTAACTTTTTTACCTCTAGCGGTAGACATTGGGAGTTACTAGTTATTGTCCCCAAGACATTCACTATTTATTATCTAGATCCTACGGGAAGTACATTGAACACTAAAATTGGACACATATTGAGAATGCCATTATTCTGGTGAGAAATATTTCATTTTTATATCCGTTAACATCTGTTATTACATTACTATTTAATTATGCAATTTACTGTGTTACATTAACATGTAGGGGTTTGGATGCATTCAAAAATGCTGGAGGAAATGTCCCAAGGAGAAAGAACCAGCCATTAATTTGGGAGAACGTAAAAGTAAGTTCTTGAATCCAATGTATATATTATTTATGTGAATTGTGCTTAGTTGTATTTTTTAATATTTTATATGTTTCAATTTATAGTGCGCTACACAAGACAACGGCTGGGCATGCGCATACTATGTGATGCGATTTATGTAGATGATTATCTAACAAGCCGCATTGGATATTAATACCATACATGAGGTATTATATATAGTCTCATTAGTTAGTATGAAATATATCAATCTTATTTTTATATTATTACTTATATATATACATCATTCTCTTTGCAGGTGTTTAAAACTAACCACACTATAGGTAAACGCTTAAAAAATGTACCTGCTCCATATACGATGGAAGAATTAAATGAAGTAAGAGAAGAATGGGCAAAAGCCATACAAGCAGTGGCGATTGTAAGATATAATTGGGATGTTGATAGCGATGATGAATGATATTTTGTAAATGAATATTTCTGAATGTTTATACATGTCTGAATGTTTATACATGTATTTGAATGTTTCTACATGTGTGAATGTGAGCATTGAATTGATGTCTGAATGTATCTACTTGTGTGAAAAAATATTTGTTGATTTTGCATGTTTGTGGCCTGTTTGTAGGCTGATATCAATGGATGTCATAAACCTGTAGTTCAGAAAACTGAACTACAGGTTCTCATCCTGCTGACCAGCCACAGTAGGCCTGCAAACTGATAAGAAAAAAAATTAAAGTATAGGCGTCGGTTATTTATAGAACACCGTCATCAAAGGCCTACAACGTGGATTATTAGATAAAAAATGAAGCCTAATATGACAAATAACCTGACCGTGCAGGAAAGCACGGCTGTGGTGGAAAAGGCGCCGCTTATTCGTATAAAACCAACACCTATAGTACTAAACACGGTCGTGCAGCGATGCACGGCCGTGTCGTCTGGGAGTATGGCATCAGTTGTTTAGTTGTTAACTGACGTAGAAAGTGTCCTAGGTGGTGCCCTTTTTTGTGGCGCGAACCCTATAGATGTCAGCCAACTATATATAACCGACACCTATAGATCATATAGGCATCAGTTAGAAAATCGACGCCTAAGAGTTCGACCTTTAGCGGCGCCCACATAGGCGTCGCTTGAAAACCGTCACCAAAGGGGGTTAAACAACCGATGCCAAAGGCATATTCTATAGTAGTGGTCATTGTTGCTACTGCTACCGCCGCCACTCAGAACCTAGAGCTCGACGCCACTGTTGGAGCGCACTGCCGCTTCTAGAGCTCACCGCCGCTAGTAGAGCTCACTGCCGTTGTTGGAGCTCGTTGTCGTCGTTCTAGGCCTCTACTTCTGTGGCCACCACTGTCATCTACGACCAACACTCCTATTTGGACATATTCTCCTCTTTGGTGCCATCTAAGAAGGTATGTGCCATGCATTCCTAAGTTGTGTATATTTCGGACACACATATTAATGCATAATATTGATCAAAGTCTTAATATTGATCAAAATATATGAAAATGACTTGTTTTGGATTGTAAATGACGTGTTGTGCTAGGTAGCATGGTCTTGCTGGGAAGCACGGTGGTGGTGGGGTCTTCATGGCATGGCTATAGTGGCTGAGTTGCTAAAACTCTAAGATTTGTCAATCTTGCATTTGTTAATTCTTCTTGCTCCTCTAAAACTGATGTATATTAACCCCTAATTAATGCATTATAACATAATTGAATCGTGCATTTGTGTTGTTGCAGGTGTTGTTGACTTGTTGTTGACTTGCATATATTTCTTCTTCAACCTTCAAGTGAGGTATAATATTCTCACTCTCCCAATGTGCCATTAGGCTTCATTTTTATTCAAATCCTTAATATATGGAATCATGGTTTATTTACTGTTTAGTATTTATTTACAAGTATGATTGAATGATGTTATACAAAACTTAGGATATGAATGATGAAACTAGGATTGTAGGTATAAGAATGACAACATACATATATTTGTTGGCCTAGAAACCCATCCAAGATTTACTCATTAGGAATAAATCTTGGATAGTCCTCGGTTTGGGACTGCTCTTGAACACTTAATGTCACTTAGGATGTAAGCGTATAATGTGTATTGGGTTTTTAAGAAAATTTTGGTAGCATTTCCCCATTTGTTCTCTAAGTACATATGTACTTGAAGAACAACGGGGAAATGTTGTCGAAATTTTCTTGAAAACCCAATACACATTATACACTTACTAGTGAGATTAGGTGTTCAAGAATGGGATAGGTGGTACACATTTATTATATATAAGACCTTAAACCCTAAACTTTTAACCATAAACCCTAATCTTTTAACCCTTGACCCTAATCTTTTAACCCTAAACCCTAATATATACTTGTTTTCTCTTTGATCATAGAATGGATAGATCATGGATGTCCATTCCAAATCACTGCACCCCATAGTTTATTTCTAGTCTTAATCAGTTTATTAGATTTTTCGAGGAACATAGGAAACAACCTAGAGATAAGCTCTACTGTCCATGTAGGCATTGCAGTAACAACTTAAAAGTCAGCACTAGTGATGAAATCAAAACTCATGTCATGTGCAACGGGATTGTACAAGGCTATAGAGAATGGCACTGGCATGGAGAGATTTCAAACCTGAAATCAGTGGATGTCAATACCAAAGCTTGTGTGGAAGAAGAAATTGTCTCCGATGATGTAGATGTGAATGAACCAGTTCCAGTAGACATCGTTGATGTGATGTTGGATAGTTGTGGGGTAGAGCACACCAATGCACCTCCCATGTTTAGAAACATTGTGCATGATGTTGAGATACCATTATACACAGGTTATACTAAGTTTGCGAAGCTTAACGCTGTTTTAAGATTGTATAAGCTGAAAGCTAACAATAGATGGAGCGATAAAAGCTTCATGTCATTGTTGTCTTTGTTGAAAGAAATTCGTCCTGAAGGAAATGAGCTGACAATCTCAACATACCAGTTAATGAAATTGTTGTGCCCAATGGGAATGGAGGCCAAGAAGATACACACATTCTCGAATGATTGTGTATTATTTCAAAAGGACTATGTGGATTTGAAAGATTGTCCAAAATGTGGTGCGTCAAGGTATAAATTGACGACTTCAGGGGAGTCCAAAACTAGTTCTCCTTCCAAGATGATGTGGTATCTACCTATAATATCACAATTTCAACGCTTGTTTTCCAATCCGATAGATACAAAGAATTTGAGGTGGCATGCTGATGTTAAGAAAAATAATGATGGGATCCTATGACATGCGTCTGATTCCCCACAGTGGAATAAGATTGATTTATTATACCCTAAATTTAGTGAAGAAGTTAGGAATCTAAGACTTGGGCTTTGTACAGATGGGATGAATCTGTACGGGACATTGAGCAGCCAGCATAGCACTTGGCTAGTTATGCTTGTTATATACAATCTTCCTCCCTGGTTATGTATGAAAAATAAGTATGTTATGTTGTCGTTGTTGATATGAGGCCCTAAACAACAAGGAAATGATATCGACATTTATCTTGAACCTCTGATTGATGACATAAAGAAACTCTGGGGGTGAAGGTGTGATGATCTATGATGCTTCACGAAGAGAGACATTTCATTTGCACGCTATGTTATTTTGCACTATTAATGACTTTCCAGCATATGTAAATTTGTCTGGATATAGTGTCAAAGGATCTAAAGTGTGTCCTATATGTGAAGAGAACACTGATTCAATACAACTAATACATGGTTGCAAGACTGTATATCTTGTTCATCGAAGGTTTCTTCCAAAATTCCATCCATATCGTAGGTTGCGTAAGGCATTCAATGGACGAAATGAGGAACATAGTGCACCTAAACGTATACCAGGGGAGGTTGTTTATGAAAGAGTAAAAGACTTTTCCAATGAATTTGGTAAGAGATCACAATGTACCATGGCCACACGGAGTGACAAATCTTTATTCAAGAAGTCAATATTTTGGGATCTTTCTTATTGGAGTTCTTTGGCAGTCAGGCATTGTATCGATGTCATGCACATTGAGAAAAATGTATGTGATAGTGTCATTGGTACTCTGTTGAATATACCAGGTAAGACTAAAGATGGGATAAAATCCAGAATGGACCTACGTGAAATGGGAATAAGGACAAAATTAATAGAAGTAGTTAGTAGCGATCGGAGAATGTACTTACCTCCCGCTTGTTACACGTTGTCTAGAAAGGAGAAGAAAGCTTTTTGTGAATGCTTGGTAAATGTTAAAGTGCCACATGGTTACTCATCCAACATTCATAGATTGGTATCAATTAAAGATCTGAAGTTGATAGGTCTTAAATCTCATGATTGTCACACTCTAATGCAACAAATATTGCCTGTGGAAATTCGATCTATATTGCTGAAGCATGTAAGGTTTGCAATCATCAGACTTTGTTTCTTTTTCAATAGTCTGTGCAGCAAAGTTATTGACCCTGATACGCTCGATAAATTGCAAAGAGAAGTGGTTGTTACCCTATGTCAGCTTGAGATGTATTTTCCTCCTTCGTTCTTTGATATCATGGTACATCTTTTTGTCCACTTGACTAGGGAAGTGAAAACGTTGGGACCAGTTTTCTTGCATTGGATGTATCCCTTTGAATGATACATGAGCATTTTTAAAGATGATGTTTGAAACCATTTTCATCCTGAAGGGAGTATTATTGAGGGTTATGTGGCGAGAGATGTTATGGATTTTTGCAATGACTTTCTGAGTGGTAATGACGCTCCTGTTAATTACAAGAATATTGAGGAGTATTTTCGGCAAAGGAATTTTGGGATCACCGATGAAAGTAATCAGCTGTGAGCAGTTGGAACAAGGTCACTTGTATATTTTACACAACATCGATGAAGTGAGTGTTTATATCGAGGAACATACCAATTTCATCAAGAGACAGTACCCTCAAGCCAATTCAATGTGGCTTGCTAGAGAGCATAACAAGACATTTATTAAGTGGTTTGAAGACAAAGTCTTATATTAACTATCTCAAACACCAAATAATCTTACTGAAACTATCGAATCCCTCACCTTTAAACCAAAATTGAATGTTATGTCTTATGAAGGGTTTGACATAAATGGATTCTCATATTACACAAAGAGTCAAGATGATGAGAGTGTCATCCATAACAGTGGGGTCACCCTTCAAGCGTCTTCATTATTTTTTGCAAGTGCAAAGGATAAGAGTCCACATGAAGCTAAAATGTCATATTACAGTGTCATTGAAGACATATGGGAGTTTGACTATGTAGATTTTAGAATTTCGCTCTTTAAATGTAATTGGGTTGATAGAACCAAAGGAGTTATAGTGGATGAATTGGGTTTCACATTAGTGAACTTTGATAAGATTGGAGAGAAGGGTGAACCATTCATATTGGCATCACATGCGAAAAAAATATTTTATATCGATGATCCTACAAATGATATATGGTCGGTTGTTCCTCATGGTAAAAGATAGTTCATTGAAGATCCTATAGATGAAGAAGAGTATTATGATAAGTATGATGACTCCAGTCCATTCTCAGTTGGGTTGCCAACACCACCAAATATTGAAACTAATGATGACTTGTATGTGCGTGGAGATCACAATGAAGGATTGTTAATTCATAAAAGATCGCAATATTAGAGGCATGCATGTTTATATTTTTTATATGTTTTATTTTTCTGAATGCGAACTTTAGAATTTTTTATTATCTTCTAGTTATGTCAAATGCTAAATGTTTGATTTTTTTAATGACACTTTCAGATGTCTGAGCGTCAGCATGATGACCATGATGATGATTACCGTGAGGGTGAGGATATCAATGCGCCGCCTCACAATTTAAGTTTTAAAAATATATCCTATATTTCTATCTATATGTCCATTTATAGTTATATCATGCAAGTGTGTTTATTTTGTCAAATTTTAGGTTGATGATGTACCCCCTAAAGAACTTGGGGCACTTCATGAGCAACAAAAAAAAATGAAAAAGTGAGGGGCATCACTAGGATGAACAAGTTACTACAACAAAGGGGCAATGGACCCAAACTGGCTGTGGATTTTGATCATGTAGAAAATCCAACTGGAGTGAACCACAACTCATTTATTTCATATTTTGGGGTTCTTACTCGTGGCCATTGTAGTCCTAATGTAGAATCTTGGCATAAAGTTCCTAAGGGGAAGAAAGACTTAGTATGGAAGGAACTATGTGTGAGTTATTATTATTTGCAATTCTAGTTTGTAGATTACTAATTTTTAGGATACTAGTTAATAGCAATTCTATTTTGCAGAGTATATTTGAACTGGATGAAAAGTTACATCGTAAATGCATGATGCAACACTGTGGGAGGGTCCTAAGGAACTATATGACAAATCTCACCCGAGATTACATACGAGATGTTGAGAAGAGGAAGAAGCTAGCCAATAAGCAATGGAATTACCTGGACCCCAATGACTGGGAGGAGTTTTTTACCAAAAGAAAAATTGATGAATTCAAGGTATTAAGCGCCACTCCCAATTTAATTAATATATGTTCTTATGTATTCACCTATTCAAGATTAACCTTTAGTGTAACTAACCAATTCAATGTGCTTACTAACAAGGATATCAACGATGCTCAAAGAGCAAGGCGTGCACTTAATGAGCATGACCACATGATGGGTCCAAAAGGCTATACAGGTGTTCGCCAAAGACTACAGGCTGAGTCTACTACTACTCAAGAGACTGTCGAGTCCTCTACTATTGGTCCCGCACCTCTTCCTCATCATGCTATGTGGATAGATGGGAGGCAAAACAAGAAAGGAGATATAACCAAGCCCGTAACTGCTGAGGAAACTGCAAAAATGGTAATATTTAACTCTTAGAGCAATCAATATTGATTATTGTTATGTTTACTTACCAATATCTATTGATAGCTATTAGCGGGAGCTTCACGAGTAGAGGAAGGAAGGAAAGTTCATCCCTGAGGGCAGAAGGGATGAATTGACAGTTGCTCTTGGTAACCCAGAGCATCCTGGATGTGTTAGGGGTGCAGGCACTGGTGTGGGAATAAAAGCATTCTTTGGGCCATCACAGTGCAAACCTGTCCCAAAAGCGGGATTATCAAATGTTGAGGTAACCTATTATTTTTTTAGAATGTTATTGCGAAAGGGAATTCAATAATCAAAATCTAGCATTTCTTTTGTCGATGTATAGGTAGATGAGTTAATTAATAAGAGAATCCAAGAAGCAATGGTGAAGTGGCAGGCATCTCAAACTGCCACTCAGACAGTACCTGTGGTGTACCACTCTTCTCCTACTGTAGAGGTTGGGAGTACTCCTCTACACCCACCTAGCACGTTTGTTGTAAGTATTTTTATGACATAGTAACTAGCCTTTTCAGGATGATAAGTTTATGTATATATGTATATAACATTCTTTACTTAAATGTGTAGGAGTTGAAGCCATGTCATCTAAAAGGTGAAGAATTTATCATTACAGAGGTCGAGGCTTACCCACCCCTTCCAGGGGACATGTTTCATGGGAATCCAGTACCAGATGGTGCGGTTCGTGTGAACCTGATACATATACTCCCCAATTGGAGGGATCTTCCATTGCCATATGCCCACCCATATTCTAAAATGCTTGGTGAAGCAGAAGGCGGAGTGATATTGTGGCCCAAAATGGATGTCGTCTATACTAATATTGTATGGTAAATTTACATTACGTTAATTTGTTAGTGTGAATATATGAGTTAACTGATCTAAAATTATATATAAAAGTCAAAAGGAAGACACCCACTACATCTCGGCCTCCACCTCCACCTCCTAAAGTACCTAGTTGTCTTCCAAGGGACCTATACGCCTCATTAGGTCCTAATTGTAGGGGTATGGCAGTATGGATAGGTGAACATAACCCAAATTGTCCTATAAATTTTTCTATTTAAAGGATGTTGCAGGGGAATCATACGATAACAATCTATTTATACAAGATATTTTGGAGTTGTTTCGTTATGATTGGCTGAATACATCTATTATAGAGCTATGGATATGGTGAGATCTTATTTATACATCCATATACCTTATTTTATATACGGTGATCTGGTTTCTTATATATTAATGCATACATAATACATGTCTTGTAGCCACTTACACACGATCTATAAAGATTTTTTATTTTCCCATGTGGGATTTCTAGTTCCACCTTTGATCAGTCTTGTAGCTAAAGACCCTTCATCAGTTACCTCATACTGCTCTACTGCTTTTAAATATTTTGGTAAAAAAAAAGAAGACAGTGAAAATAACTCCATTCAATGTTAAGTTTACTTTGCTTATAATTTGGAATTAAGAAAATTACATTTTTATTGTGGATTTTGAGTTATTAATTTTTAACTTTCTTACCTCTAGTGGTAGGCATTGTGAGTTATTGGTTATTGCCCCCAAGACATTCACTGTTTATTATCTAGATCCTGCAGGGAAGGAATTAGACACATTATTTGGACACCCAATGAAAAGGTCATTATTCATGTGAGAAATATTTCAGATTTTTATATCTATTAACATATGTTATTACATTACTATTTAATTATGCAATTTAATGTGTTACATTAACATGTAGGCCTTTAAGAGAGTTAAAAAAGGCTAGAGGAAACATATCCAACATCTCCAAAAAAAGAAATAATCACTAAATTGGGAGAATGTGAAAGTAATTTCCCGACTCCAATATATATATTATTTATGTGAATTGTGCTTGTTTGTATTTTTGAACATTTTGTATGTTTCAATTTATGGTGTGCTAAACAAGACAACGGATGGGCATGTGCATACTATGTGATGCGATATATGGACCTAATTATCAAATATGTTGTTATGGAAATCGATACCATACAACAAGTATTATATATAGTCTCATTAGATAATATGATATATATCAATCTTATTATATATTATTAATTATATATATATACGTCATTCTCTTTGCAGGTGTTTAAAACCAGTGACTTCACTATAGGTGAAAAGTTATTAGATGTACATACTCCCTATATGATGGAATAATTAGATGATGTAAGAGAAAAAACGCCAAAAGCCTTACAAGTAGGGGGAATTTTTTATTATGATTGGGATACTGATGATGATAATAATACAGAATGATATTTCTAAACATTCTCATAATTATTTTTGTATTTGATGACATGTGAATGAATTTTTTTGAATTTTCATATGTGTGAATGTGAAGATGAACAATACATGAATGTTTCTACATGTGTCTGAATGTGAAAAGATATGAAATGAATGGAACTACAGGTTTCTAAATGTGTGTGAAAATGGAGGAAATTTGAAATGGAACTACTGGTTTCTACATGTGTTTGATGAGAATTAATATAAATTAAATGTGCTTATATATGTGTGTGAATCACATGATCATAAATTATTGTCTATCCTTATTAATTTTGTAGGTTTGTGGCCTGTTGTTGGCTGAAATCAAAGGGTGTTGTAAACCTACAGTTCAAAACTGAACTGTAGGTTTCGCATCCTACTGACCAGCCGGATAGAAGGCCTACAAACTGATAAGAAAAAAAAATCAGAACATAGGCGTCGATTATTAGTATAAAACCGACAACAAAACCTTACTACATCAGTTATTAGTTTAACACCGACGTCTTTATCCCTTTTCTAGGGGCTAATTTTTTCCTTTCTGGCGTTGGTTATTAGTACAAAGATGACGTCTTTTAGCAAGATATATTGTTCGTTATCGGTAAAAACTGACGCCTATTGTGCCCTTGTTGGCGCGTTTTATTGGTGATGGGAAGAGTTATGGTGTCTGTTATTAGTATAAATCCGACGAATTTTAGCAGGGATATAATGTCGATTATAGGTAAAAACCGAAGCCTATTGTGCCCTTGCTGGTGTGTTTTATGAGCGGCGGGAAGGGTTATGGCATCGGTGTTGAAATCGATGATGAAGGTTTCTACTTTTAGCGGCGCCCACTTGGGTCGCTTTGAAACCACCAAAAGGATTATTTAACTGACACTGAAGGTCAGTTCTATACTAGTGATTTGATAAACAATGGCCCCGACATGAACACATTGATGCCAACTATGAAGCTTTTTAAGATGAAGAATGGGTGGAAGATTTTTTTCAGGAATTTCGTCTCAATTACAACCCATCTGGCATTGAAATATATGAGGGTGCTTTATTTGCATCCAAAGTTGTAATGGTTGAGACGATCCAAAAATGGCTGGTACAAAAGAATGTCCAATATCGTACACAATGCTCAAATAATCTCCATCATAAATTTGTTTGTATCCATGACCAATGATGTCCTTGGAGTTTGACCGCTTGCCAGTCCAAAAGAGAAGGTGGCATGTGGAAGGTAAAACGTTATAGTACAAGCCACAATTGTCAACTAACTATTCTGAATCAGGACCATTGCCAAGTCACATCATCTTATATTGCTTATATGATAATGCCAATTCTAGTATCACGATTGCATATGTCCACACGAGAAATTTGTGACAAGGTGAATGATGAACTAAAGCTCCATATATCTTATAAGAAGGAATTTCTAATGAAGTGGAACACTGTCTATAAAATATTTGGAGACTGGGAATCATCATATCATATTTTCTTGTCGGTCCTAATTTCTCTATCACAAAATATTCCCATAACTATATATTCCCACCTTGTGGATGATTATACCATTCAAACTGAAATTACTCATAGATTAAAGCGGGTATTCTGGGCATTTGGTCCAGCTGTGAGGGGTTGAGCCTATTGCAGGCCTGTTCTTACTACTGATGGCACCTTTCTAACATGAAAATATTTTGGTACACTTCTCATTGTATGTGGCACAGATGCTGATAATGGTCTATTTCCACTTGCTTTTGCTGTTGTTGAGGTAGAAAATAAGGACTCATGTGAGTGATTCTTTGGTTCTCTACAAACTTATACTCCAATCATTCCACATCGTACAAATCTGTGTATTATTTCTGATCGAATGAGTGAAATTTTTCTAGCACTTAGGTCACAATTTAATTGGACTCAACATCGTTATTGTTTTCGACATCTTTGTAAGAACTTCCATCAAAAGTTCAAGTCACAGGAGTTGAAGGAACTATTGTGGATGGTGGGATCCACAATTGATACACATGAATTTGATCATCTAATGGCTGATATAGAAATCATAGAACCAGCAACTAAGGAGTATTTGATAGCGCAAAATCTAGTATAGTGGTCTCTCACATATGATAGAGGTTACAGGTATGGGTCATTGACTAGCAATCATGTTGAAGGGTTAAATGGAGTCTTAAAAGGTGTTAGAGGTTTACCAATACATGCACTAATTATTGCCACATACTATTGCTCTATTAGAATGTGGTTGGAGAGGCATAACAAAGCATATGGTCATGCACAAAAGGGACTTAAATGGCCCTTTAGGTTTCATGATAAGCTTTTTAATGTATCACAAGATGTTGAAAAACTAGTAGTAAACATCTGCATGAACAATGATGAATGGCTTATTGATGACATGGACGAACATAGATTTCAAGTCATAGTGCCTCCATATGGTGCAAGTGAATGCAGTTGTAGTTTTCCACAACAATGGCATTTTCCATGTTCTCACATTTGGGTAGCTATAAGATATGTCAATTATGATACTGATGCACTAGTGAGCCCATATTTCATAAATGATGCTTACTTAAACACATACAGAACAGAATTTTGTGGTATTTTCGACAAGTGGTATTGGCTTCAATCTGATGAAAGAAGAGGTATTTATCCCTTATTACCCCGAAGAAAACGAAGGCACGCTGGAAGACCAAAGAAAAAAAAGGCCTTCAACTATGGATGTTGATCCAAATCAATATACATATCATTGTCATAAGTGTGGCAGAAGGGGTCATAATAGATGCACTTGTCCTAATGTAATATGATGTTTGGTCATGTAATGTTTGCAATTTCAGTTTGTTCAGGTCATGTAATGTTTGCAATTTCAATTTACTCAAGTGATGTAATGTTTGCAATTTCAATTTACTCAAGTCATGTAATGTTTACAATTTCAATTGGTTCAAGTCATGTAATGCTTGCAATTTCAAGTCATGAATGGTGCCCCCTTTGGCCTGTTCCAAGCTACGAACAGCCTTAGACAGGGTGACCCCTTGTCACCCCTTCTCTTTACCATTGTTATGGAATCCCTCACCCACATGATGGACAAAGAAGTACTCGAGAAGAGAATTATCACTTACAAGCAAGGTGGCATCAAGGTCATGTCGCACCTGATCTTTGCGGATGACATCTTGTTCTTCCTTGCAGGTAATATCAAGATGATGAAAAACTGCAGAAGGATGATGAATAGTTTCAGCAAACTCACGGGGCTGTTCTTGAGTGTTATCAAATCTAGGGTCTTCCTCTCTAGATCTTATGATTCTAGGAGAGGGAGACTCAGAGAAGTCGTGGGCGTCGAGGTAGGGGTCTTCCCTACTCGTTACCTGTGCATTCCGATCTGTGGGGGCAAGCTGAAAGGGTCAGATTTCGGCACTTGTGTGGATAGCCTAAGGGAGAAAGTGGCTAAGTGGGCTGGGCTGAACATTTCAATGGCAGGTAGGCTGGTCTTGGCTAGGTCCATTCTGACTGCCATGATCAGATTTTGGTGTATGCAAGCGGAGATCCCTGGGTTCATCCTCGACAAATTCCGGAGCATCATTGCGGCATTTGTTTGGGGAGGAAAGTTCCATGCGGTGGCATGGGGCACGGTGGCTAAACGGCTTGAAGAAGGGGGACTAAACATTCACAATCCTAGAGATGTGGCTGCTGCTGCAACGATGAAGAGGATCGATGTATTCTTAAGAAGAACCGAATCGGGCTAGGCGTCTTGGATGAAAAGGTGATACAGCGAGGTTTTGGTGGAAAATATGACCAAGAATGAGTCTAGAACCTGGCGGGAGATGTGCAAAAAATGGGTGGACATTGCTGGGGATTATCACAATGTTGAAAACACCTGGGCGCTGGCTAATCCTGATGTTGTCCCTTGGAGAATTAGGCACTACCACACACCCCAGGTCCCTTGGTTCCAGCTCTTGTGGAATGGCTCTCATATCCCGAAGTGGAGTTGTTGCTTGTCCAAGAGCATCCTTCAGAAGCTCCCCACCATGGACTGGTTGATTAAATGGGGGCTGAAGAGCAACCCCATATGTCTGCTTTGCCGGGCAGAGGAGGAATCTCATCTCCATCTCTTCTTTGGCTGTAGCTTTACCTACTATATGTGGTGCATGCTATGCCTTAAAATGGGTTGCGGTGGCAGCCCGCCCAAGGATCTGTTCCAAGTAGTTTTCTGGCTGGAGGACAAAATGAAGACTGATAAAGACCTATCCAGGCTGGCGGGTGTTGCAGTCACTGGTCTTTGCTACTTCATCTGGAGAGAAAGAAATGGCAGACTCCATGGTAAAGGAGACATCGATGTTTTGCGTCTTTTTGATGGGTTTGTTCACAGCCTGGGTTGGGTGGTCAAGTCCAAACCCGAGATCATGAGACATGTCAAGGGCCTTATCCTTAGGCACTGGGATTTTGTAGTCTAGCCCACTTGTATAGTATACGAGGCCATACCCTCTATACTTTATGATCTTAGTAATATTTTACTAGCTCCAAAAAAAAATGTTTGCAATTTCACTAATTACTTGTTAAATTATTGATAAGAATGAATTTATAATGGGTTAAATTTCATTAATTTAGGACTCTCATTTTGTAAATTATTATTTGTTATTTTTTATAGATGGCTCATCGAAGGACATGGACATTTCACATGTCTGTAGAGTTAATCAAAATAATAGCTACAAAGTGCCTACAGGGAAAAATGGCTCATCAAACTCTATTGGATGATGACTGGAATACGTACCAGATTTGTTGTACAACAAGCTAGGCTTTATAGTGACAAAAGAACAAGCAAAATTTCATTGGCAATTTTTAAAGAAAATGTCTCACAAGGCTTTATAGTGAACAAGAAAAATTTCATTAGCAATTTTTAAAGTAAATGTTTCACATGTATGAAGAACTTCTTGAGCTACCTCATAGGTATTGGGATCACACAAAACATAAAGCAATGCCAATCAATGAACAAGTTAAAAACTAGTTAGCTGTATCACATCCAGAGATTCATCGAGATGTTGTCATTTTATGAACCTCTAGATGAGATATTGAATCAAATGCAGTAACTAATATATTGTAATATTTCTTTTGTAGTAGTTTTGTATTTTAATATTGTTTGGTAGTTCATGTATTTGAATTAATTTCATCTTATCTAATGTAGAATCTTGACAAACTTATATGTTGTACAATATTTGCACTTTTTATTTAGTGTAATATTTGCACTTTTCATTTAATGTAATATTTGCACTTTTCATTTAATGTAATATTTGCACTTTTCATAGATATGGCTCCTAGACAAGCATCCTTCTGACTCTCTCAGCACCACTTCATGTTGTCAAAATGGTGTATTACTGACCCAGGTGTTTTACAAAACATTTCTTTAGTTGGTTTTGAGCTTGTTCATAGACTATAACCTATCCACCTTGATCCCAATTTAATCACTACCTTAGTTAACTGGTGCGACAACTCTACCAATATATTTAGGTTTCCCCCTTTTGATATGAGTGTAACCATTCAGGATGTTGTAGTTCTTTTACGCCATAGGCTTGACGGGCCACCGGTTATAGCTTCATATCCTTTAGGCATGGATGAGGGGTAATTTTCTTCATGGTCTCACTTTTGTGAGAGTTTCTTAGGAGATGCACAAGATGAGATGTCTAAGGGGCATATCTCCTTGATATGGTTGCGAGAGACCTTTAGGGATATGGATTTCACTTTGGGAGATGAATAACAACAAATACAAATGAGTATGAGGTATACTAGAGCATATCCCCTATACCTTTTAGGTAGTTACCTTATTCTTGATAGTACCAGGGACATGGTTCATGTATAGTACCTCCCGCTTTTGTCTGATTTTGCAAGTTGTAGCACTCCATCTTGGGGTGCTATAACTTTAACATACTTGTATAGGGAGTTGTACAAGGCTACCACCCGTTCTAAGAAAACTGCCCACCTGTCTAGTTGTGTATGTCAACTGCAGACGTGGTGTTGGGAGAGGTTAGGAATTGGATGCCCAGGTTCACTGGTTATGAACTGGGGGAGTGGCCAGAAGATGTTCCCTTGGGTTACAGGTAAAGATTTACACAATTTATATATACATTTGTCCAAACATTTTATAATGTTTATGTAAATTTAGTTTGTCAATTTAATAGGTGGTCTACATTTGTTCAAAGGAGTGATACAATGAGAGGATCGGTCAAGTTTTATGATTCAATATTTAACCATATTTTTTCCTCTCAGGTATAACTTACTTATTCTATTAACAGGTTGTATGATATATGTTGTATTCTTTATGCAATTTACTCTGTTTTATATGATACATGTTGTATCTATTTGAATAACATATACAATTAACTCCTTACACTATTGATATTCTAGAGAGACTTCCAACCTTGTGTCGAGAGGGTCGGGATATTTTGTTGGCATGAGTGCCTTTACTGTGCTACACAGTAGTAGAGTGAAACTTCCCTGACAGAGTACTTGGACAATTTGGATTTGTTCAAGTACAACCTACCCTGGAGTTGCCACACCTTAGTAGGATAGATGGGAGGGGTCATGCGGCTGAGGACTGGTTGCATCATTATAGGCAGTTGGTGCAATTGTAGAACAATAGACGTGAGAGCTTAGTCCCCCCTCCACCAGTGGAGATAGTCTTCAATCCACAGGTACACTACGTATGGTATCATCCCCAGTACGTATTGCCCCCTCTAGCTCGACGTATGACCACCTATTACCCACAAAGTTATCGTCAACAACAATTTGTGAGTTTCATTTATATTTCTTTTACAAATTATTATTATTTATCTGTATTATTTGAAATATATGTAATTGGTCTTTATTATTTGTACATACTTTATTTAAACAGGTGAAATCACATGTGCGGATTTGAGCGACTTTACAACATGCCCCTGCACAGATCAGAGATGACATCTATGGCATCCAGGGGACTTACTTTGACCGTCTTCCCGACTATGCTCGCATGTATGATCTCATACCCACTCATACCACAGCTCCTAAGGTCACTCCTACTCCTACTCCTACTCCTACTCCTGTACTTACTGCTCCTGAGCCCACTCCCACTTCTCAGTTCATAGCATGGGGACTGACAGGGCCATACTTTTCAGGAGCAGGTTCATTTTCTTCATATATCACCCCTCCTCCGCCAGCATCCTACTATGGAGCAGGTTCTTCTTATGTTCCATACACTCCACTCCCACCACTAGCTATTCATGACAGTCGACCACCATTTTATGTCACATACTCACCGACTCTATTTGATTTCTCAGGATGCACCCCACCCGATGCCCCACATCCTAGTATTCAGAGACCCCTCACCCCACCTCCATCTTTTCATTACTTTCTTGGTCCTCATGAGCCTGCTGCTCTGCAGTTGTCCCCCATCGAGGCATCTCCAGATGACTTGGGTACTCAGGAGTCAGTTGTATAAGGAGGTAGGCGAGGATATCGTGGGCATGGAGGACGTACTTAGCTTTTCATATATTGTACTTTGTTGTATAGATACCTTTGTTCAAATATTTATTTGGCTTGTATGTGGATATATCATATTATGATATCATATTGGTTCATTTTGGATCTATCATATTATTCTATTGTGTATTATTTTTTTGTCAAGTTGGTTCACGTTTTAACCTTATTTTTAATAATATCTCATTTTTTGGGATTAATTTCTTCTTATATAATCAATTAGGAACCAACTAGTGTTGGTTGCAATACCACTTCTATAATCCATATGCATGTTGAGAGCTATTCAAATTAACAAATTTATAATAATTGGCTATATTATAAACATTCAAATACAAGTGAACGAATAATAAATGTATAAATATAATCAATATTGTTAATATAAAAATCAATATGCATGAAATAATAATAATGAATGTATTTTTTTTTAAATTACAATACGTCCTGCATTGGGACACATTGCTTTCCTATGGGGACAATACGTCCACATGTAAGACGTATTGCTTTTCTTTGGGGGCAATGCATCCCGGTCGGAGACGCATTGGCCCCACAACATGACAATACGTCCCGTGTCAGGACGCATTGGCCTGCGGTAGGACCAATGTGTCGCACTTGAAGACGCATTGCTCTCTCGCAGAACAATGTGTCCTGACTTGGGACGAGGCCAATGCGTCCCAGGACAAGACGCATTACTCTGTGAGAGAGCAATGTGTCTCTAGGCGGGACACATTGCTCCCAAAATGTGTCATTTTAGGAATTAAGTTCAAGAACGTGCTATTTTGGGAATTAAAATGGTCAAACATGTCATTTTGGTTTTTTTGCCTAATCTCTAACCCTTACCTGCAAACCGTAATCCCCCTCACTGTCTTCGACCTAGCGAACTATGACTGTCCGATTCCTATTCTCTATGCCTTCCAGCCACCATTGCGTGACAACCAAGCTATGGTTGAAGCCCTTGCTCGTACCCTATTCTATTACCCCCACCTCGCCGGGAGCTTTGTTGATAACGACGCCGGTTGGCCGTGCATCCTGTTGGATGACGCCGGTGTTCGGCGCCTCATCGAGACCCAGGTGCCTACAACGCTCACTGACAATCTCCCCTTTGACCCATCTCATGATCTTACCAACCTTGTCCCGCCTTTCATCGGGGGGCGACCCAGCTCTTCCTGGTGCAACTCAACCGCTTCAGCTGCGAGGTCTTGTCATCGCCACAGCGACCCAACACCACGTAGCAGACGGTCGGGCCATGAGCGCGTTCTTCGTTGCATGGGCTACGTGGCCCGAGGTAATGATGTCCCACCGTCATTACCATTCCACGACCGGAAGTGGGTGTCGGCGCCCCGGGAACGTCCACGCATTGAATTTCCACACCACGAGACTGAGTTTCTAGTGAAGTCGTCACCGCTGCTTCGCAAACCATTGAGCGGCATGGAAGTCGCCGCAGCCCTTACGGGCTTGACCAACGTCGACATCCATTACTCAAAAAGATTTTATTGCCAAACTCAAAGCTAAAGCTACAGATGGCGACATCCACCGCAGGTGCAGTACTTTCCAATGCATTCTTTCCCAGGTTTGGAAGAAGGTCACGGCCGCTCGGGGCCTCTCTCCCGGTGAGTACACCACTGTCTGGACCGCCGTCGACGGCCGCATCAGGATGATGAACCCGCCAGTACCACAGACCTACTTTGGTAATGTCATCCTGTGGGCTTTCCCAAGAATGGAAGCTGGAGAGCTAATAAGCATGAGCTACGCCGAGGTGGCGGGCGTTATACGCAGAGCTGTATCAAAGGTAGATGAGGCATACTTTCGCTCTTGCATAGACTTTGCTGAACTCAGGTTGAATCGGTCAAATGCTGAAGGGATTGAGTTTGTTAGCACTATACCGGCTGCCGGGCACATGTTAAGACCAGATATAGAGTTCAACAGCTGGTTAGGTTTGCAGTTTAACGATGTAGACTTCGGTGGAGGACCGCCATGCTTCTTTTGCCTGCCGGGTCTGCCGGTGGAGGGGTTAGGAATACTAATACCGTCTATCTAGAATGATGGAGGGGCTAACCTTTTCGTGGCAATGAAGAAGGAGGAGGCCGAGCTCTTCCGCGAGATTGCCTACTCCATACAGTGAGACACGAGTTCAAAGAATCTCAGCATTGTATTCCCCGTCGTATACCACGAAATAATCGCAACTGTTACGTGATGCCATCATCCAAGTACATAAGTACGCATTCCAAAAATACTTATTTTGGTGTAGATCTGTTACGATTTATATATACATGTGCGTGTGAAATTTATATTTTTCTTTCATCGTGGCCTGTTAGCATTTACTACATATACGATTACAATACATGCTCAAACTTACACCGTATTATGCCAATGTTTAGACTAACTGACCACACACTAGTGTCAGTTTGGAAACGTGTCATTTTTATGTCCTTTTTATAGGAGTCATTTCAAAAAAATTAATCGACACACAAACTAGAATAAAACATCAACCTGTGTCAATTGAGGACAGTACCAACTACCGCTAACTACTCCCAAAATGTGGCATACGGGGTAGATCCCAGAAATAAAAATATTTATTTTACATCATCCACCACAACTCATCATGCAATTTTTCCTGCTTACTGGATCCAATAAATTATGTACAATTGGAATGGATTATCGCATGTGCACAACCATTTCAGTAGGCATCTATTGTCACATTGGACACATGTTGGTCTCATTTTGTCCCACATGTCTCGACAACAGAATATTTCTAATCAGCAACATTCGTCCCCCTAAAATGGACTTTACACTTGCATCTTGCTTTTTATGGTTATATTTCGACAACCAAACAAGGGATGCAGTTATAACCCTATAATATTTGGACTACAACTACAAATCAATGATATATGTCAATTGAGATGAAGCACCAACAACACCACAGATTTTATACCAAACAGCGGACAAGAATAACTTGATAAAAAAAAATGTACATACATCATATTCAACAAAAAATATATCCACTTTAGAACTTGATAACTGAGATCTATATATACGGAAAATACCAACAAGCAAGAGCTAGTAAATAACTAGCCAATTCAGACTCTACATAATACATCATGTTCAAAGAAAACTAATCCATGAAGTGCCATAAGGAATACGCACACAACTTGTGCAACTGGCATGAAGTAAAATTTATGCCATGTCGAGGGGTGTTTCTCAACGTTGAGTATTGTACCTGCTAGCATCTTAGGGTCCTCATTTGCTATATATACATAGTCAGGAAAATGCCCATGAGCAATCTGCTCCTAATAGTTTTCTTATAGCAAGACAAAAACAAAAAACAAGAGAATAGTAGTCTAAAACTTTATATAATCAATTATGCTTCATGTCGTTCTATGGCTTGATTAAATGCCAAATTTGTTAATCTCTAGCAGCTCCAGTGACAACTGAGAGATGATGATTGTTTTGTACTTTCCACATCAACTTTTCACATAATTTCACATACAAATTCAGTTCATTTTGTTCTCATTTAACCTCTATTCATATTATTCTTGCCATTTTTTATTATTTTACTTATCACATGATGTGTATTGTAGATATACTTCAAAAGAATCAAATTGGAGATAGCCCAACTCAAATTCAACATCACTGGGACTTCTCCTCGCCTTACAGACGTTCAAAATTGTAATTCTACTGAAACAACAATGCACATGATGTGTCTTATTTAAGACACAACATGCGCATTTCCAGTTGACCATATACTTCAGATGCTAAGGAAAAGTACACGGCGTGTCGCACCATAGACACGACGTGTACCTGGGATTTCAGAACTAATTGTTGCCATTCTGGAAACGTACACGGCGTGTATTAATTAAGGCATGCTATGTGCTAAACACTCAGAACAAGTGTCGGAGACCAGGACATGACATGTCCAAAGGAAGACACGCCATGTCCCTATAAGTTTTTCAGCAAATTTTGAAATACGACTCCTCTCATTTTTAAAGAGAAGAACACCATATGGAGCAGTTATCTTTGGTCATAATTCAAAAGTCTTTCATCTAAGAGCAGGTGCAGAGCTAAGGAGGGCAATTTTAGGGTGGAAGAAGGTGGTTACTTGCCAAAGAACCTCCATTCTTCTTCTCTATTTTCTTCTCCGGAGGTGCAACAGAGCTTCTTCACTCCACAAAGCTTCTCGGGAGGGAAGTTTGTCCAGTTTGGAGTAACTATAGGAGTGGAATTTCATCCCCAAGTCGGAATTCTACTCTTCTTGCGTTACACCTTTGGTTCGCTTAGATTTTCCTTCTCTAAACCATGTTAAACTCTGAAATTTATGCATATTTTCTACTATACATCATTATGGACAAGTAGACTCTTTTTCTTGGACATGGAAGAGTAGATCCCATGTCATAGCATGTAAGGAACATGATTATTTCGTACTAAATGCTAAGTTACTTATTTTTTACCTTTTGAGTATCGGTTTCTTGATTCTTGCATGTATGGCTAGCCACTTTATGTGCATGTTTTATGCTTTCTTACTTGATCTGAGAAGATAAGTAGGAGAGTAAGGATGTACTCTCTTGGAAACTCCTTCTTTACCAAGAGAGTGGAAATTATGGAGTTGAGGAGTAGGTTTGTGATCCAAAATGAAATTCATACATGAGAATGTTGGTTTGAGTTAGGATCGTTGTACTTGCACTAAGAGGTGAAGTGAATCATACAACTCTCCTTTAAAACAAGTTCTTAGTATGTTTAAATTTTGTGCTCCTATTTTATGTTGTGATATGTGGGTGAAATCCTAACTCCAAGATACTTCCATATCTGAAATTAACCTCTTTTAGTAATCCATTTACTGTTTTGCTTAATTCTAAAATTTTAGCTTATATCAACCCAATCACACCTTTAAAACGGTCTAGATTGTTAAACCATAGCACTATTGCATTTAATTGATTGCTAAAGCTCCTTGTGTTCGATCTCGAATATGACTACTTTTGTATACTTGTGGGAATTGGTTAGTTGAGTAAAAGATCTTTCTTAAGGTTAAAACTCATTAGTGTAACAACCAACAAGTTTTTGGCACCATTGTCGGGGAGCTACGTTTAATCTAATTAGAGTAACAAGTACTAATTAGTATTCTAGACTAGATCATCATTTCCATTTTTGAATTTCCATATACCTTTTAGTTGTGTTCTCAATATCTCTTGCTAATTTTCAGGTTGTATGCGTCGCTCGCAAAGAGGTCTTCAAACAACAACATTGCTAGACCTTGAGATTAAGCATACTCTTTCAAGCTTAAGAAGAGTAGAGAAACCACTACTAGGAGGTGTTCCACCATCACTATCATCATCTTGCTCATCTTTTGAAGAAGCCACGCAAGAAGATCCAACCATGGAGGACGACCGTCCTTTGAAGGATTTCGCCATGTCGGTTGCCACAAACATTTGTGGAGCCACTGATCTACCTACAATGGAAGTGAACAATTTTTATATTGCTCCTTCAATGATGCAGATGATCCAGTAGAACCATTTCGGGGGTACCGTCAATGAAGATCTAAATCTTCATGTAGCTGAATTTTTATAGTATATGAACAATTTCAAAATCAATTGTGCATCCGCCGATGGAGTAAGGTTATTGTTGTTCCATTTCACCTTGAGAGATAGAGACGATGCATGGATTTTATCTCTTCCTAAGAAGTCCATCAAAAGCTAGGATCAACTTCTAAATGCATTCCTTTCAAAGTATTTTCCGCCGAGCAAAACAACCAAACTAAGGAACCATCTCCCAAACTTTTCTCAATCTGATGGAGAAACTCTATATTATACATGGGAGTGGTTTAAGGACCTGCAATGCCTTGGCCCTCACCATGGATTGACCAACTAGTTGCTTATCCAAACATTCTATAATGGATTGTTCTACAATACCCGCATGATATAGGATGTCACAGCAAATGGAGCATTGATGAATAAGTCTTATAGGGAGGCTTATCATATTATTGAAGACATAGTGCTCAACCATTTCCAATGGAGGTCGGATAGGAAGACACAGTCATCTTCTACAGCTAGTTCTTCAACTAGGAAGCAAGGAGGGAAACATAATGTTGATGTTGTTGACCTAATTGCTGCTAAACTCGATGTTCTTACTCAAAAAAATTGAGAAGATGACTACATTGCAAATCTAATCAGCTGAAGTGATATGTGAAGCTTGTGGGAATGTTGGACATACTTCTTCTTCATTCTTTACTCCTAATGCGAATGAAGGGAGTCTATAACAAGTCAATGTCGTTGGGATGTAGGGGAACAAGCAATACAATCTCTATTGCAATACCTACAATCTGGGATGGAGAGATCATCGTAATTTCTCCTACCGGTACACCAGCAATGCTCAAAACTTCTAACATGGATAGAAGTAACCGCAACAACAACAACACTTCCACCAAAAAAACAATGGGAATCCACCAGGCTTCAACAACAATAGGGGTTACCAACAATAACAATAACCCCGAAGTTCTTCATTAGAGGCCATGATGATGAAATTTATCTCCACACAGATGCAACAAAATGAAGAGTTCAGGAGCAATGAAAAGCTCTTAAAGGATGCAATTGCCCAACTCTCTGCAAAAGTGGATGGTATTTCCACTCATACAAGGATGTTGGAAAACCAAATCACCCAACAGGCCTTGACGGAGCAAAAGAACATTCAATACGGTTCTCTTCCAAGCCAAGTGGATGTTAATCCAAGATAATAGGAAAATATTATAACCTTGAGTAGTGGAGCTGAAATCCACAAACCTTCTCCACCTAAGGAGAAGAGTGTTGATATCACTGATGAAGAGAAGCTTGACAGCCCTATGGGTGATAAAGGAAAAGGTACAAATGAGGTACCACCTTCTATTAAAGAAAATTCACCATTTCCGCAATTACTTGCATATAAGAAGGAAGATTCAAAGTTTAGGAAGTTTATGGACATTCTAAATAAACTCCATGTCAACCTTCTGCTAGCAAAAGTTATTGTAGAAATATCATCATATGCTATGTTTCTAAAAGACATCCTCACCAAAAGGAGGAATGTGGACCAAGATGAAACTGTGATGCTTTCTGAAAGAATTAGTTCTATCATTCAAAACAGACTTCCTGAGAAGCTAGATGATTTGGGAGCTTTTACTCTACCATGCAAGATCAGCAACACCATGTTTGACAAAGGTCTTGTAGACCTTGGAGCGAGTATTAGTCTCATCCCGTCTACCTTGTAGCAAGAGATAGATGTAGGAGATCTGAAGCCTACAAAGATGGCCATTGAACTAGCCGATCATTCCACCAAATATCCTAAAGGTATCGTGGAAGATGTGCTAGTGCAAATTTCTAAACTCTATATTCCTTGTGATTTTGTTGTGTTAGATATGGTAGAAGTTCCTTCCAATCCCATTCTTTTTGGGAGGCCTTTCTTGAGAATTGTTGGATGCCTTGTTGATGTCCTAGAAGGCAAACTCACACTCTGGGTTGTCAAAGAAGCCATGGAGTTTTCTGTATATGACGCCATGAAAGCACCTTCACATGTAGAAGAAATATGTTTTATGGACTCTATTGATTCTATTGTAGAAGGAGATCATGACGTTGCTAATTTGATACTGAATTACTGTGATGATGTTGAAGGAATAAACAATGAATCTAAAAATTTTGGGATACTTTCTATTGCTCAACCAGAGGCTACTAGTAAAGCACTCCACTTGTTGATGACAAAGCCAAAGAAAATGTAGCCGAAAGAAAGGTAGAACTCAAAGCCCTTCCACTAGGGCTGAGATATGCATTTCTCGATTCTGACTCTACTTCTCCTATAATAATCAATGATGAGTTAACTAATGAACAAGAAAAAAATTGCTTATTGAATTATGTTTGTACAAAGATGTCATTTGTTACTCTATTGATGATTTGAAAGGAATTCATCCCTCCATTTGCATGCATAGAATAAACATGTAGGATGATGCTAAACCCACCATTGAACCACCTAAATGTTTAAATCAAAATATGCTTGAGGTGGTTAAAAAGGAAATTTTTAAGTTGGTTGATGCGAGTATCATTTATCCTATAAGTGACAACCCTTGGGTTAGTGACATTCATGTGGTACCTAGGAAGATGGGTGCAACTATCATCAAGGGAGATAATGATGAGTTGATACAAACATGTATAGTCATGGGTTGGCATATGTGTATTGATTACCGACGTTTGAACAAAGCGACTCGTAAGGATCATTTTTTGTTGTCGTTTATCGACTTGATGCTTGAACGTCTTGCTAAACATTCTTATTTTTATTACTTGGATGGGTATTCTGGGTTTTCTAGATTCCTATCTACCCTCCTGACCAAGAGAAAACCACTTTTACATGCACGTACGGAACTTATATGTATCATCACATGCCCTTTGGTCTTTGCAATGCTCCTATGACATTTTAGCGATGCATGATGGTAATTTTCTCTGATTTTATTGAAAACATAATGGAAATTTTCATGGATGATTTTAGCGTTTATGGAGATTCATTTGATCAATGTTTGTGCAACTTGTCATTAGTCTTAGCCCACTGTAAAGAGGTTAACCTAGTACTAAACTGGGAGAAGTGTCATTTCATGGTACAATCCGATGTAGTACTAGGCCATGTTGTATCGAACAAGGGTATTGAAGTTGACAGGGCTAAGGTGGAATCTATTGAAAAGATGTCTACCCCTTCTTCAATCAAGGATTGAGGTGACCCAAGTAGGTTCGAAACCAGTTTTCCATGGAGGTAACTTGGATATCAAAATGATTGTAATATAGAATCATAAACAACACACTTCAAATTAGATTTAAAGGTGTATTGGCAAGGTGGGATGCACCATCTCTACTCTTAGAACAGGAAGAACTCTGTATTTGGACTGCAGCCAAATGATTATTTCTTCTTGTTATGGGAGTGAGAGATAGGACATTACGCATGCCATACACCAAGGATAAAAAATGATGTGAGTTGGGACGTTTCTATGAGGCATGTGGATAGAGAGGATAACATGCCCTGATAAAGTGAATGATACATGGATGGATTACAGACACTAATAGAAATGAGGTAGTCACCTTATGAGGATGTTTTCATCTAGAGATATGATTCATATAAGGTTGAGTTTGATCACCAAAAATATGAGCTCAAGGTGTTTTCAGCGAAGATAGACTTAGAGATCGAGATGATAAGTGAAATACATGGAAGTGTATGTCTTCAATGTTACCTAATACCTAAGGATGTGAAGTGGTAATGGATGCTCTGGTTGAGATATATCTGACTAGTTTGACTAGAAGCTAGAAGAGGTTGTTAGGCTAACCCTATGTTTGGAAAGGAGATGTGTTTGGCTAACACTCAGATATAACGAGATATGTTGAAAAGTTAATGGTTGTTTGGTTATCCAGTCTAGTCTTTGATGCAATGAAAGGATGGTGGTAGAACCTCATATGCACTTCTTTGGAAAAGAAGGTGATGAAACCCCGACTAGAGTGGTTTAGGGTTTCTGAGGAATCGATCTTGAGGAATCTGGACATAAAGGAGATCATGATTTTAGGATCACCATACTACGAAGATAATAAGTGACAGTAGTACTTGGGATGCCTAAGATGAAGTTGCATGGGGTATGCTGCCATGCAATCCAGAAGGTGACGGATGAACACCAGTAACCCAATAAGTTGAAATTAGGGAAAAAGAGTCCCCGAGAGGGAATGGGAGTTCATCTCTATGGATGATGTGGAAAGTCTCCCCTTGACCAAGAAAGGTCATGAGGAAATATGGGTTATGGTAGATCGCCTTACCTAGATGACATAAGAAAGAAAGAGTACTGTCAAGGGACAAATCGGGTTGAGATACATATGAGATAGATGGTTCAACTACACCATGATGCGAGTTCAAAAGTTCATGAGTATGACTTAAAGATTCACTTCCATAAGGTGAAAGTAGGTACATGAAGAACTCGATGATAGTACAGTTTATCACCCCTAACTAATGGTTAGTATAATCCAGACTAAAGGGTCTGATGAGAGCATGTGTGCTCATTCAGGGTGATATCTAGAGACAGTTCTTGTCCTATGAAAGATGTGACAATGACCACCATAGCCAGTATCGGGTTTTATAAGAAGGTCTGTAAGGGAGGTTGTGTCAGTCACCACTTCAGTAAGGTGATGTTGGTGAAAGGACCACATGATGGTTAGAAAAGGACCACAGTGCGTGTAGATGAAGTCACTTTGATCGTGTAATGGCTGAAAGGAGCCTAGAGATGACGAAAGTCATGAGCAGATGCAAAGTAGACTAACATGCAGTTCACTGTGGGAGAATATGTGACATGAAAATATGACCCCTCTAAGTTATAACTAAGAGAGCTGAGTCCTCGATGCATGGGTTCTTTTGACATGGTTTGGTGGAGAAGGTTAAGTTTGACCTTACCCCTCAGGATAAAGTAATGTGTGATGAGTTTCAGGTGTCCAATTTAGAGCACTATGTGAGGTACCCCGACCATGTGCTGAGCAATGAACCTAGTGAGCCCCAAGGGAGGCTGACATGGCCTGAGTCACCTGTGCAGTTTATAGACGCCGGGATGAAAGAACTCAGACAAAAGAATATGTGATGATAAAGGTTCTATGGAAGCACCATGAGTACAGTAAAGCCACATAGGGGCCAATGATGGACATGGAAAAATCTTATCCTGAATTGTTTGTTTGTTTGATTGATTGATAGAATTTTGAGGACAAAATTCCTATAAGAGGGGAAGGATGTTACAACCCCAATTTTTGGGTTCAATTGGTGAGAAATGCAATTTCTCATATTAAGGATATTTTAACAAATAATGATATAATTTGTTTTGAATAAATGGATTATGTTTACAATAGCCTTGATGTTTGTGTTGTGGGCTTTATTGGGTATTGGGCCCAAATAACTAGGGAATTCAATTAGTAAATGAATAATTGAATATTTGAGAAAAGAAAAGTGTGGAAACCTCTAGAAGGCAAATCCAAAGAGGGATTTCGTGCCTCTTGGGTTCCTTGGGTTCCAAGGAGTCCAAAGTTGCAAAGAAAGGGAAATAATAAAAGAAAAGATTAATTAGGTATTTCTTTATTAAGAAAGAAATTGAAAATAATGATAAAATGTGGAAAATGAATGGAAAGAGGTATAAATGAGATTCCTTGGTGAATTTTTGTATCCATGAGGTTTATAATATTAAAAGGAATTCCAATGAGGAAAATAAAAGAGAAATAAAGAGAAATCCTCAAAAAGAGCTATTTTAATAAGAAATAAACAAGATAATGAGAAATAATAAAGAATAATGCATTTAGATGCATCTAGAAGGATAATGAGTATCCAATAAAAAGGATTTTGAAATAATAGAGTTTCCTGGGATCCAAGGAGTCCCAATAAAGAGGAAAGAAAGAAAAAATACCATAATTGCAAAATAAGAGGATAATGTGATACATTATTAATGGATTTTGTGATAAGGATATAAAGGAAGTATTTTCTAATAAAAGAGAATAGAATTTCGTGATCTTTGATTAAAAGGCAAGTAAAGAGAGAGTGAAAGAAATAATTCTTGCTTTTATAAGTATCCATGAGATAAGGAATATCAAGGAAGTAAGTAGGAGAGAGAACAACTACTTCTCCATGAAGGAATAAGAATCCTATTGGGAATATAACCTTTTGACACATAGATGGTCATATTAGGGCATGGATAGCCACCCCTATATAAGGGGGAGAGGATATGGATCGAGTTTTAGGGAATTCCACGGAAACTCTCTCTCTCCCTTCTTCATCTTCTTCATCTTCATTGACGTGTATTTTACTACGCGCTAAAAACGCAAGTGTACGCGTTGAGTAATATAGGCCTTTGTGAGGCCCGATTCGAACACAGGGATACGTTGAATTACTGTAGACTTCTACTAACTATTTGCGATCAGCTAATCCGGATAACAAAGTAGGGTTTGTTGTCGAAATTAAAAGAAAATAAAAATAAAAAAAAGCAAACAATCGATTAAAGGTTGATTTAATCAATTCAAAAGGATATCTTTAGGATTTCGGTTTCACCGCGGGTCAACATTGCATTAGGTTTCATATAACTCCTCAATCTTCTCTCTTTATCTGGGTAGTGGCTTGAAAACAGAATTACCCACTGTCGTGGTGTAATTCACTACTTAGGTTTAGGTTGATTCCACCGTCGTAGTAATCATTCCCCTAAACTAAGCTCATTACAAACGATCTCTCAGTTTCCACCATTAATTTTACACCTCCTTTGTCAAGGGATTTATCGATTAATGTAGGTTTCGTCTCTTTTCAACCGTTAATCCTTCTATCAAAGTGATTAAGGGCATTAAGTTATTATTATGGTGATCAAGCATAACAATATATGGAGAAAACGAAACTATACCACGGATTTAAGAGAGAAAATATGAATTATTATTATAAAACTATCATACAATGAATTCCCGGGCTACTCTCGGTCCTAAAGACAAAGGGGATTAGCCCCGCATGGTCATCTCAATGAAAGACAGAGGAGTAGAGAAGAAAAACATGGGAAACATGGAGCAAACTCGTGTAACCCCTGATACAAAGGTGTTCCTGGAGATCCTCCTAGAGAAACGTGCGTTTTGCAGTCTTCCGTCAGCAAAATCGCCCGTCGGAGGTGCCCGGATCGCTCGGTTGATGGCCTTCGTCTCTCATCTCCTATCTCTCTCTCTCCTTCTTGGATGTTGTGCAACACAATGTCCTCTCCCCCTCGGGCCGTCCATGCTCTTCTTAGGTCATAGGACCACTTTACGGCTCCGAAAAAGCTCAACCGTCGGATTAAAACGCTCCGTTTTAGTGCTGAAAATCGCCAGATCCCGACGCTGTCGATAGTATCGACCCCAAAGTCGATGGTATCGACCATGGGACAGGTTATTCCTTCCAAGATCGTGTTTTGGGGTTGCTTTTTGATGAAATGTCGATACTATCGACCTGTGGGTCGATAGTATCGACTCCGGACAATGCAAAAGTGCCTGAAAAAGTGTCGAAACATGTGTATAAGTCCGGGGATTATATAAAATCATATAAATATTATAAAATGTATAATTTGATGCAAAAAGAGTTTAAAGGCCAACTATAGTGAATTATGCAAATATAATCAAGAAAATGACAAATACATGCATAAAACAGATATAAAATAAGCCTATAAAAGTGACTCAAAACCCATGCATCAAACTCCCCTAAGCGTAAACCTTGCTCGTCCTCAAGCAACAAAACTTTGGATTTGGTTGAGATCAGTTAGCAACAGGACATAAATACATGAAATGAATCTACATCATCCCCACTTTCTTTCCACAAACCGGCCCTCATTGACCACTGAACACTAACTGCCATCCAGGCGACCAAAGACCTATGTAAAAGATGTCTATCCCCCAATCAGTGAAACACTATCAATTAAAGTAGTTAATATGATAAACTCATCCGGTCCATACTTGATGCATCTTGTGATCTCCTATCTACGTTGCTCATTTCCTAACTACCATCTAAATGGAAGCAGATCTCCTGATATTAATGAATGAGGAGAATATCATGGGTGGCCTACCAATTAGAGCAACGGGTGGATGGGATAGGTGGTTGTGGAAGAGATGGAAGCACATAATAGTCAATCATGCAATACAAAAATTAATGACCTATCATGATGCAAAATGCAAGTGAAAATGTCCTAATGTTACATTTTTGGTGGAATGATGCATGCACTATCATTCCGTCTCAAGGTGAGATGGAATATCTATGAAAACTACACCATGTGCTTATTCTTCTTAGTATGTAAGTGAGAACATGTTCCTTTCTCCCTCTTCTTCTTTATTACTTCTCAATTCTTTTTTTCTTCTTTTTTTTTCTCTTTTTTTTCAAATTTTCTTCAAAAAATTTTTTCAAGCCCTTATTTTCATAGATGACAATGAATTATGTGTCGGGCTCACTTCTTGTTACATGTGCATCTGAAACATTCTATTTGGAGGGTATGGAACAAGTTCATCACCTTTAATGTTTTCAGAGTAACATAAGATACATGGTGTACAATATGCTCAAAAGATGTAAATGCAACTACATAATGACAGTTATGCAACTACTATGACATGCACCTAAGGATAATGTGCATGTATAACTACTCTATCTTTTTTTTTCATTCTCATGCAAAAAATGTGAAAATGGTTGTAATGCAAGACCTATCTACATGGTATGCAATCAAAGAGTGAAAGACTGTAATATGCTCCCATCTCTTATGGTGGAGTGTGAATGAAATTGCGGTGGATCAGATCACAAGACTAATTGACAGAACCTTTCGAAAATATCATATGTCCCTCTCTAAAGACCTGTGTACAAGGTAACTGAAGGATTTCTCTCTTAAACTTTAGTCTAAGGTCACGTTAGCATTTGGTCGGTTTGGGCTCAAACATCCTTGTCAATCACTTTTCCTTAGACAATAAAGATGGTCATTCATGTCCCCGTGTCCTGAAGCTGACTCACCCAAGCACTTCCTCAGTTATGCCACTCAATTACTCACAAGAATAAGCTCAAAAAGTTTTCAATATACTCATATTTTCATGTGCACACAACCCAAGAGTAAAACTTGCAATTGAAACCATGCATTTATTTCTCCAAAGATTACACTAGATAGATGTGGATCCTACAAAAGCGGTAAACCTAGAAATAAAAACAACTAATAATTCAAAAATAAAATCAACATGAATAAGTAAGTAAGTAAAAACTAAGATATAGGGTTGTTCCAAAACCTCCCCTAAGCTTGAATATGACTATGGCCTCATAGTCAACATTCTCACTTGAGAGGTGGAACAACGGTACCATTCGCTTTGAAGTGTGGTGAAGAAGGATGGTTAGATGCTCAAGTAGACCAAGTGATGCTTGCTATCTCCCTCCTTTTTGTGGCCCATTTTTGTGTCTTAGTGGTTCTAAGACGTGACTTGCTTCATCCATCTTTCCTCTGCAAAAAACGGTTCGAAAAAATCTTGTTTCGATACCTTTTACGGCCTGTTTTATGTAGCTGTCCTGCAGGTGTCGATACCATCGACCAAGGTCGATGGTATCGACCCAGACTCAGTGATTTTGTTGAATCGACACATCTAAAAGCCTGGGAACTCAAAGGTGTCGATACTATCGACCCTAGGGTCGATGGTATCGACTTTACTGGCACCAATGTTTCTGTAAATCTTCAGGAATCTCGATACTATCGACCCTAGGGTCGATGGTATTGACTTTTCTTCAGCGTTTACTTCTCCAAACTCGATACTATCGACATGGGTGTTGATAGTATCGACCTTAACATTCTGCACACTTAAAAACATGAGTTAAGGTACCATGTTTACAAAAACTATCAAAACCTAAGCAAAAACTAAGTACATAAACATAAAAGAACATAACCAAACATAAAATTGAACCTAAAGTTGGGTTGCCTCCCAACAAGCGCCCTTGTTTAATGTCCTAGGCTTGACATAAAGATACATTTAACCTGGGTTGTCAAGAGATGTCCCCAATGAGTCATGTGGCAATTTGAATTGAACTCGATCATGTCCAATCCCCAAGGTCAATGTACCTCTCCCAATGGCAGCGATGACATCAGCCGTAGCTTGGAACAGCCTTCCCAATGGCATCTCGCAACTTTGGAGCTGTGGCATGTCCATGACAACAAAATCTACCGGGAAGATGAACATGTCTACCTTGACGAGTACATCCTCGCACACTCCATATGGCCTTACAATGGACCCATCCGCCAATTCAATTGTCACGACCGACTTCTTGATTTCTTTTAACCCAAGTTTCTGAAATGTCGCCAGAGGCATGAGATTTATGCTGGCGCCTGAATCACATTGCGCTTTAGGAAAATGTTGATCACCTATCGAGCATGGAATGTAGAAACCTCCTGGGTCTTTTCTCTTCTTTGGCGAACTCCCGTGAATCATAGAACTCACCGTCTCATTCATCCAACAAATATCATCGTCTTTTATCCGCCTCTTCTTATTGATGATTTCTTTGATGAACCTCCCATAGGCGGGAACCTTCTCGATCATCTCCACTAATGGAATATTGATGTGGAGTTTTCGGAATATTTCCAAGAATTTCCTAAAATGACGATGCTCTTTCTTTGTCCCTGGATTTCCTGGACTTGACACAACTGCTGCACTTACACGCCTGTGAGGTGGCACATATGAGCTTTTCGGGGCCAACTCCCCTAAGCTTGCTTCAATCACTCCCTCTGACATGGGCTTGGGTGAGACATCATCAACAGCAATAGCTTGTTGTGGTTTCTCTCTTGCATTAGATGTTTCCACACGTGCACAAACAACCTTCAATTGTTCTTCCTGCCTAGATGGAGATGCAATATTCATAACTCGTTGTGATTTTCTGAAGAACAGGTTTCCACCCGGCAGTCCATAGTAAGTGCGTGGATACGGTATCGCCGGTGACGCATGCGTATTAAAAGTCATTTTTCTTTCTTCTTTAGCTTCTTGCACCTGAGATTCCTCCTCATTGCTTACCGCAGACATGTACTTCACTTGATGGTGTGCTTGGGCCACGTTTGCATTCTCGGCCGGTTTCTGTTGATTGGCGTGCTTGATGGCCGCCACTTCACTTGAAATCTGAGCCACGGTGGTTTCTAATGACCGCATCTGTGCTCCATGGCTTTGTAGCGTCTGCCCAAATTTGGTTAGAATATCACCTTGAGATTGCAATTGTTTACCAAACATAGCCATCATCTCCTGATTCTGCTGCACCATTTGACTCAGTAATTCAGTGTTCTTATCTTCAACTCTAGGCTGTGGCTTCACCTCCGGATCCTGTAGAAAGTTGTTAGGATCCTTCTAGGAGAACTTTTTGTCCTTCCTCCATGCGTAGTCATTGTTTCTGTAACCCTGTTGTTGCATGAATTTCACTTGGGCTTCCTCATCCTCAGATGCATCTTCCTTAGATAGCAACTTCTTGGCTAGAAGATCTAACTTATCGTTTAGCTCTCTCATTGCCTTTGATTCACTGGCGACTCGTGCTTGCTCAACTGGGCCTCTCTCTCTTTCTCCCCAAGACTGCTTTCTAGCCATGTTCTTGAGTATCTCCCAACATCTGGTGTCTGTGTTGTTTAGAAAAAATCTCGACCCGGCTGAATCCAGATTACTCCTATCATGCTCGGAGAGAGCAAAATAGAAGATTTTCACCTGCGTTTCCTTGTCCAGCCCATGATGCGGACACCTCCTCAACATAACCTGAAATTGCTCCCAGGTCTCAGAATATGTTTCACCAGCCTGTTGGGTGAAATTATGAATCTTCCGGATCATGACGTTAGTCTTCTCAGGAGGGAAGAACCTCTCAAAGAAGACCTCCACCATATGGTTCCAGGACTCCACAAACTCATCATCCAAATTATATAACCATTCTCGCGCGGCTCCCGCCAATGAACTCGGGAAAAGCTTGAGATACAGTGCCTCCTGTGGAAACCTATCGATTTTTACCATGTCACAGTTCTCAACAAACTGGCTGATGTGCGCGACGGGGTCCTCATTCTTGAGCCCATGGAAAGCATTTGATTTCACCAGATTTATCAATGCCGGATCAATCTTATATGTAGGTATGTTGATTGCCTGCTTCTTTATAGGCCCTTTTGAAGCTGATGAGGAAGAAGCCTTGATCTTGTCCCATATAGTCTGTGGCTCGACCATCTCTTCCTGTTCAAGTTCAGAATCTACCTCTTCTGGTTGTTCTTGCTCGTGATAATCCTCGTCCTCAGGTCCCGGCAACGGAACCTCGGGTGCGCGACCTATGTAGTCAGTACTATGTGTCTGCACCATGCACAATACCTGAAATGAGAAAATTCGAGTTCAATACAGTGCTATGACGAGTATAAAAATTATCGAACAATTTAGAAATATTTGAAATTGTTTCAAAAATAAAAAAAATGTGGCCTAGAGTGGCCGCTCGTAGCACTCAAAGTGCCAACAATTCGCCGTATCCCCGGCAACGGCGCAAAAAACTTGACGTGTATTTTACTACGTACTAAAAACGCAAGTGTACGCGTCGAGTAATATAGGCCTTTGTGAGGCCCGAGTCGAACACAGGGATACGTTGAATTATTGGAGACTTCTACTAACTATTTGCGATCAGCTAAGCCGGATAACAAAGTAGGGTTTGTTGTCAAAATTAAAAGAAAATAAAAATAAAACAAAGCAAACAATCGACAATTCAAAAGGATATCTTTAGGATTTCAGTTTCACCGCGGGTCAACATTGCATTAGGTTTCATATAACTCCTCAATCTTCTCTCTCTATCCGGGTAGTGGCTTGAAAATAGAATTACCCACTGTCGTGGTGTAATTCACTACTTAGGTTTAGGTTGATTCCATCGTTGTAGTAATCATTCCCCTAAACTAAGCGCATTACGAACGATCTCTCAGTTTCCACCATTAATTTTACACCTCCTTTGTCAAGGGATTTATCGATTAATGTAGGTTTCGTCTCTTTTCAACCGTTAATCCTTATGTCGAAGTGATTAAGGGCATTAAGTTATTATTATGGTGATCAAGCATAACAATATATGGAGAAAACGAAACTATACCACGGATTTAAGAGAGAAAATATGAATTATTATTATAAAACTATCATACAATGAATTCCCGGGCTACTCTCGGTCCTAAAGACAAAGGGGATTAGCCCCGCATGGTCATCTCAATGAAAGACAGAGGAGTAGAGAAGAAAAACATGGGAAACATGGAGCAAACTCGTGTAACCCCTGATACAAAGGTGTTCCTGGAGATCCTCCTCGAGAAACGTGTGTTTTGCAGTCTTCCGGCAGCAAAATCGCCCGTCGGAGGTGCCCGGATCGCTCGGTTGATGGCCTTCGTCTCTCATCTCCTATATCTCTCTCTCCTTCTTGGATGTTGTGCAACACAATGTCCTCTCCCCCTCGGGCCATCCGTGCTCTTCTTAGGTCATAGGACCACTTTACGGCTCCGAAAAAGCTCAACCGTCGGATTAAAACGCTCCGTTTTAGTGCTGAAAATCGCCAGATCCCGACGTTGTCGATAGTATCGACCCCAAGGTCGATGGTATCGACCATTGAACAGGTTATTCCTTCCAAGATCCCGTTTTGGGGTTGATATTTGATGAAATGTCGATACTATCGACCTGGGGGTCGATAGTATCGACTCTGGACAATGCAAAAGTGCCTGAAAAAGTGTCGAAACATGTGTATAAGTCTGGGGATTATATAAAATCATATAAATATTATAAAATGTATAATTTGATGCAAAAAGAGTTTAAAGGCCAACTATAGTGTATTATGCAAATATAATCAAGAAAATGACAAATACATGCATAAAACAGATATAAAATAAGCCTATAAAAGTGACTCAAAACCCATGCATCATTCATCGAGCAAACCCTAGCCATGAAGTGAGTGCTTCCCTAGAGCAATGGAGAGCATAGGGTTGGTTTAGATGGTAGCCTGGTTTACCACGGAACCAAGGAACAATGTATCCTTTGAAGCCGTGCCCTAGAGTGTGCGCCGCAGCAGAAGCTAGGCTGTAGGGGCGCCCGTAAAAACGTGGCTCGATGGATGAGAAAACGAGCACCATGTCCAATATTTGATGGTGCCATGAGGGCGCCTAAGAGGGGCGGAGTTAGGGCAGCAATTCTCGGCGAGGATCGCGGCCCAAGGAGAGGAGGAGAAGCCACACACTACGGCTAGGGCAGCAGCAGGCTGCCGTCGCGAGGTGGAAGAAAATGGATTGGCCGTTGGACAAAAATGCCCTCCGCGGGCTGAAGGCATGCACAAATTAACCAAGGGCATAACGGTCATTTTGTTATGTTTTCCAAAACAAAGGACAACGTTGCATGGAGCACACACGTGGCACAACCTGATTGGCCAAGTAAGTAAAATGTTGCTAAAATAGTAATTAATTCTAGGAAACTCGGATTAAAAGAAGTCCTATATGAAAATTGATCCTCAGAATGAGAGGAACACAAAGAAATTATGTTTGAAGCCTAATTATAATGCTTTAATTCTTAAGGAACCCTATTTTGAAATGAATAAAGTGTTTGATTGGGTTTAATGGACCATTAGAGTTGATGTTAACTTGTTAAATGTAAAAAGGTACATTATGTTCAAAAAGGAAGAACTTTGCACGTGATTAGTCTAATTTACAGTTTATATGCATAAATATGCTTGAAATGTGAAAATTACATAAAGTTATCATCTTTAATGATTGAATTAAGGAAAAACCCTTAGATTTGATGATAGATGGACTTAATGACGTTATTTCGATAATTCAAGCTGATATTAACTTGTTGTTAATAAAAGAGAAAATAGGATCTAACAAGATGATCTTTTTATATAATTGGCTTAATTTAGGGTTTCGTGCATGAATATGCATTAATGAGCTTGAAAACCCTAATTTAGGTGAATATTTATTTTAATTGTTTTAATTGATCAAATCCATAAATAAATAGGGATATGATGATCTTAAATCAATTTGGGTATAAAAGACTATTAAAATGGATAATTTGAGCAATTAGGGTTTATATGAGTAGAAAAGAGTATTTTAGGGTTTGTTGACCTAAAAGGGATAAAGTGTGAAGAATTGATCAAAGAAACCCTAATGAAGATTAATGAAACGCTAAATGGATACAAAAAACCCTAGAAAGTGAATCCAAGTCAATAAAGTAGATTCTTGATAAAGTGTGTAATAAATAGAGTGCATATTCATTTGAGGAATTATGTGATGATTGAATTGCTTGTTTGGATTTCATTCTTGGGTGGGTTTACTTAATTCTTGTGAAATCATCAAATTAGGTATGTGGTTACACTTATGAATAATCGCTCTAGTTTCACGGTGATTCTTGAAGTTTTAATCGGTTTCTTGAAAATAACTGTTGGATGATTATTTATTTCATGCAACTATAAAGTGACTATGATTATCACTATAAATGTGTGTATATAACTGGCTAGATCCGGGTCCACCTCTATTGCTTTGAAAAGGCTAAAAAAAGGGGTAATCCTAGAGCAAGGTCTAGGTTACCGAGAGTTAGAAATTGGGCTACCTACGTGTAGTTCCATGAGACTCATCAGCCTGTCATGAGTTAAGGAGTGCGCTACATACGAGTAGTGCCATGTGACTCAACCCTAGAAACTGGTTCACCTATAGGTGGGACCATGAGGGGTTTAATGAGGATCTACCGTAAGGAAGGTAGTATCCAGGTCCACTGCAGGGATAGCACAGAGGATAGGGTACTCATGGATCACAGAGTTGTATTTAAAACATAATCTTGGTTGTTAAATGATTAATTGAATGATTACGTTGTTATCATATTTGCACATTTATTGTTTCCCCCACATACCAGCTTCGGCTGACCGACATTTTGTTTGGCGGCGTTTTAGGTTCAAGCCAAAAGGACAAACAGTAAATCGTCATATTGCAAATACATGAAGTAAAATGCAAGGAGGATTAGTTAGAGTAGAATGCATACATGGATAGAAGTTTAGAAATCCAAAGTTTTCAAAAGGTATGAAATTTTTTATTATAACTTTTCAGTATAGATTGTTGAAATTTAATAATTGTTCTTGGTTAAGTGTCGAACCTTTGATCCGGAAGTTATGGGTGCAGCTTCGACCTCTCGGTTTCCCTTAATTGGGGGTTATCGGGAGGTGGGGTTGTAACACCAGGTAAGCGTGGAATCGGGCACTGTCATCTTGACTCCTCCCCCGCGTGTACAAGGTTTCTCGGACCACATCCATGCTCAGCCGACGCCGAGGAAACAAAGGAAGTCACTGCCGCCCAACCAAAAGAGCTCGCTGAACCAAACCAATCGCTACCAATCCCTAGCAGACCAAGACGAAGACATGGCCCATGAAGTTGTTGATGTGGACTCCCTGGCCGAGCGGGTCACAAATGGCATTGACTGGAGCCTCTGGAAGAAGATGGACAGATTAGCCAAGAAGCCATACATCCCTCTTGAAAGGCCTTCCCAGCAACACGCTGCGCCTGTGGCTCGCACGGCCGCTGCGGCTCAATCCCAGGGAGTAGCCATCACACCTCAATCCCCAAATCACACCTTCGTCGTCCCTTCTGGCGATGATGTTATCCATGCCAGAATTTCGGAAACAAATCCATTCGTCACCACACCATTTTTTGTCAGTGACAAGAATACATTCACCCATCCCTCCTCCTCCTACTGGAACCTGAGAAGGAACTCGGTAGGCATCCACCTCCGCAACCGCAAAATCGTGCAACCCGAGGAAGGTGGTAAAGCCCCAACAAGAAAGAGGGGGAAAACCTCTCTTCTATTAGATCTTGAGGAAGAAGCTAAGGCGATGGGCAGCTCCACCCTTAATGACCCTGATCAATGAGAGCCCTGGTTTGGAACACACAGGGTATCTGTGATAATGATACCCAGATTCATGTAAAGCACCTTGCTTAGAAGTACAATATTCAAGTTGTTTGTCTCTTGGAGCCCAGATGCAGCGACAACAGAGCTCTGGGCATCATCAAGAAGTTAGGCTTTCCCCACTCCCATAGAGTGGATGTTGTAGGCTTTTCTGGTGGCATATGGGTCCTCTAGAGGAAGGGACCAGTCTCCGACATTCTCCTCTCTCATAAGCAATTCATTCAATACAACATTGATGGTGTGATCTATACCTTTGTGTATGCTAGCACCACTAGGAGGGGCAGACAATTCCTTTGGAACAAGCTGCGGGACATTGCCCCCACTGTTTGTCTGCCTTGGATTGTCGTTGGGGATTTTAATGTCGTCATGTTCCCGTCTAAGAAATTTGGAAGCTCTACCTTCGACAGCAACAATAGTGGGGACTTCATTGAAGCTGCCGAGGCATGTGCACTATACGACCTAGGGGCGAGCGGCGCCCGCACCACTTTTAGGAGGGGCCTTCTTCACGAGCGACTGGATAGAGGACTTGGCAATCATTTGTGGATCGACCAAGCCAACCCCAGTTCGATGCAAATGTTGGAGCAGATGCACTCTGACCATGCACCGCTCATGACGACAGACTCCATGCCCAAACGACAACAGCTTGCCAGGCAGCACCGTACCTCGGCGCGCTGGGACACTCTTCCTTCCTTCCCCGTGTTCCTCTTCCAGAACTGGCCTAGCACGACGCCATTGTGAGAAGCGACATCCATCTTCTTGGCCAAAGCATGCGAGTGGGATCTCTCAAACAAGAAGGCTGAACGGCGAGACAAAGACCACATCTCCTACAAGATAAGATGGAACCAACTTCAGCTGCCTCTCTCCTATGACCCAAGGATTTCCGAAGACACCATCACCTTGCAATCATAGCTAGACCAGCTTCTTCTCAGGGAGGAGGTGGAGTGGCAACAAAAGGCACATTGCAACTAGATCAGATTGGGGGATAATAACATGCATTATTTTCACTCCATTACCAAAGCACAGAGACTGAAGAACAAAATCGCCAGACTTAAAGATGCATCTGGAACGTGGATTGAAGATGAGCAAGCAATGAAAACCCTTGTTCTTTCATTTTTCTGTAATGTCTAACAAGATCCTGATGCAGGGGATAGGCTTGCTCAGTGCCAGGCATTTCCCGACACCTTCTTGCCTCTCATAGAATCCCAGCAGCACGCTATGGAGAAGACTCTAGACCCCATAGAAATCTTGCACATGCTGAAATCTATGCCCCCCCCTCAAGGCACCAGGCCCAGATGGGGTGGACGCATCCTTCTTGTTGAATCACTGGAATTTGCTTCATCATCAGCTTTGTGTGTTCGTCAAAAGCCCATTTGTGGGTGATGTCTTGCCCCCAGAGGCAGCAAATTCACAGCTTATTCTCATCCCTAAAGTCCCCCACCTAGAAATGTGCTCGCATCTCAGACCCATCTCACTCAACAACGTCTACACCAAGCTACTCTCGAAGGTGATCGCTTTGAGCCTCAAGCCTTATCTACATGATTGGATATCACTGTTTCAGTCAAGCTTTGTTCCTGGGAGACACATTGGTGACAACATAGCCTTAGTTGAAGAGGTCATCCACTCCATGGAATCTCGCACAAGTCGCAAGAACCTCTTCACCTTGAAACTGGACCTAGTCAAGGCTTTTGACAATCTCAGTTGGACGTTCATTGAAGATACACTCGTCAGGACTACTATACCTCACAACATCATACACATCATCCTCCAAATAATTAGAATGGGCACCACCTCAGTTCAATTGGCACCTTCACACCTTCCTACGGAGTAAAACAAGGAGACTCATTGTCGCCATACATTTTTGTTCTTTGCTTGGAACGCTTTAGCCAGATGATTGAAGTTGAAGTCTCAATGAGCAACTAGAAACTAGCTACCTTCTCTAGAGAGAAGTTGGCCTTCACTCATGCAAGTTTCATCGACGACATCATTCTCTTTGGGCAAGATTCTATGGAGCAAGCGACCACTACTAGGCGTTGCCTCTAGAAGTTCGGAGAAGCCTCTGGATTCATTCTGTCTACCGCAAAGTCTTCTATCTTCTACTCCTTCAATACTCCCCGCACCATTAGAAGATGTATCTGTAGAAGCCTTGCTATCCAAGAAACTTCATATTTGGGATGCCATCTTGGAGTGCCCATAAATCATCGCTGAAAAGGAAAGGAACACTTCCAACATCTCGTAGGGAACTTCCATCAACAAATCAAATCATGGCAAAACAACTACCTATCTGTTGCTGGTCAGGTAATGCTAGCCAATTCAGTCCTTCTTTCTAAGGCATGTTATACAATCCAAGATATCAAAATACCCTTGTCCATCTATGACAAAATCGATCAAATTACCTGAAACTTCATATGGCAAGGAAGTGCCTCAAGAGGCCTCAACTTGGTTGCATGGAAAGTGTTAACTATACCGAAGCATAGACGTGGATTGGGAATCAAGGAAGTTGTGACATTCAACAAGGCTCTTCTCATGAAGTTGGCATGGACCTACATCCAACACTCACCAGCATCTCCTTGGGTAGTTCTAATGAAGGCCAAATACAATCAGAATGGGCGGTTGAGCAACGCGGGTTCTCATGCTTGGAGGAGCATCAAGTCCCTAATCCCCCTGGTGATGAACACCATTAGGAAAGTGGCCATCTCTGGAAAATCCACCTCTATTTGGCATGACACATGGATAGGAGAAGGAAACCTCCTAGAGCTTAAAGCTCATCTACTCATCCCAGAGGAGCTGCAGGACCTTAAAGTTGCTTCTCTCCTCCTAGACTCAGGCTCTTGGGATGAAAGCTTCCCCGATTATTGGTTCAGCAAGGATACGACAGATGCTATTAAGGATATGCCCACTCGTGACCACCATATAGGGCACAATGCCTATGTTTGGAATCTCACCCACGATGGCACCTTCTTCACCAATTCGGCATTCAAACTCCTTATGGACATGCCAATAGAAAACTTCAAGTCATTCGCTGCTATTTGGAAGTTGTTGCTTCCTCACCGACTGGAATTCCATCTCTGGCTCATCTATAGATACCGTTTTCTCACTAATGATTTGTGTTTACGGAGGAAAATGACAGAGGACCCCTTGTGCTCGCATTTCCATGCACCCTCCGAGCATGTTTTGTGAGACTGTGTCACGGAAAAAGTGGTCTGGCAGGGTATCGACCCATCACTCATCCTGGACTTCTTCTCAGCTTCTTCACCGAATGAATGGATCGAATTCAACCTTAGAAAACCTAGTCATATATAGGGATGGGCAACCATCTTCCCGGTGGCTTGCTGGTACATATGGAAGAACCACAATTCCCTCATTTTTGAGAACAAAGAGATCCTGCCCAATGTTCTAGCAACTATGTGCCAAGCCGAAGCAACAACAATTAAGGAAGCGATGAACCAATACAACACCAAGGGACTCACGAGTCCACATCCGGCCACAGAACCCCTGACGCTCCATGCAACATCAACCATCATTCACGTAGACACAGCCATAGCGGCGCACACTTTCACCAAAGCGATATGCGTTGTTGCACATGACATGAAAGGCAGCTGGCTCATTGGCAGTGCCTCCCTGTCCAAGTGTTGCAGAGCCCAAGACGGCGAACTTCATGCCATCCAAGCAGGTGCCTTGCTAGCTCTTCGATCCCAACTCACTAACGTCAACATCATTACAGACTCCAAGTTGGCTTCCCTTTTGATAGCCAAAGTTGTGCCAATCCCAGTCAAGTTCTTGCTGATGATTCACAAAATTCAAGGACTCCTAATGTTGCATCAAGAGCTCAAGGTCGTCTACCATTCGAGAAACCAAAACAAGCTCTGCGACCAGCTCGCCAAGATGTTCCTCAAGCATCCAGAAAGACATCGAGTATGGCATCTATTCCCGGGACCAGATGTGACAACTGATCTGGATGATATTAATGCTTTCCCACAACTTTATCCGATCTCTAGTGTTAGCTCTATGTAATCAGCATTAGCAGATATTTTTCATATATATATATATATATATATATATATATATATATATATATATATATATATATATATGTGTGTGTGTGTGTGTGTGTGTGTGTGTGTGAAATACAAAGAGAGAGAGAGAGAGGCAGACTAGAATACACACAAGTGTAGTGAAGATGCAACACACTCAAGTTATTTTGTGCCTTATAAATTTTATTTTAAAAATTTTAACTATTGAACTTCTTAAATATCATATGAATAGTCTATAGACTGAACATGAGTTTTTTTTTTTGAAAATTGACATATATTAAATCCATTTTAGATATGTTCGGCTTCTTATGTAATTTACCTTTGGATCCACATTGTTATAGCAAACTTACTTTTAACCCGTGTTCCTTAAGAGAACATTTAGAATGCTACGTTTTTAATTCTAAATTCAAAAAAAGTAAATCTCTTTAAAAATATTATTGTCTTAAGGAACTTCTTGGAACGATACTCTTAGACAATCTCTATCATTCATTGCTTTTTAAGACCACTTCTTGGGTCTCAAACACAACCTATTCAAAACATACAATGAGCCCACAATTCTACAGCCAGGGGTCAATAGTAAACAAATCCTCTACATATGTTTCTCATACGGGCCTTAGCTCAAGTCTTATTAAAAGATTATTGGAGAACTAAATGCCACAAAAATTCCACATTTTCCTCTAGTTGATATAATAAAATCCATCTAGGACAATTTGTTTCTTCAGAGGGTTTCATGGTCCAAGAATATGTGCTCTTTACTTGAAAGGTGATGAAACTATATCCCATACTTTCTTTGATTCCCCTCTCTTCTTGAGTGTATTGACCATTTCTTTCACAATCAAAATAGTATGTTCAATAGTAGTGTGAATAGGTTCGTGCACTCAATCAATAATAAAAAATCTAATATTGATTCCAATCTCAAATGAAAAATTGATCCAATTGTTTCCAGAATCATGTAGAATATTTAGTTGACTATAAGAAACATATTTTTTCAAGAATATAAGTAATTCACATCAGCATATTATAAGTCAAATCAATGATTATTTATCATATTGGTCTATATTTTGATGAAAGGTGATGCCTCATCTACACATAAGCAAAAGAATCCTCAAGACGTTCTCGATCTCTCAAGATGATGATAGATTCTCTCCATTTGGATTTCTCAACTTTGAAGCTATGGAGAACAAGGATATAATCTCTCCATGGGATCCATAATCTCCTATGACTGGGTTTTTCCTGGATATAGGATGTTTACTGGGAGCCCATGTTACAACCCCAATTTTTGGGTTCAATTGGTGAGAAATGTAATTTCTCATATTAAACATATTTGAACAAATAATGATATAATTTGTTTCGAATAAATGGATTTTTTTTAAAATATCCGTGATGTTTGTTTTGTGGGCTTTATTGGCTATTGGGCGCAATAACAAAGAAAAGACAAAAGAAACTCCATTATTGAATGAGTGAATAAGAAAATGGAGAAAAGGAAGATGTAGAAACCTCTAGAAGGCAAAGGAATGTTATTTAAAGTTGGATTTCATGCCTCTTGGGTTCCTTGGGATCCAAGGAGTCCAAATTTGCAAAGATAATGCAACAAGAAAAGAAAAGATCAATTAAATATTTCTTTATAAAGAAAGAAATTGAAAATAATGATAAAATGTGGGAAATAAGTAGAAGAGGTATAATTGAGTTATCTTTGATGGATTTTTGTATCCATAAGGTTCCTAATGTTAAAAGGAATTTTAATAAGGAAAATAAAAGAGAGATAAAGAGAAATCCTCATAAAGAGATATTTCTAAATAAAGAAAAAGTAAGATAATAATAAATTATGGATATAGATGCATCTAGAAGGATAATGAGTATCCACTAAAAAGGATTTCGAAATAGTAGATTTTCTTTGGTTCCAAGGAGCCCCCAATGAAGAAAAAGAAAGAGAAAATACCAATAATAGAAAATAAGAGGATAATGTGATACATAATTAATGGATTTTGTGATATTGTTAAAAAGGAGGTATTTTCTATTAAAAGAAAATATAATTTCATGACAATGGATTAATAGTCAAGCATAAAAGAGAATATGTGAGAGGATTCTCGAATTTCTAATTATCCAATGAATATAGCTATCTAAGAAGATAATGAAGAGAGAGAAGTTTGCTTCCTAGTTAAGGAATATGTTTTCCATTTTGGAAAGGAACATGGTAACTCATGGATAGCCATCCTACGGCTTCGTTACCCTCCCCTATATAAGGGGCAGAACCCTTGGCCAAGTCTAGGGGATCCCACACATCTTTCTCTCATCTTCTTCCTCATTTTCATCCACAAAACCTAACCACGAGGAGCAGTGTGAGCATCAAGCTGCAAGGAGCCAATGAAGGGTTGCGAAGGAAGCCTGATGGCCCACGATGCTGGAGAAAAGCTTGGCCATCGTTGTCGTGCTCTAACCCCTGTGCAAATGTAGTAACACGACTGCAAGAACAACCACAAGTTGTGGGCTTCGTGCACTGAAGATTGATCGTGCTGGATGCAACTGAGTGGTGCCCCAGGTGTGCAAGGGGGCGGCGGACCTAGGGAGACGGCTGGCGACGAGTTTTGAGCCCTGGAGAGGGAGGAGCAGATCCCCAAAGTGAAGTAGTTTGGCGGCTGCCAGGGTGCCACGAGGTTGAAGAAGAGTGGGTAACTTTTGACATTTCTGCCCTTCCGTGTGCTAAAGAGACAATCTCTTAATCGAGGGCATTATCGATATTTCGAAATGTTTTCAAACTGGTCGGGTTACGTTGCATGGAACAAGCAATGTGGCATCCTCCAATTGGTCCGAGTAAGTGGATTTATTGCAAAATTCATATCTAAATAATGGTAGCTTGGATTGGTATGTATAAAATATAAAAATTTCTCATAACAATGGGAGGAATCCAATAAAAATATATTCAAAAGCTAATTCCTATTGCAATTCGAAAAATAGTGGAAGTTATCAACTTTAATGCTTTAATGGTTAAGAAACCCTATTTTGAGATGATTAATGTATTTGGTAGAGATTAATGGATGATTAATGTCAATATTAACCTGTTAATTGTAAAAAGGTACATTAAGAACAAAAAGGATGAACTTTGCACATAATTAGTTTAATTTAGAGTTTCATGTGCATAAATATTCTTTAATGGGTCTTGAAACCCTAATATTAGTTATTGAGACTCTTAATGGCTTTAATTGTTCAAATTCATGATTAAAGTTGAGATATGATGGTGCTAAGCTTTTTCGAGTATAAAGATTCCTAATTGTGGGTAAATACCCTTAATTTGGTAATTAGCGTTTTCTAATGGATGAATGTGGAATTAATGATAAATAGAGTTGATATGTGAATTAGATCATAATGAATTATGAATTGTTAAATTGAAAGGAACCAAAGATGATAATTGGGCCTAATGATCTTATCATGAATTAAAAGGATAAAAATGGTAGTTTTAATGTAAAAGAGGCTTAATGGACTTAATTAATGGTTAATTGTGCCTTTGATTCGAAATTAGGGTTATATGTTGTTAAAAGATAACCTTAATATCTTTCATGAAGAATAGATGAGATAATTAGGGTTTGTGAGTAATTGTATAAAATTAGGGTTTAAAATAGTAAAAATGAAGTGAAACCCTAATTGCAATGGAAACCCTAAAAGTGGACTTGAAACCCTAGGAAGCGAGCTAGATTTAATAGATCTTGATGACATGATCAATAATAGGAAATTGTATGAATATTTCAGGATCTCATTATGTGCTTGCTTGCCTAATTGGATTTCTTGATTGATTGGATTATTCAGTCTCAAATCAGCCTAACATGTATGTGGTTACGCTTATGGTTAATCACTTTAGTTTCACGGCAATTCCCAGTTGTTTTATCGGTTGCCAGAAAATAACTACTTGGATGATTGTTATTTCATGCAACTATAAAGTGACTATGACTATCACCATAAGTATGCATACATGACTGGCTCAGATCCTGGTCCTCCTCTGTGGCTTTGCTAATGATGAAAAGGGTAACCTGGTAAAGGGTATACTTGATAAGTGGGACCATCAAGTTATCAAGAGTTAGGGATTGGGCTACCTACATGTAGTGTCGTGCAACTCTTTAGCACACCATGAGTTAAGGAGTGGGCTACCTATGGGTAGTGCCATGTGACTCAACCCTAGAAACTGATTCACCTATTAGGTAGGATCATGAGGGGTTAAATGGGGATCTACCATAAGGAAGGTAGCATCCAGGTCCACTGCAAGGACAACACAGTGGTTAGGGTATGTATGGATTGAGCAGTTATGTTGAAAACATAAAGTTGTTTGTTAAATCATATTTGATTGCAATATGTTGTTACAATTAATTGCACGATTATTGTTTCCCCCATATGCCAGCATAATTCATTTATGCTGACCAACATTTTGTTTGTCGGATTTTTAGGTACAAGTGAAAAGAACAAACATTAAAGTGGCATATGTGGAATTAAATGAGCATTAAAGTGCAAAGAAGGATTAGTTAGAATAGACTTTGAATGTGGATAGAAGTAGATGTCCAAGTTTGTGATAAAGGTAGGTGAAGTTTAATTTTTTTTACAGCCTTTTAGTTTAGTTGGTAGAATTTGATAATTAATATTGATTATTTGTCAAACCTTTGATCCAGAAATTGGGATAATGGCTCTGACCTCTTGGTCTCCCTTAATTGGGGGTTACTGGGATGCGGGGTCATTATGTTTGGTATCAGAGCCTAGGTTCCTCATTTAATCTTTAATAATTATTAAATTTTACAAACTCTGTATAACCCAAGGGAGTTATTAGAGGAATTTCCGAAAGACAGAGGTGTCTAGAAAAGGATCACGCCCGGGGGCTGGCAAGATTTTCCTCCGCACTGCTAGTCGGAATATGAGGACTCCCGGATCCGTGTGACTGCCTGGCCAATGTCTCCGGATTGGACTCGAAATAAGATACCTTTAGGACTCTCTCATCTTGTTCATCCCTTCTCAAATCAAATGTTGTTAAGGATTATAAGGATTAGGGTTTTCTCTCTTTTCCTCACCCTCTTAAGGTATGGGTAATTTTGATAAGGTTTAAGGAATCCTCCACCAAATTAATAAAAAGCATGTAAATAAGATGTCATGGACATAAGCTTAATAGATTAAGTGTAAAAGAATAGATACATGCTTAGGTCGTATGACATGAGTTGTCATTTCCCTCAGGAGAAACCTGAGGCTAGACCTTCTTGTCAGGAGGATGAGTAGAGAGAGTTGGTTATGGAGGCAAGATCTCCATTAAAAGTAGATACCTGGCACATCCTCTAAGGATGATGCTAACCCTAACCCTAAGTGGTGGTTAGAGAGAGAGATGGCATGATGACAGGATGTCATGATAGACCAGGTGTGTGGATATGCTTTTGGATGCCCATGACGTTATGATCCATGTGAGGTTGGATGACCTAGTGCCTTTGGTGACCCAACCCTGGGAAGGGTCGTGCATGTTAGAGAGAAGGATAACTCCTTCGTTGATGAGGTTATAGAAGGGCCTATAGAAACCCTATGGGCTTCTGCAAGTAGGGCATAGCATGAAACCAAAGTACGTCAGTGGTGTGAGCAGTAGGCTAAAACCCTGGCCATGAGAGTATGATGGATAGCTTATGAGATAAGCATAAAGAACTATGGATAATCTTGAGCAAACATAAGATTGAACATAGGCTTTACCCATGTAGGGGTGTGCTTGTAAGCTTGATCCACCTTCATGGAGGGAGGACCTCTAGTAGTAAGGCTGGTTGTGGAGTTAGCTCTAGAGAGAGAGAGAGCAGGACCCCAAGCAAGAAGGTTGGAAGCCTAGACTCTGAGATATGAGGAACAGTGGGGAGTTGAGGATGATGTGACCTAAGTGGATGATAGTGGTTTCCTCATTCTTGATCCCTGGAGGCTGATGATATCTTAGTTGCCATTAGAGGAACCAAACCCTAGAGAGAGGATGAGGCTTCTGGTACCTTTGTGCCCATGGTGTAGGTTTTACCTTCTAAGATAGGAAGAAGAGTTCCTTAGACTTGGAGAGGTTTAGTAATAGGTTGTGAGGCCTTGTACCTTGTTGGTTGTCCTTGACGATGACTCAACTCTGAAGTGTTCCTCAAGTAGAAGGATGATAGGAAGTGCATGATATGCCTTATAGATGCTTGATTCATGGTTAACAGGTTGAGCATGTAGTTTGACACCCAAAAGTGAACCTAGGGTTCCTAGGCCTAAGAGGGGAAGGGGTGTACCTGATGCTCATGATGATATTTAAGTTTCAATAGATTCGATCATGGTACTCCTCATGTTTAGAGGAAAGGGGAAACCCCTTAAGTCGAAGGTATGTTTGATGAACCCCTCACAGCTGAGTTGGGGACATGGGAAGGTAGGATCTTAGTCCCATGATGAGGAATGAGAACAACTATGACTTGGCATTGTTTAGTAGATGGTCTTCTTGTGCCTTAGTAGCTTGCTAGGGTTAAGCATGCTCATGTGGATGTAAACCCTAGACATAAGGATGTTTGTGACCTTTGTTACCAAGATGTAGTTTCCTCCCATCTTGGGAGAGGGACCCTTTTGTAGGGTGTATACCAATGTTTGTGGTTTTGAGGTAACCTAAAGATGCCTCATAGGATCTTGAGAAGCTAAGTGAAAAGTACATGGTATGAGAATGAACTTGCAGACCCATAGATAACCATATCTAAGTGCATGTGGATTTGTTAGCATGGAGGTAACCGGTATGGGGCTTGACCAAGGTAGGAGGGTCGCCATGACCCCTGTGAAAGGATGAAAGATAGCCCAGGATTGCATAGAGAGATGATGGAGACTGGGGTAAGGTTCTACGTTGGACATGTACTATGTTAGAATGCTAAGTCTATCCTAGGGTCAGGTAGGGATAAGACCGATGGAAGTAGGAGTTGCCTAATTCCCTAGTTGCACATGACCATAGGGTCGAGAGGTAACAGCTATCATTATCTGAGGGCCATGGGTTAGGAGATTGATCACCTTCATTAACTCACGGGACCCAAAGGGAAGATGAGTAGGGTACTCTCTGGATGCATAAGGGAAGAGGGATGACCCCAAAAGTGTCGGCACCCTATAGACCTAGAGGAGATGACCTACGAATGTGTGTGGACCCAAGTGGGTTCGAGACTAGTTTTCCATGGAAGTAAATTTGATATTGAGATGATTGTGATGTAGATACGTATGTTTCATGTTTCAACTTAGATTTAAAGGTGTACTGGCAATGTGGGATGTACCATCTCTACTCTTGGAATAGGAAGAACTTTGTGTTTGGACGGCTGCCAAATGCTTATTTCCTCTTGTTATGGGAGTGAGAGATAGGATAGTATGTGTGCCATACACCAAGGATAAAAGATGATGTGAGTTGGAACGTTGTTATGAGGTATGAGGACAAAGATGATAACATACCCTTGTGGGGTGAATGATACATGGATGGTTTACAAACACTAAGAGTATTAAGGTAATCATCTTATGAGGATGTTTTAACATGGACTATGTGGAATTTGCAAGTGATACAAGTTTGAGTTTGATAACCAAGAAGATGAGCTCAGAGTGTTCTTGATGAAGATGGACTAGAGTTCGAGCTGAGATAATAAGTGAAGGTGTACGTCTTCAACATTACCTATGGATGTGAAGTGGTAATGGGTGCTCTAGTTGAGATGCAACTACCTAGTTAGGTTAGAGGTTAGAAGAGGCTGTTAGGTTAACCCTAAGTTTTAAAAAAAGAGATATGTTTGGCTAACACTCAGATGTAATGAGATTGTTGATCAAGTTAGTAGTTGTTTGGTTAGCCAACCTAGTCCTTGATGCAATGAAAGGATGGTGGTAGAACCTTAGATGCACTTCTTTGGAAGGGAGGTGATGAAACCCCGACTAGAATGGTTTAGGGTTTGTGAGGAATCGATCGTGAGGAATCATGACAATACAGGAGATCATGATTTTAAGATCATCATACACCATGGTACTATTGAGATAATAAGTGGTATTAGTACTTTGGATTCTTAAGATGAAGTTGCATGTGGTGTGTTTCCTTGCAAGCCAGGAGGTGAAGGATGAACACCAGTAACCCAAAGTATTGGTATGGAGGATAGAGAGAGTCCCCAAGAGGGAATGGGAGTTCATCACTATGGATGTTGTGGTAAGTCTCCCCTAAACCAAGGACGGTCAAGATGCAATATGGTTTAGGATAGATCTCCTTACGTAGATGACATGAGAAAGAACGAGTATTGTCAAGGGACAGATCCAGTTGAACTACATATGAGAGAGATGGTTCAACTACACCATGATGCAAGTTCAAAAGTTCTTGAGTATAACCTAAAGATACACTTTCATAAGGTGGAAGTAGATACACGAAGAACTCAATGTTAGTATAGTTTATCACCCCTAACTAATGGTTAGTGCGATCCAGACTAGAGGTCCTGATGAGAGCATGTGTGCTCATTCAGGGTGATACCTGGGGACAGTTCTTGTCTTCGATAAGATGTGTTGATAACACCATAGTCAATATCGAGTTGTAAAGGAGCTCTGTAAGGGAGGTTGTGTCAGTCACCACTTCATTAAAATGATGTTGGTGAAGGGACCTCGCGAAGGTCAGAAAAAGACCACAATGTGCGTAGATGAAGTCGCTTTAATCGTGCAATGGCTGAAAGGAGCAAAGGGATGACATGAGTCGTAGGCTGATGCAAAGTAGACTGACATACAGTTCACTCTGGGAGAATATGTGATATGATAATCCGACCCCTCTGAGCTATAGCTGAGATAGATAAGTCCCCGATACCTGGGCCGATTTGAGATGGATTGGTGGAGAAGGTTAAGTTTGACCTTACCCATCAGGATAAAGTAATGTGTGATGAGTTCCATGTGTACAATTTAGAACACTATGTGAGGTACCTGGGCCATGTGCAGAGCAATGAACCTAGTGAGCCCCAAGGGAGGATGAAATGACCTGAGTCACCTGTGAGGTTTATAGATTCCAAGGTGAAAGAACTCAAAGAAAGGAATATGTGATGATAAAAGTTCTTCGGAAGTGCCATGGATAAGGTAAAGCCACATAGGGGCCAATGATGGACATGGAAAAGTCTTATCCTAAATTGTCTGTTTGCTTGATGGAATTTTGAGGACAAAATTCCTATAAGAGGGGAAGGATGTTACAACCCCATTTTTGGGTTCATTTGGTGAGAAATATAATTTCTTATATTAAAGATACTTGAACAAATAATGATATAATTTGTTTTGAATAAATGGATTTTGTTTACAATACCCGTGATGGTTGTTTTGTGGGATTTATTTGCTATTGGGCCCAATGACAAAGAAAAGACAAAAGAAACTTCATTATTAAATGAGTAAAGAAGAAAATGGAGAAAAGAAAGATGTAGAAACCTCTAGAAGGCAAAGGAATGTTATCCAAAGTTGGATTTAGTGCCTCTTGGGTTCCTTGGGTCCCAAGGAGTCCAAATTTGCAAGGATAATGCAACAAGAAAAAAAAACGATCAATTAAATATTTCTTTATTAAGAAAGAAATTGAAAATAATGATAAAATGTCGGAAATAAGTGGAAAGAAGTATAATTGAGTTATCTTTGATGGATTTTCGTATCCATAAGGTTCCTAATGTTAAAAGGAATTTTAATAAGGAAAATAAAAGAGAGATAAAGAGAAATCCTCAAAAAGAGATATTTTTAAATAAAGAAAAATTAAGATAATAACTAATTAAGATAATAAGATAATAAGAAAAATTAAGATAATAAGAAAATAATGAGTATCCACTAAAAAGGATTTCGAAATATTGGAGTTTCTTGGGTCCAAGGAGCCCCCAATGAAGAAAAAGATAGATAAAATACCAATAATAGAAAATAAGAGGATAATGTGATACATAGTTAATGTATTTTGTGGTATTGTTAAAAAGGAGGTATTTTCTATTAAAAGAAAGTATAATTTCGTGACACTGGATTAAAAGTCAAGCATAAAAGAGAATAAGTGAGAGGATTCTCGAATTTCTAATTATCCAAAGAATATAGCTATCTAAGAAGATAATGAAGAGAGAGAAGGTTACTTCCTAGTTAAGGAATATGTTTTCCTTTTTGGAAAGGAACATGGTAACTCATGGATAGCCATCCTAGGGCTTCATTACCCTCCCCTATATAAGGGGTAGAACCCTTGTCCAAGTCTAGAGGACTCCACACATCTTTCTCTCATCTTCTTCCTCATTTTCATCCACAAACCGTAACCACGAGGAGCAGGGTGAGCATGAAGCTACAAGGAGCCAATGAAGGGTTGTGAAGGAAGCCTGATGGCCCATGATGCCAGAGAAATGCTTGGTCATCGTCTTCGTGCTCTAACCCCTATGCAGATGTAGTAACACAGATGCAAGAACAGTCGCAAGTTATGGGCATGGTGTTCTTAAGATCAGCCACACTGGCTGCAACCGAGTGGTGCCCCAGGTGTGCAAGGGGGAGGCATACCTAGGGAGATGGTTGGCGACGAGTTTCGAGCCCTGGAGAGGGAGAGGTGGACCCCCGAAGTGCGGCAGGTCGACGGCTGCCAGGGTGCCGCGAGGTTGAAGAAGATCGAACAACTTTTGATGTTTCTACCTCTCCGCGTGCTAAAGAGAATGTCTCTTAATCGAGGGCATTATCGACATTTTGTAATGTTTTCAAATTGGTCGGGTTACGTTGTATGGAACAAGCAATGTGGCATCCTCCTATTGGTCTGAGTAAGTGAATTTATTGTAAAATTCATATCTAAATAATGGTAGCTTAGATCGGTACGTATAAAATATGAAAATTGCTCAGAAAAATGAGAGGAGTCCATTAAAAATATATTCATAAGCTAATTACTCTTCCAATTCGAAAAATAGTGGAAGTTATCAAATTTAATGCTTTAATGATTAAGAAACCCTATTTTGAGATGATTAATGTATTTGGTAGGGTTTAATGGATGATTAAAGTACATATTAACCTGTTAATTGTAAAAAGGCACATTAAGAACAAAAAGGATGAACTTTGCATGTAATTAGTTTAATTTAGAGTTTCATGTGCATAAATATGCTTTAATGGGTCTTGAAACCCTAATATTAGTTATTGAGATTCTTAATGACTTTAATTGTTCAAATTATTATTAAAGTTGAGATATGATGGTTCTAAGCTTTTTCGAGTATAAGATTCCTAATTGTAGGTAAAAACCCTTAATATGGTAATTACGGTTTTCTAATGGATGAAGGTGGAATTAATGATAAATAGAATTCATATGTGAATTAAATCATAATGAACTATGAATTGTTAAATTGAAAAGAACCAAAGATGATAATTGGGCCTAATGATCTTGTCATGAATTAAAAAGATAAAAAATGGTAGTGTTAATGTAAAAGAGGCTTAATGGACTTAATTGATGGTTAATTGTGCCTTTGATTCGAAATTAGGGTTATATGTTGTTAAAAGATAACGTTAATATCTTTCATGCAAAATATATGAGATAATTAGGGTTTGTGAGTAATTGTATAAAATTAGGGTTTAAAATAGTAAAAATGAAGTGAAACCCTAATTGCAATGGAAACCCTAAAAGTGGATTACAAACCCCAGGAAGCGAGCTAGATTTAATAGATCTTGATGGCATGATCAATAATAGGAAATTATATGCATATTTTAGGATCTCATGATGTGCTTGCTTGCCTAATTGGATTTCTTGATTGATTGGATTATTCAATTTGAAATCAGCCTGATAGGTATGTGGTTACTCTTATGGTTAATCAATTTAGTTTCACAGTGATTCCCGGTTGTTTTATCGGTTGCCTGAAAATAACTACTTGGATGACTTTTATTTCATCCAACTATAAAGTGACTATGATAATCACCATAAGTATGCATACATGACTGCCTCAAATCCTGGTCCTCCTCTGTGGCTTTTCTAATGATGAAAAGGGTAACCTGGTAAAGGGTCTACTTGATAAGTGGGACCATCAGGTTATCAAGAGTTAGGGATTGGGATACCTACGTGTAGTGCCATGCAACTCTTTAGCACACCATGAGTTAAGGAGTGGGATACCTATGGGTAGTGCCATGTGACTCAACCCTAGAAACTGATTCACCTGTTAGGTAGGATCATGAGGCAATGGGGATCTACCATAAGGAAGGTAGCATCCAGGTCCACTGCAGGGACAGTGCAGAGGTTATGGTATGTTTGGATTGAGAAGTTATGTTGAAAATGTAAAGTTGTTTGTTTAATCATATTTGATTGCAATATGTTGTTATAGTTAATTGCATGATTATTGTTTCCCCCATATACCAACATAATTCATTTATGCTGACCAACATTTTATTTGTTGGAATTTTAGGTACATGTGAAAAGAACAAACAGTAAAGTGGTATATGTGGAATTAAATGAGAATTAAAGTGCAAAGGAGGATTAGTTAGAATAGACTCTGGATGTGGATAGAAGTAGATGTCCAAGTTTTTGAAAAAGGTATGCGAAATTTAATTTTTTTTACAACCTTTCAATTTAGTTGGTATAATTTGATAATTATTATTGATTATTTGCCAAACCTTTGATCTGGAAATTGAGATAACAGCTTTGACCTCTTGGCCTCCCTTAATTGGGGGTTACTGGGAGTCAGGGTCGTTGCATCCCATCACATTCAAATTTTGAATAATTGTTACTTCTCATCATCCCTAGTATGGCATATTTATGTGGGGATGTATTATATTAGATCCCCACACAGTTACACATGGCTAACACTCCTTATAATTTATGTTCTTTCTTTTTTGGCTATTATCATATATGTATTAGCATTTGTTGATTTAGTTTGGACATTTGAATGAATGATTGCATGGTTTTTCATTTTTATACTTGTGAATGCACATGCTTTGCATGTCACTCTTGTGTATATATGATGAACAAATGAAAGAAGAATGATTACAATGCCACTATAGTGGTTAGGAAACAAAAAAATATTACCGACACCTATAAAATTGGTGAACAAAAATAGTATCATTCTAATCAATTTAGTCTTAACTTTTTGTTTATGTACCGTCACACCACCTATTCAAGGACACTTTTGTTATCACCATGCTCCTCCATTTGGTTGAACATGTATGGTTGTTCATTTTGACCATCTGATTTCTTTTTTTTATTTGTCCCTTCATATGGAACTCAATCTATATGAACTCTCTTTTAATTGAGAAATAAATAAATCAACTCATTAAATTTTTGGAGGCACATTATTGCATTCACATACCAATTAATTAAACATATTGTAGACCTTTCTCCATTTAGTGGTTCCATGGATGAGTTTAGTTAATCCTTAGGATGACCTCTCAGGCACAAACATAGGGATAAAGTTACATCCAGACCCAATTTAATGATAAGAGCTAATCAAATTTACAAAAATAAGATGTCATCCATTTTTCGAGAAATGGAAAGACATATTGTAAATTTTCATGAGTAAAGTTAAAGAAACTACTCACAAATTTACCAAAAGAAAAGCAACAACCAAAATCAGATAGGCAGGGTCTAAAATAGGACTCTCGTTCCTACTTTCTTGATAATATTGCATGAGCATGCATGGCTACTAAGTGTAAATAAAGAAGAAATCATACATTTTAGTTTATGAATTAATAGTTAAAAGAAAATATATTATTAAGTTAGTGCAACACATGTCTCAGCTAATAACATTTCCTACCTATGTGCTAATTATTAATGTCAACTAGATTTATCTAAATTTTAATGTCCATCAACCATCATGCTTTCTCCTCATATATGAAGATCTTATCATTGAATCACCCATTATCCCAGTTGAGGGAAAGAATAAAGGGCATGTTTGATTGTTCTAAGCTTCAAGGTACTTTGTATTTTATATATTCATGATATAAAAGTAGAAACAAATTCAATGGATACTCATCTGGTTTTGTGTAACATTATCACTTTACTTTTTCTATTAGTAGTTTTAATGAAGACATTAGTTGGTTTTGTAAACATTATGGACCATGACATTGCTATATTTTTTTTCATGTTAGATATAAAATTTCATCCTCTTCGGAAAAAAATCCCCACACAAAATTTAGTTTACTCCATTGATAACATAGTTATCTTTGGATACATCTTATGAACATGAAGAACTATCACTATCATGATCTTGAAACCCTAATTTCAAGATCCATGAATAAGTTTCATAGAATCACGATATGAAATTGTACACACTTCCATTTCACTACGGAAATAATATTGAATTTGTCATGAATCACTTTACATAAACCGTTTTAATGGTCATACTTTCTCATAATTGTGAGAACATGTTACACTAAATGTGATTTCTCAAAACATAAAACACAATCAATCACTAATTAATCACATACCCAAAAATATGGGTAAAATAAAATTGATTTCAACATCAACACCCACGCAAAAACATTTTCATAAGAGCCCAACATCTCTCTTGTATCCATACTATGCCAAAAATTTGATACAAATTGTTCTATCGTCTTATCCACAACATATATATATAGGAGAACAATATTCATATATGTCACACAAACACACATTAATATGCTAACAAAAGTCTGATTTATTTGAAATACCATATACAATCTTTTCTTGCCTGAACCTGAGAGTACAGGGACGACTCTAGGACACACTAGACATCTAATAAACTTTAACAAAGATTCATTACTATAGTTCCTCTTTGCTTCCACATGTTTGTTTTTGTCACGTCCGATTACCTAAAAAAATGTGGCAAACTACAAGGGTGAGACCCATGTCCCAGCAAGAGATATAACCTCCAACAACATTTATTTATTACAACATTTTTAAGTAATTAAACAATTAAGAAGTTTAATCAGATATAAAAAATAAGATCAACAATACTGATGATTAACAAAATACATAAGGAGCAGATAATAACTATCATCATTAGCCAGACTATCATCCTCTATCTTGTTGACAATATAAGAAATTCAGTAGCATACACATATCTAGCATCATGAGCAAGTCTAGTGACATAGCATAGCTAAGAACATGAGCATGTCAAATTGGTTGAACATATCAACATCATAAGAAGAGCTTAAAACATAAGCACAACTATCTGGATAAGCATGATTAGCAGTATATATGCATCTCTAATTATAAAGGCATGGCTAGCATGCTAAACATAAATAACAACATGAGATATCTAGCATCATGATTATAATCAGCAGTAGCAGTATAACACAAGAATATCTACTGTATGTATGCATCTACAATCTTAATAATATCCACAACCTAAGTGTATCTACTATCTCTTAATTGCACTAAGCATCATCTTTATGAAAGATAACAAACAAGGATTATCATCCAATGTGAAATGTTGTATATAACCCTAAACAAATATGCTACACGGCTGTATTACATCTTTTATATGCCCTGGGGAATTTGAATCATACCATTCAAAGTCCAACCGACCCCTACGAAGGGCTATTCAGTTCCGTACAAGATTTAGGTGTGTCGGTATCCTAAGATCTCTTCCCCTCAGTCAGTACGAGTAAAAATGCAGTGATATATCAGTCAAAGCTGCCACCACAGTGACATATAGTCAAGCTTATAACCACTAGTCCAACCTTAGTATAGGTCACGTCAGTAGAAACTAGCATATTCAAATTCAATCACTGAGGTACAACCGTAGTTGTCCTCTAATCACATCATGTTATAGTCACCGAGACACAAGAGTAGCTATTCTCAATCACATCAGATATATGAGACATGACCATAGCCAACCTCCACAATCTACATTGTGGATGACAAGGATATATCCTCAACCTACTACCCCCACATACTCAATAGTATGCACTCCGAGTTTCCCATAGGAATACATGTTTCACCATCCAACAAGTTCTGACACTGAAGATGGCTCTATGGCACATGTCACTACATGATTAGAGTTGCACTTGATTAGTTATGCCAATTGGGTGAATTAAGGCTGCATCAAACAAGTGGACATACAAACCCTAATTCACTTCTAGCAAGCATATAAATATCACAACTTTGAAAAGATATAAAAAGTGTGAAACATAATTTCTCATCATCACATGGTACTATTCACTTGCCATTCATGAAACCACACTAGTCATCATACTATCACAAGATATAAATCATTTTCACAATATCACGGGGTATGAACCCTTACCAACATAAGAGGATTACACCACATTCAGGGCTCAACCATGCCCAAAGGTCATTAAGACCATCATACTATTCCGTGTAAGACCATCATTATCTTTTCGTGCCTTATAACAAGGCTCAACAACATCACTTACATATAATACACCAGATCAACACAATCTTGCATTAATGAGCTAGTAGATATTCATAAACAATCATAGCAGGGTTATATTAACATTAAGAACATTCCTTTATTACATCAACATGCAAGGAATCTAGATATGATTAACACTCGTCATATTCACAATGCACATGTTAAACATAAGAAAGTATCAACCATGTGGCTATGATAACCACCAATTAACACATTAAGGTTATGATCATGTTAAGGAGGTTATTCCACCATCATTCCATCATATAAGAATGTTAAACATGAATACTCATCTATATCTAATTTCATTAGAGTTAGGTTCAACATGATATATTATATCAATTTTACTAATCAGCACTCATACCCAAACCAACTCACGACATTCCCATTGGATCATGGATGCATAAGGTGAAGCATCACCATCACATTCCATACTATTCTCAAGTATTAAGCCACACATAAATAAAGGTGTAACCATCGGGTTATAGCATACTAGGGTTTCAACAATAATAGAGTACTCCATGATTATATTAATCATTCAAGGACTATTCATACCCAATTACCATCATTTAGATATATTAAAGATAAGTATAACAATCAATACCTCATTAGGGTTACATATCAACACAATATGGTTATCATCCCTTCTATTCATACAAGTGAATCGGTAAGACTAACTTATTAAGGGTAACCCTCCATTTGTTCCATCATCATTCAACCCATATTGCCATACCAAAATGTCACCCAGAACCATTGGATGTTTAAAAGGTAAGACTATTGGTTGTTTATACACCTTGGATAAACCACCTATGAAGTCCTATATTTTTTCTATAGAAAGAGTCACCATCTAACCTTAGACATCCCTTGATAATCAACACAAAAAGTTCCATTGAGAGTAGAGTAAAACTGACAATCGACTGTTCAGTTAAAACAAACCATCCATTGTCAACAAGTAAGCTCCTTAAGTTGATCATATTAATAAAACCATATAAATAACATTATTAGGACTAAAATAATACATTATCTATCATTCCACCTTAATGGAGGAATAAATAGTAGATCTCGACCATTGGGTCAAGTTCATATGTTAAAACCATCAATTACAGTATAGGTTTGACCATTGCATCAAGTGACCCAAGAAACCATTGGTCTAAGGCTTAATTGATTCTACAACTATAATTCTTAACTCACAATAGATTGTAGAGACCTGATTCACCATCATTAGTGACCATTAAGTCACCATAGGTTGTTAGATAAACATTATATTCATTAATCAACATCAAATATTAAGCTAATGTCAACATTCATTGATAACATTAATAGGGTACTTAATCATTGATCACTAAACTTCTAATTGATCCAAAACCTGACTAAAGGGGTGATCATATAACACCTTTGATCATGACCATTAGTTTTCATGAAGACAACACCATAGGGTTGTTGCGATGGTACCATCATCGGGTCATGGGTTTATGGAAGAAATCAACTTAAAATCCTAAAATGGACCATTGGTTGATATGTACTTAGCACCATAAGTTGTTAAACCAACCTGATACAAGTCATATTATACCTTATGAATAACATACACATGATCACAGGTTCATATATAACTGAAATCATAATAGGGAATATTATAAAAATTGAAATCCAAGTCAAGCATAGCTTTTTAGAGCATGTATCATCATTTTCAAGCAAGAACATGATCTACAAAGCTTATGGTAAGAAATAAACGTGGAGAAAGTTATAAAACTTGCCTCTAATGAGAAGATAAAACCCCACACAAAAGAAATCTCGAGTAGGTAGGGTATAAAATCTAAGAATAAACTATGAATTCGTCCATCTAGCACCTTTCTTCATCAAATGAGCAAACCCTAAGCATAAGGAGTAAGAAAGGTAGGGTTTTAGAGATTTAGAGCAATTTCTACCATGGAACAGCAAGGTTCCGACAAGGAGAAAGTTAGGAGGAAGGATAAAAAAGAAATAGATGGAGTAAAGAAGGGAATTCATACACTTTTAGGTCAAGATCACTAGAAGGAAGATTTTTCAATCCTAAAATGAAGTCAATTTCAACCTCAGAGCCTTTCTCCAAGAAGATCCCCACTTTCTTCTTCCTAGGGAAGAAAATTTCACAGCTGAACAGATAGAGAACGAGGTTGGGAGAAGGAGGGAGGTGGTGGAGTGAAAATGGCTCGTTTTGGTTCTTGGGGATAAGTGTATGACACTTTAAGATAAAGAAAAAGAAAAAGTTGAAGTTCTAGTATCTATCCAAGTGTCCATGGCCTTCATTTATTAAGAATATACAAGCACACACACAAGCAGCTCCCCCATCATGTGTATAGACCTGCTTATATTTCCTTTGTCGAATTTTATAGCTAATCAAATAATTCATTAGTTGATAGGTACTAAAGGTAGTTCATCCGTAAAGGGGGAAAACCCTAAAATACCCTTAGAGCGAACACCTTCAAACCAAGGTTTAAATAGGCGCCCCATGGCTCAAAAATCTCAAGAATGATGATATAATATACAAGGAACATAATGCAAGTGATAAAGTGCAAAGAAAACCTCTCAATAGGGTAAATTGCATAGAAGTCCAAAATATGCATAAAATTGTATAACTTGCTCAAACAGTGTCCAAATGGACCAAATTTGAAACTTAAGCTTGTCTTATGGTTTCAAAGAATATAACAAGTTTATATTATGGTTTTAAGCATTAAATTATGATAATAAATCTCATTCAACTCATTAAGCAAGTTTAGGGGACTTACAACTATAAACCCCTAATAGGGATTTCGCCCCCAAAATCCAAGGTAAACAAAGATGGGTACTTCCTTTGCACCTCATTCTATTACCTTCACATGGTTAATTGAATATCATGGTGATGTCACATCATTCATACATATCTTATCTTGGGTCAACACAACAACCCCCACATAAGAAGACATTTGCAAATATGGAACATAGAAACTTGTTGTGCCACCTATACAAATCTAATAATAACTTTCAACTTTAAATTCTAGCTATCATCCAGAAATTGTATCTATTGTATCAACACATTACTCAAAAGTCATACTTGCTAGCTTTTTACCAATCATGGCATGTGTCCCACACCATTTCTTGAAGCATAAAAAAAACAATGTATCCATCCTTCCTTTTTTTTTCTAGATACACTGACATTGGAACACTTGTCAGTTCTTTTTCAGCATCAAAAGAAATGCTGACACTGGCACATATCATTCCATACAAGGAAACATCATTCCTAGTCAATATTTTTAGGGGTGAAACAACAACACTATCTTCACCTTACTAGGATTTACAAAACCTACTTAGAAGACATATCACGATCCCATAAAGACATTTAATGAACCCCATATGACTCTTGTTCAAATTGTCTCATAGCTTTTTCTTCTTCGGCAACCTTAAGGTTTTTGAAGAAATATTGATCATATTTTTTACCATAATTGAAATACTTTGTCATGTTATCATTCAAAGTTTGATATAACTTGTATGACATGACTGGAACACTCTGTTCCTCCTATTCATAAATTCTATTGGTACATTGGTTAGTCTAAATGATATAACTCTAAACTCATCATGGTCATGTGAATTATGTCATACAATCTAAATCTTATGCATTGATATTTGATCATAGGCTTATCTTAAAGGAACACAATATCACAAATCTGTTGACCAACAAACCATCTATCCTTGATAGTGGTCTTATCCAACTATCACTGAACCATACACAACATTATAGAATCACTTTTTTAAACAACATTTAGAGGGTCATCATAAACTCTCTCTCTCTAAGGGAGAGGAATACTTGGAATGTTCATTTAATAAACATCTCCAACCTTCACATACTTCCCACACTATTGACACATCTTGGATACTAGGATTCATTACTTTGGTATCCACCTCATGTTCTATAAGGAACTCACATCCTTATCTCATCTATTTTTACCAACATAACAAATTTCAAAACATATAAGAGGAGTCTTCCTAATTATTGGAAGGCTCAAAAGCAAACTCATCACAAACATTATGATCTTGGAACCATAGTCCAAGCAACCTTATGTTATAATAAGCTATCCACCCTCCTGTTTGCAGCAAATCCACATGTACCAAGTGGCAATGATCCACTTGAAAGTTGTGCCCTAGAAAGGAAAGACACAAAGGGAAACATACTTTCCACATCATGGATGCATTTTTCAAGGGTCACTAGCAAAAGGTAACCAATTCTATTTTCATTATGCGAGTTACAACTTCTTATGTATCATTTTTCCCTTTTCATTTTGGGTTCCTTGCCATTATCATAGGAATCATCATGATAAGCATATCTCATTACTCCTTTGATGACTACTTATCAAACTTGGGTATGTTTTCTTATTTTATTATGTTTTTCAACCACTTATCAATAAGTAAATCATCATATTACAAATTTTCTTCATGAAACATGGATCATCTCCCTTACTTTCTTTCACATGCCATGCTAATTTTTCATTAAAATTTTCTTACATAAATAGGTTGGCCCAAGATTAACTCAGGTTCCACCTTATTCCTTTGTCATTGTTCCCATTCATCTTCTCATTTTGTACTTGTTATAGGAGTTATCTCCATCTTATGTGGATTTAATACCTTGATTCACTATATAAGCATTGACTTATCTGTCTTTTACTTTATTATCATCTTGAATCACATCTTCAAGAACTCCTCTTTTTCTAATTTATATTCAGATTTCGATACATGGTGTTGTATCTTTCTCGTATAGTTACCAACCATTCAAGTTTTCATAGATAATGATGTAATTCTCATCTTCTCTAAGGTAGGATTGAGAGATTCGCACCATGATTTCTTATTTGTTTTTCTCTTTAGATTTTTACAAAATGACTACTTGATTAGAGTAATAAAAAAGATAACAATCTAAGAGTTCCATACTTACTGTTTTCTTCAATAATTGAATGCCTGGCCAGGGCATCCAAGCACTGAGATTAGGCAGTATGCATCATGTTTTTGTGTCACGTTCCTACCTTAGACATCATCCTAGTCTTAAGTCCTAGGCCTAGTTTGGGTAGACACATCTCAACTCCCGAAAATTTATATAGTAAATGGTATTTGTAATCTCCACGATGAGTCTGTGGCGGGAGCATACATGCATGCATAACACTGTTAAAGGTAAAAATGTTTGACTGAGCTTGTAATTTTGAATCCTCCCAATTTTGGCGTGACTAAAAACTCACGCAAAATTTGGTTGTCTCAAGTTCTATAACACGTGTTTGTGGTTCCAGCTGCCACCACGTGGTAATTGGCACTGCCATCTACTACATAAATTTTTGGGATCCTAAAAGTGGTCGGCCAAACTAGGCGCTAGTGTCCCTATAGACTCAACGAACCTAAAGCTCTGATACAAACTTATGAGAACCGGTTACATTAAACGAGATTACTCAAAACATAAAACACAATCAATAACTAATTAATCACATTCCCAAAAATATGGGTAAAATAAAACCGATTTCAACATCAACACCCACTCAAAAATATTTTCATAGGAGCCCAACCTCTTTCTTGTATCCATACTATGTAGAAAATTTGATACAAATTGGTCTATCGTCTTAGCCACAACATATATATAGAGGAGAACAATAATCATATATGCCACACAAACAAGCATTAATATGCTAATAAAAGTCTAATTTATTTGAAACACCATACACAAACTTTTCCTGCCCAGACCTGAGAGTACAGGGATGACTCTAGGACACACTAGATATCTAATCAACTTTAAAAAAAATCATTACTATAGCTCCTCTTTGCTTCCACATGTTTGTTTTCGTCACTTCTGATTACCTAAAAAAAAATGTGGCGAACCAAAAGCATGAGACCCATGTCCCAGCAAGATATATAACCTCCAACAACATTTATTGATTACAACATTTTTAAGTATTAAATAGTTAAGTAGTTTAATCAGATATAACAAATAAGATCAGTAGTACTAATGATTAACAAAATACATAAGGAGCAGATAATAACTATCATCCTTAGCCAGACTATCATCCTTTATCTTGTTGACAATATAAGCATTTGAGTAGCATATGCATATCTACCATCATAAGAAAGTCTAGAAACATAGCATAGATAACAACATGAGCATGTCTAATTGGTTGAACATATAAGCTTCATAAGAAGAGCTAAAAACATAAGCACAACTATCTGGATAAGAATGATTAACAGTATATATGAATCTCTAATTACAAAGGCATCACTAGCATGCTAAACATAACTAACAACATGAGATAGCTAGCATCATGATTATAATCAGCAGTAGCAGTATAGTTATCAACACAAGCATAGCTACTGTATGTACGCATCTACAATCTTAAGAATATCCACAACCTAAATGTATCTACTATCTCTTAATTGCACTAAGCATCATCTTTATGAAAGATAACAAACAAGGGTTATCATCCAATGTGAAAAGTTGTGTATAACCCTAAGAAAATATGCCACACAACTATATTACATCTTTTATTACGCCCTGGGGAATTTAAATCATACCATTCAAAGTCCAACCGACCCCTATGAAGGGCTATTTGGTTCCGTACAAGATCTAGGAGTGCCATTATCCTAAGATCTCTTCCCCACATTCAGTATGAGTAAAAAGGCAATGACATATCAGTCAAAGATGCCACCAAATCGACATATAGTCAAGCTGATAACCACTAGTCCGACCTTAGTATAGGTCACATCATTAGAAACTAGGGTATTCAAACCCAATCATTGAGGTACAATCACAGTTGTCCTCTAATCACATCTTTTTATAATCACCGAGACACGACCGCAACCATTTTCAATCACATCAGATGTATGAGGCATGACCATAGCCAACCTCCACAATCTGCATTGTAGATGACAAGGACATATCCTCAACCTACCACCCCCACATACTCAACAGTATGCGCTCCGAGTTTCCCTTAGGGATATTCATTTCGCTATCCAGCAGGTTCTGACATTGAAGATGGCTCTACAACATAGGGAACTACATGATTAGAGTTGTACTTGATTAGTTATGCCAATTGGGTGAATTAAGGCTACATCAAACAAGTGGACATACAAACCCAAATTCACTTCAAGAAAGTATATAAATATCACAACTTTGAAAAGATATAAAAAGTGTGAAACATAATTTCTCATCGCATCATCACATGGTACTATTCACTTGCCATTCATGAGACCACACTAGTCATCATACTATCACAAGATATAAATCATTTTCACAATATCACATGGTATGAACCCTTACCAACATAAGAGGATTACACCACATTCAGGGCTCAACCATGCCCAAAGGTCATTAAGACCATCATACTATTATGTGTAAGGTCATCATTATCTTTCCGTGCCTTATAAAAAGGCTCAACAACATCATTTACATATAATACACCAGATCAGGACAATCTTGCATTAATGAGCTAGTAGATATTCATAAATAATCATAGCAGGGTTATATTAACATTAAGAACATTCCTTTATTACATCAACATACAAGGAATCTAGATGTGATTAACACTCATCATATTCACAATGCACATGTTAAACATAAGAAAGTATCAACCATGTGGCTATGATAACCGCCAATTAACACATTAAGGTTATGATCATGTTAAGGAGGTTATTCCACCATCATTCCATCATATGAGAATGTTAAACATGAATATGCATCCTTATCTAATTTCATTAGAGTTAGGTTCAACATGATAAATTATATCAATGTTACTAATCAACACTCATACCCAAACCCTAACTCACGACATCTCCACTGGATCATGGATGCATAAGGTGAAGCATCACCATAATAGTCCATACTATTATCAAGTATGATCCCACACATAAATCAAGGTATAACCATCAGGTTATAGTATACTAGGGTTTCAACAATAATAGAGTACTCCATGATTGTATTAGTCATTCAAGGACCATTCATACCCAATTACCATCATTTAGTTATATTAAAGCTAGGTATAACAAGCTATACCTCATTAGGGTTACTTATCAACACAATATGGTTATCATCCATTCTATTCATATGAGTTAATATGTAAGACTAACTTATTAATGGTAACCCTCGATTTGTTCCATCATCATCAACCAATATCACCATACCACAATGTCACCTAGAACAATTGGATGTTTAAAAGGTAAGACTATTGGTTGTTTACATAAGTAAACACATTGGATAAACCACCTATGACATCCTTGATTTGTTATTTAGAAATAGTCACCATGTAACCTTAGACATCCCTTGATAATCAACACAAAAAGTTCCATTGAGAGTAGAGTAAAACCCACAATCGACTGTTCAGTTAAAACAAGTCATCCATTGTCAACAAGTAATCTCCTTAAGTTGATCATATAAAGGAAACCATCTAAATCACATTATTAGGACTAACATATTACATTAGCCATCATCCCACCTTAATGGAGGAATAAACAGTAGATCCCGACCATTGGGTCAAGTTCATATGTTAAAACCATCAATTACAATATAGGTTTGACCATTTCATCCAGTGACCCAAGAAACTATTGGTCTAACACTTAATTGATACTACAACTATAATTCTTAACTCACAATAGATTGTAGAGATCTGATTCACCATCATTAGTGACCATTAAGTCACCATAGGTTGTTAGATCAACACTATATTCATTAATCAACATCAAATATTAAGAACATTGATTGATAACATCAATAGGGTACTTAATCATTGATCATTATACTTCTAATTGATCCAAAACCTGACCTAAGGGGGTGATCATACGACACCTTTGATCATGACCATCAGTTGTCATGAAGACAACACCATAGGGTTGTTACAATGGTACCATCATCAGGTCATGGGTTTATAGAGGAAATCAACTTAAAACCCTAAAATTGACCATTGGTTGATAGGTTCTTAGCACCATAGGTTGTCAAAACAACATGATACAAGTCATATCATACATTAAGAATAACATACACATGATCATAGGTTCATATATAACTGGAATCAGAATAGGGAACATTATAAAAATCGAAATCCAAGTCAAGCATAGCTTTTTAGTGCATGGATCATCATTTTCAAGCAAGAACATGATCTAGAAAGCTTATGGTAAGAAATAAACGTGGAGCAAGTTATAAAACTTGCCTCTAATGAGAAGATAAAACCCAGAAAAGAAGAAATCTCGAGCAAGTAGGCTAGAAAATCCAAGAATAAACTATGAATTTGTCCATCTAAAACCTTTCTTCATCAAATGAGTAAACCCTAAGCATAAGGAGCAAGAAATGTAGGGTTTTAGAGATTTAGAGCAATTTTTACCATGGAAAAGCAAGGTTTCGACATGGAGAAAGCTAGGAGGAAGGATAACAAAGAAATATACAGAGGAAATATGGGAATTCTTACACTTTTAGGTCAAGATAACTAGAAGGAAGCTTTTTCAACCCTAAAACGAAGTCAATTTCAACCTTAGAGCCTTTCTCCAAGAAGATCCCCATTTTCTTCTTCCTTGGGCAGAAAAATTCACAGATGAGTAGAGGGAGAATGAGGTTGGGAGAAGGATGGAGGTGGTGGAGAGAAAATGGCTCCTTTTGGTTCTTGGGGATAAGTATATGACACTTTAAGATAAAGAAAAAGAAAACGTTGAAGTTCTAGTATCTATCCAAGTGTCCATGGCCTTAATTTATTAAGAATATACAAGCACACCAATAAGAAGTTCCCCCATTATGTGTATAGACCTGCTTAGATTTCCTTTGTCGAATTTCCCAGCCAATCAAATAACTCATTAGTTGATAGCTACTACAGGTAGCTCATTCGTAAAGGGAGAAAATCCTTAAATATCCTTAGAGCAAACACCTTCAAACCAAGGATTAAATAGGTGTCCCATGGCTCAAAAATCTCAAAAATGATGTTATAATATCCAAGGAACATAATGCAAGTGATAAATTGCAAAAAAAACCTCTCAATTGAGTAAATTGCATAAAAGACCAAAATGTGCATAAAATTGCATAACTTGATCAAACAATGTCCAAATTGGACCAAATTTGAAACATAAGCTTGTCTTATGATTTCAAAGCATATGACAAGGTTATATTATGGTTATAAGCATTCATTTATGATAATTAATCTCATTCAACTCAATAAGAAAGTTTAGGGGCCTTACAAGGATAGTCCAAATTTGACCATTTTCAAATAATACGACACTTTGTATTTCTTAAATAAAAAAATATCAATGAAATAGTTATGTTCTAAGAGTTTTTATAGTTGATAAAATATAGCTTTAACAAATATATAAAATAATGAAATTACTTTCACAACAATTTAATGTAAGAATGATTCCATAAGGAATAAGCGAATACTTATTTTCAATCAGAACAAGGGAACATTGACAATCGAGCATAGAAATTCCAAATATACATATCCTTCAAACATGTACTTACAATCATCATCACCCATTTTGCTGTCGTATCACCTGGTAGTTAGTTGTGGCGCTTATTGAATAGAAGCACTATTCGAACTCATGAATTGTAGTATAAAGAAAAAGAGAATCAACACCATATGCACTACTTTAAGCAGATCGTGTGAAACTTCGTGTTAAGAAAACAAATAAACTTTATCAATGAATGATCTTGTGACAATGCAATTGTACATACAAATACTCCACTTTGATGCATATGTTGGTGATTTTAGTTGAATTTCTTAATAATAGGATTTTCCACCAACATAAATATTTAGATACTATTCCCCAAAAATTTTGGATCAATTATATGTATTCATAACCCACAAAGAAATTCTTTATAAATCAAATGTTAAGAAAATCTTAAAAAGAAAAATTTAAGATAACCAATATCGGTGTACTAATTCTTATGAATCAAATTCTAAAATGTGAATGAGAAGAACTAATATGTTGAGACTATATTAATAAACCTATTTGGAGTATTCAATTAAAAATACATGAATGATGAGATAAAAGACTTTGTAAACCATACAAAAAATGTTCAACACAATAACAAAACTTGTTTGAGGAAGCTTGGCAGTTTCTTATTCCTTAGGTTGAGTAATTAAGGAAAGCCTTGACAAGCTGATATTTGAAACAAACAAGTTATAATTTATGATTTAAACAAAATTTTGTTCAATAAATCAATCAAGGGAGTGAAAGCAAGATCATGTCAATCATGGTCAATGAGTAACACTACAAATGTATATTATCCCTACGATAACAACATATATTGATTGTTTTCTTCCAGACATCTCGAGCTATGCAATTTCAATCCATCATTATATGTAGTTCTGTAAGAGATCTGCGTGAGGAATCATGTTTTGTTAATAATGACTCCATTGGACAATTTCTCATTTAAATGACATATGGATACCAAAATGAAAAGGTAGTAGGCATTTTTTAAAGAAAAATAATTGGAAAATCATTCCACATGTGTATATAATCTTGCATTGTAAAGATTAGGTGTTAAAATATCACAATATAGTGGAACTTGAGTAATAGAGTTGATGTTGTACGACTGAGAGGTCATAAGTTCAAAACCCCCTGGCAACATGATGAGTGAATTGCCATTGAAAAAAAAAATATCACACATTAATAGTGAACCTATGAGCACACATCTAAGATGTGGATATATGCTAGGTTACAAAGATGAAATAATCAAAGTAAAAGACCACTTTTTCTTGGCATTGACTGCATTGGTAGAATATTTCAAATAGAAAAATGGAACATGTGAAAATATATAGTGTGTGATTATACACTATAGAGATGTTAAAAGATCTTGAATTAAGCATGAGATCCAAAATCCCACTTTTATGTTTTAATTTTGGAAAATTTATATGATCAAAATGTCAAAGTCAAAAAAAATTCTTGTAATTTACGAAGTAGATACAAATATTAACCATGTGTGTATTACACAAACCCCGTAAGTTAATCATGGGTTAAGCATGGGTCCATACTCCCCACATCTGAGGATTAGATATAGGAAATGTCAAAAGATTGAATGTCTAATGACAAAAATGTTCATGTTCGACCTGGATTACATGGAAACAATATTATAAATTCAATCATATAGGTTTGTTGCAATACATATACAAAAATAGACGTATCGTGTTCCTTTCAAACATGTTGTGAAACTTTCTTCTCAAACATGTGTTCAAAAGTGACTTATTTTCATTTTTTAAGATATAAGAATAAAATAAAAAATTAAAGTAGAATCTATTCAAATCATATGCATAATAAGCTTAAATGAACTGTAAGTTATTAATGTCTTGTATTTTACTGAGCAGAAATAGTGCCACCAAAACCATAAGGATGTTTGCGCCTTTATCATGAGCAAAGATGTTGAAGATCATATGGTTCTGAATAAATATGTTCAGCTGGGAACGTCCATGAGAACCCCAAACTTTGTAGAATGTGAATTATATCATAGTCTATGTAAATATAATTTTTTTTTAAATTTGTTGCAAACCATTTGAACATTCATGATAAAGCACAAAATGCAACATATACTTCATCCATAATATGCAGCCATTGTGCTCAAAACTACAAGAAACAACAAAATAAGTGTGGTCAATTATAGGGCTTGTATTAGTTCAAAAATCAGTTCTTAAAGGTAAAAGTGTCAAAAATGGACAAAAAATATTTGATTTTCCAACGTTTCAATAGAGGTCGGTTTCAACATTCATGCTTGGAAGTAACAGTGTATCGGTCTAGGTTATAAATGTCCTGTGTAGTACCATGCATGAAGGGAGAGAAGAGAAGCACAAACTGGTTGGCACATACCTTCATTTTTGAAAGTGCCAATGAACATCTAACATATCTTCCTTCCGGATGACATCTTTTGTAGCCATCCTCTATTTCTCTTTTTGTGCCTCCTAATCACAACCATTAATATATCCAAAAATTCACCCCTAAAAATAATTAAATGGATGGCTACACGGCTGAGATGAATGGAACACGTCGGTGACAGACAAATGGGGACAGATGATTTGGACCCCCTTCTTTCCTTCTTTCTGTTGCAGCCCAAAGTACAGTCACATTTATTCTTAACAGACTTAACACTGCAATAATTAATGTTTGCTTAAGTAAAAGGCTAAAAATATACAATAGATCTACATCAATTCGTTAACATTGTTACTCGTTTGGTGTTGGTTTATGAGGCAGAGGTTTCCTTCTACATAAGCATCACTTAATTTTTTTCCATCAATGCACGAACTTCATAATCACGTCAAACTCGCCCTTCATTACATCTGTATTCACACATAATTGTTATAAGAAAGGGAGTGCAGTTAAGTTTTTAGAGTAAGAAAAATAACCGCAACATTTATTTTAATTTATTAGAAGCTAGTGTCGTCATCAAGTTGCTCGTCTTAGACGTCTGAGACGGAAAGAACAAAGGAGATGAGGTTGAGTGATGCTTGGTGAAGATCGTCTAGAGACCTTCTTGATCTCAGTCAAGCAGCTTTTGTTTTTGCCGAAGAAAGGTGCAGTGGCAGAAAAGCCCCTGAGCAGATTATCAGACTTATGAGGTATGGTGTGCTCTATATCACTGACTGGATACGTGAGTCAAAGACATTAGCAATGGAAGATCATTTACCGAAGAACACAACTAACCCTACTAAGATAACTGCAACGGCGCCCGCGAAGGCAGATTTATTCAGTAGGGTTTGGATTCGTGGCAGGTTTCAAAGTCATAAAAATCGACGATGAGGCATCTAATAATCTTATCAATGATCCTTCAACTATGTAGGTGACCACGACAACTACAGTGCTACTGCAGAATGCAGTGGCTTTGGAACTGGATTTTATTTTGCAGTCGCTTTGGAACTGGATTTTGGAAGGTGGCAGAATTGGTTGACATGTTAAGCGATAATGAGTGATTAGTGTGCAGAGCGGTTAAACTTGACCCAATCCTGGTCTCATTTCATCATGACTTGGAGGAAACGACGTCAAAATATAGTGGTAACTGCATCCACCTCCACCACTACCATCTGCGCCGTTACACGCGAACTCCGCTGCCGCACCCTAGAATCATGATATCGGCTGACTGTTTTTTGCGGAATCATATCGTCGGCTGGTTGTTTGCTATTGAATCATGTCGTCGGCTGAGTATTTGTTGTGAAATCAGTGATGATCAGAAAAAGGGAGATGCACCAAACCATATTTTTGAGGCACGAATTATTGAACAGAGAAACAAAGTACAATTGAGAGTGCCACTGAGAAACAAAGTTCAGTTCTTTTAGGTGATCTAGAGAACGGAAACGAGTCTTTGCACTCATAGAATAGTAGATATAAAAAGGCCGGACAAAATCATGTTTGCGTCTTCTAGTCTCTGTTTTTTTTTTTTATGTGCGTTGTATTTCCTATATTAATTTACACATCAGTTCTTAGCTCACATGACTCTCTTGTTACTGTAACGACTGGCACGCAGTTCTATGTAACAAGTTTGAGAATCTGTTGCTCAGTCTTCTACTCCCTGTCTTGCATGTATATTATATATGGTTGCACGTTGTTTGTTCCCCTGTTGTTACCCGGTTCGAGTAGAAAACAAAATTGTCCGATGTCAAACCATCCAGTTCTGTGACGAACGTGTCATAAGACTAAATGCCAACTATGCCGTGGTCTACCATACAACTTCGCAGTTGTTTTTGTACTATTGTGGTTCCAGCTGCCACCACGTGGTAATTGACACTGCCATCTACTACATAAATTATCGGGATTCTAAAAGTGGCCGGCCAAACTAGGCCCTACTGAACTATAACGTATGACTGACTTGGCCAGTCTTTCTATGGAAGACGTGCTTACCTACAACCAGAATCAGCTGGTTTTCTTCCACCTAAAGAGTCTGCCTTTTCTAAGAAGCAACCAAATCTCACTGAAGCTGTACTGGTAGAAAGCCCTGCTGATAAAGAAGGATATGGACCAGGTTCCTTGCTCCTACCCAGATGCTATATTTTAGTAAATGTCTCCGGCGCATTCTGTAGCATGTTTCACATATCGTTGTGCCGGTGGATTCACCAATGCCGGCTAGGCCGTGTTCCTCAACGAAGGCCACGAGTTCCGCGAATGAGCCCACTGATTTCTGATCGGGTGCAAGTCAGATAATACCAAAAATATAGTACAATGACGTGGAACAGTTAATACAATCACTTAAAAAGGAAAATAGCTGTTAGGATCCATATTTTAAAAACCTACAACGTTAACCAACCAAAGGAATAGCATGATAGAATCTAGTGTAGGTAGTGGTTCACCTAGTACGTGCAACTATGTCATCGTCGACATAATTTAGTAATCAATGTCCATACCAACGGCTAATCCAACGGTTTGTCATATGTGGAACGCTTCATAGCCAACCGCCTGCTAATTTTTATCTGGGTGATCTCAACTTATTGACTGCGTCATTCCATCAACCAGCTTCTTTCCAGCACGTACGTGTAGAATATGTATAAGAAGCAGCCACGCCTAGCTAGATGCAAGATGATTGCGATACTAGCGAGTGTCAACCTTTATATCGGGTTCAAAATTTTAGATGACAATAACGGCTTAAGTTGGCATCATTTTTAGTGCCAAATATCGTGACTACAACTCAGATGTGGTTCTTTATGGATCAAAACACTGATGCAGATGGACGAGGGTTTGCCTTTCCAAAAAGGTAGATTATTGTTAAAATGTACGTATTAGAAATATACTAGCATACTTAGAAGGTAACTTCTATAAAGTAGACAGATTAATCAAAGAAGAGTGTCAGGACAGTGCAAACCTGTGAATCTCAGCGGCAATGCTCACACCATTGCCCATCTGTGTTATGCGGAGGATCTAATTCTATTCATATATTTTCAGATCTTTAAAAGAAGCTACCGTGAAGGTTCTTTCTGTTGTAGGATTTTTAGTGTTCCTAATTTCGTGAAAACATGCGACCTGGGGAAATATTTGGGTTCATCCATCATCGACTCAAGAAGTGGCAATAATTTTTCTATATAATTAAAGTTTAATTAAGGTATTGTTGTTTCTTTGTTAGATTTCTATTGTTTTTTTCATACAAACATGACTAGTAACTTGGCTTGTTGTTTTCTTTAGTTCGATCTAAGTGTAATTTTTATTTAATTTAAAATTAAGATCAACTATCATTTTATTTGAAAACTAACATAGTATTCTAATATTAGCATATGTATTCTTTTACTTCTACAATATGACATATGTTTCTTTATATATTTGAAGTAATAGGTAACCATGTTATTTTTAAAGTTCCGACTAATGTTTCTTTAAAAAGGAACAATGATAATATTTACATGTAATTGATTATCCTTTTTTATTGTGGAGTTTTGTCATAATATTTGACTATCATACAGTTAGTAGTAAGTTGAAGCATTTTAAAAATAGACCAACCAATGATAAATAATAGAATAATGTTTAAAGAAATATGCAAATAAGAAGTCTTAATTATATTTATAACTGCTTGAAAGTCACTAAATTGGTATCGTAGAAGGGTAATGATGGGAATGGGAGAAGAAAAGAAAAAATTATATTTTAATTAGACAAATAGATAGGTAAGAGAAAAAATAGATAGAAAAGAATAAGAAATTCTTATGTATCTTCTACCACATCATTTTCTCTCAAATTAGAGTAAAGACAAATAAAAGAAAAAAGAATTTGATAGGAGAAATATTATTAATGGAAAAAAGTCTTTACTGGAAAATATGGGGGAAGACATGGGAGTGAAAATAATATATGAATAACTATTTCAAGTAATTTTGTTAGAAAAACCTTTAGATAGATATAAAATCTATAATAAATATTTGTAGAAAACATAATTATATTTGATGTAAACATGGAGGAAAATATAAATCATTGATTAAAAAATTGTTGGTAACTTAGAAATAGAAATCGAAATATAGAGGTGACACATAATACTTTGTTAGAATTTCAGTGAAAAAACATTTAAATATCAAAAGAAATATATTTGAATGATTGAAGTATTGTAATTAAATTATGAAATTTGACGCTTATTTGGACAACTACTCTTTATAATTATATATAATTATGTAATCTTCAATATTTTGGGAGAGGGAATGGCATAATATATCGTAATACTATCTTAAAAGTCTATTATTCTATCAAAGTATAAAGTATTTTTCAAATATTTTTGGGGGGCGTGGCCCCTCCCAACCCTAATGAAGATCTGCCTCTACACTCAAGGGTCGAGAAGAGAACCTCTCATGATGTTCTCGATAAGATGGCCTCCTAGATCAGTGCATAGTCGACCGAAGGTGTCTCTATAGAAGGTTGTCTTTGCATGGCAAAGGCCACGCTTAATGTCTTCCTTATGTATGTTCTGTAGACTGCTATTCTAACCTCTAAGCTTAAGTGACTGTATTAATTTCTCTATAAGAAGGTTTCTGTGGGGCCACAATAACATGGAACAAACCATGTCCTTTGGTTCTTGGAATAAGTTGACTAGCAAAAAATAAAATGGAGGCCTTGATATCAAATCTATTAGAGAAATGGAACAATTCTCTTATCCTAAAGAATGCTTGGGTGATTAGCATAAAAAGAAAAATTTATTAGTGCCAAGGTATTAAGAAAAAAAAGTACGAGGTGTATGATTGTAACACCCCGATTTTCATAACACATGTGCGGAAGCTATATTTTTTTTTTCTTTCATCTGGGAGTGTCACAAAAATGATTATCAATGCAATTACAGTAAATGAAATACTTTGCATAACTGGAAAATTGATTCATACACAATTTCTGTCAATAGAAAACTACATCATATATATATCCATAAAGTCTAATTTATTGGTAATATAACTAGGCATGATAAAGAGGTATCTAAACTCTGGATCGTCTTAGTAAATGGTACCCCACTAGGAAAGCTTGAAAGTCTCCTAGACCTTTACTTGTTCCTTTGATTCTCAGCTGTTCCAAAACCTGCGGACATCGAGTCCCTAGCCATGCATTGGGAAAAACAGTCGTTAGCGTAAGTGGCATGAGTATTCTAAAATATATATTGTTAAAGAGCTGAAATTGAGTATTATAAACATGAACTAACTTCAAATTGTGAGTAAATAGAAATATAAAATATCTTATTTCTCAATCTGAATCTTTATCTTTCTACCTTACCTTATTCTGGAGACATGTACCCTGGTACATAGATCTCAAGACCTACACCAAAGTGCTTGGGTCATACTTATCTTATCTAGTTCCCTCTCATCATACTCATGAATGAGGTTATGGGCATCTCTAATTTAAAGTATCTTTTACTTACAAATTTTATCTGAATGTGGCCACCATTATACAATAAGTCCTCCTGACTTGGCGTATCTACACCCTGAGTTGGTACCACGGTACCCTGAAATGGCACTACATGCCCTGAATGACACCAAGGTGTCTCTGAATTGGCGTGACTATGCCCTGAATTGGTGCCGTAACACCTCTGAATTGGAGTAACACTCCTCTGAATTGGCAACATATGCCTCTGAATCGTCCCGGGACTACTGAATGAGGACTTATCATATAATGTCTTATGTGAAGGTTTTGACTTATTTGTCTTAAGTCTAAACTTACTTAATTCTTAATCTGAACTAAAGCTGAATACTGATAGCTTTACTGAATACTGAATCTAAACTTATCTTATATTAAAACTGAACACTAAAAACTGCACTTATTTGAAACTGATTACTGAGTACTGAGCATGTACTGAATTCTAAATCTGAATTTGAATCTGAATCTTTTATTCTTAAGTGATAAACTGAATCTACAACTGAATGTGAATATGAATCTCAATTACTTCATAATTGAGATTTGGTCTAAAACCCTTATCATGTATCTTTTATTCAAAATCTGGTTACTCACACAGTGAGTATTCTAAGTCTGAATCTAAATCTCCTATTCTTGAGTTCTAAACTGAATCCATTATTGGATTTGATCATGTATCTCATTATCTAGGTAAACTTTATTCTAAAACTCGGATTTGGTAAGATTACTTCATTATACCAATTATATCATACATGAGTCTAACGTCTTATGAGACAAGATCTGAAATGAGTATAGAAATACTAAATATACAAAGTAACTTAAGTAATGTGTATAGCTAAAGTATGATATCTGATTCTTGGCAAGATAACTCATTCTCTGTTAAAACCTCATCAAAATATGATCTTAATGGACTTAAGTCTTAAAATCATAAACCATAGAATAGAAACCATAGAAAATCTTAACTTGCATCTTAATCATACTCAATTTAATCTCATTAAGTTTGATCTCAATACATTTGTATGAACTTAAATCTTAAACCTTAATGTAGAAATCATATAGATTCTCATCGTGCAACTCAATCATGACTTAATATCTCATAATTTGATAATATCATCACAAACTCATGTTACAATATCTTTAATGCCACTAGTACATTTATCCGAAATTGGGCCATGGTCTACCATGTGCAACACCCATATTCGCACATAATACTTAACTTTTAAACATCAACCTTATTAAGGAATCTATTTCACTTCTTAATTTCTTAGATCGCTACATATATAAGAAACCTTGATGACATGTTCCTATTTGAAATCTCAATACATGGTTACATCTATATTTAAGAGATATAATAGACCTATATTTTCTTATCCTTCTTATGAACTTAACCCCATGATCTAGAATCATTCCATGACACATCACTACTTAAGGTATTGAGCATATGAATTGCTACAATCATAAGCACATAAAATATTTCTTTCATATTTAACTCAGAATGTAGGACATGAAGGTCTTATCTAAGAAGCATGTAAATGTACTTGGTTTGATAAACATAAATACTCATGGGCATGAACCACTTACCTGCATTAGAGAAAATAGAATCTTCATCATGGATTCTGCTAAGCAGGTCTAAATCCTGAAAAGACACTTCCTATCATTGAAGCCCATTTGAATCAATATAATATTGCTCATAAATCCCACCACTACAATGTAATAATCTATGTAGTTAACTTCTATGGTTCATCTTGATGTATTCTCATATATACAAGTATTCTTCTAGAGTCACATGTATCCCTTAGTCACACCCTACATAATCTTATGGCATGTATAAAAGTATACCAAAAATATCACATAAGAACAATCTCATCTCTAAACCATCAATTCTCATTGCATCATACCTTTAAAACTTGTGGTGTAACACTTCCTTGAAGTTCAATGATGAGGTTCACATCTATCACATCAGTTTAACAAAGTATTAACATATATTCACATAATCAACTTATCTAACTTTTCCTCTAATTAAATTACCATATCCAGATCATTTGAGAGCCTAGAATCTACTTCAAGATGTTCTTCATCTCTCGATCTTTCCAAAGAGCCTTTACACACCCTATTCTGACAATCAGATCAACCTTTATGAATCCTCAAAGTTTATAACAAATTAAAATCGAATCATACTCATTACCTTATTTTCCTGCACATTTCAGCCTAATTGGGCCTCATGACCCAGCGGTCCAACAAGGAGGGACTCACCCTCTTCACTCGCAGGGGTGCGATTTAGGGGTCGTGCTTCCCCTGTTCTTCCACAGAAACATGACACCGCCACCTACTGCATTGTCTCCGGCGATTCTGACTGCCTGAGACCGATCCAACGACCCTAAGTGGACCACATTGCTGCTAATCCTCCTTTCTCTCTTCTCTCACCATCTAGGTTTCAAGAAAAACCCTAGATTTGGCACCGTCTCACCCAACTCTATCAAAAAGCAAGGCTTTTATATCCTCTATTCCCTTGAATCTTGGGCGAGACCCCAACTCTAAAATGATCTAATCGAACTCTGTAAATAAGGGTCGTGGCCTCCAGTCTGCGCTGACTGGGGTCGCCCCCCTTTTTTTATTTTCTTTTTCTTCTTCTTTTTTATAAAACTCCAAATATAAGAAGTATTTATACAGCCCACTCTACAACTCAGTTTGACTTCAGATTTTGGGGTAAATAATATATAATCATCAACTTCATATGAGAAAGATTTTAAGTAAAAACTAGTTGTACAAACACTCTAAGCATGTATTTTAATTAAAACATTATAATTACTAATTTAATTACCTAGGCCACTATATCCATCAAAATCATCTGAAATTTCTCCCATTGTCTTATATTCTAATTATTATTCTACTAAAAATATTTTGAGCATTCATTACGACCATGAAATACTTAATTCTCAATTTATACTCCAATGACCTATATGTAAAACTTAGTTGGTCCAATCATGATTGAATAAGGTTCTAGGGCCCCCGGCCCATTCCCTGATCTCTCAAAAGTCCAACATCTATTTTCGATTATAGAAGTAAGACATGAATCAATATTCACTCAACGGAAGATTTTATATGATACATTAGGTCACATTTCTTTACTTCCTTAATAATGAGACCTAAGTTGGTCTAGAGCTCAAACCAGTAACTCAAGTCTTCATATTTTATATATTCATCACATTATTGTTCACAAGAATAATTCATTCATATTCATCTACACCTGACTACAATCACATACATTTAAGCCATTATCTGTGTATTGGTTGACCAAATTACTTGTATTACAAATTTTGTGAGCTTAATTACATACCTAGCCATGGTTAGGTTCACTAGGTCCCTTGGCACACACTTACTAGAAAACTCCACATTAAAGACTTACAATATCTATGAAATTGAGGATGTTACAATGATGGCATCAAGGTTGTAAATTTATCCCGATTGAGTAAATCTACTCTATAGAGAAAAACATGTTGTCAACTAGGAGTCTTATATTGTGCCTATTAGTACGAAACACATAAACTTCTAGAATAACAGATGGTGGAGTAAGGTTATTATTCTAGAGAATGAGGCCATGAAAGATATTACCAATGACATAAAAGACCCATAGGCGAACATCAATGTAAACATTGAATTAATTTGGAAAACCAATTTTCTAAGAGAATGGACCGTTGAGGATCTTTTGAAAGCTATATAGAAAATTAAACATTTGTCGTGCAATCCTAATGATAATAATAGGTTTTAGTACTACACTAAAAATGACATATACATAGCCATGTTTTCCTACTCCATGGTTCATTTGATGAAATATATCAGGAGTGAGGGAGAGAGGAAGAGTAATTGGAAGGCTAGTTTCTCATATAAGGTGAATGTTTTTTTTTGGCCTCTATCATGTAATGCTATCCTTCACAATGAGAGATGTGTGGCTAGGAGTATAGTCACTAGTTGGTTGAAAGAGATGAGTGTATAGGAGTATAACCAATGGTTGGTTGAAAGAGGTGAAATACCTTAGGAAGAGACAAGCATACATGTGACGAAAGATTGTGTTATGCCCAAAAATCTAGAAATGAGTGTTTCAAGGTATGAATTGGAATGAGTAATGTGATTTGAATGAGTTCTATGAATGAAATTCAACATTCATGGAAGTGAACAATGTTGAACAACTTTAATGATATCCTATAGGCACATATGGAAGGCTACAAATGGGAACATATATGAGAATTATATCAAAACCTCTACTCATCAATTAAACTTCTTCTTCAAGGAGAGGACATCATGTTGCATGCTTAGTAAAAGAATAAACAACTGGACAAAATTTATAGGAACATGAAATGGGAGAAACCTAAAACTGGCTGCCTTGAGTTCAATAGTGATGCTTCCACATACAAGAAGAATTCAAAAAGTTGTTTTTGCTATTAGGAATGAAGGAAGAAACTATCAAGGAGGAAATAGAAACACTTCTACAACTGAAACCTATCTAGAGACTTAGATGATTCAAATTCACATGGGTTTAGACATTTCTACAATGGAATATTTAAAAAACGTTCTATGAAATTGAAAATCAAATGGAAGTTGATATGATACAGTGTTCACCTAATGGCAGCCCCTATTACGCATATTTGATCAGAAACATTTAGAGAAAGATGAATGAAGATTTGAATGTCATGATTGAATGAATAGAATGAAAAAATGTTATTGACGGTTTGGCAAAGTTCCACCTAAAAACTTTTAGTCATTATCTAGATGAGGAGACCACCTAAGGAGATCCACCATTATCTAGTTAATGGTAGATGTAAAAGGTAGTAGTACTACCACATTTCCTAATCTTATGAATTCTAATAATTTTCTTATTGTTTTGAGTTTTTTGAAAGAGAAGGGCCAGACGGTTAAAAAGCCTTCTCAATATCGATAAGTAAGAATGTGGAAAGTCTAAGATGGTCCCATTCCCCTTGCAAGCATGAGGTCCAATTAGTGTCACTTCATTATCAGTTGTGCATGCCAATAGTTAATGATCGAATATATAAAATTTGACCTTCACATCCATAGGTGCATGTCTCCCCACACCAATAGGATCATTTTACCTAACAAAATTTTTATCCCAAAGGCTTATCAAGATATTTGTGGCACATTGATGCTTAATTGCAGCATACCACTGATTTCTGATCTGGTGGAAGTCAGATAATACCTAAAATATAGTACAATGATGTGGAATAGTTAATACAATCACTTAAAAAGGAAACTAGCTGTTAGGATCCATACTTTAAAAAACCTACAACGTTAACCAACCAAAGGAATAGCATGATAGAATCTTGTGTAGGTACTGGTTCACCTACTACAGTTTACTGCAACTATGTCATCGTGGACATAATTATATACTACACTTGTTGTCTATGTTATACATAGTGAAGTAATCAATGTCCATACTAACGGCTAATCCAACAGTTTGTCATATGTGGAACGCTTCGTAGCCGACCACCGACTAATTTTTATCTTGGTGATCTCAACTTGTAGACTGCGTCATTCCATCAGCCAACTTCTTTCTGGCACGTATGTGTAGAATATGTATAAGAAGAAGACACGCCTAGCTAGATGCAAGATGATTGTGATAGTAGCGAGTGTCAAGGTTTATATAGGTTCAAAATTTTAGGTGACAATAACGGCTGAAGTTGGCATCATTTTTAGTGCCAAATGTAGTGACTACAACTCAGATGTGGTTCTTTATGGATCAAAACACTGATACAGATGGACGAGGCTCCTCCTTTTCAAAATTATGGATTATTGTTATAATGTATGTATTAGAAATATACTAGCATACTTAGAAGGTAACTTCTATAAAGTAGACAGATTAATCAAATAAGAGTGTCAAGACAGTGCAAACCTATGAATCTCAGCAACAATGCTCACACCATTTCCCATCTGTGTTATGCAGAGGATCTTATTTTGTTCGCTCAAGCAACCATAAGGTTATTAAGGAGTGTTTTTAGATCTTTAAAGAATCTATATGGAAGGTTCTTTCTGTTGCCAAAACAAGGGTGTTCTTTTAAACTATTTCACATAAGTTTATTAGTAGCATGATTTTTGCAGTGTTCCTAATTTTGTGCAAACATGTGACCTGGGGAAATATTTGGGGTTCATCCATCATCGACTCAAGCAGTGGTGGGATTTGACATGAAATCTTAGGGGGGGAGAGCAATAATTTTTTCTATATAATTAAAATTTAATTAAGATTTTCTTATTTATATGTTTGATTTCTATAATTTTTTTCATACAAACGGGACTAGTGACTTGGCTTGTTGTTTTTTTTAGTTCGATCTTAGTGTAATTTTTATTTAATTTAAAATTAAGATCAACTGTAATTTTATTTGAAAAACTAACATAGTATTCTAATATTAGCATACATGTTCTTTTACTTTTACAATATGATATTCGTTTATTTATATAAATGAAGTGATAGGTGACCATGTTATTTTTAAAGTTCGGACCAATGTTTCATTAAAAAAAGGAACAACGATAATATTAACAAGTAATTGATTATCCTTTTTATTATGGACTTTTGTCATAATATTTGACTATTATGTAGTTAGTAGTAAGTTGAAGCATTTTAAAAATAGACCAGCCAATGCTAAATAATATAATAATGTTTAAAGATATATGCAAATAAGAAATCATAATTATATTTATAACTGCTTGAAAGTCACTAAATTGGTACCGTAGAAGGGTAATGATGGGGATGGGAGAAGAAGAGAAAAAATTACATTTTGATTAGACAAGCTGATAGGTAAGAGAAAGATTAGATAGAAAAGAACAAGAAAATTCTTATGTATCTTCTACGACATCATTTTCTCTCAACTTAGAGTAAAGACAAATAAAAGAAAAAGAAATTGATAGGAGAAATATCATTAATGAAAAAAAAAATCTTAAATGGAAAATATGGGGGAAGACTTGAGAGTGAAAATAATGTATGAATAATGATTTCAAGTAATTTTGTTAGAAAAACCTTTAAAGAGAAATAAAATATATAATTGTATTTGTAGAAAACATAGTTACATTTGATGTGAACATGGAGGAAAATATAAGTCATTTATTAAAAAATTGGTGATAACTTGGAAATATAAATCAAAATATAGAGGCAACACATAATACTTTGTTAGAATTTAAGTCAAAAATATTTAATATCAAAAGAAATATATTTGTATGATTGATTATAAAATTTAACTCTTATTTGAACAACTACTCTTTATAATTATATATAATTATGTCATCTTCAATATTTTGGGATAGGGAATGACATAATATATCGTAATACTATCTTAAAAGTCAATTATTATATCAAAGTATAAAATATTTTTCAAATATTCTTTGGGGGTGTGGCCCATCCCAGCCGTAATGAAGATTTGCCTCTACACTCAAGGGTCAAGAAGAGAACCACTCATGATGTTCTCGATAAGATGGCATCCTGGATCAGTGTGTAATCGACCAAATGTCTCTCTATAGAAGGTTGTCCTTGCATGGCAAATGCCACACTTAATGCCTTATGTATGTTCTATAGACTTCTATTCTAACCCCTAAGCATAAGTTACTGTATTAATTTCTCTATAAGAAGGTTTCAGTGGGGCCACAATAATATGGTCCAATCCATGTCCTTTGATTCATGGAATAAAATGACTAGCAATAAAGAAAATGGAGGCCTGGATATCAAATCTATTAGAGAAATGGAACAATTCTCTTATCCTAAAGAATGCTTGGGTGATTAGCATAAAAAGAAAGAGTTATTGGTGTCAAGGTATTAAGAAAAAGAGTACGAGGTGTATGATGGTGTCAAGGTTGCAAATTTATCCTGATTGAGTAAATCTACTCTATAGAGAAAAAGTGTTATCAACTAGGAGTCTTATCGTGTGCCTATTAGTAGGAAACACATAAACTTCTAGAATGAAAATGGTGGAGTAAGGTTATTATTCTAGAAAATGAGGCCCTAAATTATATTACAAATGACATAAACAACCTATAGGAGAACATAAGGGTGAACATTGAATTCATTTAGAAAACTATTTTTCTTAGAGAATGGACCGTTGAGGATCTCGTGAAAGCTATATAGAAAATTAAACAATTTTCATTAAATCCTAATGACAATAAAAGGTTTTAGGACTACACTAAAAATGGCATCTACAAAGCCATGTATGCCTACTCCATGCTTTGTTTGACGAAATATAACAGGAGTGAGGGAGAGAGGAAGAGTATTTGGAAGGCTAGTTTCTCATCTAAGGTGAATGTTTTTGTTTGGCCTCTATCACGTAATGCTATCCTTCAGAATAAGAGATGAGTGGCTAGGAGTATAGTCACTGGTTGGCTGAAAGAGATGAGTGTCTTGGAGTATAACAATTGGTTGTTTGAAATAGATGAAATAACGAGGAAGAGGCTAGCATACATGTGACCAAAGATTATGTTATGCACACAAATATAGAGATGAGTGTTTCAAGGTCTAAATTGAAATGAGTAATGTGATTTGAATGAGTTCTATGAATGAAATCCAACACTCGTGGAAGTGAACAATGTTGATCAACCTTAATGATATCTTATTGGCACACATGGAAGGCTACAAATGGACACATATATGAGAATTATATCTAAACCTCTACTCATCAATTAAACGACTTCTTCAAGGAGTGGACATAATGTTGCATGCTAGCAAAAGAATAAACAATTGGACAAAATTTATAGGAACATGAAAAGGGAGAAACCTAAAATTTGTTGCCTCGAGTTGAATAGTGATGCTTCCACTTACAAGAAGAATTGAAAAAGTTGGTGTTGCTATTAGGAATGAGGGAAGAAGCTATCAAGGAGGACATAGAAACACTTATACAACTAGAAACTCTCTAGAGACTCAGATGATTCAAATTCACATGGGTTTAGATGTTTCTACAATGGAATATTTTAAAAAAAGTTCTATGAAACTGACAATCAAATGGAAGTTGATATGATACAACATTCACCTATTGCTAGCTCCTATTATGCATATTTGATCAGAAACATTTAGAGAAAGATGAATGAAGATTTCAATGTCAAGATTGAATGTATAGAATGTAAAATTGTTATTGACGTTTGGCAAAGTTTCACCTAAAAACTTTTAGTCACTATCTAGCTTTGGAGATCACCTGAGGAGATCCACCATTATCTAGTTAATGGTAGTTGTAAAGGTAGTAGTACTACCACATTTCCTAATCTATGAATTTTAATAATTTTCTTATCATTTTGAGTTTTTTTTGCAAGAGAAGGGTCAGACGGTTAAAAAGCCTTCTCACTATCGATAAGTAAGAATGTGGAAAGTCTAAGAGTATCTCATTCCCCTTGTAGGAATGAGGTCTAATTAGTGTCACTTCATTATTAGTTGTGCATGCCAATATTTAGTAATCGAATATATAAAATTTGAACTTCACATACCTAGGTGCATGTCTCCCCACACCAATAGGGTCATTTTAACTAACAAAAATTTTAGCCCAAAATCTTATCAAGATAATTGTGCCACACTGATGCTTAATTGCAGCATACCAAAAAAGTTAGTTATGCACACTCTTATTCCAGAATCACAAACACGAGATTGAGGTGTATCAAGTTTCAATTTTGGTTCGAATTTGTATGGAGAATGATGTGTGTGGTTATTAATTCCATCATTAGTTACTTCTAATTACAAAGGGTTAGTACTAAAACTCAGTAAGTGCAAATTAGACTAAGAGCTAGTTTGGTTAGGAGTATTCAGATGTAATTGTGTGAGTTTGAAATTCAAAATATTACATCAAGCATGCACTTTGTCATCTGAATATACCCTATAAAACATGACCTAACGAGAAAGAAGCAATTGAAGTAACCTGAATTATAAGTAATTCAAACTAATAATAACTAGAATTAACCAAGAAATTGCACTTAGCTAGGCTGACCTATATTTAAATATCTTGTGTATAGCACTTAACAAAAATAAGAACCAGGTTCATGTAAAAAATATCATGAACCCTTATAAAGATCAAACTTGATTGAAAAGTCTAGGGTAAAGGATGGCGAGAAGAGGGGTAGCACACAACATTGGGAGAACCCTAGTCGGGGATGGTATCAGGTCAGTGGGAGGAAGCAGATGTGGTAGGGGAGGATGGGGAGGTGTTCAAGGTAACATACAATCCAGTGGACAGTTGGCCATATATTAGGAATGGATTGAGTATGTGTATCGACGAGGGGGACTGTAGTTGTCTGATAGAGGTATGATAGGAGGAAGATCTTTGTTGAGGGTGGTGACCCTGGTGAGTATCTTGGTCTTTGAGAACACAAGTCCATATTTCCCATTATTGAACACTGAGAACATACAAGAGGAAGAAGGGAGAAATGAACAACAATGGTAGATATCATCTAAAAATGCATTGGAGGGAACAACATTGCAAGATTCCAACTTTATCCCAGATGAGCCACTGGAAGTTGTAAATCTGGTATATGTGGTTTTGGACTATGAAAAGGGGTTCTAGAGATATTCATAACCTACAAGGGTTCCATGTTCCTAGAAAAGCCATTCGATATGTTGTGATGGTGAAAGTCGTAGGGAGGAACATAGGACTTGTCATATTGAGTAATCAACTGTTACTATTGTTGCATCCAGTAGAGTGTTTCAACATGTATGAAGTGAGCATGGACATTATATCATTCATTTGTCTAGAAAAAGGGACTATCTTATAGAAATAAGGATATGTCCTTGGTCAGTGTTTTGGGCATGTCTAGTGATGTGGCAATATAATGATGGTTTCCAGTCGGCAAACGAGGCCTTGTTGAAGATCATGATGTTGGATAGGGTATTGGACATTCTGATACACTTTATAATGATGTGATATACCAAAGGATTGGGTAGTTCTTCAAAAAGTTGATCAAGGTAGATGACCACATTGTGAATTTCTCATTTATCAAGTCTATGAGGTTCGACACAAGGTGCCTGCCAAACTAGTTGTGGTGACCAATGGCTTCAAGTACAAGGTGTAACACAAGACTCTCTCGAATATGTGTGTATAGTGTAAAAAATTGGGTAAGAGGTGGAGGAATGTCTAATGAAGGAAGGGTATACTATGAAAAAGGAGATAATGGAGGTGCCAGAGAACAAAGAAGAAGGCATAAATTGATCGAAGGAAAATAGGAGGAAAACCTACTCTGGGAAGAATATCTGGACAAGCATATAGCAGAAGGAAAACAAAGGACACTCTAAGGTGCATATACAAATAGTACAACTACCACTTATAAATTTGAGACAATAATAAGGAGAAAGTGGATGACAAAGTGTAGGTGGTTGAGTCAGAAGGAAACCTTACAACTATCATCAAGGAGACAAGTGGCACACCAAGGCAAAGGACTAAACACAAGAAGAGGACCTTGACACATATGGGGCCTAGTGAAGAAACTATCAAGGACATTAATAAGAAGACTAGAGAGGGGGAATAGGAGAATGGTAGAAAAGTTGGCCACAAACTATTCAACAAATGGTGCCCACATACTAACTAGCCCAGAGGGTGATATGGTGATCCTTGTAAGCCAACCATAGGAACAACATGTGGATAATGGAGGATAGGGAGGAAGGCACACCATGCAAGAAGGAAAACCACATGCAACAAGGTGGGAGGTGACAAGTGGTGAGGGTAGTAATGGGATAATGAAACATCAATAACTATAGATACAAAGTCAAATAAGAAGATTGGAGGAGAACTTACAGGAGGACATTAGGGACTCAGGGTGCTAAATCCTTATTTCCTATACCTTCTATTCTTTGTGATATATAACATAATCTACTAGAATCTAAAGGGAATTGGGAATAAATTCACCTGATGTACCCTAAAAGACATAGTCCCTAGGCATAAACCCAAGTATTTTATGGGTTGGAGCCTCAAATTTTGAGGGAGAATACTTAAACCTCACGGTTACACCTCTTCGCACTAGGTGAAATCTTGGGATTTCTCAGGGGGTATATGACTGATATGGAGGATTGGGGACTATTCAGTGGAGGTCCTACATAGTCATCGAGAGTATATTTATTATAGGGTGTATTTGAAACTTTTCATGCATTCTATGCCATCCTAACCATACCATTAGGAAGTTTGTATATAATCACATCTGGGGAGGAGGTAAATCCACTAGTGAGGATTGGTTAGCATTGGAACATTTTAATGTGATGTTGGACCCTTCTAAGAAATGTGGAGGAGGGCATTTCTTTCTTTTAAATAGTACAATTTTCCAAGAGATGCATACTGGGGTAGGACTCACAGGCTTGAGTGATTTAGGACCATGATATGCCTAAAAGGATGTTGGAGAGTTTGGATGGGATAATGACCAACAAACAAAGGATTTGTCACAGTGTTGGTTGTAATGTTTGAAATATGTCATTCATATATTCTAACAATAATGTTGTTATGATATGGGAGATGTAATCCAAGAAGTTGAACCATGTGTTTAGAACTAAAGTTGAACGAAATCAATCCATGGAGTACAAGGAGCTACTCAAACAATATTGAAAAATGAATTTAAATTTCACTAAGATGATAGGGGCAGTTCATAGAACCATTGCTTGATAATGGGGAATAAATGATAATAAATACTAAAGGATAAGAAAAACATTATTGAGAGGCATCAAATTTCTATAAGTGGTTCTAGAAACTAACTACAAGATTGAGTTGGACATGGAGTGTGAGAGAATGAAGACTAAGTAGTAAAACCTTCTTATCTAGGAGGAGAAGTTGAGGAAAAAGAGTCAAATTGAATGGCTCTGCAATGGGGATTGACATATGTGATATTTTCATGACATCATGAAGAGATTAAGATGTAAAAACATTGTCAGTAATTTGAAGGATGAATACAATGGATTTGTTTCAAATGAGGTGTAGCTAAAGATCATTGTCAAACCCTTCTTCAAGGAGTTGTTCACTGTAGTTTCCCTTCCTAATCTAGTGTAGCTAAAGATCATTGTCCAACCATGCTCCTTTCAAGACCTGATGAAACAAAGTGAGACCTGATTGATTGACAAATGTTGAAGGAAGAAATCCTCGTGACCTTCAATTAAATGGGAAGATACAAAGAATGTGGTTCAGTTGACACAAATCTAGGTTTCATCCAGGATCAATGGGAGATAGTGACATTATATGTGATTAAAAATGTGAGGAGGGTTATTGCAAATGAACCCATATAGCTAGGCATTTGCAATTCAGTGATATCTCTTTTTCCCAAGGAGAGGAACCCTACAAAGTTCTAATAATTTCATGTGATTTTGTTGAACAACACGATCCTGGAACTAACCTCTAGGATTGTGGTGTAGAGGGTGAAGAAGATAATGGGAAGTTGGGTGTCACCGACACAAAGAAACTTCTTGTCGATAAGGAACATCATGGACAATGTGTTGGTATGTGTGCACAAAGAGCCAATCATATGATGATTGTAATGTGGCATCATATACTTGATTTGATAATAATAAAGGTAATTTTGTCTATTATGTTAGTGTAACATCCCAAGGTTTGAGGCCTTAGATAAAATGATCTTATAAGAAATGATTGGACTACCCATATCACCAAGGTGCACCTCCTTTTTCGGAAGCCCATCACCAAGAACTCCATATTTAAGTGTGCTTGTCGTGGAGTAGTACTAGGATGGGTGACCGGTCAGGAAGTTGATCTTGGCTTGTGTGTGAGTGTGGACAAACCGCCTTGTTAAGGCTAGTCATGGTTTGTGAGGGCCAATCGTCATTCCTGAAACACCATTAGAGCTTAGGGCAGTGGGCCCGAGTGTTTACAAATGGTATCAGAGCCAAAACCCCTATAGTATGTGGGGACCAGATGGGAATGGCATGCTAGTCTTTGATCCGTGCGGTCTAGGCATGTTGGAAAGGGTTGTCCATGGTGATGTAACTGCCCTTACACTGATATTCTGTGATCGAGAGCTGGGTGTCGATGAGCCATTCTGGTTTTGCACTGAAATGGGGTGATATTGTGAGGCAATATAGTTGAGCCTTGGTGAGGATGTCAAGAGTCTATGTGGTAAAGATTGTAACATCCCAAGATTTGAGGTCTCGGATAAAATGATCTTATGAGGAATGATTGGACTACCCATATCACCAAGGTGCACCACCTTTTCAGGAAGCCCATCACTAAGAACTCCATAGTTAAGCGTGCTTGGCTTGGAGTAGTACTAGGATGGGTGACCAGTCGAGAAGTTGATCCTGGCTTGCACGTGAGTGTGGACAAAGTGCCTTGTTAAGGGTAGTGGTGGTCTGTGGGGCCAGTCGTCATTCATGAAACTCCACTAGAGCCTAGGGCAGTGGACCCTGGTGTTTACAGTTTGTCTCAATCATGAGACGATGACATAAAAATCATAGATGTATAAGGAATGATTTTACTCGATGAAATATGTCTTTAGGTTGAGCACATGAATAATGAGATCATATGTATGATAAGAGTACATACATTCTTGTTATGTCCCGAGTCAAATAAAACTATGGAAGGAAAAGAGACAACAATAATACATAAGACTAGAGTGTGTGTTGATTGATGACTGAGTCTCATTAGTCATGATATATGATATCAAGTCAAGGACACAAGTAATTGTTAGAGAAAAGTGTATTATGCAGACCCACCTTGAGAGTGGTACATGGAGACCATAGAATGGTAGTCAGAATTAGCTCTCATAGTGATGGTGGTGATTGTGGTTCTTGGACTTGAAGTCACTACACTCATCATATTATGACATCACCTAATGTGACCTTGAATAAGCATTGATCTAAAGGTGATGCTCAGGTACATTGTCACACATGGGTATTAAATCTTAGTGATGTAGATGGGATTGTCCCTCCTATAGGAGATTGGTATCCTAGATACTTGATAAGAGAGACTGAGAAATGTATGCCCATACTCATGTGACTCAATATGTGATGTGTGAGACCACATGCATCTCAACCTATCTTCTCTAATTCAAGGAACAAGGATTGAATGTTAAGTGGATGATGATTCCTTACCTCAGGTTCAATCTGCGTATAAGAGACAAAGGAACTATACGATCACGATAACATTGATCACAGATTGTAGGTTGAAGTATTTCTCCAACTTTTCAAATTACTTTGGTAGAAATGTTGTGTTCCTAGATACCTCTCATTGATTCTGATGTCGTAAATCAGCTATGGAAATTCACTGCCAACATAAATTGGGACCTATAGGGTCGTATGCATAGGATGCACATGGAATAGGAATTTATTCATGAATGATGTTTAACTTTCTTACTAATGTGTTAGGTATTCAGTTAAACAACAATGGTTGGAATTGACTGATTGGACTATGAACCTACCAATTCAAGTGTTAAAATGATTGATTCAAGAGTCGGGTCAATTTGAACTAGTATTGGTAGTCAGAACTCTAAAATCACTGGTTGAGCAAGTGAACTGATCGGCTCAGATCTATGAACCAACTGATTCAGTTTGTGGACTGGCCATTTGGTTGATCAATATGATTGGATCAAGGTTTGATGCTAACGTCATGTTGTGCATTAATAGAATATTAATTGCCAATATAATTTCTTGGGAAACCTAGTGAAATGAGTGGTTCAAGGTTGAATAGATTAACTCACATGTGATCCGACTAGTTCATTAATGAACCAACTTGTTCAACGTCACATGTTTTATAAATTCATAAAAATCCATCTCGTCAACTCTCTCTTAGTCTGGAAGTCCTGAACCTGAACCTCCTATAAATAGAGGGGTAGTGGAGGTCATCGAGAGACACAACAATAAGATCTGACAATGGTTATCTTCTCACAGTTGTGGTAACATGAGTACCTAATCAATCCCTACCCGCTAAAGGGAAGGATAGAAAGGGAGAGATAATTTGGAGAGCAAGTCATCACTAGCACGCTGACTAGAAGGGAAAACTCCTTATCTGTTCATTTAGAATGACAAGAGTTCCTAATGATCCACATAGACAAATACATTGGTGAGGAAGACTTTGCCACACGCTAGGAGGACACAGTTAACCGCCGTATTTGGTGATCAACCAAGAGGCTGCTGCCAGTGGCCTTCCATGTGGGACTTGAGAAAAAAGTATGTTGCAACAAGCATTGTCACTAAACTTTCTCCAGGACCATGTGTTTGACTTGCAAACCCTCCTTCCCATTACATAGTTGTTGACGTGATTTGATGTTTAAGGGGAACACAACAACATATTTTTTTGTTTCCTCTGTCATATCTGAGCCATATTTCTCGATAGTGGTATCTGAGCACGTCAATTTACTATATTTTAGGATTTAATTGATATGGTCAGATTTTTTATTTGATCATTGCATAATATTGGAATATTTAAAATGATAATGCATATCAAATTAAATACCGCATACAATCCCAACTAATATATTTATGATATGATATATATGCAATTTACATGTGTCACTCTAAAATTTGTTTTGATGGTGGATGTTAGCATGGTTATCATCAATAAACCCCTAGATCTTTATGTGATTGGTTTAATGGTTGTTATTCCTATTTATATCTCAGTTTGCAAACTTGGCTTCTTTCTCCTTTTCCATATGTAAAAGTATTAATTTTTTCCTTCCTATTCTCCCCTCGAATGTAACTCAATGTTTACTTATCACCATGTAATATGATAAATGGAATTAGGATAGTTTTAATTCTTGCTATGGAAAAGAAGACATTATGCACCAGACAAGCTGCCCGTTTCAGAAGATAAAGTGATCGACTGTAGGACTAAGGAGGCCAGGCGATAGGAGGAGTCAACTGATCGGCTGGTGGCCCAACTGATCATCTAGAGGTGTCTTGAAGATGATTGGACCGAAGAACAGACAATCGATCTGAGAAACCAACTAAATGACCAGGAGGTGAGCATCGGTTCAAGAGTTGAATGAATTGACCCATACTGAATCAATCACGTATCTTCATCAAAAATAGGTTGCTACATGTGATGTGGACCTTAGGTGGTAGTAGTTCCTTATGGCTCTAAGGATTTACGATAGTATGGACATAACCATCACTCGTCATTTATAATTGTATATGTTTTCTGTGCCTATAGCATGTATATGATACGTACTATAAGTATGTGGTGATTGGATATGTATATGTATTTATATAAATTTAAAAGCCCTCAATCAAATATATTTAGTCTTAGACACTTTCCATAAACAACACACATGAAAACTTTATTGACTAAGCATAGGTTACACCCAAGCATGGTTAGTTGTCCATCTCCTGGAAGTGTGATGGTAGTTATGTCGGCCTTCCAAAGTAGGGCACATTACTATTGTGTTGGATTTTGGGTCAGACTTAAATATGTGATCTTAGTGAGATTAAGTACCTATAACCATGAAGATGAATATGGCAAAGAGTTGCATCTACCATATATCCAATAATTGCATGAGATGCAATTGGTAAAAGTTGCCTACCTTAATGATTGATTATGGACAATGGCATTGACCAAGTAATAACTCAATTGTTTTGGGTCTTGGCTCACTAAAAGTTCATACACTACAATCTTACAAATGAAAATGGGCTATCAATTTGAACAAAATAGTGGGAGCCATAATTAATTAAAAGTCTAATTAATATCATCAAACTTATTAAATCAAATTAATAAAAAATGTTTTGATAGTTGTAAATTTCTTTTGTAGAATCTAACGGCAAACATAAACACATTTGATTTATGATTGGTCCTTGATAAGGATAAGCTGAACGAGAATAACTTCAATGACTAGTTCAAGATATTGAGAATAATTATCACTCAAGAGGGCAAGATCTATGTCCTTAAAACACTAGAGGCAGATGAATCTGCTCCAGCTGAGCCTAAGGCTGACAAGGATGCTTATGAAAAGCATTACAAAGATGCCGTAGATGTCATGTTCCTGATGATGTGTTTAATGAACTATGAGTTACAAATATGTCATAAGAACATGAATGTTATTGATATGGTAACACATTTTAAGAACATGTATCAAGATCAGGCAAGGAAAGAGAGATATGATGTCTCCAAGGTGTTGTTCAAGTGAAACATGGTAGAAGGAGATCCAATAGATCCCCATGTGCTCAGGTTTATTTGGTTTATAGAGAACCTTTCTAGATTTGGATTTCCCTTGGGTCAAGGGTTGGCAACATATGTGATTATTTAGTCACTGCTATAGTCATACAACCAGTTTGTCATGAACTACAACATGAATGATTTTGACACACCATTTTTAGAATTACTTGGCATGTTGAGAATAGCTGACACACTACGATGAAGAAAAACAAGAAGAAATTTGTGGTGATGATTAGTAGAGGCAAAGGGAAGTCCATAGGAAAAGGAAAAGCTAAGAAGAGTTGTAAATCTAGATAGAAGTCTAAGTCTTCTTCACTGAAAGTAAAGGTGTTACTAACGGAGGAATTTGTCACTATTGTTGCCAGCCTGGACACTCAAAGAGAATTTCCCCTCTGTACTTGGAGGAACTAAGGAAGAATAATGAGAAGATAGAGATCTCAATTGTAGGACCCAAGAAGAAGTAAGCTAGAATTGTGCAAAGCAAGAGTTCCTACCTTTCATTGAACTAATCCTAGAGAGCATGTAATAAGAATAGTGAATTGCTATTATGTACCTACAATTTATAAAAAACATCATGAATCTTGTATGGACAAGTATATTATGATATATTTGATTTCAAAAGATAAGATCGTTTATGGAATTGGTTATTTTGTCTCATAGTTCTATAGACGGTTATACATACTGAATGACTCGATGACTCAAACAATGAATACCTATAGCCTTTTCATCTAGAGCACATAATGAGAAATGCATTTATAGAATCCATATTGATGGTTATCTAGGCTTTTTTGGTTATTGAAATAGTAGAGATATACAAGTCTTATTATCGAGCGATATCACAAAATCACTATTCACTAGATGTAGTGGGGAAGTCAGTATTCTATTAGGTCTCATACATATTGATGTGGTTAGGCATTTTGATTTCATGCTAGAGGTAGTTACTAGTACCTAATTATATTTACTGATAATCTCAATAGATATGATAGATTGTATCAAATGAAATACAAGTCTAAATTTCTTGAAGTATTCAAGGATATCATGAATGAAGTACATAGCCCACTTGGTAAAAGTATTAAGATACTTCAATATGGTTAATGTTGAAACATTTTAAACTAACAATTTGAGGACCTTCTAGAAAGATTGTTATAGTGTATCACAATGAACTCCACCTAAAACATAATGATGTATCAGAAAGAAGGTTTCACACATTGTTAAGTTATGGTGTGATTATCAATAAAGAGAGTTAATCTTACAATTTCCTTTCTGGGCACATGTTTATAGTAAACAATATACCGTCTAAAATGGTTTGAAAGACACCATAGGAGATATGGCATTGGATGTGTTCTGATATGTCACAATGAAAAACATGATTGTCATCTTGTACAAGAAAATTGTTTCTAGAAAATCTTTGTCCATAAATGTTATTTTGTTTAAAACTACTTTTATATTACAATCCAACAACAAAATAGTTTGTTGCCAGGATGGCTATTTGCTATAGGAATTTATTCCTAGGGAAATAGTGACAGAATAGAAGAACTTGAGAAGTTCAAGACCAACAAGAAAACATTGAACCTAAAGTGGTACAGTAGGAATAAGTAAAATCACAAATTGTTGTGGAATCTCAAGTTCCTTATGTAACACAAAAGTCGTACATCTAGTAGAAAATGACTTGCATTTGAAATATTATGATATATTACAACTTATAAAGGAGGTAAGAGACCAAACTAAATCACACATCCAAAATGGAGTGTATCTACAGTAGTCAGACTCTTGAATTTCTAATTTGACACTCAGGCCCCCGTAACTATTATATGGGGTCCGACGTAGTAGATCAAGATCGAACCACATGGGACAAGGTTGGTAAGTGATAAGACCATGAAGCCTGAGACTCATATACACCAAATAAAAGGTATATCATGATGGGGTTCTCTAAGGAATGATGATACTTTAAACAAAGCGATAAAAAAGGCAAAAGTAAGAAAATAAAATAAGAGAATAAAGTCAAACAAGGAATTTGTAACAAAAGTATGGAAGGGAAATTGGATCGAGTTTCACCTACTATGATCTCTCACCAACTTGCAATACTCACACCCCTTTTGTATTCCCTTATCAAGATTACAAGAAATCATTATATATTTATATTCCCTCCTTTCTTGAGCTTAGGATAGATCTAGACTATGAGGTTGCCTCCCTCTCAAAATGACAAACAAAAAACCACAAAGAAAACCATATGATCATTGGCATTAATATTCCAATATTTTTATACATTCGTACTACTCCATAACACTTAGATAAGGTTGGTTCTACTCTTTCGAGGAACTAACGATCAAACATCATGAGATAGTAGCTAAGCATACAAGTGAAGTATTAAAGAACAAGAGTATGGTGATAAACGTCACTAAGGATATATATATTCAAAAGGGTGCAAGCATATGCATGTTGAGAGGACCTTAGTGGCTACTCCCAACCCAAGTTAGGTTTTTAGCCACTCTTTCTCATAAGTGGCATTTTGGGTTTACAAATGTGTGGATACATCAAGAATAACAATGTGAGGAAGAGATACAATGTGGGGAAGATAATAGATCTGGAGAGAGAAGGAGGTGATACACCTACGATACTCCTTCACATCTAGATCTAGTGTGGTCATGGGAGATGACAACTCCTTCTTTTAAAGAAGATGATGGTAGACTTCTCTCTCCTCAAACTTTCATCTTTGTAGATCCAAGGCCTCAGGAGATTGGCAAAGATGACTCTGGAGTCTGGTAGTACTTTGTGGCTCTTAATGATTTGATCCCGTGGTGTGTGGAGTCGGAGGACTATTTATAGGCGTTGCCCACTGACTTAGCTCTTAGTCATGGTTGTGAAAATTGTCACGGTCATGATGGTAAGGCATCGCTATGGCCAGACTTCTTTTGAGGTTGTCATGTGTCCGCTGTCGCAATTTTTCCTTGTTTCCAGCCATGACAAATATCATGTTTGAGGCATGCTCCCTTTGTGAATCTTGGTATCATGGTCGCGCTGCATCGTTTTGGTTATGATAGGTATCGCAGTCGAGGTATGATGCCTCCAATCACTAGATCGGTCATGGTCATGACGTTCACAGGCTGTGCAATTGCATTCATGGCGTGTTATGAGCCTGCATTGAGCGGGAAAGGTATGAATTCAAATTTTTTCCCTTAGATACTCATACGAACAAAAAAAATCCAAAAAAGATATGCTAGAATTGGATAAAACATATGTAAAAAGTTCACAAAATGAGATGTATCAGTGAATTGGTCATAATATGATAAGACAACAACCTATGTAGAAGTTGTTGGGGATCCAAAATATGAGAAATGGCTTGAGGTCATGAGATCCAAGATGCAATCCATGTACATCAACAAGGTATGACCTTGGTGGAACCACATGAAGGGGTAAAACCCATAGGGTTCAATTGGGTCTTCAAGAAGATGACTGACATGGATGGTAGCATACAAACCTATAAGAAAAGATTGGTTGCAAAGGGTTTCAATCCATTTCAAGGTGTTGAACATGATGAAATTGCTTCACCAATTTACATGGTTAAATTCATCAGGATCATGCTTGCTATTGTAGTTTATTATGACTATGATATTTTTCATATGGATATTAAAATTGTATTCCTTAATAGGAATAACAATGAGGATGTGTGTGTGATAAAACCTAAAGGTTTTATAAATCCAGTTATTACAAATAAAATCTATAATCTATGAAGGTCAATCTATAGATTGAAGAAAGCATCTCAAAGATGAAAGCTTTAACTTGCCAAGATAGTCAAAGAGTTTGACTTAAATTAGAATGAAGATGAAATATGTGATTACAAAAGTTTAGTGGGTGCATGTTTATATTCCACATAATGATGGGGAATAACATCCTTATACTGCAAATGTTAAAAATTGGTAAGGAAAGAACCTTCTATATGAAGAGTTTAGGCGAAGCATCCTATATGATAGAAATTGGATGTATAGAAATAGATCTGGAAATCTTGTTGACCAAAGAACAAGAACACATATTGGAAAGAATCTAAAGGGGTTCAACATCCAAGACTCAATGAAAGAAAATATGTCAATGTTCCAGGAGATTAGTCTCTCAAGAGCACAATGTTTGAGTTCTTGTGAACAATGGTAAAACATGAGAAACATTACATACACATTCACAATTGGATATATAATATATGATGTTATTACTCTTCTTGTTGTGTCCTATGTATTGGACATGATGAGTGAATATATGTAGATCCTAATTAAATTCACTGGAATGCCATAAAAAATATCCTTAAGTACTTGATAAGCTCTAATAGGATCTATTCCTTAGTTACAGTAATAAGGAAAGGTTGCGTGTAAAATCTTACACCCAACTCTTTCTTACATACTTGAGAAGCACTAAAAGGATCCATTCCTTAGTTAAGGCAATATGGAAGAGTTGGTTGTAAAAGTTACACCAATGCAAGCTTCTAAAATGAAAAAGAAGTTTAACAATCACAATCTAAATTTGTGTTTGACCATAAAATAAGAATTGTAAGCTGGAAAAGTTCTGAGCAAGTGACAATTGTTTAAATTCTACATTAGAAGTTGAGTATCTTGGTGTTACGAACATAGAGAGGATACTGTATGGATCAATAAGTTCATTTGGATAGACTTATGAGAGGTTCCAAACACTAATGACACAGTAGAAATGATGTGACAATAATGGATCTACTAGATAGGAAAGGAATCTTAGTAAGTATACTATGATACTTTCATCTCATACTAGAAGTCATATAGCAAGAAGAAGTGAAACTTGCAAGATATGAATTAGAAGCAAACATTGCTAACCGCTATAAAAGTGCTTGCACACTAGAAACATGATGGGCATGTTAAGATGACTTGGAATAAGATTCATGGGTGATTGGCTCTAAGTGAAAGTGGAAGTCTGTTGGTATGTATGCCAAGAAAACCAATCATATGATGATTGTAATGGGGAATCATATACTTTATTTCATTATGATAAAGGTAATTTTATCTATTATGTTTGTCTCAATCATGAGATGATTACATAGACATGGTATATGTCTAATGAATTATGTTACATCGATGACATATGTCATGAAGTTGAGGACCTAGACAATGAGATCATATGCATGATAAAAGTAAAAAAATTCTTATTATGTCCCTAGTTGGATATTACTGTGGAAGGAAAAATAGGCAACGGTAACACATAAGACTATAGTGTTTTTTGACTAATGATAGAGTCCCATTAGTCATGATATATGATATCAAGTAAAACACACAGGTACATGTTAGAGAATAGTGTATCAGACAGACTCACCTTGAGAGTGATATATCGAGCCAATAGAATGGTAATCAAAATGAACTCTCATAGTGATCGTGGTGATTGTGGTTTGTAGACTTAAAGTGATACACTCATTGTATGTCGTTTGATGTATTATGACATCATTCAACATGACCTTAAATAATGGTTTATATAAAGGTGATGCTCAGGTGCATTGTAGACATGAAAATTGAGTGTAAGTGATGTAGATGGGATGTGTCCATCCTATAGGAGATTGATATCAAAGGCACTTGATAAGAAAGACTGAGAAATGTATGTCCAGACTCATGTGACTCAATATGTGATATGTGAGATCATAGGAATCTCAGTCGTTCTACTCCAGTTCAAGAAACAAGGATTGAACATTGAATGGATGAATATTCCATGCCTTGAGTTCATTCTAGGTGTCAAAGACAAAGGAAACATACGACCATTGTAACATTGATCATGCATTTGTAGGTTGAATTTTTTCTCCAACTTTCCAAATTACTTGGATAGAAATGATGTGTTGCTAGATGTCGCTCATTTCTTGTAAATTGTTATCTCTTCATCTCACGCTCAGACTAGAAGTCCTGACCCTGACCGACCTATAAATAGAGGGCTAGTGGAGGCCTTCTATAGACACAACAATAATCTCTGACAATTGTTGTCTTCTCAGAGTTGTGGTAACGTGAGAACCTCAGTAGGTCCTACCCCTCTAAGGGAGGGATAGCAAGGGAGAGAAAATTGGGAGAGAAAGTCGGCACTAATAGGATGACTAGAAGGGATGACTCCTTCTTGTACGTTCATCTAGAATGACAAGAGTTCCTGGTGGTATGTATGGACTATAGGGGTGACTAGGCCTTTGCTACTTGCTAGGAGGATGTAGCCAACCGCAGTCCATGGTGATCAACCAGGAGGCTGTTTTTGAACCGTCTAGGTTAGACTGAGAGCAAAGCATGCTACATCAAGCATTGTCACTACACTTTCTCCAGGACCAAGTATAAGCCTTGTAAACCCTCCTTCCCATTACATAGTTGTTGATGTGATCCTCTATTTAAGGGGAATATGGCAGATTTTTTTTGTTTTTGTTTTTGTTGTTGTATCTAATGCCATATTTCCCAACACAACATCATTTGTTTTGAGTAAATCATCCACAATATTGGAAGAAACAAGATGAAGCAATACATGGTGATCCACAATATTGGAAGAAACAAAACATAATAATTGGATGGATTGGCCATTTATGATATATGGTGTTGTAGAGGGATGATCATAGAACATTATAAATTATATTAAAAACTTACTACAAGGATGAATGACTAAACTAGTGTCAAATGATAAGAAACTACTATGTTTCAAAGATTTGTGGGGGTTAAGGCAAGGAGACCTACTCTCGTCCTATTTGTTCACCATGTGCATTGAAAATTTGATCACCTAATATCTATCATCCATAATGGATGCATATCTATATTAATCAGACTTTGAAATTATAGTCTGATACATGGATGCCTGCAATGATAATATGGGGTCTTGTGTATAAAATGGGATCAAACACATGGACAAGGCTGGAAACTACATAGAACTTAAGGTATTATCTTAGTTAAGTCTAACTGAAAGGAGATAGAGTGTCCCTCATGAGATGGTGGTATCGAAATGACAAACTAAATAACAATAGTAAAGTAAATCTATGTTAACAAGTCATCATGAACTTGGACTCATCCTTAGAAGGTATAAACGCTACCAAGACATCGGTTGGGAGGGTAGCAGGGAGTCATGCGGTTGAAGTTCTATCGAGAAATTGGTAGGTGGGGTCACAAGTGGGTCTTGAGTTGATGAGGGTTTGTTGGGTCGTCGGTTGATGAGGCCAACATACTAGAATTGGAATATCATTGGTTGTCCTTGGTTGATTCTTGCAGCTTAGCCATCAGATGTTGTCTTGCGGGTCCATAGGTAGGTGACTTTGGATGGTTGGTCTGTGCATGGTAGATTTCATTGGATCCTAGGCTATGAGTGCAATCCACTAATGGAATGAGTGCCTAAGTAGAATTCAATGGTTTTTCTTATAGAATTCGAGTACTTACTATTTATTTAAGGTAAAGAGGGAAAACATGAATATTAATGCAAGGCTATATACACAAGTATTTTCTAATTAGGAGAACTAACGATAAAATTAGCATGTAGCCTCAAAAAAATTGGAATTTATAACCACCCCCGACCCCAAAACTTAGAATGTTGTTTGTCCTCAAGCTAATAAAGAATCAAAGCATCAAGCAACATCAAACATATTTCTTTATTTTAGTTTTTTTTGGTGTTGATTGTTTTCTTATGCCATCTTTATGTCAAACTTCCTACTTGTCTTCTTAGCTCACTTGTCATATCCCCAACTTCCTTCTCAATGATTTGGAGCTTCTTGACTTGTTTATTTGTTACTACTCTCTTCTAAGGAATGAATTCTCCTTTGTGATTCCCACTTAGAGCCTTGACACCTAGTCATACATATGCATTGATGTTGCTGAATGGTAACTTTCACTCCCAACTTTTAATTTTTTTTGGATATTCAATAGACGTGCGGTGGGATGGGATAAGGCTTATGTGTAGCATGTATTTCTCGGCATCACTTACACTATTATAAAAACAATATTACTCAACCATAAGTCCTGGTGTAATGTCATGTTGTTAATGTGATTGTCATTGAAAGATAAAAGTAATGTCTTTGGCTTCTAGGTCCTACTACCTAGAGCAAGATATTTGCGTTCATGTGCACAACTATACACCATCCAAGAAAAAGCCTTCAACTCTTACCCGGTGAAACTTTTTTAATCTCTCTCAGGCTTTTATTATTGCTCGCATGCCTTAGGATTGATGGGATTTTCAGGATGCATTGGCTACCAAGCCTCTTTTGTCCCTTGCACAATTGTAAGAACCAAATGGGGTGTTTTTCTATTTTTGCAAGATTCATGAACTTTCACCCCTTTTCTAGGAGGCTTGAGTGATCGATTAGGAGTGAACTAGAATAAGTTTCCTTGTCATGGATAACAAGCATTCATTGGCATTCTAGAGTGTCTTGAGATAAGATGACATAAAAACATGATCAAAGAGTTGTTTATTAGATGAATTTATTTCCCAAATTTCTCACTTGTCACCATGACTGAGCTAATATGTAGGTTGAAGACAAGTACGTCTAACTTTTAGAGTAAGAACCAAATCCCATAATTTGGATCATAATTTTACTAAAGCAAAATTGTATCATTCATTAAGAGATATGTACTAAGATATGTGCAAGTTAGAAAAGTATTCAAAAAAATTGGTGGAAAAAATATATGTGGAGGTAAAGATGTTGGGGAAGAAGATGTACCTAACTCACCTATTCACACCCCCTGAGACTTATCATACACTTTTTCCCTAGAGTTGGAAAGGGTGAGGTTTGATGTAAGCAAGTAAGTTTTAGATTAACTCATGGTTTCCCATTGTGAAGTCAAAATTTGAACAACATAAGATCCTCATAGATGGTGGTAATAGTCATCTTAAAATGATGCATATTTTTTTAGTTGTCGCTAGATTCTACATCGCAAAAAGTACATAGAAACTACATTTATCCTATGAAATAATTGTGTCTTTCCAATATCTTTGTCCTCTATTTAAAAAACTATTCCAAGATCTAAACGACTTGTGGAACTTTTTTTCCAGTCACACAGGTAGAAGGTTTGGGATATGCCATTCTTTACATGCTAAATAGGGCATCAGAGAAGTTGTAGAGAATGAAACTATTAACCATAGTGGTGAATGGTCATTGTGAAGGAAGAGGATGGAGATGAACTTACAGACGCTTGATTTTAACTTCCCAGTGATTTGGCCAATCTCTCTTAACCACTTCTTCATGATTATATATCCCATCAGTTTGTATTAAGTCATGTATGCATCATCAAGCGTATCAGCTAAAAGTAGCTGACAAGCTGTCATAATGCTAACAGTCATGTAGCCTCTTAGTGAGAGGATTTTATGTAGATCTTGATTTAGGACTCTAATGACATCCCTTTCATAGATAGTGATAATTGCATCCTATTTGAGATTTAGTTTGTCAATGATAACAACCTGATTTCCATAGGCAATATGTAGCATACACATTAATCAAACATTTTTAAGGTTGGGGTTCCCATATCTATTTGTGACATATTGCATGTTAAAACTTCTTCATATTGCACTTTGGGATCTTTTTCACACTTGCTCTACTTTAGGTTCATGGTTAGTAGGGATAGTAACATCTGGTGGCACTGGTGGACTGGGAGAGTGTTGTTCTAGTATTGGACTAGATGGAGCTAGTGCTTCATCCCATTGCGCATGTTCCATGTGATCCTTCCACGAATTCTATACTACTTTCCATTGCTTCTTGTCTAGAAGATATAAAAGAGAATACATTATCCTAGGGAAATATTCCATGTTAGGGCCGCAAAAAAAATATTCTATCATTGATGATTTCCATAAAATACTTTCCTCAAAAGTCATGGAAGTCTTCATTACCAATAGCCTCTAGGGGGTTCCTTATGTTTAGTTCTTCATGCATTCATAGTACAATACATGTGTTCTTGCCATAATCTATCATTTGTTGCTGGACATTACTACTGATACAAATCCCAATCCAATTAGGGTTATACCATCTATCATCCTCTTGTATTAAGTACTCCGATTGGAATGAGATTTTTTATTATTTCCCTTGCATCTGGTGTTGAGAAGACCATCCTTCTGCACGGAAGATCTTTAGGGTTGTAGTTATATGTTATTATCTTCCATATAGAAAGATCTACCATGGCCAACAACCAGTGGTTTAGAGATTTATATGGTATTGTGATCAATTTATTGCCCCAACTGCTTTGTAGGGCTTTGACCAACTCATCAATAGATGGTGTGATGTCCCTTTTTCATAGAGTTGGGCTGCCAAACTTGTTGTTGCATTGAAAATATGCCCTTTTTTGTCCCTTTTCTTGAATTCCTTAATCATTATACTGTAGAGAACCTTGAAGAAGTTTTTGCTTATGGAGGTTGTTGGTCTGAACGTCATTTGCTGGCTTTTCAAAGGTAGAGAATATTGTTTATTCTTGTAAACTACTTTGTCCCCTGACTTTTTGTTGTCTAGCATGTCATATTGGATGTGGATGTCTCTAAGGATAACATCATTCATTTTGCATGAAAGTAGTGGCGGTACTACAAGATTTATATTTTTAGGTGTCTTATGTTCTTGAAAAATTGGGTTTTGCAGCTTCTCAGGTCTCTTATAGAGCTTCCTTCTTCTTCGTCAATGGAAAATCCTTCATGAGTTTCTCTCAAATAATTAAAATATTGGGCTCCATCCTCATCTGGTTTGTCTAAAAGGAACTCCTTGACAATATCACCATAGTTCAGGGGAGGTGGAATGGTTTTGTAGTAAAATAGTCAGCCTAATCCACCCATTACATCCCTAGTGGTCTCCTTTGCTTCTTCCCATGCTTTAGCTGATTATGGTATAACTTCATTCTCCCAAGTTACTTCTGTATGACTGAGGGTCTCCTCCTTGTCAAGATTTTCTTATTCAGTCTTCTCCAACACAACCCTTCTTTTGGGATATTTTTTAGGTAGTCCTTTTCTGCTCCCTTCTCCACATTCATGGATTGTTCTAGCGAGGATATGGAGTATACTTCATCTTCACTTGTTATGTCTTACAATGTTTTGCATTGAGTATTCTATTCTTTGCTCACCAAAAAGCTATGTATTTGCATCTTTATCAAGTAATGGTATATTAGGAATGATGCCTTGCTTTTCCAGCACCATGTCAACATTGAGGTGCATGTCTGTATTCTCACATTACGAAGAAAACTTTTGCTTCATGGAAGATTTTCCACATTTTGTTATGTGATTCATTAGTAGTTTCCAATGTTGATGTTGCCTCATTATTGTTTTTCATGTTATTGAAGGAGTGTAGCAAATTGTTTTCACATCACAGTTTGTCATGTTCCTCCCTTAGTGTGACAGTTTCCTTATTTGTCTCATCTAAAACTTCCATTATCTTTAGATGGTTTGACTTCACGACCTTCATTTGTTGTGGAAAGATCACTAGGGCTTGCATGTTCAACGTAACCTCCTTCACCTATGTCATCAGTGATTATATATATATATACATGTATATATATGTATATATATACATATATATATGTATATATATACATGTATATATATATATATATATATATATATATATATATATGTGTGTGTGTGTGTGTGTGTGTGTGTGTGTTAGGATGATGTTATCGAGTCTATTATATTTTTTAATATTGGGAAATAAAGAAACAAAGAGATGGATATGAAAGACCGTGATAAAAGGTTTGTGTAGGGGGACAACAGGTTTCCCGTGCAGTCATTTGCTACATGGATGAGTAGTTGAAACATTCACTATTTGTGCTAAATGCAAGTCTGAAGTGAAATTAGTAATATTAAAAAGATTATTTGGGATTTCCTCAAGTTAATCCTTTTGCTATGCCCATTTTCCATGAATTTTGTCATTGCAAGATCTTGTTTATGTGCAACATAGGTTGTCATGAGCTTGCTTCCTTCCTCGTATCCTCTCTTGGTGGTGAATGGAAGGTGTCCCCAGCCTTACTTTGGCATGGATTGCTATTCACCTTCTTTTCGTATGGAGTGGACTATTCGGTTGGAGGCTCTTTCTCAACCTCCTCTCTCCCCTTGGATTCCGCCTAGTTAGTAATAGACTCCTCAAGTTCTGACTCAGGAAGTGGTGGTGTCTTCATCCATTTTATTGTGTCTACATTACTACATGACCTAGTTGTGGTTGTAGAGGGTGTCAAGGTATTATCCCTTTCTAACTGATTTTATAGAGGGATGCTGGCAGGTATCTCAAGTCGGGTGGCTATGTATATAGCGATAGGTTTCTTGACATCTTCTACAATATCTACTTGAGGTGAAAAGGGTTCCTTAGGCATGGTGGATCACTTGTTGGGTAACTGGACTATATGATTCTTTATCTTTGTTGATTCTACAAGTTTTTCCTCTTTGTCCTTAATGAGTTTCTCTATAGTTGGTTTACTTAACTGAGGCATAGGTCTTGATCCCAATTTCAATATCAATATGTCCTCTATCAAGAAGTGGAGATTATTGCAGTAGTAGGTTCTCATCTCTAGAAGAGGTAACATGTCGTTTTATTTCTAGAGTCAATAAATATATGTGTCTTTCTTCCTTGTCAAGTTGTTTGTATATTTCTAGTATTTCACATTCACATATATATCTCCCTTATGTTGGATGAAATGTTTGAGCTCCTCATTGTCTCCCGATCTATGTGCAACAGTTGTTATTAGCCCCCCTCATGTAGAAATCTCATGGGCCTTCTATACCTATTTCCGCTGCTAGTCTATCAATACAAATTTTGCCAATATTTATCAGTTTCTTGTATGGGATGGTCCATAGGATGTGAAGATCCATTTTTATTATGTTATCAGTCTCTAACCAGGTACAGACTGCATTTGTGTCAATTTTGTGAATTATACATGTAAGGTAGGAATGCATCTCAATCAAAAATATATTCATCTTCCTGAAAAAGTCACCCTAAGGTTTTTTCTTTGGAGAAGCAATAGACCTCTAAGTCAGGCTTTGCCTTATTGTCCTGTTCAACCTACTGCTCCACTTTAGTGAATATTGAGTTCATCCACTTCTTCGTCAGAATGTAGTCCGACTTGATTATCTGCACAACCAACTTGAAGCTCCCTCTGCACTCTTCAACCTCCATTGATTTCTAAATATTTGGGTTCTTCATCATTCAACATTTCATTTTTGTCCTTCATTCTTTAAGAATCTTCTCCTTCATCGTGTCTATCTCGCTCATCCTCTGAGTTAGCTCAAGTGATAGGTGTGACCTCTGAGAGTTTTTAATATATGCCATTAAATGAGATTGATATGTATATATACTTTATATGTCATGTCTTTTTTTAGATACATAGGTATATTTGCAAAAGTGAGGATTCAAAGATAAATATATTATCAATGAATAGGCTTGGAATCTGATTAAATAAAACATAGACCAAAGAATGGAAAAAATGATGTGATAACCCAAATTTTAGGATTTTAAATCCCCAAAGTTATGCTAGATTCATATATGTTCACAAGATGTCTAGTCCTAACTTGGAGTGTTGATGTTAGAAATATTGGTTCCTCAATCTATAGTTTTGATGGATACCTTTTTTTAGATGAAGAGATTATGTCTAAGATTATGGATATTTGCTGATATGATTATACATGTTAATTTTCCCAAGTAATTATGAGGCCAAGAATTCCACTTAGTGGTCGCAACAAACCCAAGTGTCCTATTGATGAACCTTGAGGTATTTTAGTATCATAACAAGTGTTTTCATGGACTCATAGGATAGTGATTTGATGATTATTTGAAGTGCATTCAAGGTCTATACACTTAGTTATAAGGTTAATTGAGGAATTTATTTGCATGAACAAATAGTGGAGTTCTATTGTCATACTTTTCTGGGTCAGATATTTTACCATTAAAGAGATGTGGTTAAAATAGCATAACAATTTGAGGTTCCTTTTAGAAGTTATTCACATTAGAAGATGTAGCTAATTGATTTATATGAGACTACAAAACATAGGTCATGCGATTATTTATCTATTATTTGTATGGATGCACTAACGTTATGATGTCACACGGGCCTATCTTGGTAGTGTGGCCCTCAGTAGACTATGTGGCCAACATCTGGCCCTTAGTGGAGGAATTGAGAGTGGGGCATCCCTATCCTCCAGTTATTTCAAAACAAGAGAGGAGCCTGACCAAGCACTACTCCTTTCAACAACCTCCTATATTGTGACCTCTATGCGACTGTAGTTGCAAAGCTGGATCTTCAATACATGGGGATGCTAAACGAACCTTAAATCATGGATGGGGGTTCTGAGATGAGAAAGAACCATGCATATCCGCTCACTCATTCTCTGCCCACAATAGAAGAAGTGGATCTAAGAAGAGAATGATGATATGGAGGTCTGGAAGGATTCGAGCTTGAGGAAAACAATCTGGGATGCTAGATGAGGTCATCTGGGTGGTAGTATCCTTCTGCAGAGCTTTCTAGAGAGCTCCCAGACTCACCATTTCCATCCATGGAGGGTGGCCTCATGACTCGATCTCCTGGCATCTTAGCCTCATCTAGGGTCTACCTCTAAGTTCTAGAGCTTGTGTTTGAGCTCCTTGTGTCGATCTAGGAGAACAAAGACATTTGGAGAGATGAAGCCTCTCTCTCATCATTCATCTCAAGGAAACAGCTGAAGTGGAGGGTAGATCGCAGGCTGAACCTATCTCACATGTCCATGGGCAGAGCTTACTCGTCACCACAGTGGAGGAGCCGACCATATTTTTGTCTAAGGCCCTGATTCCTCTCCACCAGGCTCCGTCACCATATTTAAGGTTATCACCAGATTCACCATCATAGTGTAAAGGTGCTTATCTACCTATCTCCATCGAGATGATGATGTGTGGTTGAATGGGCAATGTTGGATCTTGAGGCATGCATGGTTCCTCACCAGTGGATTGCCTTACAATGGAAAATAGATCTTGCGTGGCAGAAGACCAGCCGAGGTGATCACAAACCAGGGAACACGATTGAAGAGAAGGACTGAGCAACCCTACCTGACCCAACAATGAACCAACTAGTTCATCAAGCCTTGAACTGTGCCCCCACTCTATTGGCTAATGTGCACAAATTGCTTCCACAATGCACTTTGATACAATTGCCTAACATTTTCAGATTTGTCCTCTCGGGCCTTCTAAGTCTCGAGACAGAAGAATTTAGGGATGCTATAGTTGGTATCAGAGCATGCCCATAGGCTACAACTGACAATTTCTTGCCATGAAACATGAAACTAAATTTCACCTTTCACATAAACCCTAGAAACTTAGTAAGTTGTTATATAGGAATACAATTTGACTTAGCCTCTATGTTAGAATGTAGATGTTTGAGAACTAGGTCTAGACAAGTGTGTCAAACCCATTCCATATAGAGCTCATATGTATTGGGTAGCTACACTATTCTACATCATGTTCTCACCATTTCACTAGGTTACATGGCACTAGACTATCTACTGTGTGTGGGACACTCAGTTTTGCTGATTTGGTTTTGTTTTCCAAACGGCTCGAGCCTCGATAGTTTTCTCTGACGTTTTCTTTCTTGGAGAAAAACTATATAATATTTTATTATATATATGTAAATATGAAAATGTGTCCCTCACACAGGAGAGTAGTAGATGTTCATGAGATATAAGTGAAAGTGAGTGACATCAGTCTAGAAGAGAGAGTATCCTAGATTAGATGTCTAGAGCCTTATCAAGACATGTGATACATAGAGTAGATGATATACTGATAGTTGATATAAGCATGGATGATCTTATCTAAGTTCTACCTCTAATGATATAAGTTTTTTATATGGATCTAAGTTGTATATGAGTTGAATCTAATTTTGGAGATTATGAGATAAGTCTAGGTGATGAAAGTACATACTCCTTTCTTACTTAAGATGAGCTAAGTTAAGATAAAGTTGAATATGCATGAGCCTCAAGCTCTTTTACAAAGGAGGACCTCTAGTGTTAGGACAAGATACATGGTGAACTATAGAGAGAGTGAGACCTACAAGGAGAGGGTCATAGGACCTACCCTACAATATATGAAAAATATGAGATATATGTGAAATGATGTGTCCTAAGCTAGGTTACTCCTGAGTAAATGAGTTGAGTCCTTTTGCATGATTCAATCCCCATGTGAGAGTTGGGGAAAATGATGGGTGGGAAATCATAATGAGAAAGTAAATCCGTTTGATTGAGTTAGGTCCTAGCTTGAGTGACATATTTTTTTGAATATCATCACTAGCTGCAAGTGAGGTGATATATGAAACATTAGTTTGAGAATAAAATTCCTTGTGTAGGGTTTTAGGGGAGACAGAGAAGGAAGCGGAAACAAAAAATTTTCTCCCCCAAACCCATACCGAGGAAACGCGTCAACGTCTATATAATAGGAAAGGATGGTTTGTGGAATCATACCTTGTCCCGAGGCTTGCTCGGCGACAATACCTCATGGCTTGCGCGGTCTTCACCTCCGGTCTTGGACGGCGTCTGTGCAGCTCCTGGTCGCACCGGGACTGATGACTCCTCCTCTCACCGGGACTGTCGGGGTTGACAGTTGTCTTCTTGAGCAGCAGAAACCTCCAGCCTCTGAAGTAGTCCACACTGACCACCTGGAACTCCACTCTCCTTGTCCCACAAGGAAGTGGAAGGAGTTGCACCCTCCTGTTGACGTACTAGTCGCCAACACACTCTCCTGCCTCCAGTTGCAACTGCAGTTGTCCTTCCCTTTCTGCACCTCCCTTTTGTGGGAAGCACTTGCTCGGGCTCTCTCTCGGTTACCAAAACTAGAGAGAACGACAACTTTGCAGAGCAACTGGTTGCACTAAGTTATTCTTTGAGAAGCCCCCAATACCCCTATATATAGGAGGGTAATGGGACATGGTTCTCTATTCTTGGCAATATGGGACTAAAGCAGGAGTAGAAGGGTTTGAGATTTTCCACAAAAAGCAACCAACTCGCAACCTGAACCGATCGGTTCACAAGTGAACCTGTCAGATGGGGACCTGAACCGGTCGGTTGGGACCCATGAGCCGATCGGTTCACTTCTGAACTGGTCGGTTCTTGGTCCTGATCAGTTCCCGATTGACTTTCCTTCTTTTGTTTCTAATTGGTATTGAATACCAATCCTTGTTCCAATCAAATTGGGCAAGTGAAATGCAAGGAAAATTCTCACCGACCTGACTTTCCCAACTTGCTCGGTTGCACCAGTTGAACCGATCGTTTCAACACTTGAACCGATCGTTTCACTCTGACCATGAGCCGATCGGTTCAACACTTGAGCCGACCGGTTCAGCAACCTCAGCCGACCAGTTCAACACTTGAACCGATCGGTTGGGAGTGCAGGTTGTGCAGAATCAGTCAATTGTGATTTCAATCAATCCGATACTCCAATCAACAAGTCCAACACCTTGAACAGTATGATATTGAGCTATCAATCAATTGAGTGTTTAATTGAACTACTAAACTCCTTTAGTAATCAATCGAAACATTTCTTGTGGACAAAACTCCTCTTCCAGGTTAAATCCTATGTGTGTGACCTTGCAGGTCCATTTCACGTTGGCAGTGAAAGTCCATAACACTTATGACTTCACAAGCAAAGAGCGGTGCCTAGTCACACATCAGTGCTACCCAAGTGAAAGTAGAAAGTTGGAGAACAACTTTCATCCTACAATCTGTGAATGGTGTTATAGTGAATGTATAATTCCTTTGTCACTGATATCCCAAATGAACTCAAGGCATGGAACATTCATCCTGTCAACGTTCATTCACTTTCTTGATCTCAGAGTAGATTGAAGGAGATATGTATGACATCAATATCACATACTGATTCACACATGCGTGCGCACGCCTATCTCAATCCTACTCATCAAGTGGCCTTGGATGTCAAACTCCCTCAGGAGGGACAAATCCCATATCTATCACTCACCCCTCAAAAGCCCCATGTGTCAAAGCCACCCAATCATCACCTTTATAACAACCCATGTTTTAGGACTGCGTTTGATGATGTCAAAGTGTGCCCAATGACATGTGTTGAGTGTAGTGATTTCAGGTCAAAGAACCACACTCACCACCATCATTGTGTGTACTGACTGTGACTACCATCTCATGGTTCCATGTGTCAAACTCACGGTGGGTCTGTCCGGTACACTTGTTCTCTAACAAGTACCTATGTGTTTGGTTTGATATCTCTATATCATGACTAATGAGATTATGTCATCAACCAACACCACAATCTAGTCTTGTGTGTCATTGTTGTCTATCTACCTTCCACAATGACATCCGACTAGGGACATAACAAGAATGTACAAACTCTTAGCATCCGTGTGATCTCATCGTTTAGGTCCTCAACCTGAAAGCATACGTCATTGAGTACTATCATTCTCTAGACATTCAATCTGTTCTATCACTATCTCATATGACTGAACCAGAAAGAATTGGAAGCTTTCCTTTGATGTTTATCAAATCAATTGTAATGTATCCCACCAATCATCCCATGATTGGCTCTCAGGGCATACATACCAACAGACTCCCACTTGCACTGCGAGCCAATCACCCATGAATCATATTCATAGTGATCTTCAAACATGTCCCACATGTTACTGTGCTCTAGTACGAACATAGTGAGTTATGGCAACACCTTTCCAAAGTCAGTATAAATTGCATGTGTCTCATCTCTTTGTTGTACGTCACACGTATGAGATGGAGTTGCCGTAATATGCGATCTAGTATTCCTTTGCTAACATTTAGCCACATTGCATGATCAAGGATTCCATACTTGTCAACAATGAGCAGAATATCTATAAGTTCATCTCATGAACTTCCAGATCCATATAGTATCCAATGTTGTTCTCTAACACACAGATACTCGACATTTCCTTTTAAATGGTTTTATTGGAACACTTCCAATTATCAACAAACTTTCACTTTTATATATCCTATATATATTGCGATTTATTTTCTGTCCTTTCGGAAGTTCGCATCAATGTAACTCTTTACATCGAACTCTTCCTTATCTCCATCGAACTAGTACTTCCCAAGTACTTATCAAGTTCTTATGGTATTCCAGTAACCCTTACTGGAAGTAGACATACATCCACTCGTCATGTCCTACATACGAGTTATCAGGATGAGCACATCATATTGCCATGTCCTACATACAAGATGATGAATGCATTTTATTCTTGCCATGTCCATACATGCAAGATAATGGGATGATTACATACATGATAGATCCATATCTATTCTTAGTGTTCACATTCTTCATAAGAATTGGACACTTGGCCTTGGGATACTAACTCCATGTAGTATGGACAAGATTTCTCCCACTGAATCTGTGCATACTGAACATTTCAGTACAGATTGCCAATGTATGCTTTCTCTTTTTAGGTTAAGAGGTTTTCGAGAACTATCTCTATAGATCTCTATTCCTATCACATAGGAAACATCTCTATCTTCCTTAAAGATAATTTCCACTTTTGGATTTCCATTTTAGAACATTTCCATTCCACATCAACATGTGAAATGTGAATACACTCCCACTAAATCACAGATCCCTTCTTTATCTTTGACATATCAGTCAAACCCTTTGACTATATCATCGAAGTAAAGATCCAATTCTGAGTTTCTTGTACTCAATCAATCACATTGATTAGTCCATTGTAACTTATAGACTTCATTTGCATTAGTGGATTCATAAACCTTATAGGTTGTGTCACATACACATCCTGGTTTTATTCCTCATAGGAATGCAGTTTTAGTATCCATGTGCCAAATGTCTTAGTCATTAAGTTGCAATCAACAAGCATCATCCTTCTCAAAATGTTATCCATGTGTCTTAAAACTTTAAGACTCATTTTCACTTATGGATTTGATCCAATGAGTGCTACCATTAAGGTCATATCTTATGGTTGACATGGATGTCATTTAGGATGTAATGGTCATAAACCATAATTCAGAATTCGATTCCTCATATTCATCTAGATAGTTGACTCATCACATGAACAACTCATCACATAGATAATTGAGGTGTATCTGTTAAGGATATAAGAACTCACAACCCTTGTGATTCTTAATTTCTTATATTAGTGTGGGGTATTCATTTATTAAGAATAATTCAGTTATTTGATAATCATTCTCTAACTCCTTAGAGTATGATTCCTTATTGATTTAGACATCACCATGCCTTAATCATGAGCTCACTATGATACACTATCATAATCACTCATAAGGATCTCAAACATTTTTGTCTAAGTATTTCATTCATTGATCTCATCAAGAATTAACACTTTACCAAATTCGTACTTCATCTATGATATTCTTGAACACTTCAAGATATTCATATTGGTATTTCTTTAAACACCTTTTGAAGTATTAGCATTTACTCCAATAGGTATGTAAATACATCACATGTATTATACCTAATTGGATAATCATTCTCCCACTACCATTAGCGAAGATTGATTAATCATGTCAAAGATATTCATGTCTCTTACTGGTTATCTAACCAAAAGAGTCTAGATTTATCCATCACATGGAAACTAGAAATGAATTTCTTATGATTTATGCTAATTTGATTGTTTGAGTTATCAATAACTTTAGGTATCATTTTATCTTATACATACCATGTTTTACAAGATAAACAAGGCATTTCCACAAAGATCATATCTTTAAGATTGAAACATCAACTTTATTAATTGCCATCATTGTCATACAATATGCAAAATAAAGTGTTTCTATCTATTGGAAATATATGAAATAGCAGTTCTCAACTCTATTTCGTGCCCTTTAGGATGAAATAAATTGAAAGATACTCCTATCTATGGCAGAAACACTTGCTCCAATGATGGGTACTTCTTTCTTGGTCCTTTCATAAAGGCCATTACTTCTTTGTGGATATTGCATATCATATATGACATATCCATATCTTGGTATCATATACCTCGGATAAAGAAGCAGTTCATTTCCTGATACCTTAGGTGGAGATCTCCATCCCCTCCTTCATCTTCTTTTGTTCTTCCAGATATAGAGGGCAATCCCTCATATACCCTTTCCCCATGTGCCTTGAGGCTGAAGACGGCTTGGATTGCTGGCTAGCATCAGAACACTTCTTTGCTTTACCCTTATCCTTGCCCTTAAGAATTACCTTTCTCTTTGATCACATCAAAGATTATGGTTTGTCTTTCTTCATCTTTGCCTTTACTATCCTCAACATGTCCTACAACTCTGTCAATGCTTGTCAAAGTTGTTCATGTTGTAGCTTATAATGAATTGTATGATCCTCGCAACATTTGCAGTATCATACCAATAGCCAACTCTTGGCTCAGAGGGAATCCTTCTTAGCCAGGTTTTCCACATACCCAATCATATTGAGTGTGTGAATACCTTACTGGATCTCCTTCTGTCATGACATACTAGGAATTTGTCTTGGAGACATCATATGTCTCATGTTGTCTCTATAACTCATAGTTCAGAGAACACAACATCAAGCACTCCTCATCAATGTCTTCCTCGGTATGCTTCCATAAGCATACTTTCAGCCATTGATGTGGTGGGATTGAGTTTATCTGGTCTTGGTATAACTAGGACTTAGAGCTTTCTCTCTTTGAGAACACTTCTCATCATCCTAACCAGTCGTGGAATTATTCCCATTTAATTTGTTGGTCTCAAAGACCGATCGCAAATAAAGTGATTTGTTGATTAACCATTTATTTTAACTAAAGGAAATATATGCAATTTTAGTCCAAAACTCTTTTGACTTGTTTGATTGATTTGAAAAGTTGACGATAAAATTAGGCCTTTAATTAATTATCGCTCCCACTATTTTACTTCAAATTGATAGCCCTCACCATCAATTCAGAAGATTGCAGTGTACAACCTTCTAGTGGGCAAGATCCTGAAATCCTCTAAGTCATGAGTCAGCTTTGGCTGATTGCCCACAACTTAGATCTCTCAGGTAGGCAACCCTTGCCAATTGCATCATATGCAACTCTTGTTGAATGAACATGCACAACACCTTGCCATGAACATTCCTTGCCTCTGGGCTTAGACGCTCTAAGAATCACCAGTTAAGTCTAACCCAAAAGCCAACACGGTAAACATGCACCCTGCTTTGGCAGAACCTACATGTCTACCCTTCACACTTCCACAAGATAGACGGCGCACCACACTTTGGCGTAACCTACGCTTGGTCGATCGAGCTTTTCATGTGTGCCGCTAATGGAAGGCATATAAGACTTAATATTTTAATGAGGGATTTGGTTTTTATATACATATACATATACAATCACCACAATACATAGTATGTATCATATACATGCTATATCCCACAAAAACATGCACAAACGATAAAAAGTGATGATTATGGCCAACCTAATGTGATTCCTCGAGCCAAGAGGAATCACGGTCATCTAGGTCTACATCACATGCAACATGTACAAGATGAACTATGTGCCTTGCCATCCGAGTAGATCAACTCATCACATGAATGATCTGTTCTCTCTAGCCGGTCATCTGGGTGCCACCAACCGATCGGTTGGCTCCTCTAACTGATCGGTTCGCCTGGACGTCATGCATCTCATCATGTCCGCCACCTGGTTGTCTCGCTCCTCGATCGGTCATCAACCGATCAGTTCACTCCTTGAACCGACCGTCTGGAACGTCAACCGATCGGTTCACTCCTTGAACCGATCGTCTGGGTTGTCATCTTGATGTCCTCCATTCTTTGACATAACAGGAAATAAAATCTATCTTAATATTACATTGCTTAAAAAGGTAAACCCCGAGTTACATTCGGGGGGAGCAAAGGTAGGAAAGAATCTCGAATTATTTCGAGTTACATCAGGAATAAGAGAGGGAAGATCAGTGCGCAGATCGAGATGCAAGCAACCACAAAAAACCACACCCAGATAGGGGTTTATAGGCCATAATCATGCTACACACATCCACCACAAAACTCGTTTAAGGGTGACGCGTATCGAGTGCATTAATCATACATATCATATATGTAATTGGGATTTGTGGATTTAGGATTGGACATGCATAAAGCCAATATTATTCAAATCGTATGCAATAAATAAAGGCGACAAACCAAAATCGATCATATCGATATTCCTAAAATATAGAACAGTTGACGTGGCTCTGATACCACTGTAGGGTTTTAGGGGAGACAGAGAAGGCAACGGAAACAAAAAAAATTTCTCCCCCAAACCCATACCGAGGAAACGCGTCAACGTCTATATAATAGGAAATGATGGTTTGTGGAATCATACCTTGTCTCGAGGCTTGCTCGGCGACAATACCTCACAGCTTGCGCAGTCTTCACCTCCAGTCATGGATGGCATCTGTGTAACTCCTGGTTGCACCGAGACTGACGACCCCTCCTCTCACCGGGACTGTCGGGGTTGACAGTTGTCCTCCTGAGCAGTAGAAACCTCCCGCCTATGAAGTAGTCCACACGGACCACCTGGAACTCCACTCTCCTTGTCCCACAAGGAAGTGGAAGGAGTTGCACCCTCCTATTGACGTACTAGTCGCCAACACACTCTCCTACCTCCAGTTGCAACTGTAGTTGTCCTTCCCTTTCTGCACCTCCCTTTTGCGGGAAGCACTTGCTCGGGCTCTCTCTCGGTTACCAAAACCAGAGAGAATGACAACTTTGCAGAGCAACTGGTTGCACTGAGTTGTTCTTTGAGAAGCCCCCAATACCCCTATATATATTGGAGGGTCATGGGACAGGGTTCTCTATTCTTGACAATATGGGACTAAAGCAGGAGTAGAAGGGTTCGAGATTTTCCACAAAAAGCAACCAACTCGCAACCTGAACCGATCGGTTCACAAGTGAACCGGTCGGTTGGGGACCTGAACCGGTCGGTTGGAACACCAACCGATCGGTTGGGACCCATGAGCCGATCTGTTCACTTCTGAACCAGTCGGTTCGTGGTCCTAATCAGTTCCCGATTGACTTTCCTTCTTTTGTTTCTAATTGGTATTGAATACCAAACCTTGTTCCAATCAAATTGGGCTAGTGAAACACAAGGAAAATTCTCACCGACCTGACTTTCCCAACTTGCTCGGTTGCACCAATTGAACCGATTGTTTCAACACTTGAACCGATCGTTTCACTCTGACCATGATCCGATTGGTTCAACACTTGAGCCGATCAGTTCAACACTTGAGCTGACCAGTTCAGCAACCTCAGCCGACCGGTTCAACACTTGAACCAATCGGTCGGGAGTGTTGGTTGTGCAAAATTAGTCAATTGCAATTTCAATCAATCCGATACTCCAATCAACATGTCCAAGACCTTGAACAGTATGATATTGAGCTATCAATCAATTGAGTGTTTAATTGAACTACTAAACTCCTTTAGTAATCAATCTAAACATTGCTTGTGGACAAAACTCCTCTTCCAGGTTAAATCCTATGTGTGTGACCCTGTAGGTCCATTTCACGTTGGCAGTGAAAGTCCATAACACTTATGACTTTACAAGCAAAGAGCGGTGCCTAGTCACACATCAGTGCTACCCAAGTGAAAGTAGAAAGTTGGAGAACAACTTTCATCCTACAATCCGTGAATGATGTTACAGTGAATGTATAATTCCTTTGTCACTGATATCCCGAATGAACTCGAGGCATGGAACAGTCATCCTGTCAACGTTCATTCACTTTCTTGATCTCAGAGTAGATTGAAGGAGATATGTATGACATCAATATCACATACTGATTCACACATGCGTGCACACGCCTATCTCAATCCTACTCATCAAGTGGCCTTGGATATCAAACTCCCTTAGGAGGGACAAATCCCATATCTATCACTCACCCCTCAAAAGACCCATGTATCAAAGCCACCCAATCATCACCTTTATAACAACCCATGTTTCAGGACTGCGTTTGATGATGTCAAAGTGTGCCCAACGACATGTGTTGAGTGTAGTGATTTCAGGTCTAAGAATCACACTCACCACCATCACTGTCAGTACTGACTGTGACTACCATCTCATGGTTCCATGTGTCAAACTCACGGTGGGTCTGTCCGATACACTTGTTCTCTAACAAGTACCTATGTGTTTGGTTTGATATCTCTATATCATGACTAATGAGATTATGTCATCAACCAACACCACAATCTAGTCTTGTGTGTCATTGTTGTCTATCTACCTTCCACAATGACATCCGACTAGGGACATAACAAGAATGTACAAACTCTTATCATCCGTATGATCTCATCATTCAGGTCCTCAACCTAAAAGCATACGTCATTGAGTATTGTCATTCTCTAGACATTCAATCTGTTCTATCACTATCTCATATGACTGAACCAGAAAGAATTGGAAGCTTGCCTTTGATTTTTATCAAATCAATCTTAATGTATCCCACCAATCATCCCATGATTGGCTCTCAGGGCATACATACCAACACCTTGTGCATAAGATACTCAAAAATACATGTTCCTTCTTCTTCTCTTTATATATTTACATGATGTTAGAAGCCTCACTTGAGATATTCAGATGATTATGTATGAAGAGTCACTCATGTAATCTTGACCTATTATGTATTTCCCTCGTATATCATTCATGTAATATCCAAGTTTAAAAACATTATAAGATAGAGTTAGAATGTTCTCTTTCCCTTCATGTCATACATGAAAGATAATAGTCTAAAATCACAAGCTCAAAATAAAGATATATTTGGATCATGGGTAACATGATATCAACATATAGTTTCTAACTCCAAATCTTCTGACTCTAAGCTTCTAGTTTGGTAATAACTCCCACTAGATAGGGTGAAACTCTAATATACAAAATTGAATATTAGTTCCCTCTAGTGATGCAATCCTAGTATGATGTTGATCATAAACCAAAATAATGATGCACCAATCTATGTAAGGTGGGTGGGTACACCCTCGATGCTCTATATCCTATGATGATAACTTAGGGTACATCTAGAACTATGATAGCCTTAGCACCTAGAACTGTTGGAATATATGTAGTTGGACTTTGTGTGGTCCCCTTGAGTATGAGACTAGTTGAATTTTGAGGATAAAATTGAAATTCCATATAAGGAGGGGTGAATGTGATAACCCAAATTTTAGGATTTTAAATTCCCAAAGATATGTTATATTCATATATGTTCACAAGATGTCTAGTCCTAACTTGGAGTGTTGATGTTAAAAATATTGGTTCCTCAATTTATAGTATGGATGGATACCTTTTTTTTAGATGAAGATATTATGTCTAAGATCATGGATATATGCTAATATGATTATACATGTTGTTAATTAACCCAAGTACTTATGAGGCTAATAATTCTATTTAGTAGTCGCAAAAAACCCAAATGTCCTATTGATGAACCATGAGGTATCTTAGTATCATAACAAGTGTTTTGATGGACATGCTGGATAGAGATTTGATGATTATTTGAAGTGCATTCAAGGTCTATACACTTAGTTATAAGGTTAATTTAGGAATTTATTTTCATGACCAAATAGTGGAGTTCTATTGTCATACTTTTCTGGGTCAAATATTTTACCATTAAAGAGATGTGGTTAAAATACCATAACAATTTGAGGTTCCTTTTGGAAGTTATTCACATTAGAAGATGTACCTAATTGATTTATATAAGACTACAAAACATAGGTCATGTGATTATTTAATTTTTTTTTGTATGGATGCACTGACGTTCTGATGTCACACAGGCCTATCTTGTTAGTGTGGCCCTTAGTAGACTGCATGGCCAACATCTGGTCCTTAGTGGAGGAATCGAGAGTGGGTGTTCGTCCCTATCCTCCAGTTATTTTAGAGAAGGAGGAGGAGCCTGATCAAGCACTGCTCCTTTCAATGACCACCTATATCACAGACTCTACACAACTATAGTTGGGAAGCTAGATCCATGATACTCGAGGATGCTAAATGAATCTTAAGTCATAGAGGGGGGTTCTGAGGAGAAAAAGAACCATGCATCGCCCCTCACTTATTCTGTGCTCATAATAGAAGAAGGGGATCTAAGAAGAGAATGATGATATGGAGGTCTGGAAGGATTCGATCTTGAAGAAAACAATCTGGGATGCTATACGAGGTCATATGGGTGGGAGTATCCTTCCATAGAGCTTTCCAGACAGCTCCCAGACTCACCATCTCCAGCCATGGAGGGTGGCCTCAAGACCCAATCTCCTGCCATCTTAGCCTCATCTAGGGTCTACCTATGAGTTTTAGAGCTTGTGACTGAGCTCTTTGTGTTGATCTAGGAGAGCAAAGACATCTGGCGAGTTGAAGCCTCTTTCTCATCGTCCATCTCATGGCAATGGCCGAAGTGGAGGGAAGATCAGAGGTTGAATCCTATCTCACATGCCCATGGGGAAATCTTACTCCTCACCGAAGTGGAGGAGCCTCCGAGCTTTTTGTCTAAGGCCCTGATTCCTCTCTACCAGGCTCTGTCGTCATAATTAAGGATATCACCAGATTCACCACCGTAGTGGCAAGGTGCTTATCTGCTCAGATCCATCGAGATGATGATGTGTGGCTAAATGGGCAAGGTTGGATCTTGAGGCCAGCATGGTTCCTCACCGGAGGACTGGCTTGTAGCAGCACACTGGCAGAGAACAAATCTCGTGCGGCAGAAGACCAGCCGAGGTGATCACGCTCGAAGGAATGTGATTGAAGAGGAGGGTCGAGCAACCCAGCCTGACCCAGCAATGAACCAACCAGTTCGTCAAGCTTTGAACCACACCCCCACTCTATTGGCCAAAGTGGGAAAATTGTAGATCGCCACCTCAAATGATGGACCCCACAGATCAAGGTAAAATACTTTCAATATCCAGGAAATTGCCTTTTGTTAGAAATTGGCTTAAAAATAGCTCCCATGGCCAATAAAATCCCCAAAAATATCCTTGAACTCATAAAAATGTACTCTTTGTTACTAGATCCCTAAACTAGGCTTTTGAATAATATTATATGGTTGATTCTAATATAGATGTCGATGCTCCATTTTAGCATTAGTAAATTAGAATAATTAGAAAATGATTCATATTAAATAAAAGAAATATAGTTTTGAACCCTAGTATCATTTATAAACTGAATGTAGACTTTGATCTTAATTTCATTGATCAATATTACGCTTTGTCATATTAAAGAGTAGTTAGATGGCTTTTAACTCATTTTAATTCTTGAAAATAGACCAATCATCAGGAAAATATGAAAATTGTACCATACCTCTAGAATTGCCTCTTGATCAGTAGAAAAATATCATAAACATGTTCTATGTCAGTAAAACCTAGGTTTAATCAAAACACTAATTTGGACCTAAATATCAATAATAATGGTGAAAATTGTATTAATGGTGACTAATTCCTATTAATTAGGTGATAATCGGAGTAATAGATGAACTTATATGTATAAGGAATCTCTGAACTCAGGTATGTGGGTTTTTATTAAGTATAAAACTAGTTTTCATGGATGCATAATGATATGATGTACTTTGGGTGCTTTTATTTGCATATAAATTCTTGGATGCATATTAGTAGTGTGACGACTGTCTCGTGAAAATAGGATTAACTAATACGGAAGTTGTAAACTCTATGGAAGAGATTGTTTAACTGGAAGAGGAATAATGAAAAATCACTTGAAATTAAAACCTTTTAAGATAAGATCCTTAAACCATAAAACTTCTTTATAAGAAATAGGATAAACAGTTTACATCATGTTTTAACATTACATATCTGTGGAATCACCTCTCGAGTGATTACATGCATCCATTGCCCTGTTATCTGTACAAGGCAAAATACAACAAAAGTTCGAGGCTTAAAGCCAAAAACCTTAGACCTACTGACTCCTAGGACCTGAGTGTACAGAGACGACATAAGACATGATATCTACAAGACTAGACAGTCAATATCTCCACCTGAGATTCACTTCTGCCCCTGATGCTGTTGTTGCTGTTATTTCTCATTCTTAAATGGATTCCTTCGTCCTTGGCATCTACCTAAAAAGTAGAATCCCACGGAAGTGAGACATTATAAATAATTGTCCCAGCGAGAGTTATAACTCTCCGCCAGAGGCTTTGTTATAGCATATAAGGAATAACAGAAGCAAAGTAACTGAAAATATCAACAACATGTTTGGTAATAAGTAAAACAACATTTACTTAAGCAATCACTTCATTAAGGCATATGTAGAACATGTATGCTAGATACTTGAACAGACTATTAAAGTCAACAATGTAACAACAATCATTGTTTCTCGTAGTCCAACCTAAACGGTTATACTATACGGCTGATTATATTTTTCAAACATTATTATGCCCTGCGGAGATGAGGTATACCGCTCATACTCCAACCGACCATTTATAAAAATCGTGTCGGTACCATACATAGGTCATCAAAAGAGCTAGATTCTTATGACCTCATCTTCCTCAGTCAGTAAGAGGATTTACTTGCAGGACATCTTGTGTCTCTGTTGTAGTAGCTATCCAGGGTATTCTGGAAACTTCGCTATAGAGTTACAGTGGAGTTCTGAACTCTCATCGTCATCGAAAGATTTCTTGTTTATCTCTCATCAATGCGGTATTAGTAATTTCTTCGGGAGATTTGTGGTACATCACCCGATATGAATATATAGTGAAGGGTTGAAAGATTAAAGTACATCTACATCAATTCCTACACTAGGATGTAAGGATATTCGTGTCCATATACCCCCATATACTCAAAAGTATATGCTCCAGGAGTTCCCTTAGGAAAACCTATTTCACCATCATTTGGTCTCTGACAATGATGGATCTATGGTCAAGGCCCTACATGGTATGATTATACTTGATTAGTTAGGTACATTTCAGTATTCTTTTAACATAATTCATGTTCTCAAACATTAATCATTAGCATAGCAGCTATGAAAGTAGAATACTAAATGCAACAAGTCTAACTCACATCAATTGTCATTTCTTAATCCTTTCATCACAATTCATCTAATTAATATGATCTTGATGATACACTTGGCTCTTACAGCCTATCATCTCATGTAATGCCACTTACTGGGCAACAGGATATGTCACTATTCATAAAGATAATAACATTCTTTTAATGAATATGATATCATAATCCTTACCTGGATATGATCATCCTCATATAAGAACCTGTATGGTTAAGTCAACTAATAATAGTAAACCATTAATTTCAAGAGTTATACCTTCATACTCTTACAAGAGCTAGATTCCCTAATTTACAACATTTAGGGTTATCCAATCCCTTCCATTATGATTAGGAATAGTGGTTCCTCCTTTCATAGTTAACTTATGAAGATTCATGCTTAAAAGCATAACCTGGAATTGGGGTAATTGTACATTTCATCGCAATTACCCCCAATTAGGGTTTACTATTCACATTACATTTTATTACCCTAGAATTAGGGTTTACTATTCACTTCATGGTGAATTGAACTCATAGCATCATCATGTATAAGAAATATCATCATTGATACCTTAAATTAGGTTAAGATTCATCAATTATCATAATTAGAGTTTTCATGATCTCACATAGGTGGATCATACCCCAATCATGCACATTCATATGTATTGATGGTACTTTACTTGAGTTTCAACCATAAATGGTACTTTCTCTCTCCTCTTACTAATAGATGGTGATTACATCACTCTAGATTAGGTTGGGTCAAGTCCCCATTGATTAACATAAACCAACTCACCACTATCATATTATTAGGGTTTGATTAAAACAAGGTATCATTTAGTTGAACCCTTCAAGGGCATATTGGTAAAGTACACCCTTGATCACTATTATGGTTCAATCCATTAGTCACTTTGTCCCTTAATGTCTTAGGGTACCATTAGGGTTTAGTTTAGACCACCATTGGACCAATTACAACTTCAAACGATTAAGCAAAAACAACCTTAAAAGTCTCCAAACAGTTTCAACCTTCAACCTCCAAACGGTCTTGAGACCGTTTGGGGGCATTGACCGTTTGAATATTTTGACCATCAAGACCGCATGGATCACCAAGACTGCTTGGGTCACCAAGACCGCATGGGTGCATTGACCGTTTGGGAGAGTTGACCTCCAAACCGTTTGAAGCTATGCGACTTGAAACTGTTTGATCTTAAACGATCTTGAGATTGATTGGTCCAAACGACCTTGAGATCGTTTGAGCCCAAACGGTCTTGAGACCATTTGGCCCCAAATGGTCTTGAGACCGTTTGGCCTCAAACGGTCTTGAGACTGTTTGGACCCAAATGGTCTTGAGACCGTTTGGTCCAAATGGGCTCAAAACCGCACGGACCTCAAAGGTGAAGCAAAGGTTATAATCGATTATGGTTGTCTATGTTGAAGCCTCCACTTGGCCATAACCTTGTTAAACACTTGTAAATTGAGTCAATTAGGGTTAGCCTTAATCAATTGGACACCAAATTGACCCTCATTTGAAAGTCAATTGGGGTTAAATCCAACTCAATTTGGGTTTTCAATCGGCTAATCATCAATGTTCAACAATGTGAATCAAATTGAGGTTGAACCCATCAATTGACATCCAATTGGACCCAAACATGGCCCAAACGGTCTTGAGATCGTTTGGACATCCTCTAAACGGTCTTGAGACTGTTTGCCCAAAGTCTAATCAAAATCTAAGTCAACTAATTAAGGTTTGGATCATGGGATTGATCACCAAATCAGCAATTGACTACACTTTAACTTAGTAACATTGGATCATCAATTACTTAAACATACTCACCCCTAGACCTCCAAACGGTCTTGAGACTGTTTGGATGAGCTCCAAACGGTCTTGATACCGTTTGGCTCATCCAACCCTTGGATTCTAGTGAAATTCCATCAAGGATTGGTCTATCAAATTGATCAACAAATCAGCACTTAATTGTAATATGATTTGGTACCTTTAGTCCTTCAATTGGTCAACTATACTTAACCCCAGACTTCCAAACGGTCTTGGGTGATCCCCAAACGGTTTTGAAACCGTTTGGGCCAATCAACCCAACACATCATCTCATTCACTTGCAAAATCAGCATTTAGTCGATTAGGGTTCATACCACATCTTTGGATCTTCAAACACATATCCATACTTCACCCTAGACCTCCAAACGGTCTTGGGTGACCCCCAAACGGTTTTGAGACCGTTTGGGGTGATCCCCAAACGGTCTTGAGACCGTTTGGGCTAATCAACCCAAAATCTCAAATTAACTCATTGGAATTTCAGCACTAATTTCAATTAGGGTTTGCCCAATTGATTAGCCTTCAACTCATGATTCCTTGAGAATTAACCCCTAAAATTTGGTGAGTTATTAACCAACATAATTAAGAACAGTAATCTCAAACGGGCAACACTTGGACAACGCACTCAAACGGTTTTGAAACCGTTTTCCCAAAAAGGTCAAGTTAACCAGGTTGCAAAACAGCACTTAATCCATTTAGGTTTATCTAATTCATTAGCCTTCAACTCTCGATTCCTTAGGAGTTAACCCATCAAATTGGTGGGTTATTAACTAACATAATTATGAATAGGAATACCAAAAGGTCAATGCTTGGTCAACTCACTCAAACGGTTTTGAAACCGTTTTCCCAAAAAGGTCAAGTTAATCAGGTTGAAAAACAGCACTTAATCCATTTAGGTTTATCTAATTGACTAGCCTTCAACTCTCGATTCCTTAGGAGTTAACCCATAAAATTTGGTGGGTTATTAACTAACATAATTATGAACAGGAATCCCAAACGTTCCACGCTTGGTCAACTCAACCAAATGGTCTTGGAGACCGTTTGCTCCAACCGACCTTGTGAAACCGTTTGCCCTTCAAACAGTTTTGCAAACCGTTTGCCCCAAACCGTTTGGCCAAAAAGGGGGGGGGGCAAGACCGTTTGATAAAGAAACATTGGTAATCACGCCCATCCTCCAGATAAAGGTCTGTTCTTCGTGGTTTTTGTTGCAAGAAAGCAAGGAAGGATGGGGGAAAGAAGAACAAACTACTTTTGCAAGAAAGAAAGATGCATAACAAAGTTTAAGGGTTTAGAGTTATAAAACCCACCTTAGAACCATCTCTAGAGCTCCAAGCTTCGAAGCTTTAATGGTGTCTTGAGCTCCATAGGTCGTTCAAGGTTTCTTCTTCAAGAATTGGTTGGAAAGGATGGCTAGAAAGAAGAACTTAGTAAGAAAAACTAGCAAACCAACCTTGTATTATGATTTCCTCCATGAATCCAAGCTAGAAGATAACCAAAGCTTACCCAAACCTACTTGGCCGTTATCCCCTGCTCCTGAGCTCCTTCCTTAGTCGGCCACAGCAAGAGATAAGTGAAGAGAGAAAGGGAAACGATCCCTTGGTTGTAAAAGAAAGGTGTATATATACTTTGGGCATGTTTTCAAGATAAGGACAATTTTGTTTTCTATTTCTCATATGGGTCCTTCTCTCCTTCTTGGCCATGCCCCTCCTTCTTATTCTTAAGCAAAACTCCTTTCTTACCAAAGTCTAGTGAAAAGGAAGCCAAGCATCCTACTAACTTGTACACATATAAAAGGGTCATTATGCTTATGACTTGGTTATTTAGTTACAAGGGTTATCCTTCTTATTTGTTTATTCAAATGAAGCGCCCCCCCTATCATTTTTACTCTAATTGATGCCAAGAGTCATAAAAGATATTCTAGAAGGTATATTTTACATGTTGCACCCCATGTTTTGGGTAAATTGCACTTTACACCAAAACTAGGGTTTAAAGCACAAGGATTGCTCCACAAGCTACCTTTTGGTGCCCAAGCTTGGAGAATCCATAATACTTCATCAAACTCATTCTTATGATGTATTATCATCAGAGGAACATATAAACATGTGTGATTTGCAAGTTAACCCCTTTAATTGGGTAATTTGCACATATGTCCACTTTTAACAAAACAATATTGCAATATTGTTTAAAAGGACAAAAAGGGAAATATATATTCCTCAGGAGCTTTAATTACATTATCAACAGATAACCACAAGCATTTAATCACATAATTAAGAAAAACACCTGGGGTTAGTTCATAACCCAAGTCAGGGATGTTACAAATTATAAACCCCTAACAAGGATTTCGCCCCCGAAATCCCAGAAAGAAAAGGGAAAGCAGATATTATTTAAGCATTATACCATTATGTCTTCAAGTGACATTTCGTTATTATGAAACATCATAGAGTTTTGTTCAATACATAGTTACTCCACACAAACTTTTCATGGAAAGATTCATATGGAACATATACTCTCATGTTCCTTAGTTAGATCAACATTTCTTAAGATCAAAATTATACTCTGTCATTTATTTGAGACTATATAAGTCCTTTCATACCTTGATTGTGTTATCATATCTGATAACACCATATTAACTTTCCTTATTATTTGCACTAATTCTCTCATAGTTGTACATTCTCTTATCATAGGGAAAAGTTACTTATCAATCAAGGACTTATTTGATAGATATCTTGGAGAAAGATATGTTTATGAAAAACATAAACCCCTAACAAGTGATGTTCATAATATTTTACATGTTTACTTTGATTCCATTGTTGACTATTCCAGGTAATCAACATAATTCATCAGATATATTATTACATTCTTATCTTGTTACCTATTACATGTGTTATCAATACATTACATCTTATCTTCCTTTCATCTTGGCACATTACTTATTACATATTTTCTCACCATGGAACCAAAGTCCAAGATAAACTGACACTTTTATAAGTACTCATTACATAAACATCTTTATATTATGCACATCAAGTGTCCTAAAACCCACTTGATTGCCATCTTCCTAGTAGGAAAGAGAATAAGGAATCATATTATTTCTTGTATTTTTCAACCATTCATGAAACATTTACCTCTCATATCATCCTCAGTTCCTTGTTCTAGTATAGGAATTTTGATAAGGATGATTACATGACATTGTTCCTTTCCTTGTTATTATCTAACATATTCATGAAGGTCTTATGGTCTCATCACATTTTCACATCATGGGGAGAATCTTCATTATTATTCTTACAACTTTACTGGACAGGGTTAACCTCCCTTATTCCCATATTTCTTATTTCATGATACTCATTAGATTATCTCAGAATGACTACTTGATCAGAGCAATAAAAAAGATAACAATCTAAGAGTTTCTATATTTACTTTATCATCAACAATTATATACCTGGCCAGGGTATATAAATAAGGATATAAGGTAATATGCACTTGTATACACCATATTCCTTCTCTTTTCTTATCATTATAAATATAAGTATTAACCTTACTGAATTTCTATCCAGACCAATTCTTTAATACCTCATCTTTCTTATGGAGGTAAGCATGTAACATGAAACATCTATTTTATACAACATTATAAGTCCTTATAGGATTAATCAAGAAAAGTTCAATCAATTAATTTCTCAGTTTTGTCCAAGAGATCATAAAAAGACATATAAGAATAACATTTATTTCGTCTAACCTGTCATGACTCGAGGATTATTCATTGTCTCAAGCTGATTCTGCCTCAGAGGTTGATTTGCCATAACATTTCCGGCTGGGCAATCTCTTACCAGATGCCCTACCTGTCCACATTGATAGCAAGTTCTGAGTTCTCGGTGTGGTCTAAAGGGTTCCTTACCCTTTCTGGATAACCATTGCCTTGGTGCACTAGGTCCTGGTTGTGTTGGTGACACCAGAAACTTCTTCCTTTTATAACTACCAGGTCTCTGCTCCTGGATTTGGATAGGCCTTTTCTCATTTCTTCCCTTATATTTCTGTTCTGGACAATTATAGCTGATATGTCCAGGCTTCCTACACCTATAGCAGGTCCTGGTTTCTGGTTGTATTCTAACCCCTATATTACTGTATACTGATTCATCAAACTGAGGTTGAGTACAAGCTTTCTCTAAGTTCAAAGATTCATCATCTACTATTGCTTCAACCTACTGTTGTGGTTCACATATTCTGTTGATATCCAAAACATCATCATTAGGAGCTGGTAATCTGGGTTGTATTGCTAGTGCTTGATCCACTAGATACATCATGGTAGCCCTAAATTCCCCAACAGTGATTCCTAAGGAAGAATTCCTTATCATGGTTGGGTTAGCTAGGGGAATCTCAGGTAATTGTCCCTCTATTGCTTGCTCCTCTGCACCTCTTCTTGGTGCAGTATTGTTGCTCTCCGCAGTAAACTCCTCATCCGATCCAGTCATCTTCAAGTTCCTCTCCTCCTATGTGAGGAGAAGATACCATCAGATACACTGAATGACACTTAGAACAGACTCTACTACCTTAGTCCTATGTCTCTGTAGACTCAGCGAACCTAAAGCTCTGATACCACTAAATTGTGACGACCGACTCGCGAAAACAGGATTAACTAATGCGGAAGCTGTAAACTCTATATAAGCGATTGTTTGACTGGCAGTGGAATAATGAAAAATCACTAGAAATTAAAACTTTTTAAGAAAAGATCCTTAAACCATAAAACTTCTTTATAAGAAACAAGATAAATAGTTTACATCATGTTTTAACATTACATCTCTGTGGAATCACCTCTCGAGTGATTACATGCATCCATTACCCTGTTATCTGTACAAGGAAAAATACAAAAAAATCTCGAGGCTTAAAGCCAAAAACCTTAGACCTACTGACTCCTAGGACCTGAGAGTACAGAGACGACATAAGACATGCTATCTACAAGACTAGACAGTCAGTATCTCCACCTGAGATTCACTTCTGCCCCTGATGCTGCTGTTGCTGTTGTTGCTCATTCTTAAATGGATTCCTTCGTCCTTGGCGTCTACCTAAAAAGTAGAATCCCACGGAAGTGAGACAATTTAAATAATTGTCCCAGCGAGAGTTATAACTCTCTGCCAGAGGCTTTGTTATAGCATATAAGGAATAACAGAAGCAAAGTAACTGAAAATAACAACAACAGGTTTGGTAATAAGTAAAACAACATTTACTTAAGCAATCACTTCATTAAAGCATATGTAGAACATGTATGCTAGATACTTGAACAAACTATTAAAGTCAACAATGTAACAACGATCATTGTTTCTCATAGTTCAACCTAAACGGTAATACTATACGGCTGATTATATTTTTCAAACATTATTATGCCCTGTGGAGATGAGGTATACCGCTCATACTCCAACCGACCATTTATAAAAATCGCGTCGGTACCATACATAGGTCATCAAAAGAGTTAGATTCTTATGACCTCATCTTCCTCAGTCAGTAAGAGGATTTACTTGCAGGACATCTTGTGTCTCTGCTGTAGTAGCTATCTAGGGTATTCTGGAAACTTCGCTATAGAGTTACAGTGGAGTTCTAAACTCTCATCGTCATCGAAAGATTTCTTGTTTATCTCTCATCCATGCGGTATTAGTAATTTCTTCGGAAGATTTGTGGTACATCACCCGATATGAATATATAGTGAAGGGTTGAAAGATTAAAGTACATCTACATCAATTCCTACACTAGGATGTAAGGATATTCGTGTCCATATACCCCCATATACTCAAAAGTATATGCTCCAGGAGTTCCCTTAGGAAAACCTATTTCACCATCATTTGGTCTCTGACAATGATGGATCTATGGTCAAGGCCCTACATGGTATGATTATACTTGATTAGTTAGGTACATTTCAGTATTCTTTTAACATCATTCATGTTCTCAAACATTAATCATTAGCATAGCAGCTATGAAAGTAGAATACTAAATGCAACAAGTCTAACTCACATCAATTGTCATTTCTTAATCCTTTCATCACAATTCATCTAATTAATATGATCTTGATGATACACTTGGCTCTTACAGCCTATCATCTCATGTAATGCCACTTACTGGGCAACAGGATATGTCACTATTCATAAAGATAATAACATGCTTTCAATTAATATGGTATCATAATCCTTACCTGGATATGATCATCCTCATATAAGAACCTGTATGGTTAAGTCAACTAATAATAGTAAACCATTAATTTCAAGAGTTATACCTTCATACTCTTACAAGAGCTAGATTCCCTAATTTACAACATTTAGGGTTATCCAATCCCTTCCATTATGATTAGGAATAGTGGTTCCTCCTTTCATACTTAACTTATGAAGATTCATGCTTAAAAGCATAACCTAGAATTGGGGTAATTGTACATTTCATCGCAATTACCCCCAATTAGGGTTTACTATTCACATTACATGTTATTACCCTAGAATTAGGGTTTACTATTCACTTCATGGTGAATTGAACTCATAGCATCGTCATGTATAAGAAATATCATCATTGATGCCTTAAATTAGGTTAAGATTAATCAATTATCATAATTAGAGTTTTCATGATCTCACATAGGTGGATCATACCCCAATCATGCACATTCATATGTATTGATGGTACTTTACTTGAGTTTCAACCATAAATGGTACTTCCTCTCTCCTCTTACTAATAGATGGTGATTACATCACTCTAGATTAGGTTGGGTCAAGTCCCCATTGATTAACATAAACCAAATCACCACCATCATATTATTAGGGTTTGATTAAAACAAGGTATCATTTAGTTGAACCCTTCAAGGGCATATTGATAAAGTACACCCTTGATCACTATTATGGTTCAATCCATTAGTCACTTAGTACCTTAATGTCTTAGGGTACCATTAGGGTTTAGTTTAGACCACCATTGGACCAATTACACCTTCAAACGATTAAGCAAAAACAACCTTAAAAGTCTCCAAACGGTTTCAACCTTCAACCTCCAAACGGTCTTGAGACCATTTGGGGGCGTTGACCGTTTGGATAGTTTGACCATCAAGAGCGCATGGATCACCAAGACCGCATGGGTGCGTTGACCGTTTGGGAGAGTTGACCTCCAAACCGTTTGAAGCTATGCGACTTGAAACCGTTTGATCTTAAATGATCTTGAGATCGATTGGTCCAAACGACCTTGAGATCATTTGATCCCAAACGGTCTTGAGACTGTTTGGACCCAAACGGTCTTGAGATAGTTTGGTCCAAATGGCCTCAAAACCGCATGGACCTCAAAGGTGAAGCAAAGGTTATAATCGATTATGGTTGTCTATGTTGAAGCCTCCACTTGGCCATAACCTTGTTAACCACTTGTAAATTGAGTCAATTAGGGTTAGCCTTAATCAATTGGACACCAAATTGACCCTCATTTGAAAGACAATTGGGGTTAAATCCAACTCAATTTGGGTTTTCAATCGGCTAATCATCAATGTTCAACAATGTGAATCAAATTGAGGTTGAACCCATCAATTGACATCCAATTGGACCCAAAATTGGCCCAAACGGTCTTGAGATCATTTGGACATCCTCCAAACGGTCTTGAGACCGTTTGCCCAAAGTCGCATCAAAATCTAAGTCAACTAATTAAGGTTTGGATCATGGGATTGATCACCAAATCAGCAATTGACTACACTTTAACTTGGTAACATTGGATCATCAATTGCTTAACCATACTCACCCCTAGACCTCCAAACGGTTTTGATACCGTTTGGATGAGCTCCAAATGGTCTTGAGACCGTTTGGCTCATCCAACCCTTAGATTCTAGTGAAATTCCATCAAGGATTGGTATATCAAATTGATCAACAAATCAACACTTAATTGTAATATGATTTGGTACCTTTAGACCTTCAATTGGTCAAGTATACTTAACCCCAGACCTCCAAACGGTCTTGGGTGATCCCCAAACGGTTTTGAGACCGTTTGGGTGATCCCCAAACAGTTTTGAAACCGTTTGGGCCAATCAACCCAACACATCATCTCATTCACTTGCAAAATCAGCATTTAGTCGATTAGGGTTCATACCACATCTTTGGATCTTCAAACACATATCCATACTTCACCCTAGACCTCCAAACGGTCTTGGGTGACCCCCAAACGGTTTTTAGACCGTTTGGGGTGATCCCCAAACGGTCTTGAGACCGTTTGGGCTAATCAACCCAAACTCTCAAATTAACTCATTGGAATTTCAGCACTAATTTCAATTAGGGTTTTCCCAATTGATTATCCTTCAACTCATGATTCCTTGACAATTAACCCATAAAATTTGGTGAGTTATTAACCAACATAATTAGGAACAGTAATCGCAAACGGTCAATGCTTGGTCAACGCACTCAAATGGTTTTGAAACCGTTTGCCAAAAAAGGTCAAGTTAACCAGGTTGAAAAATAGCACTTAATCCATTTAGGTTTATCTAATTGATTAGCCTTCAACTCTCTATTCCTTAGGCGTTAACCCATAAAATTTGGTGGGTTATTAACTAACATAATTATGAACAGGAATCGCAAACGGTCAATGCTTGGTCAACTCACTCAAATGGTTTTGAAACAGTTTTCCCAAAAAGGTCAAGTTAATCAGGTTGAAAAACAACACTTAATCCATTTAGGTTTATCTAATTTATTAGCCGTCAACTCTCGATTCCTTAGGAGTTAACCCATAAAATTTGGTGGGTTATTAAATAACATAATTATGAACAGGAATCCCAAACGGTCAATGCTTGGTCAACTCAACCAAATGGTCTTGGAGACCGTTTGCTCCAACCGACCTTGTGAAACCGTTTGCCCTTCAAACAGTTTTGCAAACCGTTTGCCCCAAACCGTTTGGCCAAAAAGGGGGGGGCAAGACCGTTTGATAAAGTAACATTGGTAATCACGCCCATATTCTTCTACCTCCCGATCAAGGTCTGTTCTTCGTGGTTTTTGTTGCAAGAAAGCAAGGAAGGATGGGGGAAAGAAGAACAAACTACTTTTGCAAGAAAGAAAGATGCATAACAAAGTTTAAGGGTTTAGAGTTAAAAAACCCGCCTTAGAACCAGCTCTAGAGATCCAAGATTCGAATCTTTAATGGTGGCTTGAGCTCCACAGGTCGTTCAAGGTTTCTTCTTCAAGAATTGGTTGGAAAGGATGGCTAGAAAGAAGAACTTAGTAAGAAAAACTAGCAAACCAACCTTGTATTATGATTTCCTCCATGAATCCAAGCTAGAAGATAACCAAAGCTTACCCAAACCTACTTGGCCATTCTCCCCTGCTCCTGAGCTCCTTCCTTAGTCGGCCACATCAAGAGATAAGTGAAGAGAGAAAGGGAAATGATCCCTTGGTTGTAAAAGAAAGGTGAATATATACTTTGGGCATGTTTTCAAGATAAGGACAATTTTTTCTTCTATTTTTCATATGGGTCCTTCTCTCCTTCTTGGCCACACCCCTCCTTCTTATTCTTAAGCAAAACTCCTTTCTTAACCGAAGTCTAGTGAAAAGGAAGCCAAACATCCTACTAACTTGTACACATATAAAAGGGTCATTATGCTTATGACTTGGTTATTTAGTTACAAGGGTTATCCTTCTTATTTGTTTATTCAAATGAAGCGCCCCGCCTATCATTTTTACTCTAATTTATGCCAAGAGTCATAAAAGATATTCTAGAAGGTATATTTTACATGTTGCACCCCATGTTTTGGGTAAATTGCACTTTACACCAAAACTAGGGTTTAAAGCACAAGGATTGCTCCACAAGCTACCTTTTGGTGCCCAAGCTTGGAGAATCCATAATACTTCATCAAACTCATTATTATGATGTATTATCATCAGAGGAACATCTAAACATGTGTGATTTGCAAGTTAACCCCTTTAATTGGGTAATTTACACATAATTTCACTTTTAACAAAACAATATTACAATATTGTTTAAAAGGACAAAAAGGAAAATATATATTCCTCAGGAGCTTTAATTACATTATCAATAGATAACCACAAGCATTTAATCACATAATTAAGAAAAACACCTGGGGTTAGTTCATAACCCAGGTCAGGGATGTTACAAGTAGTATATGTTTCGCCAAACATAAAAGAACATAAAGAATATGGATGCTGTGTAGCTATTAAGTTTTTACATTATGTCTCTCTCTACCTCTCTCTATCTCTCTCTCTCTACATCTCTCTTTCTCCTTATAAATATAAGGTCAACACACCCCATAGCCTGAGGGGCGGGGAACCCCATAGCCCAAGGGGCGGGGAAAATATGAAGTGTGACACCAATTAGTAGTACAAATGCATCAAAAGAAATCTAAAAATATGTGTTTACCTGATTATCACATTAAATAATGTTTTCTTTCACCTTTTATTCTTTCTCAAAATTTTCATGTATGCAAGCACAATATATATGTATCTTCTACCCACGTACACAACACATTGTGTTGATTTGTTGTTTCACATATGTTTTAAGTTTAGAGCTTGCATGGGAGAAAAAGATGGGAGTGAGCACTTGTGCAAGTTTACCTATTGTGTAGATCCTAGTTAGCATACATGTTCATAGACTTGTATATTCTTCATTCAATATGTAATTGTAAATTGCTTTGTCATAATTCATTTGGTGATATACACATGTTAAATGTTGAGAATGTTATGGTGTATGTCTATATGTGTATGTTCATGAATGCATATATCGCTTCTGCATCGCTCTCTAAAACAATTGGCTAACATTTTTGGATTTGTCCTCTCGGGCCTTCTAAGTCTCGAGATAGAAAAATCTAGGGACATTACAATCGAGGACCGATGGTTTAGGAGCACACCTCCTAAAGATTTTCTAAATAGGTTAGAAACCAAAGGAATATGATGTTACTATAAATCTATGGTTTCACAGAGACCTCTATTGAAGGTTTGAGATTTAACTACCAAGAACAAGATCCCACAAAACTCAATGATTTTTCAAACTATAGAAAAGAGGGGTAGCTAATTATCGATCATATGAGGACGTGATATCAATGTCTTTTCAAAAATGTGTTTCAAAGGTTTTTCTCTGATAGACAGGGAATTTATGGAACCATTACTAATGAACTACTTAATTTGAGAATTGAAGTCTTTGAAGAGTTAGGTAAAATGAGGATTCCCTACCTTCTGAAAGTTTATATAAAGGGGGAGGTAAACCAAATGCGCCTGAGAAGAGCACTCTAGGGTCTCAATATGTTTAAAAGACAAATACCAAAGTTTGTTGTTAAACCAAGATTGATTATAAAAGAAGGAAAGATAATGTAAGTGAAGAAAGATGAGTAATTTTTCTAAGGCAAGAATTTAAGGTGTACCCAAATTCTAGTCCTTCTTTCCTATAGTTCCTCTATCCCTTGTCCTTTTTTACCAGAGAAGTCAAACACCTCTTCCGATGAGAACTCTTGATGTCGGGATAGTGAAAAGAGGACTTAGAAAATTAGGCCACCATTTGTATAGCCTCAAATCAAGTTCTCAATGAGAGATTTCAAATTCTAATGGTGATGTCAAAGGTAATGAAATAAAGGTTCCTCATTTTAGTAATCAATGGAAGTAGGTATAGGTAATTGGGCTTATTTAATCCCTATATAGATATAGCTTAGGGTCTAGCAGGTAAATCACTCTGATCAGGCTCCCGTTCATGTTATAATTTGAGACCTATTACTGCAGTTGGCCACACTGATCCTTAAGTTGATGCTTTTGTTGCCTACTGTAGGAGAGTGAAGGAAATTCCCTTTGATGGAATGTCAAAACATGTCTTCTAAAGGTTTTCAATGTAGGTCTTTTCAAAGTTTTAAAGAAATTTAGAAAACTAGTGGTTTCGAACCTTGATACCTTCTGATGGTCATGTCAGTGTGAACGTGTTTCATGCCTTTCAAAGATAAGAACTAATGGGTTAGTTTTTCACACTTCTGAAGGTTTTGTAGGTGTCTACCTTTTGAAATTTAATAAGTGTTCAAGAAATGAAGCAAACTTGTCCCAAGGCATTCTGATGGTGAGGAACAGAGGTAAGTTTGAGTTCTATCTTCTGATGGTTGACTAGGGTTTATGAAATGATGGTAAAGTTGTGTGAAAATTGAAGGAAGACTTGGTTGTTCAAAATGAAAGGTTTCTCTCAATGGTCAATTGAATAATCTCTTGTCAGTTGATTTTGCACATTATTCCCTCAATCAATTAATTTAGCCTAAAGTCATTGATTACATTTATTCTTTATATAGTAAAACTATAAAAATAATTTTTAATGTAAATAAATAAGTATGAATGCAAAATAAGGTGAACATAAAACATACATGATTGAAACAAGGGTCAAATTATCAAAATAAAAAATGAGAATTGCAAACAAAGGCTTAGAAATCCTTGGGTTGCCTCCCATGAAGCATTAGTTTATAGTCTTTCGATTCACTATCACTATGATCATTGAGGTTGTTCTAGTTTTGGTTCCTCAAGATGCATTTTATCTCATTGGGTGAATGGTTCATCTTCATCATATCTTTTCACCTTATGTCCATTGATTGGCAATGATAGTAACTTTATACTAAACAATTCTATCATCCATGATAGGTATACCATTATCACAATAAATGGGCTTCACCATCTTGCTCATAATTTTCTTGGGAACAATCTAATGGAGGGCTTGAGTAAGGGGACTTTATCTAACTCACTGATTAATTTTCTCTTCAGGTGTGCATCATCCCACAACTTGGTTCTCTTCTTGTATATGTGGGCATTTTCATAAGAATACAACCTAAACTCCTGAAGTTCCTAAATTTGCAAGATCTCTTCTTGCTTTCTATGTCAAGGTTCATAGTAAGAATTTTGATAACCTAGAAGCCTTTTTGCTCTAGACCTACTAGAATATAACAAGCTTTCCCATATATCAACCTATAGGGAGTAGTCCTAAGAGGTATCTTCTAAGGGATGTGGTATGCCCATAAGGCAGCAACCAACTTAATAACCCCCATCTTTTCTTATTCTACCAACAATCTTCTCCACGATCTGTGTGATATGCATGTTAGACACCTCAACTTGGCCTTACGTATAAGGGTGGTACATGTTAGTGATCTTGTTTTTCACCCCATAGTTCCTTAGTAGGGCTTCAAACCGTCTTTCCCCAAAATGCGATCCCCTGTCACTAATGATGGTTCTAGGAACCCCATATTGAGTAAAGGTGATTTTCTTGAAGAGCCTCATCAAGTCTTTGGAGTCACAAGTGTGGGTTGCATCAACTTCTTCCCACTTTCACACATAATCAACTTCAACTAGAATTTATTGGTTTTTGTATGATGAGGGGAAGATACCATCTAATCTATCCCCCATACATCAATGGTTTCTAAAATATATAGTTAGAAAGAGGAATTTCATTTTGTTGTTATATGTTACCACTCTTTTGGCATTTGTTAAATGAGTTAATATATGCATTGCCATCCCTGAACAAGGTTCTAGTAACATCCTGATGAAAGTATGTTTTCCATAATTCTGTCACCACCTAAGTGTCCATAGTAAGGTGAAGAGTGTCATTCATACAAAATTTGAGGTACTTCTTCCTCAGGTAGACATCTTATATATATTATCATGACATTTCTTGAATAGCAATGGATCCTTCAAATACGAGTTCTTATGATAAAAAAAGAGTTTCTTCTTTTCATTGTTGGTGATGTCCTTTGGGAACTTCTGACAGGAAAATGATAATAGATGTTAGCCTACTATGGTGGAACAAGATCAACAACCCTTGACATCATAAAGGATTCATTAGCCCTAGACATCCCAGTTGCCACCTTGATTTACCACCCTCCCGGGCGTTCGGCCTCCGCCACGGGCATGGGAGAGGGGGGGGGGGCGGAGAAATCATTCTATCTTAATCAAATAAAGGATTCATTAGGGTATTTGTCATTTATAGGTAGGGAGTTTATCCTCCCCTAGATTGATCCTTGATAAATGGTTAACTAACAAATTTTCTGACCCTTCTTATCAACAATTTGGTCATCAAATTCCTTTAAAAGGAGTTTCCATGTTAACAACCTTGGTTTAATGTCCTTCTTTGTCATAAAGTACTTGATTATTATGTAGTTTGTGTGCACAATAACTTTAGTACCTATCAATTATGATTGGAATTTGTCAATAGCATAGACTATCACCAACATCTCCTTTTTAGTAGTAGTGTTGTAAATCGGGCTTCGTCTAGGGTCCTTATTACATAATATATAGCATAAGGTTTCTCATCCTTATTCTTATGCAGGAGAAAATCCATGACATAATAACCTGTATCACACATTGTCTCCCATTCTAGAGCTTGGATAATTGGTGCAGTACTACGAGTGTTGTTCTATGCACTAAAGCTTTTAACTCGACAAAATGCTCTATGTGATAAAGTTAATTTGATCAATCAGTTGAGTTTGTCGTGTTAGGAGTTCGAAAAATATATTGACTCATTTTTGTTCCAGTGCAGTGGTCGATCGAGTTTTGAGTATAGGAAACTCAACATATGAATAACATTCCCAAAATCAATCAAGGATCGGTCGAGATTGTAACTCGACCAATAAAATGCCTTTAATGAATTTTGGAAAATGTCATTCATGTGCTTAAATATTAAATTTAAGTGCTCCTAATTGTCTCTAAGCTTAATTACAAGTATTGTAATTATTACAATTGATTTACAACATGATTCTAATAGATTTACATCATATTTCAAAAACCTAGACTTGTATTGAGTTGACTTGCCTTTTTGTCCAGGTTGATATGCACAAGTTAGGGCATTTGGAGTGTGTCTATATCTAATCTGAAATCACTCAAATTGAGATATTAGACACAAATAAGTAGAGTGGTTTAGTCATCATCAAAACTAGGGTTTGGTCAATTTATCCCTAGAGTCAACATTCTCACCCATTCAAAAGATGACAAACCATTCCATAAATGTATTGAAAACATTGAAGTAAAATCATATCTTTGGAGAAACCAAGGGGTTTCAATTGAATTGAGTTCATATGCTCCCCCTCAATTGATGATCATGGAGTTCTCGTACTCCCCTCCTACATGTTTAGCTTTCAAAATATTTATAGGATACTATGTCTTCTACTCATATATGTTCTACACACATACAACTTCTCCCTTTTACCTTCTCTCTTTTACATAGACACTCTTCTCCCTCTACATGTAAGACATGCTTTCTCCCCCTACTTTACAGAAGAAGACATGCTTTGTCCCCCTTTGTCATTTCAAAAAAGGTGTGGGTATGAATAGATAAGAAACATCACTCGTTAAAAGAAAGGAGATAACAAAAGTTATAACAGAGAGTAGAAGATCAAAACTAGGGGCTTGTCCAAGCATGAGAATAACCCTAGATATAATTCTAGTCAAAGATCAAGGCAAGATAAAGTGTTGCAAAAAATAATTAATCAAAATTTTGACCCTAAAGATGATAGAATTCACCCAAAAAGAGCCAGTGCTCATCGTGAAGCATTGAGTCTTGCTCAGAAGGTCGTTTCTACATAAAAAACACTAGTCTTGAATCAAAATCTGACACTGAAGCAAAATATGTATAAAATTCAAAGATGCTCCAATATCTACATACAATGTAGCTCTATATATCCTACATCATAATGTTATGTGATTAACTCAAGATAGTAAATATGCCATTCAAGGAACAAGTCTGAGCAAGTATGGAACAAGATACAAGCATATCATATAATACAAAACCACTTTATGAAAAGAATTAGAACTACATGTAGATAGACTACTAGTAGATGATATCACAAGTTAGGACTACTAGTAGGATATAGATCATAGCAAAATATCCACAAGTTAAAGAGAAAGCTATGAGTAGATCTAGAGAAATATCCAAATAGAGAGTTAATAAAATATGCATCATTACCAAAAGATGATTACCACTAAGAACCTTAAGGTTGTATTCAAACTAAATATACAACTATATAGTTGGAGAAAGTTTGAGCACAATGGAAGAAATTTAAGACACAACCAGAGATCCAAAGAGATCATCACCAAAACCTGCATAACAACTCAAGACAAGTAATTTCAAGATATAGGAATATGACTAGTGGGATATCAAATTATAGAAATTAGAAACATAGAGTTGTAAGAAAGATAGGAAATATAAAGCATGGAAAAATTCATATAAAGGTACCAAGGGCAGTGCCAATGAATAAGGCTATTGATTGAGAAAATCTAGTTGAGAGGGAAATTCTCATAAAAAGGCCAACTGTATATTCTATGCACAATGTTATCGATCGAGTTTTGTGTTTTGGCAATTTGATTGACAATAGTTGTTGGCAACACTCGTTGGTGCTGGTCGGTCAAGTTTCTAACAAGACAAACTCAATCGAACCTACTACTGTCAAGGAGCACATATATTTTGGAAAATCATATCTAGAGGAATGATAAAAATGTAAATCATATCCAAGCAAAGTGTAGGAAAGTTAGTAATGCACTATGAAAGAATTAGAAGCAGTTTTTGAGAAAGAAAGTGATGAAAATAACAATATAGAACTTTTGAATTAAGAACCACATGCATAGTTCACACTAACTAGGCAAAACACTTTATGATTGGGTATGAGAAAGAATAACATTACCTATGTGCTTCTCATTACTTTTTCACTTGTTGCCGCCCCATACACATCTCACCTTTCTTCTTTCATGTGGATTGAGAAGACAAATTGCAAATCCATAGCTCATGTCAATCCATAAGCAAGTACCTATAAAAAGAAAGATGAAATGGTCCCCAATCATCTTTTCAGGTCCGGAGGGGTTAGTATAGAAACCTAAGTCCTATTACTAATTGGTGCTGTACTAAAAGGACAACAATTAGAATAATGATTGAAACTACTACAATAGTTGCATGTGGCCATAGACTTTGAACTAGAGGATTCTCCATGGAAGATTGGAGATCCTTTTCCTTTGTTGTTCCTTTGGCTAGAATCATACCCTAAATCATGTCTACCAATTTGTTTAGTAGTATGGTATAGGATATTGATGCATGTGTTCTTAATCATTATTACATGCACATTTCTTTCTTGATTTCATGTGTAGATTAGTTATTTATTTGATTTATTATGTATGGAATGACAATGATGGCCTGTTTCTATTGAATGCATCAAATTATATGATTTGAACTATTTTATGTAGTAGTTTTCGCATCCCAAGTACTCATTTTGTTTTTGTGCATTTCCAAGTACAATGAAGTCCCACAAACTCGGTGCTACTGACCAGGTAACGGTCAGTGGTACCGACTTGATGTCAGTAATGGACTTGAAACTCAACCAAAGTCAGTGCTACCGATAGCCATAGTTGATGGTACTGAAATATCATTAGTAAACCCCAACATGATTCGAGAATACTCGGTGCCACTGAGTTTCCAACTCGGTACTACTGAATTGACATTAGGGAGGCGGTTCAAAAATCATAAAACTCAGTACTATTGAGACTAATCAATAGTACCCACACAATCGGGATCGCGTGACTAAGCCTAAGTGACTCGGTACTACCGGCTCACCTAGTCGGTACTACTGAGACTGCCGGATTATGCCATCCAAAGATTTAACTCTAATCCAATGGTGGATGTTATTTCGTATCGTAAGTGCCTTCTACGACTTAGGGAGACGACTGCCTAACTAAGGGATAATAGTTTTTCATTGCACAAAAACCAAAGATAGAGAGGAGAAGAACCAAGGACTGAAAGTTTCAACCGAAAATATTTGAGCACCTGACGTGTATTTTACTACGCGCTTAAACGCAAGTATACACGTCGAGTAATATAGGCCTTGTGAGGCCCGAGTCGAACTCAGGGATACGTGAATTATTGGAGACTTCTACTAACTAATCGCAATCAGCTAGACCGATTAACAAAGTAGGGTTTTGTGTTCAAATTAAAAAGAAAATAAAAATCAAACAAAAAAACAATCGATTAAAGGTTAATTTAATCAATTTAAAGGGATATCTTTAGGATGGCGGTTTCACCGCGGGTCAACATTGTATTAGGTTTTATATAATTCCTCACACTTCTCTCTCTATCCGGGTAATGGCCTGAAATGAGAATTACCCACTGTCGTGGTGTAATTCACTACTTAGGTTTAGGTTGATTCCACCGTCGTAGTAATCATTCCCCTAAACTAAGCGCATTAAAAACGGTCTCTCAGTTCCCACCATTAATTTTACAACTCCTTTGTCAAGGGTTTTATTGATTAATGTAGAATTCGTCTCTTTTCAACCATTAATCCTTCTGTCGAAGTGATTAAGGGTGTTAAATTATTATTATGGTGATCAAGCATAACAATAGAAATGGAGAAAACGAATTTATACCACGGATTTGAGAGAAAAATATGAATTATTGATATAAAAATGTCATACAATGCATTCCCGGGCTACTCCCGGTCCTAAAGATTGAGGGTTTTAGCCTCTCATGTTCATCTCACACGAATACATGGTAGAAATTGGGGAATTCATAAGAAAAATGGGAAATAAATGGGAAAACCCCTGAACGGAGAAGAACCGGTGGATCCTTGGCGTCGAACACGAGCTTCCCCCGCCTGTCGGTGGTGGAAATCGTCTTCGGCAGCGTCCGAATCACCCGGGATGAGCTTCTCGGCCTCCGTTCTCCTTTTTCTCCTCCTCGGCACTCGTGCAATCCAAAAATGAGATCTCCCCTCGTCTGGGCGGCCGTCATTAGGTATAAGTCCCTAATTAGGTCGTCAAATAACAACAGCCGTCCGATCGAGATCAAAACAGATCCAACGCATATCCGCCGGCGTCGATACCATCGACGCGGGTCGATGGTATCGACCCAGCAGATTAGCGGCAGCTTTCCTTTCTTTTATTCTGAGCGCCTGTGGTGATCTCGATACCATCGACTTGGGTGTCGATGGTATCGACTCCTTTAGCGTCGGTTGTTGTCGTATAGCGACGCTGTAGCTCTCCTTGTGTCAATGGCATCGACTTGGGTCGATGGTATCGACAGTTTCCTCGCCAGCAACTTGAAGGGATCTCGATACCATCGACTTAGGTGTCGATGGTATCGACTCTGTATTGCTCTTCTCGGCTGACAACCTGTGGCTTGGTCGATGGTATCAACTTTCGTCGATGGTATCGACGAAAGCAGATACTTGTTTTTCCTGAAATTTCACAACAAGCCCAAGTAAATCCACACAATTTATAATAAGATGATAAATAATGCTCAAAATAGTAAAACAAAGGGGATTTGATATAATATGATGGCAAAGACCAAATTAAGTGAATTATGCAATATTATCCATAAAAATGAGTAATTAGAGCACAAAACACATATGAAATAGGTCTATAAATGCGACTCAAAATCATCGCATCAAACTCCCCTAAGCTTAAACATTGCTCGCCCTCGAGCAACTAATCCTTAGAATAGGATTGCAGATGTCAACTAAAAATCAACACATCACCCCACATTCTACATGACTCCCACTGGACGTTCTCAAACCGGCCTTTCCTAATCACAGAACAGTAATTACCCTACAGGCGACAATAATCATCAATAAAAGAAATTATCCTTCAAACCAATGAACACTATCACATAAGGCAGTTAACATAATAAGGTTCTCCGATTCAGCATTGGTGCATCTTGTGATCGCCTACACTACGTTGCTCGCCCTAACTACCATCTACATGGAAGCAGTTCTCCTGATAAACATGAGTGAGGAGAAAATCACGGTGGCCTACCAATCCGAGCAACGGGTGGATGGAATGGGTGGTTCATGGAAGAATTTGGAAGTATTACACAGTTTCAAAATGCATAAAACAAAATGCCCTAAATGATGCAAATACACATTGAAAATGCCCTAATGCCTATAATTGGGTGGAATCATGCATGCACTAACCTTCCACCTCAAAAAGAGATAGAAATCTAATTAAGCCACATCATGTACTCAATTCCTTGTTATGCAAGTGATATCATGTTTCTTTCTCCCTCTTATTCCATTTCCTTCTAAATTCTCTCTTTTTTCTTTTTCAAATTGTTTTTCAGATTTCCAGAATTTTTTTTTCTTTCTTTTAGCCCACATATCCATAATTGCTTAGAGATACATGTGTTAGGCTATTTTCTTCATGATTGGAAATCTTTGTACTATTTCAAGGGTATGGAACAATTTAGATCACTTTTTAAGACAACCTGAGGTACATGGTGTACTTATGCGTGAAAATCATGAAAGTTATGAGTGCAACTACATGACATGCACCTAAAGGTAATGTGCATGAATCACTATACCCTTTTTTTTATGCAAAAGTATGAAAATAACAATGCAAATCCTATCTATATGCTATGCACGCAAGAAGGAATTAAAACTGTACTTTACTTCCAATTCTTTGGTGGATTATGAAAAAAAAAATATGAAGTGGAATGATCACAAGATTAAGTTACTGAACCTTAGAAAAATATCATGTGTCCCTCCTTACTGACATGTGTAGTAGTTCAAAGGGTTCTTTCTCGTATATCCAATTAAGGTCTCATTACCATTTGATTGGGTTAGGCTCAAACAACCGTTACTATCCACTTTTCATGAGTCAATGGTGGTGTGGGTGTGACATATTGCTTCAAAGTTGACATAATCAATCATTTTCATAGGACAAGTTCCCCAAGGACAACCAAGTTAAGCTATCCAAAAGACACAGAAAATTTTGAAATTCCCTTAAATTTCCCATGAAAACAACGAGATGACAATTTTTAAGACATCCACGATTACACTAGATAGATGTGGATCCTAAACAAACTAAAATTGCAAGAACTAATTAAAGCAAAAACTAAAAACAACTAAAGAAAAGATAAAAGATAGAGCTGTTCCAGCCACCCCCCTAAGCTTGAAATCGACTATGGCCTCATAGTCAAAAACCAACTTAAGGGTGGAACAGTGATACCAGATCAGTCTGATGGTGGTGGAGGCGGGTACTGCCAGGGTAGTGGGGTCCGGATTTGCTCTGGATGATGTGACTTCATTTGACCAATAACCCCGTCTTGAATAACTGACACCGACACTGCTGTGTGCCCGTCGATACCATCGACGGAAGTCGATGGTATCGACTCGCTGATTAGGGCAACTGCCTCGCGAGTCCGGCTGCCGCCTTTTTCATTTGAAAATGTCGATACCATCGACGGACCCGTCGATGGTATCGACTTCACTGAGTCAATTTCTTCTGAAAATCTCTAGAGATCTCGATGGTATCGACTGGCATGTCGATACCATCGACCATTATTGTGCAACCTGCCTGTAGGTATGTCGATACCATCGACGCGGGCGTCGATAGTATCGACTCAGTGCGATTTTTGCAGCTGTCAACGTGAACCTATGTCACCAGTGTGTCGATGGTATCGACACTTCCTGTTCCTGCACATTTAACAAACGGATCAAGGTATCTTTTTTAAACTAAAATCTAAACAAAATAAAAGCAATATAAGACTACAATTAAACTATCCTAATGTACCAATGGTTGGGTTGCCTCCCAACAAGCGCCCTTATTTAACGTCTTAGGCTAGACGGTGTGACAATCATCATCTTTTCACCTTGGGGACTACACTTAGAGGATCATGCGGTAATTTGAATTCAACACGATCTCCTCCAATGCCCAATGACAGAGTACCTCTCCCTAAGGCAGTCACAACGTCTGCCGTTGCTTGAAACGGTCTTCCTAGGAGAATTTCACAGCTTTGGAGTGGTGGCATATCCATGACAACAAAATCCACCGGAAATATGAATCTGTCCACTTTGACTAGAACATCTTCACATACTCCATAGGGTCTCACGGTAGATCCATCCGCCAATTCAATTGTTGCAGCCAACTTCTTTATCTCTTTTAACCCCAACTTTTGAAATGTAGCCAAAGGCATGAGATTTATACTAGCGCTGGAATCACATTGCGCTTTAGAAACATGTTGACCACCTATTGAACACGGAATGTAAAAACCTCCTGGGTCCTTTCTCTTCTTTGGTGAACTCCCATGAATCATCGAGCTCACCGTCTCATTCATCCAATAAATTTCATCGTCTTTTATCCGCCTCTTTTTATTAATGATTTCCTTGATGAACCTCCCATAGGCGGGTACTTTCTTGATCATCTCCACTAATGGAATATTGATGTGAAGTTTTCGGAATATCTCCAGAAATTTCTTGAAGTGACGATGCTCTTTCTTTGTCTTAGTATTGATCGAATCTGAAACATCAGCTGCATCAACACGCCTGTGAGGTGGCACATAAGCTCTTTTTGGGGGTACCTCCCCTAAGCTTGCTTCAATCACTCCCTCCGACGTGGGCTTTGGTGAGACATCCTCAATAGCCGCAGCTTGTTGTGGTTCCTCTCTCGCCTTAGATGTCTCCACATGTGCACAAACAACTTGCACTTGTTCTTCCTGCCTAGGTGGAGATACAATATTCACAACTCTTTGTGATTTTCTGAAGAAAGGGTTTCCGCCCGGCAATCCATAGTAAGTGCGTGGATATGGTATTGCTGGTGTTGCATTCACATTGAAAGTCATTTTTCTTTCTTCTACAGCTTCTTGCACCTGGGATTCCTCCTCATTGCTCACCACAGACATGTACTTGACTTGATGGTGTGCTTGGGCCACATTTGCACTCTCGTCCGGTTTCTGCTGGTTGGCGTGCTTGATGGCCGCCACTTCACTTGAAATCTGAGCCACGGTGGTCTCTAATGCCCGCATTTGTGCTCCATGGCTTTGCAGCGTCTGCCCAAATTTGGTTAGAATGTCACCTTGAGATTGCAATTGCTTACTAAACATGGCCATCATCTCTTGGTTTTGCTGAACCATTTGAGTTAGTAATTCAGTGTTCTTGTCCTCGGCTTTCTGCTGTGGCTTGGCATCCGGATCCTGTATAAAATTGTTCGGATCCTTCCATGAAAACTTTTTATCTTTCCTCCATGCATAGTCATTGTTTCTATAGACCTGTTGTTGCATGAATTTCACTTGGGCCTCCCCATCATCAGATGCATCCTCCTTAGTTAGCACCTTCTTGGCTAGAAGATCTAACTTGGCATTCAGCTCCCTCACTATTCTGGATTCACCAGCAGCCTTGACATGTTCCACAGCCCCTCTATCACCCCATGACTGTTTCCTAGCCATGTTTTTCAGTATCTCCCAACATCTGGTATCCGTATTATTAAGAAAAAATCCGGATCCGGCTGAATCAAGATTGCTTCTATCATGCTCAGAGAGAGCAAAGTAGAAGATCTTCACTTGGGTTTCCTTGTCCAATCCATGATGTGGACATCTCCTCAACATGACTTGGAATCGCTCCCAAGTCTCAGAATAAGTTTCACCCGCTTGTTGGGTGAAATTGTGAATCTTCCTGATCATGTCATTGGTTTTCTCAGGAGGGAAAAACCTCTCGAAGAAAACCTCCACCATATGATCCCATGATTCAACGAACTCATCATCGAGGTTATGAAGCCACTCTCGCGCTGCTCCTGCCAACGAACTTGGGAATAGCTTGAGATACAACGCATCTTGTGGAAACCGGTCTATCTTCACCATATCACAGTTCTCCACGAACTGGCTGATGTGGGCAACTGGATCTTCATTTTTCAACCCGTGAAATGCGTTGGATTTGACCAAATTAATCAGTGCCGGGTCGATCTTGTATGTAGGTATGTTTAGCCCCTGTTTCTTTATAGGCCCCTTTGATGCTGAGGAAGAAGACGCCTTGATCTTCTCCCATATTGTCTGTGCTTCAGCCATTTCTTCTTCTTGTTCTTGCTCAGATTCAGAATTTATATCACTTTGGTGTTCCTCCTCGTAGTAGTCCTCGTCCTCTGGTCCCGCAGATGGAACCTCAGGTGTGCGATTCACGTAGTCTCGACTACGTGTGTGCACCATGCAAAGTACCTGAAATATGGAAATAGGGGTTCAGTACAATGCTTTGAACGAGTCAACACAATTATAGAGAAATAAAGGAATTTTTGAAATTGTTTTAAAAGAAAATAAAAAAAATAAAAAATAAAAAAAATGTGGCCTAGAGTGGCCGCTCTTAGCACTCAAAGTGCCAATAATTCGCCGTATCCCCGGCAACGGCGCCAAAAACTTGACGTGTATTTTACTACGCGCTTAAACGCAAGTATACGCGTCGAGTAATATAGGCCTTGTGAGGCCCGAGTCGAACTCAGGGATACGTGAATTATTGGAGACTTCTACTAAATAATCACAATCAGCTAGACTGATTAACAAAGTAGGGTTTTGTGTTCAAATTAAAAAGAAAATAAAAATCAAACAAAAAAACAATCGATTAAAGGTTAATCTAATCAATTTAAAGGGATATCTTTAGGATGGCGGTTTCACCGCGGGTCAACATTGTATTAGGTTTTATATAATTCCTCACACTTCTCTCTCTATCCGGGTAATGGCTTGAAATGAGAATTACCCACTGTCGTGGTGTAATTAACTACTTAGGTTTAGGTTGATTCCACCGTCGTAGTAATCATTCCCCTAAACTAAGCGCATTAAAAACGGTCTCTCAGTTCCCACCATTAATTTTACAACTCCTTTGTCAAGGGTTTTATTGATTAATGTAGAATTCGTCTCTTTTCAACCGTTAATCCTTCTGTCGAAGTGATTAAGGGTGTTAAATTATTATTATGGTGATCAAGCATAACAATAGAAATGGAGAAAACGAATTTATACCACGGATTTGAGAGAAAAATATGAATTATTGATATAAAAATGTCATACAATGCATTCCCGGGCTACTCCCGGTCCTAAAGATTGAGGGTTTTAGCCTCTCATGTTCATCTCACACGAATACATGGTAGAAATTGGGGAATTCATAAGAAAAACGGGAAATAAATGGGAAAACCCCTGAACGGAGAAGAACCGGTGGATCCTTGGCGTCGAACACGAGCTTCCCCCGCCTGTCGGTGGTGGAAATCATCTTCGGCAGCGTCCGAATCACCCGGGATGAGCTTCTCGGCCTCCGTTCTCCTTTTTCTCCTCCTCGGCACTCGTGCAATCCAAAAATGAGATATCCCCTCGTCTGGGCGGCCGTCATTAGGTATAAGTCCCTAATTAGGTCGTCAAATAACAACAGCCGTCCGATCGAGATCAAAACAGATCCAACGCATATCTGCCGGCGTCGATACCATCGACGCGGGTCGATGGTATCGACCCAGCAGATTAGCGGCAGCTTTCCTTTCTTTTATTCTGAGCGCCTGTGGTGATCTCGATACCATCGACTTGGGTGTCGATGGTATCGACTCCTTTAGCGTCGGTTGTTGTCGTATAGCGACGCTGTAGCTCTCCTTGTGTCGATGGCATCGACTTGGGTCGATGGTATCGACAGTTTCCTCGCCAGCAACTTGAAGGGATCAAGATACCATCGACTTAGGTGTCGATGGTATCGACTCTGTATTGCTCTTCTCGGCTGACAACCTGTGGCTTGGTCGATGGTATCGACTTCCGTCGATGGTATCGACGGAAGCAGATATTTGTTTTTCCTGAAATTTCACAACAAGCCCAAGTAAATCCACACAATTTATAATAAGATGATAAATAATGCTCAAAATAGTAAAACAAAGGGGATTTGATATAATATGATGGCAAAGACCAAATTAAGTGAATTATGCAATATTATCCATAAAAATGAGTAATTAGAGCACAAAACACATATGAAATAGGTCTATAAATGCGACTCAAAATCATCGCATCAGCACCTCTGTAGGATGATTCTATAGTCGGAAGATAGCGGAAAAACATGTACAATGTAGAAGATCTTCCAGACGGGCAGAGATTCAAGGGTTACTTTAGTTTCCTAATGTTACCCACATTTTTCTTCTTCCTTTCTATGTACTCATCGATAAAAATCATACAAGGCTAAAAACCTTTGTTCTTTAGGATCAAAGAGTAGACCATATATACACTATAATTGATTTCTATGCATTAATATCATGTTTATCTCTTTTTACTAGATATAAATCTATGGAAGGTTTGTGTTCTACTTATTCTTGATCACCATGAGTGGATTAATGGATGCTTAGTCATCTTGGGAGAGGGATTAAGGGCTGGAAAGCATATATTTACCCATGTATTTTTACCTTTGAGAAAAGCAAAGTGTAAACGAGAGGAGAAACCCAGAGAATAATCATAAAGCATCTAACTAATCAACCAATAACTGCAGAAGTTGGATTGACATTAGATTAGGTAGTGAATTATATCACAGGAGTAGGTAATTCTAGCAACAAGCTCCTTATCCAAGGTCTGAGAAAATAGATATTAGTGTGTGAGATCAATTATTAGTGTTATCTGTGGTGAAACCACCGTCTTAGGATTTCATTCCATCTCTGATTAATTCAAAATTTTTATTCATTTTGTTTCTGCATTTGTTTTGTAACTCACCAATTCAACCATTTATAACCACCCTAGCTAATTAGACTGCAGTTAGTAGTCATCTACTGGAGAAATGTTTCCCTGTGTTCAACTCAAGCCTCAAAAGGGCCTATATTACTTCAATATGTACACTTGAGTATAACACATGGTAAACACGGGTCAGATATCATCAAGATTCTTTTTACCAACTAGTAATATTTACAAAGAGGATCTCAAACTATTATTATCATGCATAAGAGAAGAAATAGTAGAAGAAAATTGATTTATATTATTTGCATTCCAAAGATCATTTACTAAGAAAAGAGATTTAGTTAAATAAGAATCTCTATCGAGATGAAGAGCATCAACATTATTCTCTCTTCTAGTAGAACTAGAACATGATTCAAGAACATTGATTTCAACAAGCAAGGAAGTATTTTCATTTTCAAACTTAGCAATCGTAGAATGATATATCCTATTTTTCGATTCTAAACCTTGCAAAGCCAAACCTTTGTTCTAGTTTTCAGATTTAAGAACATTGATATCAAGCATGAGAGAATCCACAAAGTTAATATTCTCTACATTAGCATTATGCATGAGAGGTTGAGCTTCAAGAAATCTAATCTTATCAAGGAATCTAGCATTTTCAAGTTTAAGAGCATCTACTTGACTAAGACAAACATTTTTATCATAAAGCAAGAAAGTATTAGCATGTTCAAGATCATCTATTTCTACATGCAAATTATCAACAATTCTAGAAAGATTTTTCTTTTTTTTGAAGACTTAAAATAGGCATGAGTAGAATTAATAATAGAAATTAAAGGTTCTTTATTTATAGAGTTTATATTTACCTCATTTGAGTGTTCACTTGTAGATTCCATAAGAGAAAAATGGCATTCTCCTTCATCACTAGAGTTTGAGTTGGATCCTCCACTTGATTCTTCACTTGAGTTGTAGGAGTCACTTGAGCTTGAGTGACATTTCTCGTTCTTCTTATAATTCTCTTCTCTTCTCTTGTGATGATGGGTTTTTTTGCCATTTTGACAATCTATCTTGAAGTGAACCTTCTTTCCACACTTGAGGCACCAGATATAGGAGGAATACTTACCTTTCTAGAGTCTATCATTGGAGAACATAGCATCTTCTTCAACTGGAGAGGATGGAGAGGCTCAACCCACAATAGCTTCAATTTTAGCCTTGATTTCATTCTTCTTCATTCTGTTTAGCTCTTTCTCCTCTTTTCTTTCAACTTCTTCTCTCTTGTAAAGTGTGACTTCATGGGCTTGTAGATTTCCAATGAGCTCTTCAATATGAATATCACTAAGAGACCTTACTTCTTCAATGGAAGTCACCTTCGATTCCTACCTCTTAGGGAGAGTTCTAAGGATCTTTGAGTTGATCTCTCCTCTACTCATAGGATGACCTAGAATAGCAAGACCATTTGATCTTTGAGTACATGTTGGTTATCTTCTCCTCCTTTCCCATCTTGAAGTTCTCAAGAATCCCTTTGATCATGTAAAATTTGCTTTCCTTCACTTGAGTTGTCCCCTCATAAGTGACACATAGCTTTCTCTATACTTCATAGGTTGTCTCACAAGAAGAAATCTGGTTGAACTCGGTGGGGTTCATGGTGGCATAGAGGATGTTGATGGATCTTGCATTCAAGGTGGCTTTCTACATGGTAGCTTCATTCCATTCTTTTATGTTTGTCTCTGGTAGCTTGTATGGACTGTTCACTATTTTCCATAGCTCTAGACTTGATCCTTGGATGTAGAATTCTAGCCTTAATTTCCAATAGAGGAAATTTCTCCCATCAATGATTGGAATGTTGTTCAAATATCTCCCTCTATGGTAGTCACCCATCATATCCTACTTGTGGAAGTATGCTTGGAGAAGACCCGCTCTGATACCAATTGTGGGATCCTAGGATGGGTGATTGTGTGCTCTAGAGGGCGGTGAATAGAGCTTAGTGCACTTAAACAAAATTCTTTATACCTTCAAATTAGATTACAAGACAAGGTTACTAAATAGGAAATTCTAGTGAAACTAATACATACATTACAAGGGATGAAAGATATTAAACATTCACCAATTAACAAGCTATGTAGAGTGGTTCCATACTTCTAACTAGAAGTATGTCATTCCACTACCTAGAGAGGACAACCTCTAGGATTTCTTAACCATTTCACTCTTATATTCCATCATAAGACTTGCAATATATAACCTTATGAAGGACTTACCTATCTAATGCCAAGAGTCTTCAACCTACCCAAGGACTTACCCACTTTACACTGAGTCTTCGACCTTCTTAAAGGACTTACCTACTCTTTCACAAGTCTTTAGCCTTCTAGGAATTACCTACTATTTTGTATCTTCAGCCTTTGACTTCACCTACACTCAAAGAAGCTTTCACCAAGGCCTTACCCACTAGAGCATAGAGTATTCTACCTTCACCAATGGCTTACCCACTTTTGCTCCAAGTCTCTACCTTGATCTTTACCAAGGGACTCCTCCTCTTGTTCTTCTTCACCTCTCTTAGCCAAGAGAGAGAACCTTCATCGTCATGGTTGCAATGAGAGATAGGGAAGTGGTGGATGTGAGAGCCTCACAAGATATACATGTAGGACTAGCTCCCTTACAAATATCCTACTCACTCTTGGATGTAGAAAGTGATTAAGCTTAGAGAGAGAGAGAGGAGTCTGTAGAATGCACTCAACTATAGACTAGGAACCTCATATATAGTTTTGCATTGAATGGTCAACCTTGAAGTGAAGCCCAAGGGGTCCTATTTATAGTTGGGGATGCCTAGAAGCCTTTGAGAACACTTAAGTGCAAATACAAGCTGATTGGGTTATTACAACGGATAATTTTTTGAGTTTTGCAACATTCCAACGGATAGAAAACGTTTCTACACTTTTTCACACAGTTCTATCATTCGAGTTTCTATAAAGGTAACTCGACCAAATACACTATGCCACAAAGCTAATTGAACAATTGGTCGAGTTTGTACTGGTAGGAATTTGACCGATAGATCAAATAAGTTTGGTTCCAGTGCAGTGGTCGGTCAAGTTTTGTGTATAGGAAACTCGACTGATCAACAACATTCCCAAAATCCATAAGGATCGGTCGAGATTGTAACTCGACCGATAAAGTTCCTGTAATGAATTTTGGGAAATGTCATTGAAGTGCTTAAATATTCGATTTAAGTGCTCCTGATTTTTTCTATTCTTAATTACAAGTCATGCAATAATTATAAGTGATTTACAATATGATTCTAATGGATTTACATCAATTCTATTAATGTGCACCTGTATTGACTTTGACTTTTCTTTTCTCCAAATTAATATGTGCAAGTTAGGGCATTTGGAGTGTGTCTATACCTAATCTGAAATCACTCAAGAAGAGACACTAGACAAAAAAAGTAGAATGGTTTAGTCATCATCAAAACAATGGTTTGGTCAATTTATACCTAGAGTAAACATTGACTTAGAGTCAACATTCTCCCTATTTTTGAAAATGAGAAACAATTACATAAGTGTAATGAAAGCATTGAAGTAAAATCATACCTTTGGAGAAACCAAGGGGTTTCAATAGAATTCAGTTCATATGCTTTCCCTCAATTAATGCTCATGTAGTTCTCATTCTCCCCCTCAATTGATGTTATTTCTCTTGGATGGTTAGCTTTCATAACATTTATAGAATACTATTTCTTCTACTCATAAATTTTCTACACACATATGGCTTATCCCTTTTACCTTTTCCATTTTACATAGAAATGCTTCTCCCTTTAAATGTAAGACATGCTTAATCCCCCCTTCATCATTTCAAAAAAGAAGGGGGTATGAATAGATAAGAAGCACCACTTGTTAAAAGAAAGGATATAACAAACGCTATAATGGAGAGTAGAAGGGCCTTCTCCAAGCATAGAAAGAAAAGCAAGTTAAGACATGCATTAGAACAACCCTAGATGTAATTCTAGTCAAAGATCAAGGAAAGATAAAGTGTTACAGAAAATAATGAATCACAATTTTGATCCTCAAGATGAAAAAATTCTCCCAAAAAGTGCCAGTACTAATCATGAAGCATTGAGTCTTGCTCAGAAGGCCATTTCTGCATAAAAAACACTAGTCTTGCATCAAAATCTGACACTAAAGCAAAATCTGCATAAAATCCAAAGGTGCTCCAATATCTACATACAATGTAGCTCTATATATCCTACATTACAATGTTATGTGAGAAACTCAAGATAGTAGATATGCCATTCAAGGAACAAGTTTAAAAAAGTATGGAACAATATACAAGCCTAGGATATAGTAGAATACCACTTTGTGAAAAGAATTAGAAATACATGTAGATAGACAACTAGTAGATGATATCACAAGTTTGGAATACTAGTAGGATATAGATCATAGAAAAAGATGCACAAGTTTGAGAAATCTATGAGTAGATGTAGAGAAATATCCAAACAGAGAGATAAGCAACCCCAGAAGCATGAAAGGAAATTACTCACTATCAAATATGCATCATTACAAAAAGATGATTACCACTAAGAACCTCAAGGTTGTATCCAAACAAGATATACAACTATATAGATGTAGAAAGTTTGAGTACAAGGGAACCAATTTACGACACAACCAGAGATCGATAGAGCTCATCATTAAAACATACATAACAACTCAAGACATGTAATTGCAAGATATAGCAATACCACTAGTGGGATATTGAATTATAGCAATTAGAAAGATAGAGTTGTAAGAAACATAAGTAATATAAATCATGGAAAAATGCATATAAAGGTACCAAGGGAGTGTCAAAGAATAAGGCAATTGATTGAGAAATTCTACTTGAGAGGGAAATTATCATCAAAAGGCCAACTGTATATTCTGTGCACAGTGCTAGCAGTTGAGTTCTATGTTTTGGAAATTTGACCGACAATAGATTTTGGCATAACCCATTGGTGTTGGTCGGTCAATTTTCTCAGAGGACAAACTCGACCGAACCTACTTCTATCAAGAAACACACATATTTCAGAAAAACATATCTAGAGGCATGATGAAAATGTAAATGATATCCAAGCATGTGTATGCAAGTTAGTAATGCACTATGAAAGTATTAGAAGTAGTTTATGAGCAAGAAAGTCATGAAAATCACAATATAGAACTTTTAACTCAATAAACACATGCATAGTGCACACTGGCTAGGTAAATCAGATTACGATTAGATATGAGAAAAAATAACATTACCTCTATGCTGACCATTGCTTTTAGCCATCATCAAAACAAAGGTTTGGTCAAATTAGACCTAGAGTCAATATTGACCTAGAGTCAACATTGGCCTCTTGGCATGTGCTTTATGTCGAGCTTGATATTATCATATGACCTTTAGAGTATGGATACTTCTCTAATAGATTTGCCAAATATACTTCTGACATCTATGGATCAATTGGCATGCTTTATCCTCTCCTACCTTTGGTAGGTAGATGCCACCCCTACGCAAAGACAATTGTTTTGAAGGTTCTCAAGAAAGCACTCTCGACAAATGATTACATACATAGATGTTTAATATCAATAGCTTCTTCTTGTAATTGTTGTGGTCGGACTAGACACGAAATGTTAGGGCATTAGTTCTTTGATAGTGACTAGGTGGTCTTCATGTGGCAGATGTCTAACTCGTGGTTGGGGCTATATGCTAATCCCACATATGCATGGGACCTGGTGGGTAGGCTGGCCAACTGTTGGTTGGTGGGTAGTGGGGGTAGTTTTTTGAATGTTTGCAATGGTTTCTCCCTATGGTTGTCGGTTGGATGAACTAGGTTGTGGGATGTAGGGCGAGATAGGAAGGTGGCAAGGGGGACTTGGGTGGAGCTTGGTACATGGTCATTTTATCATTGAATTTGTAATTGAATAAGAAGTTCTTCCAAGTCATTGAAGGTTAGGATGGTTACCATTAGGTAGTGGTGGATGGTCTGGAGGAACCAAAGAGAAAGCAAAGGAAATTCAGTGTAGTTCGATGGCTTCCACCGAATGTGGATAACTTGAAACTGAATCTACCAATAGGGGGAAGGTTTGATGTTGTGGGCAATAGAGCTAGATGGACGTGGGACAAACAAGGATTGGTGAAGTTGGCATACTTTGCATGGATCCATGCAGATGATGTTTTGGAGGTGTATATGCATGCTCTTATAATGGCCATTAAGATCAAAGAGAAGGAACACATTACATTCTTGTGGGTACAGTTGGAGAACATGAAGTGTTTTATCATGGTACGGTGCAGACTATGCCACCCCGGAGAATTGCCCCTCTTGTGGTGGAGAACAAGAAGACCATGATGTATCTTGACATCAGTAATGATTGTATGACTCGCAAGGCTAACATGGTGGGGACACATATAGATTAACGAGGTAAGAAATAAAAGGCAATCATGGTAGTGTGCTACCCTATAACCCTCTATGAGGAGACTAGAGGAAAAATTTTGATGGAAAATAAACAATTACCTTACATTAGGTTATATTGGGACACCTATAGTTGAGAATTTTTTTGGTGGTGTATAGGGGGATGCTTTCTCTTTTTTGAGCTTGTCTTGGGTCTAGCGTGGGTTTACACAGGCTGCTGACGGGGAGGTTTTGGTTTGGGAACGCAGATGTATCTCACTTTTTTGTTTGAGCATCTACGGAGAGGACAGGGTGAATCTAATTACCTCCCGGTTCAGAGGACAGGGGAGTTTCATGGTCAATACCACCATCCTCTTTATGTTGAGGATAAAAATCAAGAAATTTAGTGCCTTCAAAACTAAAACTTTAGTGCCTTAATAACTAAAACTTTAGTGCCTCACTACAAAAAATTTGGCCTTTGTTGAAGAACATTTGTGAGGAACCAAAAATCGTGAATAATGATGTCTATTTGTGAGGGCTCATCCTTCAAATATGGGACCAAATCCCTCAACCGTGTTTTTAACATTCTTAGAACGTTTTTGTGAACACTAATCCCTCACAAATATATTACTCACAAATCACTCCGTGAAAAATACCATGCCAAATGTTTCCCTCCCTCTCATAACCCTTCCCTCCATTCTAAAACACAACATTTGTAAATCAAAATTAAAAATAAAACACAACATTTCAGCAATCCGTGCTTCCCCCTCTGGCGCCGTGCACTTCCCCCTTTCGCGCCGTGCACTTCCCCCTCTTGTGTCGTGCTTCCCCCTCTCGCGTCGTGCACTTCCCCCTCTTGCATCGTGTGTGTCCGGCCGGTCTCCCCTCTTCGCGCCGGTCCTCCCCTCTCCGCCCTCCATTGCTCTGTGCATAAACCCTCGGCGCACAAGAACGGAAACCAATTTCCCATCCGATGTGCTCTCGTGACGGAATCCTTTGGAGGCTGCAGCGAGAGGATTATGGCGACGACAATGACCCCCGAGCTACTCATTCACGACGGCAACGACCCCGAGTGATGGCAATGACCCCCGAGCTACTCCAGTCCAGCGGGCTGCAGAAACAACCTCACGGAAGGCCCTATCGGCATTCATCATCTTCCTCTTACTCCGGCAGGCGGCGGTCATTATATTTGAAAAAAGGTGTCCATTTCTTGTCGCCCCAGCCATCTCACCGCTGATATGCTAGTTGATAGGCTCTATTCCCTAATTCAATCTCATTTGTTCAACAAATACTCTTAGTCTATTGTTGTGACAGAACAATTTAATTAGTTACTAAACAATGCACACAGGACATTCTAATATCATATGTGTATACTATTATAGCTAAACCTATCTCTGAGATTCAACATGTCATTCAAAGAATTGAAGCCTTCTTATGGGTTCTTAGACATAACATGATCTTATCTACTATGGAAAGATGCATAAGGGGGCTTACTATGTCTACTGAATGCTCCTGTGAGGCGAGGTAGCTGAGAAATACCCTATATAATTACCTTTATACTAATGAGTACAAGTCTAACCTCATTTGATTAGTAAATATATAATAGTCCAACTCATCTTCCATTTCTTTGTTTTATTGGAAACAGTGCCAAGATAAGGAATTTAATTGAGTTAAACAATTTCAATAAAATGACTCAATGAAAATGATGACTGAAAAATAAGCACATGACCAGGGACTAGGGATATTGACTACAGTAACACTGTAGTGCTACACTGAGAACTATATAGGGAGTGGAATTCTTCCATTCAACACAAAATTGACCACATGAATCAATTGTTCCTCTTTTCAAGATCAAACCATAGCCCTTCCAGGAAATTGTTTTCAAGGAACTAATAGTAGGTATCAACATTTAAATAATCAATAGATCTTCAAAATAAAGAACCTCTATGGTAGTAGTGAACGCTTGTGTGTAAGAGAGAATTTTCTTATCATTTACCATGGAATGCACAATTACAACTTCTATGGTAGCTTCACTTTTCTAGATGCATTTACAATAATCAATTCCATTTCCATCTTTGAGACTATCGCTGCATGTGAATCAAGATTAGCACTCCTCTTCCACATTATTTCCATGTTTGAGAATATATTCTTGGAATCCAGTAGTCAGGTAGTCAGTGCTTAACATGGAAAGAGGCTGGAGAATACCATCAAAAAAATGGGTAATGGATTGTTGCACCACATTATTAGCATATATATCCTAAGCTATCCACTCAACTACTACTGTATGAAATTTGAGTACTCTCATTTTTATAATACACCTATGTACATGACCAAAAAACTCATCTAGGCCTTCCTCAACCTCAGTGGAATCTGGAGTGTGACACTTCAGCACCATTGACTGGTTTTCCATGTTTCCCTCTAGAAGAAAGTCTCATGATCCAGGCAATTGATTTTTGCATCCCAGAGCTACAGGAAAATTTCCTTCCCTAAATCTCTGCATCCATGCCAAATTCGATATAAATAAGTAATATATTAAATTCTAGTTACATGACAAAACAGAATATTTAGCATCAGTTTGTTAGGTTCCTACATGTTTTCTACTATTGGGCATTTAATTAATAATAATAATCATTCTTTTCTTTTGATGGTAACAGAGGGCGAACCTGATTTCAGGGTCATAGACATGGTCACCCCAAAATACACACCTAAATTAGATCCCATGTAGCATTTCATTTGTGCTTAATAAAACTGCAAAAGTGAAGCTAGTGAGACCTAATTCAAAACACATTGTAGTAGACCTCTTATGTAAATGGTGGAGTTTACCAAGAACTGAATCAGAAGCATTTTTGGTGCTACTTTTGAAGGGTCACTTGGTTGATGGAGAGAAGATAATAAGTTGAAGCTCCTAGAAAGAGCTAATAAATTGGGAGTAGCGGTCTGTCATATCATTATTATAGAAAATTGAAAAGACATGTGAATAATTAGACAACACTAGGATAGACTTCTCATTTTAACAGAAGCACACCTTACAGTAAAACTGAGTGCAAAATCTGAAGGGCTCACTTAGAAGATGCAAAAAATTGCAATAGAAGTATTGTTTTGTTATAGCTAGAACTATATCAAGTAATTCTGCTTTTCAGTATGAGCAATCAGACTAGAAAACCCTTCCATAGAAATGATGGAGAGAAAAGGAGCAAGGGGGTCACCTTGCCTAACAGTTCTTTTAGGAAAAAAAGATTCAGTGGGTATGCCATTGATAAGAATCTGAAGACTAGTAGTAGACAAAATTTCCTGGATCCAATGGATAAAACAAGAAGGGAAATTCATTTTAGATAGAATGCATAGCATATACTACCAATTAACAACTTTCATCACATCTTCTCCAACTGTTTCCCAAGCTGATTTAAAAACCAAATGAATAGGAACATGGATCATCACTATATCTTGACTAGGAACTTCTAACACTTCTGCATTATCAATATCAACAAGATTGACAACCTTACCAATTTCAGTGTGAGGTTTTGCCATTTTTTTAGCAAAGCAAACAGGGTCGTGCAACCAGAGAATTACCAACACTCTTTCATAAAGCTAATTTGTGCTATCACCTCCTTCACCTCATTTAGAAGGGGCATCCTGACTTTTTCACTGCTAGTTGGTTTATAGTTCGGATTGAAATTTCCAACAATAGTGTCGATATTATAGAAAGCAGGAAGCACAAGGTGGGTGGACAAGATGGCCACATCATCATCATACAAGCACTTTTTTCAAAAAGTAAATGATTAATTACTGATATATTTTCATATATGTTTATCTTTATTGCACATATAGGAGTTAAAGATGTTGAATGATAAATGGACAACAAACTATCCTCCCATAAACAAACAAACTAATCTAAATGTATCAATAGTAAGTCCAAATACAATTCAATTTTTGAATAAATAAATGACTTCATTCCATTGTACCAAAAGAATTTTCTTTAATATATATTTGAATTGAATATTTTTAACAAAAGAAGATAAAAGTTTTCACATCACATTCGTGAAAGTCTTAGGTTGATCATGCATACTGATGCCACTATGGTGATAAATAAATATAGATGAAACACATTTAAACATTCTGAAAATTATCATCTTAAAAATTGAGATGATATATAACTCTATGTGTGTGTGTGTATTACACACACACAATGAAATATGCACATATATATTTCATACATATATATGTTATACACATATACACACATATACATACATGTATATAATTTGTATAAGAACTTGTATATGCACTTAAACAAAGAAACTTAAACATGATAATTTGAAACTTGTTTTATAGTTGGTACCTTGCATTTTCATCTACTTGTTCCAATGGAGCTCCCAATTAAATGTATTGTTGTCATTGCTAAATTGGTAGAGTTTTGTATAGGTATTGGACACCAGCAATTGATTATCTCATTTTCTAGTATCCTAAAATGTAGATTCTATAAGTTTTTGATGATTCATCATTTTTCTTCATATATAATTACCCATCATACATTATTTAACATTGTTTCTTGTGATCTACAATAAATCATGATACATCCTTCTTTAGTAGATGATACATCCTTGTGAAATCTAAATTTTTCTCCCCTATAAACAAACATTAATTCGAAGTCAATATATCCCCCCTATAAACAAACATTAATGATTCATTAAAAACCATAGACAAAACCAGAACATGACTGTAAACCAATTCCAGTCATCTTAAAAGGTTAAATTAGGAAGGTTTTCTAACAATGTTTACATTGATAATGTGTTGTGCACTACCGAAATATACAAATGACTATAAATTCTTCATGGGCCTTACATGAAATGAGAGTTGTTGTTGCTTAATCCTACACACCCATCTTCCATTAGGCACTCCTCTTCTATTTCTAACAACATATTCAAAGATATAGCATTAAAATTCATATTTCTATACTAGAAAATTGAATCTAAGTGATCTATTTGTGTGAATGTGAAGAGATCCATTAGAGGTTCAATATTTGAGGTGGGTCTCTATGCTTAGTTGTTAAGTCAATTTGATGCTGGATCAGTAATTGCTGGTTTATGCAAATTTGCTGATTGGATAACAACTATTCTTATTGCTGATGAGGAGTTGTGTTTGCTCATCCTTAAGCTATTTGTTGATTGCTTTTTCCTCCTCTATGACTCAATTTTTTGTAGCCTATGATATTGATGGGTTATTGGTCTGATGTCATGAGCTAATGATGTCGAGGGCAAGTCTGAATTTCAAGGTGTTGCACTTATGTAGCTTTTATCATTAGGTTGTTGTTTTCATTTAAACCAAAATTCAGATTTCAAGTTATCCTTTGGGGTTTTAGTTATTCAAGATGTGATTTGATACCATAGAAACTGAATATATTTTAGAATGAAAGTAATTGGAATATATTGAATAGAGCACCCATTTTATTTTTCTTCTTTGATTTATATATAAAGATAACATGCTTAGTAGAGCATGTGGTTGAAATGAATTGCATATATTTGTAAGGATACAAATAGCATGCTAAACTATTACACAATCTAAGAAGATGAAACTAGAGTACTTGGAGCTAGATAAGACATTGATGAGCACCTGGGACTATTGCAAGTGGTTAGGAAAAGTATGCTAATGATATCATATGGTAATACATGTGAATCTCTTGTGACTCAATGGGCAATGTTAATGACGAGTGGAACTAATTATAATATTCTTAAGTTGTTAATAAATGACTATGCTATCTAGTCCCATAGGATCTCCACACTTCCTCTGTTCTTAAGTTGATCTTCTACTGAGTTCTGAGGCCTTATTCTTTTGGATCTCTATTGACTTGAAGTTAATTAAGGTAATGTTGCTCCCTATTTCCTTAATGTGCATATATATATGATTCCTTCCTTTTATTTCATTGTCTTTTGTGATATCACCTATACTCATTTCAACCATCATTTAACCAACCAAGGGATCCAAATAGAAAGAATACAAGAAAATAACTTAGACATATGATTTGCATTATTGGTATATGTAAAGAAGGTGAAATTTCTTGGTTGCTTTGTGCACATAATGGGGAACTTTATTTTTTATATGTTCAGGTGCTTGATCCTACTGAAAAAAGCTTCTTGGTGATTTTGTCATGTATGATCTTTCTTGTGAAATGGGTTCATATACCTTGGGTCATGAGTTTTAGACCCTATTTTGAGGTATGTTTTTTGTCTTTCATTAATAACATACGATGTTACAAATGTTCTATTGGATTGATAAAAAAATTTTGAATGTTATCTTTTGTTTCACATGTGATTGAGTTACAGATGCAATCGTGATTTTGGTTGTGATTCATTTGAGGTGTTATCAGTTATGTTTCTGTGAGTTGATGAGTATTAGCTTAATGTTATGATGATCAGGCAAAGTAAAAGAAGATGGGTGATGCTAGGGATATTGTTACATGGAAGATGTTACACCAGTTTGGAATCATAGAAGATGTTACAGACTAGGTGGGAAAGAATGATTACATGGAATAAGCATCCATAATCTTATATTAATTCTATCAATGCCATGTCGTTAGGTTTTGTGTGTGGTGGTCAACTCTGCTCCTGCCATGCATTCTACTGTGAAGGTGAACAAGGAGAATTTTGTTGGCTGAACTGCCTCTATGACGGTGAACATGGAAAACACCACACATCCATATATGGTAAATCTGATAGTGTTGTCTCTACTACCTCTATGTTACAATTTAATGTCCTCACTGATTTATAACTACATGGCATTGAAAATTCTAGAGCTCGAGCATATAGTTCCCAGTTAGTTCCTACACATGCTTCTGAATTTTTTCTCAGTTATTGCACATATAGAACACTTTGTTCGTATATGTTCTTGAACTATTCCAAATCTTTGTGTGCCCTGCTAGAAATAGTGATGGTCCCATATGGCAGCTACATACCAGGATAGCTACAATGCTACATTTTCTACAAACCTCCCTTTTAGTTCTAAGAGGCACAGATCTTCAGAAGTATATATATCCTCAAATTTTTAGTACATCTGCTGCTTGGCTATAACTAAGGTGTGGAAGTGGCACTGCATTTGAGTCTATGCCAAAAGGGTGGGTGTAACAGATGATGAGAGGCTGGTTGATGATGTTCTCTGAAGGGTGGGGTGGGGTCAAATTTCTCAAGAAACTCTCTCAGGAAACCTAGTCAGTTTCTTCATGTACTTCATGCTGCCAATATCTCTAATATATGTAAGCACACTGATGATACAAGTTCGTTAGGTCTCAACTCTTCTAGGTATGTTATGTTGTCCTCATGGTTGTGCAATTCCTACTACATATTAGTAATCTTCATATCTTATCCTCATAGCTTGTGGTTGTGCAATTCCTATAACTTCTCAATTAACATATCATTATCAATCTTTAAGATAGTGAAGCCTCCATAGATTTACCTAATAGATTCACTCTCATCCTGCCAAACTTTTGTCTCTGCTAGACCATCTACTTTTAACTTTTTTTGCTCTGCTCAGAACTGAATAGCAGTTGTAACTCAAATTGGATTCAACAGCTCTAGATTTCTTTATCAGAATGAGAAACACTCAGACCCTCCAAACAAAGAGAAAGTTTCTAGAGTTTCTCTCCTATTTCTGGAGTTTCTCTTCAATTAGACGTTGAGGACACTAACAGTAGGTGATAAAAGAATCATACAAATAGGTACCCTGCCACCAACTTGTATCTTGGTGAATCACAAGGGTTTTTCCACTATGTCTTTCCTATTTGGCAATGAACAAATTTGTAAACAATAAGCAAAATGTTGAGTTCAACTAAAAATATGGTGGGTTTAGAGGTAACACATATGGAAATGACTGAGCAATGACTTGTAGGTATGTAATTAAATGACAAAATGGGTGGGATTGTCTTTCTTGTTTGTAATATTCAAGCATTGAAAGACATTTTTGTAGAGAGACTCGCAAACTTACAGCTCACCCTGCTCCTATAGTTTCTTTATTTGAAAGGTAATAGCCTCCATTACAATGGTAAATAGGATGTGGATGGAGGATCTACCTGCCTTAGCCTATTAGAAGCACCAAATAGGTCTTTGGGAACTCCACTAATTAGAATAGAGAAGGAGGTAGATTGGAGGCATTGCTTCATCAATATCATCCATCGACAGAAGAATCTGATGGTGCTCATGATCTCCCATAGAGTGTGCCAATTGACATGATGATACACCTTTGAGATGTGAATCTCGACATAAGATTTCTTTGTTTTGTTTCTATTTTTAAAGTCAAGAATAAACTCCTTTGCAAGCAAAGAACTATGTAAGATTGAGCACTCATTGATCAAACTCAACTGGTTGGGGGAGATGATATCATGTATCACCTTTTTCAACCTCGTAGAATTTAGTGAAGATCTTGTAGAAAGTCAAGCATCAATCAATTGGTCGGTAGCTTGCAAGTGACACATGAATCATCTTCTTAGGGATAAGCCTAAAGAGGAACATCCTACTTTATGATAAATCAGGAATTAATGTGGTAGGACACCTACCATTATACTGTGAAATTCAATTCTGATATATCTCTAAAGATATAAGCTGACCTACAATTTTTCTCTAAATAATAACATTGTGATTCTTGTTACCCATTCACGCATGATCTTTGACCTACAAAGTTGATATTCATTTTTATTTTATTTTTCCCTACAATCTTGCACTAGTTTCACGATGTGTGGCACATCTAAAATGTTATATGTATTAACTTTAAATTCTATTAATATAATGATTTGTCATTTTTAGGAGAAGAATATTCAAGTACCTAACCGTATGAGGCCTGGCATTGATGAAGAGCACCACACCATTTGAAGGAATATGGAGACATTATAGATCTTAAGAGTTTCTAGCATGATATGTTGATTTTCATCAATCTCAAATTTTAGAACCATATGTACTCTTTATTTATATCAACGTTGAGCACGCAATGTATGGATAATATTTTGCTTCAATAACAAAAATTGGTTTGAGGTGATTTAACATTTTTATGTGTCATTTTGGTGTTGAATCTTCTTATGATGTCATGTGAATTAGTATAAAAATATTGCTTGAGGTTATGTATACAATGTTTTCATTTAAAATTTGATATTCACTATAGTAACAATTAATTAACATTTAGTAAATCATTCAATAATCAATAACGAAATCATTTACAGTAGTCCCTCATAAATATATTGATGAAGGTCCAGATTGACCATCAAAATTGCATTAATGACGACCACATAGCCCCTCAAAAATAATATTAATGAAGGCATTATCCCTTCAAAAATATATTCTCCAGGACCATCAAGTCCCTCAAAAATGTATTTATGAGAACTAAATAGTCCCTCAAAAATGTATTTATGAAGGCTAAATAGTCCCTCAAAAATGTATTCATGAAGGCTAAATAGTCCCTCAAAAATGTATTTATGAAGGCTAAATAGTCCCTCAATATAACATTCTTGAGGGTCAGTTGGTCCGTGACAATTGTATTCGTGAGGGCCACTGGTATTTGTCATGTGAGTTCCTTTCACGGACCATTTGTGAGGGCCAGACCCACAACCGTCCCTATTTGTGAGGGCCTGTAGAGAGGGGTTTGTGACAGGACTCACTCGTGAATAATGGCCCAATTTTTACTAGTGGGCCTCATGATGTAGTACACCATGCGTCTATGGGGTTGGATTGCAAACAAACATAGTCAGATATATGCTTCTATGAATCAGCAGTGATACCCCAGTGAAGGGAGGAGGACGATGGGGTGATGTACATCAAACTGGTAAGTATAAGGCTAGTTGAATCTCGTCTCTACATATGATGGTGTGTGCTTTCCTTTCTAGAGGAAAATTACATCTCTGATTTCTAGAGAGAAATTGGGCTCGCACGCCATTCACTTCAAACACGTTGTGGCTATATGAAAACAGAAGTATGATGTTCAAACACATATAATTAAAATATCATTAATTAAATGTATTAACAAATATCCAACAAGCAAAACACACAATCAGCAAACAAAATCTAGTGATATAGCTAAGGTCAAGACCTGATACTCATAGATTCCTAGATTTCTTATCACATGCATATATTTCGCATGTAAATTTTTGATAAATGACGTATTAGAGCACTATTCAAGTTAAAATATGTTTCATTAATTAAAAATTTAATGACGAAAATGACCATGACAACCATCAAAAAGTCATTGTTCAAAACCACAATACTAGTATTAACAATCAAACATGAAACACATATTTGATCTATGTAATATTCAAATGGTTGTTGATATCAGAATGATAGTCTTGACCATGAACCACTACTCACTAACACATGTAAATCTAACTTGGTTACATCTACAATCGCAAACTTTCTCTAACTTACAAATTTAGAAAAAGATAGTTTCCTAGATTGGAAGGGCGTGCATAACTCTTTAAATGATGAAAAGATGTCTGATGTAAACTTCACACACCCACACATCATTTTCCTTCACGGTAACAAAATCTCGTAAGGTCTTGAACTTGCATCTAGAGTCAAGGTAATGCAAATAAAGAGCTATTAATATGTATGAGGACACTTGTCTTGTGTTTATCATCCATTATAGTATTTCATAAATAGATTGAACTCATACATAATATACAGATACTGACGTTAACGTTTTACAACATGTAGAATCAAGTTGAGAATGCCCCCTAGTTGTTGCAGAAGATCGCTTGGCTTTCTTCGCAGGGTTCATTGGTCTAGTTGTCAGCTTTCTAGAACTCCATGATCTTGGGCTCCCTTTGTATCGTTCCATTATGATTGTAATTTTAATATATCAATCTTTTGCAAATTGTACACACATTTCAACAATTTAAAAGTAAACGATGTATGACCCAAATCCCGTCAAAATGCACACAGGAGAAGTGCACACTTTATTTAACAGTATTTGATAAAACCAACATCAATAACGTGTTCTCTAATGGAATCCATGTTTTGTTGAAAGCCACCGGTATATCTGAAAACTTTTTGCCTCTTTTGGTAACGACTTAGCTGCACCGATAACCAAATGCAGTTTTCGTCCTTTGGCAATTCACTTATTAGGCTAGCTTTTAATTTGTTTATGTATCTATTTATTCAATTGATTGTTTGAGCGCTCCGAACAGTAAGGTGTCCTTGTTTTCTGTCACTCTGGTGACAGTTCCACGTGCGTCCTCATGCTGAAGGTGTTATTTACTGCATAATTTCATTGGTAGTTTTGGGAGAGTTGATCCTTGTTTAGCTCTTGTTAGGTGAATTTAGCCCTGTTTTATTTGAATATGTGAAAGGTTAAATTTTCTTGAAGACTGCAGAACAAATGAGAACCTAATTGCTTGTTTTAAATTTATGGTTAACAAAAACAATGGTGTTCTTTAGGTATTTATGTAAACTCAATAGGAAGTTTTTTGGATCTTGTTTGAGGTTTGTGTATGTAGTTTAGAGATAAAAGTTCTACAAAAAAGGGATACTAAATCTGGTTTGAATCCAGACAGGGACGTGGAAAATCTGAAAATCAATGCAAGTGTGAATTGTAGAACATGACGATCTCCAGATGCTTCTTTGTTAGTAAGATATCAGACTCATAGGTAATGTAAGAATGTATAATACGGACATACACTAAGACTATTAATATACCACTTGCCGACTTAGCTCTAAAATAAAAATTAGCCGTATTCAGCCAAGCATAAACAAATATAGTGTCGTATAAAACCAATGAACACATTAGCGCATTTTTTACGATCGCAGATTGATTTTCCAAGTATAGTCCTAGTAGAAAGCAGATCTGACTTGTGGCCGCTCACCTAATCACCGCACCACAAGTTGGTAAAAGGAAACTGTCTTCACACCGCTAAACAAATGAAATTCGTAAGCTTTGGCATTGCAGAAACCGGCAAATCGGATCTCAAACATTGCATACTCAGTTCAGATACTTGTGAAGCTAGTAGTGTCATGTATGTTTTATTTACATGTGCATTTCTTCTTTGATCTGGAATCAAAACTCTAATAATTACAACACTTTGTAATATGTGTATGTGGTGTGCATTATTAAACTTTAAACCCTAAATCTTAAATAAATACTCTTTAGTATTGTATTTGTATGCGTCTAAGTCAAAACTAGCTCTTATATATGACATAATTTGTGAATGTTTGTTCAAGAACTTGAAGAGGGAATGATCAACCATAGATATGCGTGCATGCACGCTACTCTTGACCAGGTCGGGCTGGGCATTGAATTTGGGAATTGGAAGAATGGTTTCCAGTACCTTTTTATAATACAAAGTAAAGAAATGATTTTTCTACAATAGCTGGAAATATATTTGAAATGCATTTGTGTGGAGTTTGAGTGGCATATTCAAACAGTTAAACTAAACTGGATTCCTTGTATTCGAGTAGGTTAAACTGCTCCAAAGTACATGTATTCAAGTAGTGGAAATTGGATGCAAATGTGCGCCAAATTTGAGTTGTATTCGAGCAGTTCAGCTATATTCGAGCAGTTGTTAAAGTTCCAATGTGAGCCTTTTGTGGTCATCTTAAATTCCAATAATCTAATATTCTACTCTACTAAGAGCCACCACTCATTTCCGTCCATCACTACTTTGTTAACCTACGGACTCCTCTACTCGTTCGTTTCAGTAATTCACTACCCCAATAACCCACAGACTCCACACATTTCAGTCCACTACTACAATAATAATTGGAATCCTCACGTACATAAATACCAAGTTACCATCCAGTCCACTCCTCCAATAATAATTGGACTCCTCACGTTCATAAATACTAAGTTACCATCCAATTGTTGAATAGCCTAATCAGTTTGCTCTACACGCATCACTGTTACGATGACGCTTGACACATGCATCACAAATAAACGTATGTGTACTGCATCCTTACATATCTGCAGTGGAGGAAGCGATGCAGGCATGAATTTCCTGGGAGAGCACTCGTTATCGGCACGTTAACCTGTTGCAGCTCTGCTACCCCTGCAGCCAGTTGCCAATATCACCATCCCGCTAGCAGGCCGCCAGAGATTTGTTATATCTGAAGTGAGGCTTTCCGTGGTAGACAATATGCATCATTGTTGTGTCTCTCAAGAAGATGTAGGGGTCGACAGAGCTGGTAAGCGAGTGGATCTTCGAAAAAGATATACCTCAACGTTGGTTGCCGAAAGGATGTGGAGATTTATTAATGGTGTTGCATGTTGCTAATGTCAAAACCTTTGACCGTGTCCAATACATTTTTCTATCTACAATTATCTGATCACAAGCGATGGAACTTAAGTTCCAGCTCAATTAATATTAACTACCATCGAGCTCTGCTTTGTACGGCTGAATTGTAACAGGCTTTACAAGGATAAGCAAAAGGGAAACATAAACATTTGGAAAAGAACAGAAACCCCATTGACAAGAGAGAAGATATAACATCAATTTCTTTTGTAGCTTGTGCCAACGGCCTCCCACCCGTTCTAGCAACCAGCGAACATATTATCGCACATCTAGCTATAGATGCGCAAGCTCCATGAAAGAGGACATGGGTTCGTCTACAGCTATAGATGGGCAAGCTCCATGAAAGAAGACTTGGGATCGTCTGCAACTCGTCAACTTTGTGCATGTTTGAGAAACAACCATTCCGTCGAACACGCCGGCTCGCCAGGATTTCGTCTTGAGGCCGTCACTCTGTCCAGACATTCATATTATATAAGAATATATAATCTAGTGGATGAAACATGACTTTCATATTATATAAGAATATATCTTCTATCATAATCGGGCATTAGGAAAATAAACATCATTAGTATAGTATGTCTATATACATGAAGAGCAATGTAGCATGACGTTGATGTTGAAACACCAAATAAACTACAACATTAAAAGTTAACACATAATTAAACAGTAAACGAGATAACTATTTTATAAAAGAAAAGGTTGGTATGTCTCATATGCCAATAAATTTGTAGTTGTAAGAGGGTATGACAGTATCATCCACGACGGTAATGGTTTTTAGCCTTATTTTTTATTTTGTATAATCTGAACTTCCTTGTCCAAATATCAAGAAGTTTGTGGAATTATTCATGGCAAAGGAAAGAAATCTTGATACTAGATTTATCATTACTTATGTTTTCATATCCTCACAAGTGCCATTCACTCATTCTACAACATTTATCAATATCTTAGGTATAATATCAAACTGCACTATATATATTTTTGTCACATGATTTTTTTTTAGTCTTAAGGAGACCCCGCTCCCCCTCCTCCTCAAACAGGTGTCAGAGCCTGGATGACCCAAGGAGTTGGTAATTACAGTGCGCTCAGGGGGATTCGAACTCGGGTCTCTCAGGGAGGACAAGCCAGACCGAACCACCTGAGCCACACTGGCCGGATATTTTTGTCACATGATTGTTAACATGGAGTCAACATTTTTATCTTTTCTTCGATTCTTAAGACAAATAACACAAAGAATATCTCATGTTTCATCTTGAATATCAATTAAAACTTTTGACTAACACACATTGGAAAAGCTCTAGGAAATGGCATCATGTTCTGGACATGTTATTCTTATTGAGATATGAATTTGATGTTCATTTTATTCTTTTATGAATGCTTAAATGGTGGAATATACTATAATCTAACGTGAATAAAATTGTGGTTATTTATCTAAACACAATAGAGACCATGCAATTATTTTTTATCATTGTATTTCCCTTAAGTTTAGCAATCAATAGTGAAAGTATAATAAGTCTAACTTCATCTTTACCATGGAGGTTTCAAGAGCATTAATCTAATGCCTTTGATGAATTATGAGGCTTAAAATGTGATTGAGACAACAATTTATTTTATCTTAAAAAAATACACAAGATGAATCATTTCTTAAGGACTTGAAATGTTTGTTTAATCCCATATAGCACAAGAAACTCGATACAAGTTGATGATGCCATGTTATGTATGATAAATTACAATGTATAAGAGCATTTTGAGAATTCTTTAAGCATGTTGTACCGTGCACATACCCTTATAGATAACAAAAAGAAATATAAAATGCAAATGTTAGGCCAAAATGGTTATTTGATTCTATTTTAGTTATCAAATATTAACGAGTCAATCTTTATTAATTTAGGAATAGAGAAAAAAGAGCATGACTTCTCTTAGAATAAAAAAATGTGCATTTTGGTGACATCACGAAAGAAGAGTACTGACTGCTAGGCAATTGACTATAATTTGTTCCAACATGTAACAATACTAACAAATTGTCAAATTACTTTTAAATTAAAAAATTGAGTGCTTTATATTTCATTTCATTTTTTTAAGTATTATCATTATAAAATATATTAGTGACATTAGTTAATATCGTGATACATTCACCTGTATAATAATTCTTTCATATTATGGTAGTTTCTATCGGTGTAAGTATAATATCAGAAAATGCTGATGCTTACATATACATGTATCACATGTATATTTCTATCAACAAAGTGACTATTTGTGGGATTATTTATATTGGTATCTACTTTCGACTCTAATTGGAGCAACAATCAACGAAGGATAGAACATTTACCTAAGATTACTATTCCTACAAAGTAAGGAATATTCACTATAGTATATGTACGTCTCATGAGATAGATGACCCTTATTTCATGTAGTAAACTAAAAATGGGTTATGTGGATGGTCAGTGGCGGCAGGAGGGGGGGGGAAGCCGGGGCAAGTGCCCCCCCTCGCACTTCCCAAAATTTGTTTACATGATATATAAGTCAATCAGGTTATTTGAAGAAGGGCCCCACGTCAGGACTCCCTATGCGTCAAAACGCAGCCAGCATTAACTGCTTCCCGAACAATCCGTAACTAAACACTCCAACTTGGCTGCCAACCTATCATTCTCCAGACCCAGACCCTAACTGTTGAAGCCCGAAGACGCTTCCACTGCGTCTCTTCTTCCTTTCTCTGTGTTTCTTTAGTCTCAAGAACGCGTTTTTCATCAGACGGATCTCGTTCATACACACTGGTAGATGCCCAATGTGTTCATACTAAATGTTGTGCATAACATAATGGATATTTTGGCAGTGGCAAACACCCGTTCATACTAAAAGTTGTGCAAGGATCGTCTACTTTTCTAAAAGATTTGAACTTCTCAGTTGCAAGATCCAAATTTCAAGTTCTTCATCCAGTCATTGTATTTGTGGTGTTTGCTCTTCTCCGGTCAGATGGACAGTTTGGCACTACGAATATTGCTCGGCTTTTCCCTGAAAAAATAACAGGGCATTCGTGATTGCAACCTGTCATTTGTCTCATCACTTTGGTTCATCAACTGAGCCTTGAGAGTTGAGAAATCAGTTTGTGTTCGTATCTACGACCGTTGCCCACCACCATAGTCATCTCTCATCTTTCACTAGAGAGAAATTAGTTTCGTCTCTGTCATTCTGGTAAATGTTTTACTATTTTTAACAAAAATGTAGTTGTTTAAATTGTGGGCTGATATATATATATATATATATATATATATATATATATATATATATATATATATATATATATATATATATATATATATATATATATATATATATACTTCTTTATACAATAATACTCCATTAAAAATAAAGGGATCAAAATTTTCATCCGCAACATATTGTTCAATTTTTCTTGGGATCAAAATTTCATCCGCAACATATTGTTCAATTTTTCTCTTTTTTACTAGTGTCATGGTAAACGGACAAACAACATCTTCTTCATCTATTCTTTCACTTTGTTAAGTACCATGTTTTAATGGAAACATACTTTGAATAAATTTTTACTAACTAATAGCCTGTAATAAAAATATTTCGCTCGAAGTTTGAAAATATACACATCAATGTTATGCTTACATACTTTTTTTCATCACATAACTTATAAACTGGACTACTAGATTCTTGGTAACAATTATTTATTTATCATTCAAAAGGAGTATTTTATAATTGCATATAGTAATGCAATGTAATATCAATATATTTTGTACCAGATGTGAAGAGATATTACCATACAATACCATCACAAGAGTCTACATTTACTTCTTTACCAGAAACATGTGCTTCTAATGTTGAACAACAAAATATGCATAACATCACTTGAGGTGATATTGTAACATCCCTGACCTGGGTTATGAGTTAACCCTAGGTATTTTGCCTAAATATGTGATTAAATCTTTGTGATTAACTCTGAGCATGTAATTAAGTTTCTCAGAAACATATATTTCAGTATTTGCTCCTTTTTATTTAAAGTTATAGCATTGTTTTGATATACAGGGACCTATGTGCAATTTACCCAGTTAAAAGGGTTAGCTTGCAATTTGCACATGTTGAGATGTTCCTCTAATAATGAGACATCATGAGAATCTTTTTGGTAAAGTTTGAGGGATTTCCCAAGCTAGGGCACCAAGGTACAGCTGTGGAAGCAATCCCAGTGCTTGAAACCTTAAATTGGGGTAAAATGCAATTTACCCAAATTAAGGGATAAAAATTGTAAAATATGTCATCTAATGTATCTTTTAGACTCTTGCCATCATTTAGAGAAGAAATGATGAGGAAGTCACCTCAATTAAATTATCAAGTTATGAGATATACCTTGTGAGTGAATAATCAGGGTATATGTGTAATATTTCTTTATGTATGTACCTCAGTATTAGCTTGCTCTCCTTTACCTTCTTTTCCTAAGACCATAAGAGAAGGTTTGTCCTTATAATAAATAGGAAGGGACGATCAAGTAAAGAAGGAGGGACCTAATTGGAATTATGGACAACTTATGAACTAATGTTGAAAATCCTACCCCATGTATATAAGCTCTCCTTCCCTTAGTTGCAAGGGAACTCACCCTTCGTTCCCTTACTGTTTCATTTCACCAAAGACGACCAAGGACTGCCTTGGAGCTAAGGAGGACGACCAAGGGGTGCAAGGTAGGTTTAAACCCCTCTTCTTACCTAATTCCATGGTTAGAATTCGAATTCAAGGTCAGCTTCATGGCTAATTCTCGAAACCCTATCTTTCTAGCCGTCTCTTTTCATCCTTCCTTGGAGTTTTCGCCTTGGCCAACCTGTAAGAACTCAAGGACGCCATTAGATCTTGGAGCTTGAAAGCTTGGAGCTCAAGAAGCAAGCTTTAGGCGGGTTTTATAACTCTAAACCCATGCTTTACTATGTGCATCTTTACATGCGTTTTAATGATAGCTCTTAGTATTTCCCTACTTCTCCCTGCTATTTTGCAAGCAAACCCATGGGATATTCGTACTGTTCTTGAGCTAGGAGATGAAGTCGAGATTTCCAAGAAAAACCCACCGCTTTTCTTTTCCTTAAACGGTCCTAACAGTTTTCTCTCTCGGACTCAAGACCGCGAGGTGAGCAAACGGTCTCGAGACCGCGACAGGGCAAACGGTCTCAAGACCGTTTGGCCCCGTTGACCGAGCGTGGACCGTATAAGAAATATGTTCCTAATTATATAGTCTAATTACCCTCAAACTTTGGGAGACTAACTCCAAAGGAATCGGGAGATATGACCTTTTTAAGTCACAACTTTAAATGAATTAATTGCTGATTTTCAAACGGTCTGAAATTGCCTTTTTGGGCAAACGGTCTCAAGACCGTGTAAGGTCGTTGAATAAGCTTTGACCGTATGAGATTACTGTTCAAACTTATGTTAATGAACAACTCACCAAGTTTGATGGTCTAATTCCAAACGGGCTAAGAGTTGAAGGGTGATTACTAGGGATAACCCTTGGTGAAATCAGTACTGAAATTATGGTGACCTAATTAGGGTTTTTAGGGTTGATTGACCTAAACGGTCTCAAGACCGTTTGGGGGTCACCAAACGGTCTCAAGACCGCGAGGGAAATCAACCAAGACCGTTTGGAGGTCTGGGGTCAAGATTTGTTGACCAATTGAAGGTACTTTTACACCAATTTACATTGCAATTAAATATTGATATAATCATCAACTCAATTTGTTCAACCTTGATGAATTTCCACTAAAATCCAAAAATTTGATGGGCAAACGGTCTCAAGACCGTTTGGAACTCATCCAAACGGTCTCAAGACCGAGAGGACAATCACCCAAGACCGTTTGAAGGTCTAGGGTTGAGTAATTTGACCAATTGAGGACCCAATTGCAAATAAGTTATCAATTTAATCAAAATTCTATTTTGTGGTTCAATCATGGTTCAACCCCTATCAAATCACCTTAGACTTTGATGTAATCTTGGGAAAACGGTATTAAGACCATGTGTGGTCCACCCACATGACCTCACCACCGTTTGGACCAAGTTTGGGCCCAATTGGAGCTCAATTGAAGGGTTCAACCTTGTGTTGATGCACATTGTTGAGTGTTGATGGGTGAACATTGATAGACCCTAATTGAATCGACTTCAACCCTAATTGGTCAACCATTATGGGTCAATTGAATGACCAAGTGATCAATCATAATCTTAATTGACTCAATCCATAAGTGGTCAACATAGATTTGACCTTTTGAGGGCTTCAACATCGGTTGACATCATCGATTGCTTTGATTGATTTTGATGATGGACCAAGCGGCTGAGACCATGTGAGCCTCGCGGTCTGAAGACCGTGAGAGGGCTCGCGGTCTCAAGACCGTGAGGGGGCTCGCAGTCTCAAGACCGAGAGGAGGCTCGCGGTCTGAAGACCGCAAAGGGCCTCGCGGTCCTGAGGTCAAACTAGCTAAACGGTCAACACCTCTTCGCGAACTCAACATCAAATTGATCTTCGCGGTCTCAACATTAACTTGAACCAATGGAAGGCTTCGCGGTCTTGAACCCCTTGCAGAGGCTCGCGGTCTTGAATGCATATGGCTCGCGGTCTTGGAGTTAGAAGGAGGCTCGCGGTCTTGGAAAGTCAAAGTGAGCAAACGGTCAACACTTTCAACCGATCTCAACTCAATTGATGATTAATGATTGAAATCAATCAATGTGATTCAAGGTTGACCTCATTCAATCATTTGATGATGTAAATGGTTCAATGTTGCCCAAATCAAACCCTAATAATAATCTAGGATAGTAAGGGGTTAATTGACTAAGGTTTGGACCATGATGATGATCAATGGGGTGAATTACCAAAATACCCCTGAAGGGTCAATTAAGTTATACCTTGCTCAATTCAAACCCTAATTACATGAGAATGATGTTTTTAGTCATAATGACTCTATCTAACTCGATATAGTCTAATGTTATCATCAACCATTAGTATGATGAAAGAGAGAGTACTCTAGAGAGAGAAAGTACCCTAGAGAGAGAAAGTAACTCTAATCACATAATGATGATGTTTTAGGCTATGTTAACCTATGATGACTCAATCCAACCTGTTTTAGAGTGATGTTGACATCACCTAACCTTATGATGAGAGAGAAATTACTTCTAGAGAGAGAAAGTACTTCTAGAGAGAGAAAGTACCCTTTTTAAATGGAAACTCAATTGAAGCATCCCCAATACACAGAAATGAGCATAATTAGGGTATGATCCACCTGTGTGAGATCATAGAAACCCTAATTATGATAAATGATGAACCTTTAACTAATCCACGAGTATCAATGAAGATGTTACTCATACATGATGATGTTATGAGTTTAATTCACCTTGATGTGAATAGTAAACCCTAATTCAAGGGTGATGACATGTAATGTGAATAGTAAACCCTAATTCAAGGGTGATGACACGTAATGTGAATAGTAAACCCTAATTCAAGGGAAATGGCATGCTTTTGAGCAATAAACTCTATTTGATTTAAATTAAAGATTTAACTCTTATGACAAGAGTAGGAAGTACATTCCTTATTGTTGCATTACCTTTATCAGATGTATTAACCATGCAGGTTCTGACATGAAGGTAATCATATCCAGGTATGGATGTTGATGTTATATTCATTGAAGGCATGTTGTTAGCCTTATGAATAAGTAAAGTAATATGATGCCTTGCCAGTGGCATCCTATGCTGATAATGGGCTGTGAGAGCCATGAATACCATCAAAGTCATGCCTTAGAGATGACTTGTGATGAGGATAATGAGAAATGATGATTGATATGAGTTAGGCCTGTTACATTTAGTATTCTTCTTTTATAGCTGCTATGCTACTGTTATTGTTTGAAGAACAATGTATGCTGTTAAAGAATACTGAATGTACCTAACTAATCAAGTATAATGTAGAGCCCTGATCATAGATCCATCATTGTCAGAAATTAAGTGATGGTGAAATAGGTTTTCCTTAGGGAACTCCTGGAGCACATACTTTTGAGTATGTGGGGTACATGGATGTGTAGAACCTTACATCCTAGTGTAGGAAAGTGATGTAGATGTGGAATCCATCCATCCTTCACTATAGTTCCATACCGTATCAGTGGTAGGTAAACATGAAACCTCCTGATGACGAAGAAAGCACAGATATCCGTATAAGTGGTAGGTAAATATGAAACCTCCTGATGACGAAGAGAGTACAGAACGCCACTGTGACTCTAGAATAGCGAAGGACCAGTTTACCCTGGTGAGCTATAGTAGTAGAGACACGAGATGTCCTACAAGTGATCCTCTTACTGACTGAGGAAGGTGAAGGTCATGAGAATCCGGCTCTCTTAATGACCTATGTATGATACTGATGTGACTTCTCAGCGATCAGTTGGAGTATGAGTGGTAAGCCTCATCTCCACAGGGCATAATGTTGTTTGTAAAACATAATCAACCATGTAGTATGACTTGTTAGAGATGACTCCAAGTTAGTTGATTGATGTTACATTGCAATAATGTTGATATTCTCCATATCTCCTAAATTGTAGAGATCTTGTTATATCTGCAACTGTTATAGAATGCTTTGAAGGCTTTACTGTTTAAAAATAATCTTTGATGTTATAATAAAGCTTCTGGCGAAGAGTTATAACTCTCGCTGGGACAATTATGTATAATTGTCTCACCCCGTAGGCTTCAACTTTTTAGGTGGACGTCGGAGACGAAGGAACCAGCCTACAGGTGACCAGTCTTAGCAGCAGCACCAGGGGCAGCAGTAATCTCAGGTGGAGATTTGTCCTGCCATGTAGTGTAGTTAGAGTCAGTCCTATGTGTCCTCTGTACTCTCAGGTCTTGGAGTCTTTTGTATAGTGATCTTGAGATTTTGTATCTTGATGTATATAATTACTCGAGAAGTAATTATCCTGAGATGTAAACAGTTTATCTCTCTTTATGAAAGAAGCTTTTATGGATTTAAGCCCTTGTCACGAAAAGTTTTAATTTCCCGTGATTTTTGTCTTCCGCTAATTACCGATTCGCTTCCGCTAAGTTTTAATCATGTTTATGTCATGGTTTGGAGATCAGAGCCCACAACTAGTGGTATCAGAGCTCCAGGTTCAGTTGAGTCTACAGAGGCATAGGACTTAGGATGTCGAGTCTACCTTTAGTACTCCTTCCTCATCTAATAGAATCTTCTGCTCCTCAGGAGAAGAAGATACATAAGAATGTCAGAACATCATGATGAGCACGTGGCAGAGAGTAGTTCTAGTGCACCTCGAGGCGGTGCAAGAGTTCCGAGAATAGAACAACCTGCACCTGAGTCGCCAAGAGAGCCACCCCAGTTCGACCCAGCTGACATGAGTGATCCAGCTGTACAGACGATGTTCGGGCAATTTATGACTGCCATGACACATATAACTGATAGGATGCCCATTCCTGCACCTAGGGCACCTGTCCAGCCTGAAGCACAAGGTATTGGTAAGACATTCGAACGACTTCGTCGTGTCGGAGCTACCGAGTACTTCGGAACTGCCGACCCTGTAGATGCTGACTTATGGTTGACAGAGTTGGAGAAGGCTTTCAGGATTCTTATGATTCCGGAAGCTGAGAAGGTTAGACATGCTGTCTATCTTCTCAAAGGCAGTGCTGGTCACTGGTGGAACATGGAAGAGCAGAAGAGACCTGGAGTAGAGTTCTCATGGGAAGAGTTTCGTCGGGAATTTATCAATAGATATTTTCTAAAGACCTTCCTAGATGAGAAGATCTCTCAGTTTGAGAAACTAAGGCAGGGTATGATGAACATTAGTGAGTATGAAGCTAAGTTCATGGAGTTATTGCGGTTCTGTCCGCACATGGCTGCTACGGCTGAGGAAAGAATCAGAAGATTCGAAAAGGGTTTGAATTCTGATATGTCAACCCCTGTGTCTACCTTAGAAAACAGAGAGAGATTCTCTACCTTCGTTGAGTCAGTCCGAAGGATAGAGAGATCTGTGGTTGAGAAAAGACAAACCCATAAAAGATATCCACAGTTCCAGGGTTCTTCATCTAGGGATTCCAAGAAACCTAGATTCTCTGCACCTAACCCTCCACCACCCAGATCGAGTTTTCAAACTCAATGGACACCAAGTAGAGGTAGAGGGCGGAGTCAACCGCTTCAAGGGACGCACAGTTCTGCATCAGTGTCAGTTACTGGACCACCCAGACCACAGCAATAGGAGAAGAGTTGCTACAACTGTGGTAAGGTGGGACACTTGATGAAGGATTGCCGTTCTAGGCCTGTCGGTGTGACACAACAAACCCCGAGACAGAATCAACAGGGATCTCAGAATAGACAACATCAAGGAGCAGCTCGAGGACGTGGACAAGCGTCTCAAGCTGGATCATCAGCACCACCTCAACACCAGGCGACTGTGAGGTTCTATGCTATGAACCCACCTGAGGCAGTGGTCAATCCACGGGTAGTGGCAGGTCAGATGAAACTTTTATATTCTGATATGTCTATATCCTGTGTTGTATCTGTTCTGATTGATCCGGGTGCCACACACTCTTTCATCACTCGTGAAGTGATTCGTAACTACAATGTGACTGTTAGTCATAGGACAGATAGTTTGTTGTTAGAGACTCCGATAAGTGGGTCTGCCGTTTTGCAGGAGATATGTTCTCCCTGCATCCTCTTCTTTTCTGACCATCGCATTCAAGTGGATCTTATACCACTTGATATGCAGGGATTTGATATAATCCTTGGGATGGATACCTTAGAAAGATATAGAGTTGTCTTGGATTGTGAGTCCAAGTTGGCTGTGTTTGCTGATGAAAGCAACACATGGATCTTTCAAGGTGAAAGAAAGATTCTGCCCACCTGTCTTGTGTCAGCTATGGTTGCTGATAAGCTGTTGAGGCAAGGATGTTATGCATTCTTAGCCCATGTGGTAGATGTTACCAAGGAAAGGACCAATCCTGCTGAAGTTCCCATAGTCAGGGAATTCGAGGATGTGTTTCCTAAAGAACTTCCTGGTATACCACCACCTCGGGAGATTGATTTTGAAATTAATCTGATCCCAGATACGAAACCCATAGCTCAAACACCGTATAGAATGGCTCCTGCCGAGATGGCAGAACTCAAGAAACAGCTTCAAGAGCTACTTGAGAGAGGTTTTATCCGACCGAGTACTTCACCTTGGGGTGCTCCGGTCTTGTTTGTTAAAAAGAAAGATGGGTCAATGCGGTTATGCATCGACTATAGACAACTCAATAAAGTAACAATAAAGAATAAGTATCCTCTGCCGAGGATTGATGATCTCTTTGACCAATTGCGTGGTGCAATAGTCTTTTCAAAGATAGACTTGAGGTCTGGATATCATCAACTCCGTATTAAGGATAGTGACATATCCAAGTCTGCCTTTAGGACAAGATATGGTCACTATGAGTTCACGGTTATGTCGTTTGGACTAACCAATGCACCAGATGCATTTATGGAACTCATGAATAGAGTTTTTCGACCTTTCCTTGATCAGTGTATTGTCGTCTTCATAGATGACATACTGATTTATAGTAAGGATGCCCAGCAGCATGAGCAGCATCTTCGCCAAGCTTTGACCTTACTAAGAGAACATAAGCTGTACGCTAAGTTTAGCAAATGTGAGTTCTGGCTGCCGGAGGTATCTTTTATTGGACATGTAATATCCGCCTCGGGAATTCGTGTTGACCCTACAAAGGTAGAATCTGTTCTACAATGGGAACAACCGAAGACACCGACGGAGATTCGAAGTTTCTTGGGGTTAGCTGGCTATTATCGAAGGTTCATTAAGAACTTTAGTTCTATAGCTTTACCTTTGACCAAGTTAACCCGGAAAGATGTTCCTTTTTCTTGGAGTGATAAGTGTCAACAATCTTTCCAGTTACTGAAGGAGAAGTTGACAAGTGCACCTGTGCTAGTGCTACCTGAACAAGGAAAAGGATATGTAGTTTTCTGTGATGCTTCCAAGAATGGGCTTGGATGTGTGTTGATGCAGGATAAACAAGTGATTTCTTTTGCTTCCCGACAGCTTAAGAAACACGAGGAGAATTATCCAACACACGATCTAGAGTTAGCTGCTGTGGTTCATGCTTTGAAGATCTGGAGACATTATCTCTACGGAGAGACATTCCAGATTTTCACAGACCATAAAAACCTTAAGTATATCTTCTCTCAGCATGAGCTCAACATGAGGCAACGTCATTGGATGGAGTTAATCAAGGACTATGACTGTACAATTGATTACCATCCAGGCAAGGCCAATGTTGTTGCAGATGCCTTGAGTAGGAAATCAGCAACATCAACCATGAATAGAGCACAACTAAACTCTTTAGTATGCTCTAGGAGAGATATGCTTATCTCTTTAAGACAAGACAATGTACAGTTGAAGGTGTCATTGCTAGCCGGTTTGTTAGCTGAGATGCATATTAAACCTACCCTAAGAGAGCAGATTAAAGAAGCACAGCTAGGTGATGCTGCAGTTCAACATATAAGATCTGAGTATGGAAATGAGAAGCAAGATGGTTTTCATGACTCAAAAGATCAAGTAGCTTATTATAATGGAAGAATGATAGTTCCGGATGTGGACAACTTGAGGAAGTTAGTCCTGGAAGAAGCCCATTCTTCCATGTATGCTATGCATCCAGGGAGCACCAAGATGTATCAGAATTTGAAGGATTTGTATTGGTGGCCTGGGATGAAGAAGGACGTTGCAGAGTTTGTTCTGAAGTGTCTTGTGTGTCAGCAAGTTAAAGCTGAACACCAGAAGCCTGCAGGGACAATGCAACCTTTACCCATATCACAGTGGAAGTGGGACCATGTGACCATGGACTTTGTTGTTGGTCTACCCAGGACAAACAAAGGACATGATTCCATTTGGGTAATTGTTGATAGGTTAACTAAGACAGCACATTTCTTACCTGTCAAAACAACCTATTCTGCTGAAAGGTTATCAGAGTTGTATGTTAAAGAGATAGTGCGTTTGCACGGAGTTCCTGTCACAATAGTTTCTGACAGAGGTCCTCAGTTTACCAGTCGTTTTTGGGAACAGTTGCACAGAGCCTTAGGCACTAAGCTGAGGTTTAGTACGGCCTTTCATCCACAGACTGATGGACAGTCGGAAAGGACCATACAAACCTTAGAAGACCTGTTGCGAGCATGTGTTCTCCAGTTCACCGGAAGTTGGGATCTACACCTAAGCTTGATAGAGTTTGCCTATAACAATAGCTATCAGCATAGTATTGATATGGCACCTTATGAAGCCTTATATGGTAGACGTTGTAGATCACCCTTGTGTTGGTTTGAGACTGGTGAGCACCAGTTGTTAGGTCCTGACCTGGTGCAGCAAACCACGGAAAAGATTAAAGTAATACAACATAAGATTAAGACTGCTCAGGATAGGCAGAAATCTTATGCTGACAAACGTCGTAGACCCTTAGAGTTCCAGGTTGGAGACAGAGTGTATCTTAAGGTCTCACCTTGGAAAGGGGTCCTTCGTTTTGGAAGGAAAGGGAAGTTAGCACCTAGATATATGGGGCCTTATCCAATCATTGGACGGATTGGAAAGGTAGCATATAAACTAGAACTTCCCCCAGAATTACAGAGGTTACATTCTGTGTTTCACATTTCTATGTTGAAGAAATGTCACCCAGACACCGAGTCAGTTCTACAACCTATGGAGGTAGAATTGAATGATGACATATCCTATGAAGAGGGACCAATGTCAATCCTTGATAAACGAATTAAAAAGTTAAAGAAGAAAGATATAAGTCTTGTGAAAGTCCTCTGGAACCATCGTGGTATTGAAGAAGCCACTTGGGAGTTAGAGGATGAGATGAGAAGGAAGTATCCTGCCCTTTTCTCTTAGTATGTTTTATCGATTTCGGGGACGAAATCCTTGTAAGGGGTGGATAATTTGTAACATCCCTGACCTGGGTTATGAGTTAACCCTAGGTATTTTGCCTAAATATGTGATTAAATATTTGTGATTAACTCTGAGCATGTAATTCAGTTTCTCAGAAACATATATTTCAGTATTTGCTCCTTTTTATTTAAAGTTGTAGCATTGTTTTGATATACAGGGACCTATGTGCAATTTACCCAGTTAAAAGGGTTAGCTTGCAATTTGCACATGTTGAGATGTTCCTCTAATAATGAGACATCATGAGAATCTTTTTGGTAAAGTTTGAGGGATTTCCCAAGCTAGGGCACCAAGGTGCAGCTGTGGAAGCAATCCCAGTGCTTGAAACCTTAAATTGGGGTAAAATGCAATTTACCCAAATTAAGGGATACAAATTGTAAAATATGTCATCTAATGTATCTTTTAGACTCTTGCCATCATTTAAAGAAGAAATGATGAGGAAGTCACCTCAATTAAATTATCAAGTTATGAGATATACCTTGTGAGTGAATAATCAGGGTATATGTGTAATATTTCTTTATGTATGTACCTCAGTATTAGCTTGCTCTCCTTTACCTTCTTTTCCTAAGACCTTAAGAGAAGGTTTGTCCTTAGAATAAAGAGGAAGGGACGATCAAGTAAAGAAGGAGGGACCTAATTGGAATTATGGACAACTTATGAACTAATGTTGAAAATCCTACCCCATGTATATAAGCTCTCCTTCCCTTAGTTGCAAGGGAACTCACCCTTCGTTCCCTTACTGTTTCATTTCACCAAAGACGACCAAGGACTGCCTTGGAGCTAAGGAGGACGACCAAGGGGTGCAAGGTAGGTTTAAACCCCTCTTCTTGCCTAATTCCATGGTTAGAATTCGAATTCAAGGTCAGCTTCATGGCTAATTCTCGAAACCCTATCTTTCTAGCCGTCTCTTTTCATCCTTCCTTGGAGTTTTCGCCTTGTCCAACCTGTAAGAACTCAAGGACGCCATTAGAGATTGGAGCTTGAAAGCTTGGAGATCAAGAAGCAAGCTTTAGGCGGGTTTTATAACTCTAAACCCATGCTTTACTATGTGCATCTTTACATGCGTTTTAATGATAGCTCTTAGTATTTCCCTACTTTTCCCTGCTATTTTGCAAGGAAACCCATGGGATATTCGTACTGTTCTTGATCTAGGAGATGAAGGCGTGATTTACAAGAAAAACCCACCGCTTTTCTTTTCCTTAAATGGTCCTAACAGTTTGCTCTCTCGGACTCAAGACCGCGAGGTGAGCAAACGGTCTCGAGACCGCGACAGGGCAAACGGTCTCAAGACCGTTTGGCCCCATTGACCGAGCGTGGACCGTATCAGAAATCTGTTCCTAATTATATAGGATAATTACCCTCACATTTTGGGAGACTAACTCCAAAGGAATCGGGAGATATGACCTTTTTAAGTCACAACTTTAAATGAATTAATTGCTGATTTTCAAACGGTCTGAAATTGCCTTTTTGGGCAAACGGTCTCAAGACCGTGTAAGGTCGTTGACTAAGCTTTGACCGTATGAGATTACTCTTCAAACTTATGTTAATGAACAACTCACCAAGTTTTATGGTCTAATTCCAAACGGGCTAAGAGTTGAAGGGTGATTACTAGGGGTAACCCTAGGTGAAATCAGTACTGAAATTATGGTGACCTAATTAGGGTTTTTAGGGTTGATTGACCTAAACGGTCTCAAGACCGTTTGGGGGTCACCAAACGGTCTCAAGACCGCGAGGGCAATCAACCAAGACCGTTTGGAGGTCTGGGGTCAAGATTTGTTGACCAATTGAAGGTACTTTTACACCAATTTACATTGCAATTAAATATTGATATAATCATCAACTCAATTTGTTCAACCTTGATGAATTTCCACTAGAATCCAAAAATTTGATGGGAAAACGGTCTCAAGACCGTTTGGAACTCATCCAAACGGTCTCAAGACCGAGAGGACAATCACCCAAGACCGTTTGAAGGTCTAGGGTTGAGTAATTTGACCAATTGAGGACCCAATTGCAAATAAGTTATCAATTTCATCAAAATTCTGTTTTGTGGTTCAATCATGGTTCAACCCCTATCAAATCACCTTAGACTTTGATGAAATCTTGGGCAAACGGTCTTACGACCATGTGGGGTCCACCCACATGACCTCAAGATCGTTTGGGCCAAGTTTGGGCCCAATTGGAGCTCAATTGAAGGGTTCAACCTTGTGTTGATGCACATTGTTGAGTGTTGATGGGTGAACATTGATAGACCCTAATTGAATCGACTTCAACCCTAATTGGTCAACCATTATGGGTCAATTGAATGACCAAGTGATCAATCATAATCTTAATTGACTCAATCCATAAGTGGTCAACATATATTTGACCTTTTGAGGGCTTCAACATCGGTTGACATCATCGATTGCTTTGATTGATTTTGATGATGGACCAAGCGGCTGAGACCATGTGAGCCTCGCGGTCTCAAGACCGTGAGAGGGCTCGCGGTCTCAAGACCGTGAGGGGGCTCGCGGTCTCAAGACCAAGAGGAGGCTCGCGGTCTCAAGACCGCGAAGGGCCTCGCGGTCCTGAGGTCAAACTAGCTAAACGGTCAACACCTCTTCACGGACTCAACATCAAATTGATCTTCGCGGTCTCAACATTAACTTGAACCAATGGAAGGCTTCGCGGTCTTGAACCCCTTGCAGAGGCTCGCGGTCTTGAATGCATGATGGCTCGCGGTCTTGGAGTTAGAAGGAGGCTCGCGGTCTTGGAAAGTCAAAGCGAGCAAACGGTCAACACTTTCAACCGATCACAACTCAATTGATGATTAATGATTGAAATCAATCAATGTGATTCAAGGTTGACCTCATTCAATCATTTGATGATGTAAATGGTTCAATGTTGCCCAAATCAAACCCTAATAATAATCTAGGATAGTAAGGGGTTAATTGACTAAGGTTTGGACCATGATGATGATCAATGGGGTGAATTACCAAAATACCCCTGAAGGGTCAATTAAGTTATACCTTGCTCAATTCAAACCCTAATTACATGAGAATGATGTTTTTAGTCATAATGACTCTATCTAACTCGATCTAGTCTAATGTTATCATCAACCATTAGTATGATGAAAGAGAGAGTACTCTAGAGAGAGAAAGTACCCTAGAGAGAGAAAGTAACTCTAATCACATAATGATGATGTTTTAGGCTATGTTAGCCTATGATGACTCAATCCAACATGTTTTAGAGTGATGTTGACATCACCTAACCTTATGATGAGAGAGAAAGTACTTCTAGATAGAGAAACTACTTCTAGAGAGAGAAAGTACCCTTTTTAAATGGAAACTCAATTGAAGCATCCCCAATACACAGAAATGAGCATAATTAGGGTATGATCCACCTGTGTGAGATCATAGAAACCCTAATTATGATAAATGATGAACCTTTAACTAATCCAAGAGTATCAATGAAGATGTTACTCATACATGATGATGTTATGAGTTTAATTCACCTTGATGTGAATAGTAAACCCTAATTCAAGGGTGATGACATGTAATGTGAATAGTAAACCCTAATTCAAGTGTGATGACATGTAATGTGAATAGTAAACCCTAATTCAAGGGAAATGGCATGCTTTTGAGCAATAAACTCTATTTGATTTAAATTAAAGATTTAACTCTTATGATAAGAGTAGAATGTACATTCCTTATTGTTGCATTACCTTTATCAGATGTATTAACCATGCAGGTTCTGACATGAAGGTAATCATATCCAGGTATGGATGTTGATGTTATATTCATTGAAGGCATGTTGTTAGCCTTATGAATAAGTAAAGTAATCTGATGCCTTGCCAGTGGCATCCTATGCTGATAATGGGCTGTGAGAGCCATGAATACCATCAAAGTCATGCCTTAGAGATGACTTGTGATGAGGATAATGAGAAATTATGATTGATATGAGTTAGGCCTGTTACATTTAGTATTCTTCTTTTATAGCTGCTATGCTACTGTTATTGTTTGAAGAACAATGTATGCTGTTAAAGAATACTGAATGTACCTAACTAATCAAGTATAATGTAGAGCCCTGATCATAGATCCATCATTGTCAGAAATTAAGTGATGGTGAAACAGGTTTTCCTTAGGGAACTCCTGGAGCACATACTTTTGAGTATGTGGGGTACATGGATGTGTAGAACCTTACATCCTAGTGTAGGAATGTGATGTAGATGTGGAATCCATCCATCCTTCACTATAGTTCCATACCGTATCAGTGGTAGGTAAACATGAAACCTCCTGATGACGAAGAAAGCACAGATATCCATATCAGTGGTAGGTAAATATGAAACCTCCTGATGATGAAGAGAGTACAGAACGCCACTGTGACTCTAGAATAGCGAAGGACCAGTTTACCCTGGTGAGCTATAGTAGTAGAGACACGAGATGTCCTACAAGTGATCCTCTTACTGACTGAGGAAGGTGAAGGTCATGAGAATCTGGCTCTCTTAATGACCTATGTATGATACTGATGTGACTTTTCAGCGATCAGTTGGAGTATGAGTGGTAAGCCTCATCTCCACAGGGCATAATGTTGTTTGTAAAACATAATCAACCATGTAGTGTAACTTGTTAGAGATGACTCCAAGTTAGTTGATTGATGTTACATTGCAATAATGTTGATATTCTCCATATCTCCTAAATTGTAGAGATCTTGTTATACCTGCAACTGTTATAGAATGCTTTGAAGGCTTTACTGTTTAAAAATAATCTTTGATGTTATAATAAAGCTTCTGGCGAAGAGTTATAACTCTCACTGGGACAATTATTTATAATTGTCTCACCCCGTAGGCTTCAACTTTTTAGGTGGACGTCGGAGACGAAGGAACCAGCCTACAGGTGACCAGTCTCAGCAGCAGCACCAGGGGCAGCAGTAATCTCAGGTGGAGATTTGTCCTGCCATGTGGTGTAGTTAGAGTCAGTCCTATGTGTCCTCTGTACTCTCAGGTCTTGGAGTCTTTTGTATAGTGATCTTGAGATTTTGTATCTTGATGTATATAATTACTCGAGAAGTAATTATCCTGAGATGTAAACAGTTTATCTCTCTTTATGAAAGAAGCTTTTATGGATTTAAGCCCTTGTCACGAAAAGTTTTAATTTCCCGTGATTTTTGTCTTCCGCTAATTACCGATTCGCTTCCGCTAAATTTTAATCGTGTTTATGTCATGGTTTGGAGATCAGAGCCCACAGATATTATTGACCTACATCAAAAAAGAATTAGAATTGAATATAATTTAAAAGAAATTTAGCCAGATCCCCCTTCAAAACTTTGCTTTATACACCTTTTATGAAAAAGAATTAGAGTTATACACCTTTTATGAATTTTATAAATATTGAATTTGAAACAATTTTTTTTTATTAATATAAATTTTGTGACCCCCCTTCAAAACTTGGCTGGCTCCGCCACTACGGATGGCACAAAATATACATGACCACTACAAGGAAACATACATTCAATATATATAAATGATAGTGGTTTTTTATAATATGAGTGCGACGTTCTGTTGCTGACATTTTGTAAGTTATACCTACGCATCCTTTCTTATAATAGAGTAAGATTATCATATGCATTTTTCTATATTTTTATTGACTATTTTTAAGACATAACAAATATGAGACCGATGCTACGCTTAGACTCTGATTGATTTGTCGTAACTGATTCAGAAAACTCATGAACTGGTGTTCCTTGAGCAATTTTTTATGATTGGTTTAAAATAAATGTTGGAAGTTAAGTTTCATGACTTCTGGGGAGTTACATACTTACATACAAAATGCAGTTTCTGAGTTCCCTCTTAAAAACAGCAGAAAACGAGTTCTGGGACAACTAACAATATTTTTATACAATTATATTTTTTATTAATTCTTGATAAATGACACATGTAAAATATTTATGACTAGATATATTAGTGGTGATGATATAATTTACTGATAAAACCAAAATATAATATGACAAAGCACCATACACTATAATCACATTATGTAAAATATTTAACACTATAACCACTATTATCCGTACAATCTAAAAAAAATACAAACATCATGAAAAAAAAATTGCACCATGTGAAAACAATGTGATTTACATAATATATTATTATTCTTCATATTTAGACATATGATGTAAAAAATGATAATTAACTATAACCATGCACAAATAATATAGTAAAAAAATCCCTAAAAAATAATGTAAAAATTAATATTCTACATTGTGTTAAACAATGATGAACCAAAACATATATTTACAAGCACATGAAATGTGGACATTATTATAATATTTTGTATACACAAAGTGAAAAAAAATATTGTGATGTGATTTTAGTCATAATATTTTTATTAAGATTATAATTATACCATAATAAAATATTTTTGGAGGAGCAACATCTGCACCATAACCACTTATTTTGGTTATTATGATTTAAGAATATTATGATTTTTTATAGATATGATTCTTTTTTATGCCTTTACCATCCTCATTTATTTATATTATATAATAAAAATTAAAAATATTTCTAATAATTTTCATATTTACACTTACAACAAACCAATCACATAGAAGTGACTGGAATTTAAGTTTCAAAAACTAAACTAGAGTTCCCTGAAAATGAGTTCCACGGAACTCATGAATTACATCAAACCAATAGGAGCCTTATGTAAAGTCATCCGGAAAGTCATGTTGACTCGTATTTGTGTATATAAAAGAACTAATGATATGCTAACAACATTAAAAAAAGTTTTTTTCCCATTATTCTGATTTTTCATTAATTAGATGACACTATTATATACAGAGTTATTTCAGTGATATAGTTGTCTAGAAGTACCTTTTTAAAATATATAAAAAAGTTAAGAAAAAAATGATCATATTCAAACTATATTATAAAACATGAGCACTCAAGTCCAATGATATCATATGTATGATACTTCTGAAGGATATTTAACTAAGGACTTGAAGGAATTTTTGGTATTTATATGGAAACAAGCAATAGTACAACAGATGGTAGCTTATTTTTTCAAGGACAAGGTGATAAGCGGAAAAATATCAATATTATATAATACCTGCTAGATTATGAAGAAATTTGTTATTTCTACAAAATGAATATGGTGCGAAATTTTTATCTTTTATTTGGATACCAATTGATCTAAGTAAGACATTGACATTTTATAGTGAAAAGAAAAGTTCCATATCTATCAAGTAGATGGAGTACAACTCATAAGGTGGATGAAATGTCAACTACCACAAACCTACAAGTAATCTTTCAATTCTAACCTGTAAGAAATAATATATTATTTTCATGCAAAACTTTAGAAGTTTCCAACTAGAGCTTAACATTTATGAGACCTGTAGACTCTACTTTACGTTGTAGTGAATGACTTTCTTCACATGGATGTAATCAACAGTCGTATCTTTAATATTTTCTATTATGTAGAGTTTTTTCTGCCAAAACTCAATATTATCTTCCTGTAGTCTAGGAATGACATGAAGGATGACATTTACCTCTTGTTGAGAAATGTAGAAAATTACATTGTATGTTTGAGATTTAAATGTTAAAATTTACTAATTTATGAATAGGAAGTAATTTCATTTTCATTTTTCAAATTATTACATTATAAATGTATCATCAAATATTTTAACCTATGAATTATATTTTAATTATTACTTTTCCTTTTTAGATTGATAAGATGTACTTACAAAAAACTATTGGCCCAAATTTGTATATGAAATTGCTTATCAGTATAAAATTCACAACCAAAGTCACAGGGGTGGCTGGGAGTGGTGGTGGGGTTTCTCGGCGCTTTCTACCCCCCACCTTACATCCGCACAAGTCCTCTCTCCTCTGAGTATGCGCCCAAGGGGTTTTTTGCCTTCTTCCCGACTCTCCTGGTTTATGCGCCCCATTTTCTCGTGGAAATGCCTGTGTGAACATGATGTGAGGACTGGCCTCATTTACTTTTTGTTCGGTGTCGTTTACTGGTGTTTAGCCGTTTTTAGTAGACTGCTTGTTTTGCTTGATGTGGCATGGGTCGAGCTCTGTAAGTTTCTTGTGGCCTCAAGCATAGATGAGATGGTGAACTCAATTGGTGGTACTTCAAACTCCTTCCGCAATATTCTCATAGACTCGTGTAGATTGTTGGCTTCCATCCTAGACAACTGCTTTTGACAGCTACAATGAGAGGTGGTTGGTACAGAAATTTACCTATCGCATCCCAATCTGAGTCATGTTTTATGTCGTTCTGCCAAAGGAGTCGTTCCTTGTTGCCCAGATGTGATCTCACTATCTTGTAGATGTCGTATGGCTTACTATTAATGTTATTGAGCTGTGTGTTTTCAAAATAAAAGTCACAATTAAAATAGAGATTGCCATGTATTAGAATGAAAATACTAAAATCCACATAAAAGTGAAGTTAATATGGGGATACTAAAAGAACAATAATAAAATACTAACACCGTAATAATGGTTACATATAAGATTGATGGCCAAAAATGAAGGAAAAAATTCATGGAAAACCAAACCAAAAAATATTGAAATATATTATTCTATCATGTCTTTTTTTAGTACAATGCTTCTCTAACACATTATAATGACCTTCAATTTCACGTGCAAAGCACATGAATTAACAAGTTGTGAAATTAATTAATTTGATACTTTTCATTTTTGAAATGTGTGATGGTGTGTGTCTATGTCTGAGAGATATAGAAGTGGTTTAATCTAGATTTCCTAAATAAGTTTCCATAGTGATTAGGGTTACATAGTTGAATCATTATTGATAAAAGGTATAATTGTTACAATGATGAATAAAGTGTGGGTGAAATTCATTCATCTTCCTTTTCTTGTTGTGATTTTGAACTGATGTTGTTGCTCACTAATATGCCCCACGTGACTGAGGTGCAGTCAAAGTTTGTTCATGACAAGGTGTGTGTCAGATTGTGTGAATGTTCTATCTTGTGGGAGAAAGCAGATCACCTTCTTGCACTATTGGAAAAGTGTGTTGTATCTAAAGCATGCCCCTTGGAGGGTAGTTTGTGCTATGATGAGTATTGATCTTTTTTTTTATTTCTAATTCATCTACCACTTGTTTTATTGCTTCCTATTTAGAAATTGCATTGTCTTCACGTCTTGCTAAAAGATATGGTTGCATTATTACATATAGATCTAATATTTCAAACAATGTTAGAGAAAAAAAATCAGGATAGCTTCTATTAACTTGATGGGGACCTCTTCTAATATAGGTAAAATGGACATGCCTTCCGTGTAAAAGAAGCATGTGGGATCGTATTTCAAACATTGAAAACTATAATGAAGATATGGCTGATAATGGTAAAAAGAATTCATGTGTGTCGATGAATCAAACCTTAAAATTTTAAAGAAGACAATTGAACAAAAGGTGAGAGTTGAAATATATTGATGATATATCTTGGATTTTTCAAAATTTCTCTTTGATTATTATAATTCTTCTCCTTACAGGATGACAAAGGAACTTTTAATAAAAAAATATAATAGTGATATGAGTAATGAGAAATATATTTATCCAAAATTTTATTATATTGTATAGCTGAAGGAAGAGTCAGTTTTGAAAAAGCATAATAGATTTTATACCTTATTCATGGTGTAATGAGGTTGATATGCAGAAACCGATAAGTTTGTTGTCATGTCTATTATTGAGAAATCCCTTAAATGTTGGTAGGATGTTTCTCTAAATATCAAGCATAAGAGGGAAGGTATTTCTCTTTAAATGATGTACTAATATAGAAATACAAGAACAACATAAGTTACATAAGAAATATGTGTCTATTGAAATTTCTCCTAAGATGAATCCTAGGAAAGAAGGATACTCAAAATCATAGGAGAAAACCAAAATCAAATCATGTTGGATTTATGGTCAAGTTGGACATTGTGCTAAGGAGTGTGCCTCCAAGAAGTTCAAGAAAGTTGTGGACACTAATCAAGTTTTGGCTAACATTATGATCAGTACTCTTATAAATGAGTGGTATGTAAATCTTAAACCTAAAATTCTTAATACATTTGAACCACTTTTGAATTGCTTTTTTTTTAGAGCAAAACAGATTAAATACATCACTTAGCCATACGACATCTACATAAAGAGGGAGAACAACCATCATAACATACAACGATCATGGAAACACCCATAATCTTACAAAAACTGATATCGGAATGCGAATAAGACATTTATGCATTGATCTCTTTTCTTCGATGCTGATATAACCAGCTTTCCTTAAGAGATTCCTTGAACACGAGCATAGATCTGTAGACAAAGGGCAGTCTAAGACATGTGATCTGACGGGAGTTCACCTCAACACGCGGAGACACACAGTAAAGCAACATATCTAATCTGAATCAAAATCCGAGCTCTAGCCGAGACTAGAAGCACCAACACTCTCACGAAGGAGAGACACAAAATGTCGATGAAGCGACGAGTAACAAACACCGATTAGATGGTGAGAAACGAGGCTAAGTACAACCACCGGCCAACAACAAACAACTAAACTAAAGCACGAAAAGGAAAAGAAGATAGGGAGGAGAATGAGCCTGGCACCGTAGAACTTGGTAGTAGGATGAGGATAAACAAACCGCTCATGTTTGTGGCAAACCAAAACACCGCTTGGCCCCCAATCGCCAGCCAACAACTGATTAGCCTCTCACCAGTGTTACAGAAAAATAGGGCCGGAAGGACCTGAAGCCCCAACGTTGGAGTCAAGGGGATCCACCGAGAGCCACGATTTCACGATGCCCGACTCCTGTAGCCAAATCCTATGCGCCGCCGGGCGAGGAGAGGCATGGGGGGAGGGAGACGGCACCCACCGGTGGCTGGAGCCCCCTCCCCCAAGCTAGCCACCACACACAAAGAAGCCCTAGCCACATCTCTCAAGATTCCAGAGCTCCTGCTCCATGCATGTTCTAACCACTTTTGAATTGCTAATATTGAGTCAAACATGCATATTTGTGTTTTCAAGTCCCTACTTGTATCTTACATGGTGGTCAACAATAAGAAAGTGACCTTGGATATAACCCCAATGCTGGAGGCTAAGGTGAAGTTTGTGTGGATTTCTATATTTTTTAGAAAGGTTATGACTCTTCACAGAGTAAAGCATGTCCCCATGATTATACGCCAATATCCTTAGTGGTCCATTGATGAATAGAACTATTTAAGATAAGACATTTATTGTAATATAATTGAGTATCTTGGGTTGGTGAATGTTAACTTTATAGAAAAGGATATTTATATTATGTAGAGGATCTACTTAAGATTCATGTATAACTGATTCCTATTTCCTCATTCAATAAGAATGATGTCGTTATTGTCTAGAATCTTAAATCATCACATGTTTGGCATGAAAGACTGGGCATTTAAATTATGATTCCTTAGTAAGAATGATGAGTCTTATTATTATTTCCTATTAATATCAATGATAGAGAACATAAATGTGTTGTGTTTGCACAAGGTAAACAACCTAGTATACCTTTCCATTCATTGATAGAATATTGGATATAGTAGATTTGTTGCACACTAACTTTTGTAAGTTTTGAGGTGTAACCACTAGGAAAACTAAATTATGCTTTATAACTTTCAATTATGACTCAAGAAAATACTTCTATGTTTATTTAACTACAACAAAGGATGAACCATTACAAAATTTCAAATTCATAAGAATTAAATAAAAATGTAACTGATACTATACTTCAAAGATTTAGATCTTATATGGATGAAGATTAAGAAAGTAGTCTAGATTAACTTTGGTGTGGTAGAAAGGAAAGTCTAAAATTTTTTAAAGTTTTGAGGTGTCTTGTGAAAGTACTTATCCTATAACACAAGACAAATAATTTAGGACCTAATCATGTTGGCTCCAACTTTTTGTATTATGTTGAGACAAACTATATCTTTAGATTTGTAATCAATATATATATAAATATATATAGGGTTCATCTTTAATACTCATGATGGTAGCTACCCGCACACCCTTCCTGTCACCTTTTTTTTAAAATCACAATTGTAGAGGAGCATTTTATCTAGATCCCCAAAAAATTTCATCTAAAAATAATATCATTTGACCCACCAAAATAAAAAATACGTCCATATATTTACTGACTGTATATTTTCTACGCAGTTACTTTTTTATTCATATTGTTACTTTTTTTATTAATATAGTTACTCTTTTGAACTTAGAGTTATTTTTGTGTACCATATAGTTACACTTTTGGATGTGTGAGTAGAAAAAAATTAGGATACCCACATGGGTACTGAATGAACAGCCATAAATATATATATATATATATATATATATATATATATATATATATATATATATATATATATATGTATGTATGGCTAAAAGAATTGTGTGCCTGAGTTCATGTAGCTTACATGTACCCATCTTCATAAATGATAATTGTGATATTTTATTCAATAATCTAACCTTATGGATGTGAATCATTCTCCTTGGATAAGTTATGTGTAAAAAATCACCGCAATCTGACATCCATATATCATGTTACGAAAGAATATATGTATTTAATAATCAACGGTAAGTTGAAAAAGAGTAAAAAACCAAAATAGCACACTTTAATAAAAATATGTACTGAAATAGCACCAAAGCCTTCTTATTTCCTGAAGTAGCCCACTTTCTGAGGAAAGCACCAACAGTTTTGGCGTTTTACCGAATCCGGGAGCAAAAGCGCCAATAGTTCTGGTGTTTTCAACTGAAAGCACCAACAGTTCTGGCATTTGCAACTGAAAGCGCCAATAGTACTGACGTTTTCAACTGAAGGTGGCATGGTTTCGGCGTTTTTCAAGCAAGTGAGGAAAAAACACCAAGGTTTTGGTGTTTTCAACTGAAAGCACCAGAAAGTTGGCGTTTTCAACTGAAAGCGCCAGAAAGTTGGCGTTTTTCCTCTAAAAGCACCAGAAAGTTGGCATTTTCCCTCTACCCCTCTCTGCCTTTTGCGCTTCTACCTTTCACGCTTCCTCACCATTAAGGCGGTAGCTTGGCTTCAAAGGAGTGGTTGGATCTACAAATACGAACCACCCCCATCTATTCTCTCATTCTTACTTTCTACTAATCGCAAGTAAGTCTTCTTCTTCCCCTTCCCCTTTCCCCTTTTCGTCTGCTCTTCCTCTTCCTCCGGTTGATTTTCATCTTCTCCTTTTTTCCTTTTCCTCCTACTCTTCCTCTTCCTCACGCTTAGTTGTTTCATAACTTCTGGTTAAGGGCTCCTCCTCCCTTGTCGACGGCCTGGTGACGAGCAGCAGAGCTTGGAGAAGGGTCAACAGTGGAGCTATGCAAACAACAACATGGAGAAAGTGCTAGCAACTCGGGCAGTTAGTTTGGTTAGTTTTAATCTTCTACCTAGTTAGTTTGGTTAGTTTCTCAACCCTATGGCCTGTGCCTAGGGGATCGTCTGTGCCTCCTTAAGTTGTTGTCTCCTTTATCCGTTGTTGTCTCATTTCACTTGTTCTCGTTTTCCTTTGCTCATAGGTAGAACAACACCACTTGTTTCACTTGTTCTCATTTTCCTTTGCTCACAGGTAAAACAACAACACTCGTTCACTTGTTCTCGTTTTCCTTTGCTCACAGGTAGAACAACACCGCAGTAGTTCTATCTCTTTTATCTGTAATGTCTTTTAAAAGAGACATGCTTACGGCAGGTTAATCTACCCAAATACTAATTATCTTAGGCTGAGTTTGTTTGGCCTGTCCTAACTGATTTTTTAATACATGGATGGAGGGTATTATAGACTCTATTCACACAACTAATGATTGTTTACTTGTCTACCAAATATTGAACATCTTAATGTTAAGGTCATTATTCCGAACAATAGTTATGTTGCATAAAGTTAACACACCACTCGTCTAGTTATTTGCGGCAACTAAGTTCATCACAACTATGTACCAAACACAATCTTAGACGACAAGGTTAACATAAGGTCAACATAACGGTTAATTTCCCATAGCATCTAAATTGATCAGATTTGTACGCCAATAGTTATTTTGTTGTTTACTCATTTGTTGTTTTTTGTTTGCTCATTTATCATTTTTTCATTTTGTTTCCTCTTTAGTTTTGTTCTATTTTTATTTTATACCATCTTCTTATCATATTTTTTGTTTATTTGTTACATATTTTGTAGGAGTACTTTGATTTTCTTTGAAGACGTCTTTTCCTCTAAAGGGTAAGTTATATTTTACTTAATCATTTTAGGCTAATATTTTTGTAATAATTATTGTGATTATTTGGTGCTTTGGAATTATTGTGATTATTTGGTGCTTTGATACACATGTGATGAGGATTGTAATTAATGTGGACTCTTTATTTTGGACTGTAATTAATGTGGACTCTTTATTTTGGACTGTAATTAATTTAGACTCTATATTTTGGATTGTAATTAATTTGGACTGTAATTAATTTGGGGACTGTACTTAATTTGGACTTTATTTTATTGGAATTGCACATATTTTTTTGTTTTTTATTTGCTTTTTATCTATATCTTATGTGTGTGATGACCATTTTTAGTCTTCAATGGTGGTTGTGTAGTTTAAACTGTGATTTTATTATCGTGAATGTATATTTTTGAAAATTGGAAGTCCAAACAACTGGAGGACATGTAACCTATTGCATAGTAGGAATATGAATAGCAGTGTAACATGACATATAACTCCCTTTCATATGTAGAGATGATCGTTTTTAGTCGTGAATGGTGGTTGTGTAGTTTAAATTGTGACTTTATTATCTTGAATGGATATTTTTGAAAATTGGAAATTTTATCTGATTTTTTAGTCTTGATTGGATATTTTTGAAAAATGTGAAGTCCAAACAACTAGAGGACATGTAAACTATTCCATAGTAGGAGTAGGAATAGCAGTGTAACACAACATATAACTCCCATTCAAAACTAAACATGATCGCTCAATCATATTAGTTATTCTATTGTTTAACAAATTGGTAGAATTTGGGTGCGATAGGAATAAACTATGTTTCAAAATAAACTAAATTCAAAACAAACTATTCAGGAAATAAACTATATTTCATAATAAATTATAGGGATTTGTTCCATACAAACACATGACTCAATGGGGGTATAAGATATGATAGAACACATCTTGTTTATCTTATTTATCCCAATGCCAAAATTACTTACCATCTAGACAAAACTTTAATAGACATCTTTTTCAAAACTTCATAACATTATAATAATATCTTTTTTAAAACTCCATAACATATTTCAATTCATAATTAAATTGTTTTCAAATAATTATGTCATTATATCTAACATTCACAATTGAAAATATTCAGGAAAATGGCCAATGTCTCAACCAACTTTGTCATCCGTTGTGGTGGAAACTTATTGGCTGATGGGTCATATTGTAATGAGGTTTACATGCCTATTCAAATAGCCACAACAACCACTTTTTCTGAAATGATGGCATACACGCATCAGATTCTTGATATACACTCAATGATGTACGACATTCGTCTAAGCTATAACTTTCCCAAAGATATACGTCCTACTTATGAGTTATTTCCTATTGATGTAGTTGATGAGGATAGTTGGAAAACCCTTCTTAGTATATCAAAAGGGAGGAATATTGACCTTTATGTTGAGAGATATAATCTACTAAATGAGAGAATGAGTAAATTCCAAAATGATCATGATGTTGCTATTGATGATGATGATAATGATGGTGATATTAATGATGATAATGATGGTGACACTAATAATGATGATAGTGATGGTGAAAGTGATGATGATGAGCATGAGGATATTTATATTAATGATGACACTAGATTGCTGTAACTACGTATTGATGATAGTAACCATGAAGTTTTTATTGATCCTAAAACATGGTAGGATGATTGGTTAGATGACAAACATACAAATAATTATGAATACTTCAGAGAAGATGGTTGGGTTGATGAATATGAAGTCCCTATAGACATGGAAGAGGATGAAGTGGTTGTGGGGCATGGCTTTAGTATAGGTGAAATATTTGAGACAAAGGCAAATCTCGTTCATAGGTTGCAGTCATGGTCAATCAACAATAATGTCCAATACCAAACAAAGTGATCCAATAAGACTTACCTCACTTTAATATGCTTACACAACGAGTTGTGCTCATGGAGGGTTCATGCATGTGCTTCTAAGAGTGTTGGTGGTTTGTGGAAAATAATAAGTTATAGTGGTGAACACACATGCCATAGTGCAATCCTATATAAGGATCACTCACAATGCAAGTCCTCATATATTGCGAGGATGATAATGCTGATGTTGAGAGCAAAACTTGACATGAGTGCTCGAGAAGTGATGGAAAAGGTTAATGCAGAGTTGAATGTTACTATCTCCTATAAAAAAGTCTGGCATGCACACAGAAAGGCTATTTCAACAATCTTTGGAGATTGGGAGGAGTCATTTGGCTCGGTGTTGAGATTTCTCCAATGTTTATGCCAAGTGATTCTAGGAACGATATACAATTTTCAAAACACTACAACAAATGATGGAATATCATATCGGTTTAAACATGTGTTTTGGAGTTGTGGGCCATGTATTGCGGGTTGGGCTCATTGTCCATTGACCCATCTTCTTTCAATTGGCTCCTGAAAGAACACCTAAGAATGCGGGCTCTCTCATGTGATGGCGGCCTGAGATATGGTATAAAAACTAACAATTATTCAAAGACAATAAATGGAGTTCTGAAGCATGCTCGCAACCTTCCCATTCAAGCCCTTATTTCCAGCACGTATTATCGTTTGCTAGCAATGTTCTTTCAAATAAGAAACTTAGGTGCAAAGTTAACTAGTTCATTCCCACCAAAAATATCTGCTAAATTGGTTAAATTGGAGACCAAGGCAAGGAAACTATCAGTTAGTTGTGGGATAAATGAGTTTGTTTTTACAGTTGAAGATACATCTGAAAACAACTATCAAGTGCATCTCTTCCAAAATCCCATTGGTTGTCTATGTACTTGTGGTGCACCTCGAGTTTATCACTTGCCAAGCTCACATGTACTTGTAGCCATGGAATCAATACATTATAGACATCATCAGTTAGTCAGTACTTGGTATACTGTAACCAAATATCGAATGACATATGCTCCCCAATTTAGAGGCATTCTTGATAAGAGGTATTGGCCTGATTTTGAGCCATCCATTGGGGTTGTTCCTCTACTACCGCCAATTTTCACTCCACATGTTGGGTGGCCTAAGATGAAGAGGAGGAAGACTAATATGGATATTGATCCCAATATAGCTACATAAAAATGTGGAAAATGTGGGGGTCGTGGCCACAATGAAAGAACTTGTCAAAACAAATGATTCTTACGAATCTTAGTAGTAGGATAGGATATTCCGTAAACCTCGCGAATGTAATCCTACTTAGTAGTAGGATGGGATATTATGTAAAACTCATAAATGTAATCCTAATTAGTAGTAGGATAGGATATTATGTAAAAATCTTGAATGTAATCCTACTTAGTAGCAGGATAGGATATTATGTAAAACCCATGAATGTAATTCTACTTTTATTGCTCGCATGAGGAGGGTGGGATGAATAAATTTCCTCCTGACTTCCCCTAATAGAAGGTGATGTATGAAATTTAACTTTTCTAATAATATTTATTTGAAATTTATGCTCACTAAAGGTCTCCTTTATTTGACTATTTTCTAGGAATGGTGAAGGACGATGAGACTTTGTGGATCACATGTCATTCCATTGAGGTTGGCAGGTGGGAGTTGATGGATGTAGATGTTTTGGGTTATGTACGCACACCTGCATTTGCATCTGTCAGGAAATTGTCTAGAGTCATTTTTTATTTTGCCTTGATCACAACACTTGTTCATAGATGGCATTCAAACACAAACTCGTTCCATTTTCCTCTAGGAGAGTTAACCATCATTCTACAAGATGTCATAGTGTTGTTAGGGTTAAAGGTTAATGGTGATGCTATTGTAGCACACTATCCTATAGGGCCAAATGATGACCAATATAGTTCTTGGACGACCCTTTGTGATGATATTCTAGGGTCACATCCAGATGGACTTGATTAAGGTTCTGTTCATCTGAGTTGGTTGTGTTCCACATTTTCAAATATGAATTTGGAAAATGAAAATGACATGGTCAAGCGTCAGTACACCAATGCATACTTGTTATACCTAATTGGTTGCTTCCTCTTGCTAGACGGTAGTGGAAATGAAGTCCATCTTCGCTACCTTCCACTTCTAGTTAATTTTGAGCAATGTGGCATGTACTCATGGGGGAGTGTAGTTTTAGCTAGTCTAAACCGTCAGTTGCATAGATGTCATCCTAGTTCTAAGCAGAACTGTATCTCAGGGTGTGTCCACCTATTACAGTTGTGGCCTTAGGAAAGATTGTATATTGGTAGACTAGGTAGAGTGATCATAGATCAAGATCATGAGTGGCCACAAGATGCTCAATTAGGATACATGTTTGTCGCTGCCATCTATATGTTGAATATATTCTATTAAAAGTTTTCATCTCTTAATCATCTTTTCAAACATGATAATAGATGGAACCATATCATGGAGAATGTACGTGTTCCAGAAGGGACTGTAAGATTCTACCTTAATGAATTTGATACACAGGAGTCTAGTGAAGTGAGAATTTATATTTTATCTAAAAGTTAACTTTTAGCATTTAATGAAACTTGTGTGGTAACGATAACTTATAACGCAGTTAATGTGGACACCATATAGTGCAGAATTGTTGGCAACTTTGCCAGACATATGTCATGAAGGCAGAGAAATTTGGATGGCTCGTGTTCCTATGATATCATTAACAGTAATGGAATGGCATGTTCCTAATAGAGTACTAAAACAGTTTGGTGCTCGTATCCAACCTCAGCCCCAACCTTTTCCAGAATACTAAAGAATTGATGGTAGAGGTTCAAGCAAGACTGATTGGTTGAACCAATACAGTACAGAGTTGAACATATGGAATGATAGGCAAACTCATGTAGTTCATCTTCTTGACCCCTTGGCTGTGCCACAAGTACCTAATTGGTACAATCTTGAGTATCACATACAACGACCAGCTGAGCCGCAAAATGTTTACTATCCTCGAGGTTATGTGGAGAGAGAATATGTAAGTAATGAGTATCTATTAACATAAATAACTATACGTCTTTGTATATGAAATATGATAAAGTAAACTATGTTATTTGCAGGTCCAGAGTCAAATGGATATCAGGGGATCATTGCAAATATTAACAGACCAGACACCTGTTGAGGATTGGATGAGAGCGTGTGAAAAAATATACAATATTCAGAGTGCATGGTTTCAACAAATGTCCAGTCACTTGCAGTCCAATTTGAGTTTCTCATATCCTGTGACAACTTCAATTACTGCTTCTCCTATTCCATCTTCCATAGAAGCACAACACTCTACACCAATGGGTCACTCAGCCTCACCAGGACAATCCACACCAGCAGGACACTCCACATCACTAGGACAATCCACAATAGCAGGACACTCTAGGGAATTTTCACCTTCCTCATTCCCTAGAATGTTTTATTCTTATCCTTCATCGTCATCTGATCATTTTGGGGTTCCTTCCAGCTTATCTTGGACCCACCCAACTTTTATCCAATACCAACATTCAACTTTTTCTTCATTTTTGGGATCAACTAGTTCGTCATTTATAAGATCACCTCCAATGTTTACAACTATGCCATCCATGCCATCCACTCGGCCACTAACACCACCACTCCCTCCAAGTACATCTACATGTGCAGGTCAGCAGTCACATTTGAGTCCAATTGAGGCTTCTCCAGACCCAGGGCGTTCTTCGGGTCCACAAACCCGAGGTAGAGGAACTCGTCCACTAACACCACCACTCCCTCCAAGTAGATCTACACGTACAGGTCAACAGTCATAGTTGAGTCCAATTGAGGCTTCTCCAGACCCAGGGAGTTCTTCGGGTCCACGAACCCGAGGTAGAGGAAGTAAGAGACGTTAGGTATGCATAATATTTCCTAGTACTTTACTTATAGAAGAACTACATGTAGTTAAATAATTATTTTTATTTTGATGCCAGGGTTGATGTTATCAGATGCCAGGATTGATGTTATCATATGCCAGGGTTGATGTTATCAGATTCCAGGATTGATGTTATCATATGCCAGGGTTGATGTTATCAGATGCCAGATGCTAACTTCTTTGTTTCTATTTTCATTGAACTGTTGAATGTTTGACAATGTAGAAGAATTTGTTCTTCTTTCTATTAGTGGATTGATTTTGTTGTATCATGAGGTTTAACTGTTGTTCTATATATATATATATATATATAATATTTCTAGCATGGATGTCAACACAACAGTTAAACCTCATGATGCAACATTCTTTGAGAATCATTTTATATGAAAAATGGTTTACTTCAAAGTGGTTCTTTAGTAGATCTTATTCCTATAGGTTCCATTATGTAACAAGTCGAAAGGATGTCCCATGTCGTCACTAGTAATGAGTGTGTTATTTCAGATCAAATGGTTGAGAAGATAACTAAACCAAGGAAAATTAAATGTGCTAGGACATCCAAAATGTTTGGAAATAATGATGTATCTTACAATGTTTAGAATGATCTTATTTCCTACCATAAATCCATGGATTTGTTTGAAGCTATGTTCCGGAAAGAATCCATTAATGATGAAATCAAATCTTTTTTTGAAATGGAAAATTAGGCTTTGGCAGTTTTGTATGAATGGTTCAATGGAGTTGGATGTGAATTGATCTTTGAAAAGAAATTAAATTTGTATGGGACTATCAATATGTCAATGGACATGTTAGTTTCCCATGAGGTATATACAAAAAGAAGGTGTAAATCAATTTGATACTTATTCACTAGTTTTAGCTATGAACAACAATTAGAGTGCTAATTGCATTGACATCTATATATCGCCTCATTATTAACTAGATGGATGTAAAGATTTCATTCTTGAATTTTTATTTTTATGAGAAATTATATATGGATACGTCCAATGGATTTGTGGCATGAGGGAATGAATTTAAAGTGTGCAAACTTGTGAAATCATTATAGAGATTGAAATAAAATCCCATACTATGACATGGAAAGTTTGATCATTAGATATCATACTTTGACTTCATCTTAAATGAATTTGATAAGTTTTTCCATTGCAAATTCTTCAAATATGGGATTGTCATTCTTTGTATACATGTCAATGATAAACTTTTGTTTGGTTCCAATATATGAGTTATTGGATAGACTAAATTGTTGTTGTGTAGTATGATTCATACAAATGAGATTGGTATTGTTGAAATCATATAATAAATGCATGGAATGTACTGATGGTGTAGCACTCTTTCAATTTCACTATATTCAGAGTGTATTTTATACTTTGACTATTCATCTTGTAAACCTACCAAAACTCCATATTATCCTCCGAAAGCTTAGTTTGACAATAAGATTCATGTGCCACATTTAAGATACTCTCAATTTTTTGTAAGTATAATGTATCTTACAAATTTCACATGACAAGACATTAATTTTTTTTTAAATTTTATTATATATAAAAAGTTTCCAAATATAAACCATGGGAAGATATAAACTAGGTACTTAGATATGTTAATGGAACTTATTCTGTTCATTTTCATTGTCGATAATTAAGTCATGTTCTTGAATGATTTTGTGATACGGGATGGATAATTAAGAATAAGTGAGTATTCTTGTATATAGTTAGGTGTTTCCTTTAGGCAATTTTGTGATACAAGATGGATAATTAAGAATATGTATGTATTCTTGTATATAGTTAGGTGTTTCCTTTAGGCGGTGTTGATGTCACCAAAAAATATTACAACTAGACCATATTATCTAGGTCCACTTTTGTGGCTGAGTTTTGTACCTTAGATAATTGCGGTGGAAGGGGATTATGACAAGATTACCTATGGTAAAATTGCTTCTTGCAATCTCATTTTATTGTGATAGCATGAAAAAAAATTCCAAGTTAAGGCGTCCCAAGTAAAATAGGAACAAAGAGGACACATCATAGTCAGACTAAAATCTAAATGGAAACTTGTGTATAATGAAATTGTAGTTTTTTATTACATTCATACCAAAGGAAATATAATCATCCTTTCAAAGAGAGACTTATGAAGTCCTACTTGATAAGTATAGTTTGGGGAAGGAACTAAAAGTTGTGACCTATTAGAAGATACTAGCACCCATCATGACTGACTATAGATCCCATAAATTATGTGGTAGTAAAAAATAATTTGGTGAATTGATTACACTTAAAATTGAATTTGGTTATTATAAAAGTTTCTATCCCCTGTAACACATAAGTACCATGTATTTCAAGTAAGATAATTATTCTCTAAATGGAAAAAAGTTTTAGGATAGAATGTTAGATGACATCCTTTAGAGATTCCCAACTAGGTACTTGATGTCTTGAGGAGATGATAGGGGAATTTAAATATTTAATTGAATCAATCATGATGCATGACTAGGATGTTCAACCATTATTACATCAACCTTATGAATTATTTCCATAGCATATTTAATGTATTTATCAATAGGAATATTTTTAACGAAAGGTCAGGTTCAGGATATATATTCATCTACTTCCTATGAGGGTAATATTGGATGAATTACATAGTGGTTTATGTAAGTTGTATTTGACCACTTTATTTGTATTAAATAAGTTGTTGAATGGTATGGAGAAGGATATTGTTGCATTTGTAACATACCAAGTTTTGGCTTTTCTAAATCAAAAACCCTAAGAAGTTCTTTTCATGACGTCTCCTAGGGCATCCGCAAGGGCAACCCGTGGTAGCTGCCAAGGAAGCCCAAGCATTGGAGAAGATGAAGGTGATGGAGATCCCTCCCATGTGAACAACTCAATCCCCCTGGGATTGATGGGTGTGCACCTGAATTTCTCATCCGTTGCTAGGAAACAACAATAAGAAGAACACCATCATAAGTCGATGTAGATTGATGGATCCGTAGTGGATCGGTAATTCCCCCCTATAATCAATGAGTCACCCCCAGTAGAAGGTGCTGCAAAGAATCTACATGCTCTCCCATGCAATAAAGATTCAGTGGATGAAGAATCCAACACGGGAAGCCACTCTAGTTGGATCATGATAGACGCAAACTCCTGTAGTGCCAACCTATCTTCTCAAGATATCGTAGTCTCTACAGAAAACAACCACCCAATATTCAATGTCTGAAAGGAAGCCTTAGATGAAATCATGAAGCTATGGAAATACATAGTGGTCGCCAAGTTGTTGTCACGTGAAATCAGGCATTGAATCCTAAGAGACAGACTCAATCTGCTATTGAAGCCAATCAGAGGGTTCAATCTTATTGATGTAGAAAATGAATTCTTCATAGTGTAATTGCAAATGGAAGAATACTTTATTCACACCCTCACAGGTGGTCCATGGTTGATTTTTAGATCATATCTCTCCATACAGAGATGCTCTTCTTGCTTCTCACTGGACATAGAGTCAACACCTAGAGTTGTCTCCTGTGTCAAAATACCAAACCTTCCCATATATCTCTACCATGAAGCCTTGTTGACAGATGTAGGGGATCATTTAGGCAAAACAATCAAGGTAGATATTCAGACTACACTCCAGAGACCCATCCGCTTTGCCAGAATCACAGTGGAGTTGGACATGAGCCATCAATTAATCCTAATGGTCACCATTACATGATCACAATTCAAAGTAGAATATGAGAATGTTCATTTTATCTGCATGCATTGTGGATGGGAAAGACACCCAGAGAAAGACAACATGAAGAGAATAGAGGAGGAAAACTGGGTTAGAGAAGAATCACTAGCCACCGGTTCGATCATACACACAACACCTAAAGAAAGGAAGGCTTCACATAGGCAATCCATGCCCAGCCAATCAAACACATACCACATAAACCTAACAATGCTGGGCAGTAGAAGAAACATCCCAACACCAACAACATGCTCCAAAACCTCATGGATGAGGATGATGAGGAGGAAATATAGGAAATCCTGGATGTTGATGGTATTTTAGAGAAAATCACCGAGGGCATTAACTGGCGAGTACGGAAACAACAAACTCGAACAGAAAAGCAACAAAATAATCTGGTGCACAAAGATAACATGCAAGCCATCCAGAACTCAGAGATCCTGCTAAAACAAATCCCACGAACCTAGACGAAGATGATAGAACACACAACAACCACCCCGATTGGGGATGTGATTATATCAAGTAGGGAATCTATCGTCCACCCATTCATTTCCACTTCCTTTTCTCTTCAACGCCCAGGTGGTAGGGGATTGAGTTATATTCCTTATAGAAGCCTGACCAAATCATCAGCTAGTAGAATAGGAAGGTGATTCATGCCGGTGACCCAGGGAGAGCATCAACTAGGAAAAGGGGGAAGATGTCCCTCCTCTCAGACCTTGAAGATGAGGCACAGAAGATGGGATCCTCCACCTTAGAAGATTCCAATCAATGAAAGTTTTTTGTTGGAACATCCAAGGTATTTGTGATGAAGATACCCATCTAACAGTTAAAGATCTGGCTCAGAAGTACAAGATATCATCCATGGCACTCTTTGAGCCACAGTGTAGCAGCAAGACTACCCTCCAAATAATTAAAAATCTTCGTTTCTCTTACTCACATAGAGTAGAAGCAGTGGGCTTTGCGGGTGACATCTGGGTTCTCTGGAGAGCCAATACCTACCTGAAAATCCTTCTTTCCCACAAGCAATTCATAAATTATAAGATAAATGAATTCCTCTACACTTTTGTCTATGCGGCCATGACAAGGAATAGCAGGCGCTACCTCTGGCACCAACTCGAGACCATATATCCTAATGTTCAAGCTCCTTGGATAGTTCTGAGTGACTTCAATGTGGTCATGTACCCATTTGAAAAATTCAGAAGTTCCTCTTTCGATATTTCTAATAGTCATGACTTCATCGAAGAAATGGACATATCCCAACTACATGATCGACGAACAAATGGTGCTAGAATAATGTTCAGTTCTGGCCTTCTACATGAACGCTTGGACTATGCGTTAAGGAATCACCTTTGGTTGGATTTAATTCTCCCAAACCCTATTCAAGTCCTCAAGCGCAACCACTCAGACCAAACCCCACTTCTAGTCTCTTCCCCCTCATCAAGACCCCCGACCGCAAGCCCCTACGCACTTCTGTGGGATGGAGAAAGGTGAGAGGGTTCCCTAACCTACACACCACAAGATGGAACACTGAAGTACCTTATCACAAAGAAGAAGTGAATTTTCTAGCAGAAGCAGCCAAGTGGGATTCCTCTATGAAGAAACAGGTGAATCGAGATAAACACAGGATTAGAAACAAAATTAGATGGAACCAGATGCAGCTTGCAATCCATTTTAATAATAACATAGCGACAGAAACAATCCAGCTCCAGACTGAACTAGATACCTTTCTGCAAAGGGTGGAAAAGGAGTGGCAGCAAAGAGCCCACTGTGACTAGGTTAAACTTGGTGAAAACAACACAAATTTTTTTCAATCTCTATTTAAAGCTATAGGCGAAGGGCCAACAAAATTGTATGCATAAAAAAGGAGGACAACATCTGGATGGAAGACGAACACCATGTTAAGAGTTACATTTTTTCCTTCTTCTCTAACGTTTACTAGGAATCATATTTTACAACAAGATGTACGACCAACAAACACTTCATAGGTGTCTTCCTCGAGCTCCACCCCACCGACATGGTTCGACTAGGCGAAGCACCTTCTCATTATGAGATCTGGGCCGCCCTTTGATCGATGACCCCTTTGAAGGTTCAAGGACCCGATGGCGTGGATGCCTCCTTCCTCTAAGAGAACTGTATGGTGATCAAGACACAACTCACCAATTTCATTCTAGCACCCTTCCAAGGCCATGCTTTGTCTCCAGAAGTGGCAAATTCTTCTATGATCCTCATCCCAAAAGTTCCATTACTAGAGACTTGCTCTCAGCTATGACCTATCTCATTAAACAATGTTTGCATGAAGCTTTTTTTGAAGACAATTTCCTTCTAAATTAAACTATATCTCAACAATTGGATTCCTACATTCCAGTCAAGCTTTGTGTCAGGTTGTCGTATTGGGGACAACATCACCCTAGTATAGGAGATCATACATTCCATAGAGTCTAAACAAATCTACAAATTCATCCTTTCTTTGAAGTTAGACCTAGTAAATGAAAAACTACTAGAGGGGGGGTGAATAGAGTTTTAAACAATTTTAAACAATTATTTAACTCAAACAACCAATCACAAAAATATTGGACAAGGGGACAAGGATTTAGAGTGGTTCCTACCTTAGCAAATACTAAGGCAGTCAGTCCACTACCCGGTTGCTTACCCAACCGGGATTTGGAAAGAATTTAATTTTATTACCTCACAAGGACTTTACATAAAATTACAATTCTCTCCCTAAACCCTTCAAGCAGCCTTCACCTCGAAGTAATCACACCAACCTTGAAGCAGCCTTCACCTAGAAGCAATTGCACCAACCTTGAAGCATCCTTCCTCCTGAAGTAGCTTCCCGTTGCAATAACCTTCTTTAAGTAGCTTCTCGTTGCGATAGCCTTCTTGAAGTAGCTTGAAGTCCACCTTCTCCTCCGAGAAGAACCTTCTCCAATCCGCAGCCTCCAATCCTAGGAGTAGCAAGGAGAATACAAAAGATACAAAGGAACAAGAAAGAAAACAGAAATTACAATACCACTTGTAGCTCAAGGCTTGATTTCCTATATCAAGCGTTTTGATCTCCTAACCAATGTATGTAGAAGTGTAAGTGTTGTGGATAGGAGATACTAGCCTATAGGACACGAAGTTGGAGCAATGGGAATGAATAGCCAATGTAGGAATTGCTCTATTGCTCAAAACAGATTGCCAATGAGTATTCAATCTCAAGTGTAGCACACGTGTAGCTTAGGTGAGTTTAGGTGTCCTAAGGCATGTCCTATTTATAGGAATGACCTACAAGTGCTTAAGGACATTCTAGACACTTTCTAGGGGGTTCTTAGTGCTCAACTAGCCGTTATGTGTCCACTAATGGCATTTGCAACGGCTAGTTAATTGACCCTGAAAAGTGCAGACAGAACTTTTCTCGATCGACAATTTGTCGACCGAGAGTCCTTCTCGGTCGAAGATTTGTCGACCGAGGGACCTCCTGGAGCAAGTGTTTACAACGTTCATTTCCAACTCCCAACCACTTTGTCTGCTGGGTCTAACGGCTAGTAGGGTCTATTCTCGATCGAAGATTTTGTCGACCGAGAGTTTCTCGGTCGAAGATTTGTCGACCGATATTTTCTCGATCGACGATTTGTCGACCGAGAATATTACTGACTCAATGTATTCATTTACTAAGTGTGTGTATCAATGTGCAATTGTGATACTATCTTGGGGAATGGCCTATCTAAGTGTTGTGAGTGGATATGGAAGATCTAAACGCTTGATTTACATGATATCTAATTACTTGTACATTATATACTTGTACAAGCATTTACATTTGATTACAATCATGAAAATAAAGCGATTTTATCAAATTGTTTCTTCCAAGTCTTTGTTATCCACCACCTTATATGCTTGTTCCTGAAATACTCAAATAGCACGTTAAAACCACAAGAATGAAATGTTTGTCATTATCAAAACAAAAGGGATTATGCTAATGTCAATTTAGCCGACAATCTCCCCCTTTTTGAAGATGACAAACATTTCCTAAATATAAAATAAGGAAATATAAATCATGTGAGTTTCATACCTGAAAATTACCTTTTGTAGCCATTCATGTTTTGCAAGTGGATGTTGGCCGAGATATTATGAAACTCATATTTTTATTTTATGTTTTTGATTTTATATTATTTCTCCCCCTTTGTCATTTCAAAAAGATATCCAATATAATAGATTTTATTTCTCCCCCTTAATTTTATGCTATGCTCCCCCTTAAAGAGATATTCAATTAGAAACATGGATTTAATATCATTTTTGTCTAATTTATCCACAATTTGTTTCTCAATCATTTGCAAAGGATGTTAAGCCTTGAAATGATATGAGATTCCTTTAATCTTATGATGAATGTATATTGATTTCTCATCTATCAAGGGATGTTAAGCCCTAGGAATTAAATGAGAATCCTTTAATCTTAGATTACATAAAAATTTTTCCAACCAAATGCAAGGGATGTTAAGCCCTGATTTGTTTAGAGAGTTCATTTAAGTACAAGATATATCATTTTTATGATATTCATAGATTTCTTCATAATCAAGAGTAAAAGTACTAAGGTCGTAACAAGCTTCAATTGATGTTTACAATGTTTTTGTAATCTTCTTAATCAATTAATCAAATTTGTTTTTATGAGCTCCCCCTTAATCTTACAATTTAAGGCTTCTAAGGTCACAAATGATTTTTAATTTTGATTTTGACCTTTATCAAACGTATACTAAGATTAAGTACAATAAAATGATGTCAATATAAGCATTTTGTCAAATCTTATTTTAGGTCGCCCTTGACTACGACCATAGCGCCCCTTGGTCAATTTTAATTTCAACCAAGAGGCAAATTCTGCAGATTTCCAATTTAAACATTCATATGTGAAGTATAATTTCTGCAGATAGCTTTAAATAAATATCTATTTGAAGCATATTAAGATATACCTATTATGAAGACTTAATATGGGCATCATAGTGAAGTCTTTGTCCTTGATTTTTCTAGAACGCATGTTTTACATTCATTGTGAATGATGTTTTCATAAGCTTTGCTATGGGTACATATTAAATCACATTTCTTCTTATACCCTGATTTTCATGTTAATCATAAGATTCTTTAGAGACATATATTTTGAAAGCAAGATTAATATCTTAAAGTCAAGATTTTTGCTTTTGATTTCTTAGAACAAACAAATAGATAAAAACATTAATATTTTTGTTCTAAGAGGCACCGTTTGGCTTGTCATAGCAACATCATTATTTTATCACAAGCTATGTCCACAATCATTGTTTATTATGTCAAGATGCTTTTATGCTAATGGCATTTTCAATTTATCTAAATCACAATGATCAAGAATAATATCCATTCATGGTTTGTATATATGAATCAAAGATTATTTTAGACAAACCAATGAAACATAATGATCATGATGAAGCATATCCATGGTGTAATGATAGAACAATTGAAGCATATACAATGATCAACATATAAATGCAATATTTATGATCATTTAAAACAAATTTCAATACACACATGGTTCATGTATAGATATTCCAAGGGTTACCATGAAAATAGTAATTTTCCCTTAACTTAAATCGAATATGATTCATAGATAAAAATGATCTCATATAAGTGTTCCAAAGATGATTTCCATAATTTGTGCATGTAAAACAATTATTAACAGCAAATAGATAGCACATTGATCCTTTGTAGAATTATTCAGCAGACTTATTTCAGACTGACATCAGTAACCTGCTCGGTCGATGATTTCTCGACCGACTGACTGCTCGGTCGAAGATTTCTCGACCGATCAGGTTTCTGTATTGTTTTCAGAACCATTATCAGTAATTGTTTATAAGTAAATCATGAATGGTTATTTACTCAATTAAACAATTTGAAGACTCAGTTTAGTTGAGATAGACTTTATGAACATCAAAGGAATTTTTAGATCAAATCCCAACTAATTGTATCCAAATCTTTATTAACAATTTAGCTATGAGTAAGGCAAAATTTTATTTTTGCAATTTGAAAGATTTTGTATATATCCAAGTTAGATGTTTAAAAACTTGAATTAATTTATTATTCCATTATGTTGAGTTGAGATAGACATAGAAATATGCAACTAAGGTCCTTGGTCATATCTCAACTTAATTCCGTTCATTTAGTTTGGAGGTTTTGGAACCCATACCAACTCAACATCCTTTTTCTTGTATGGGCATGAAAAGGAGTAATGTCCAAGACGTAAGCAATAATGGCAACATATAGAATCAACCTCAAGTCTCTTTCTATGTTTTTGTTCTAGGTTGTTCTTTGGTACATATGTATATTTGCCTCTAGGTACATACAAGGATTGACTCTCTAGTGCTTGTGTCCTTCTCCAACTAGGTTTTTGATGAGATTTTCCTTTAGGCTTATAACCTAGTCCTCTCCTTCCAATTTGACGATAAGGATCACTTAAGATTTTATCGAGAATATCATTGTTACTCAAGCTACTGATTTCTTGTTGTAACTTAACAATTTCATCCATTCTCTTCTTGATATCCATCTTCGCTTGATCTAGATTAGATAATAAAGAATCTCTTTCTTTCACAATAATATCATAATCTAGATGTGTACACAAAATAGGTTGTTTTTGAAGATCATTTACTTGAGTTTGCAAATTTAACTTTTCTAGGGAAAGAAGATTGCAATTTGCTTCTACAGATTTTAGCTTAATATCATGATCTTCAATAACCTTTTTGAGATCTTCATTTTCAGATGTAAGAGAAAGAAGTCTAGCATTCAACTCATCATTTGTTTTATTAGATTTCTTTAATTTCTTCTTGCACTCAATATACTTATTATGTGTTTCTTCAAGACTAGAAATTAGCTCTTCTTTTAATAAATCAAGAAGGCTTACCTCTTCTTCTTCTTCATTGGTTGTAGCAATGAGACAATTTTTGTGGACCTCTTTCTTCTTTTCTCTCCAAGGACAACCGATTGTTGTGTGACTTGTTCCTAAACACCAATTGCAACTTGTTGAAGGTTGGTCCAAGTTGCTCCTTTGCTTGCGGTTGTAGTCACCACCACCCTTCATTCTTCAAGACCTGGTTAGGGTTCCTTGAAGCCTGCTCTGATACCAATTGAAAAACTACTAGAGGGGGGGTGAATAGAGTTTTAAACAATTTTAAACAATTATTTAACTCAAACAACCAATCACAAAAATATTGGACAAGGGGACAAGGATTTAGAGTGGTTCCTACCTTAGCAAATACTAAGGCAGTCAGTCCACTACCCGGTTGCTTACCCAACCGAGATTTGGAAAGAATTTAATTTTATTACCTCACAAGGACTTTACATAAAATTACAATTCTCTCCCTAAACCCTTCAAGCAACCTTCACCTCGAAGTAATCGCACCAACCTTGAAGCAGCCTTCACCTAGAAGCAATTGCACCAACCTTGAAGCAGCCTTCCTCCTGAAGTAGCTTCCCGTTGCAATAACCTTATTGAAGTAGCTTCCCGTTGCGATAGCCTTCTTGAAGTAGCTTGAAGTCCACCTTCTCCTCCGAGAAGAACCTTCTCCAATCCGCAGCCTCCAATCCTAGGAGTAGCAAGGAGAATACAAAAGATACAAAGGAACAAGAAAGAAAACAGAAATTACAATACCACTTGTAGCTCAAGGCTTGATTTCCTATATCAAGCGTTTTGATCTCCTAACCAATGTATGTAGAAGTGTAAGTGTTGTGGATAGGAGATACTAGCCTATAGGACACGAAGTTGGAGTAATGGGAATGAATAGCCAATGTAGGAATTGCTCTATTGCTCAAAACAGATTGCCAATGAGTATTCAATCTCAAGTGTAGCACACGTGTAGCTTAGGTGAGTTTAGGTGTCCTAAGGCATGTCCTATTTATAGGAATGACCTACAAGTGCTTAAGGACATTCTAGACACTTTCTAGGGGGTTCTTAGTGCTCAACTAGCCGTTATGTGTCCACTAATTGCATTTGCAACGGCTAGTTAATTGACCCTGAAAAGTGCAGACAGAACTTTTCTCGATCGACAATTTGTCGACCGAGAGTCCTTCTCGGTCGAAGATTTGTCGACCAAGGGACCTCCTGGAGCAAGTGTTTACAACGTTCATTTCCAACTCCCAACCACTTTGTCTGTTGGGTCTAACGGCTAGTAGGGTCTATTCTCGATCGAAGATTTTGTCGACCGAGAGTTTCTCGGTCGAAGATTTGTCGACCGATATTTTCTCGATCGACGATTTGTCGACCGAGAATATTACTGACTCAATGTATTCATTTACTAAGTGTGTGTATCAATGTGCAATTGTGATACTATCTTGGGGAATGGCCTATCTAAGTGTTGTGAGTGGATATGGAAGATCTAAATGCTTGATTTACATGATATCTAATTACTTGTACATTATATACTTGTACAAGCATTTACATTGATTACAATCATGAAAATAAAGCGATTTTATCAAATTGTTTCTTCCAAGTCTTTGTTATCCACCACCTTATATGCTTGTTCCTGAAATACTCAAATAGCACGTTAAAACCACAAGAATGAAATGTTTGTCATTATCAAAACAAAAGGGATTATGCTAATGTCAATTTAGCCAACAGTAAAGGCCTTTGATAAATGAGTTGGGCCTTCATCAAATATACACTCTGTAGAACATCATTACAAGAGATTTTGATCTCAATAATTATGCAAATTATTTCCTCGGGCGAGACATCCATCATATGGAATGCTGAATCCATTGGTTCCTTCAAACCATCTTGTGGTGTCAAGCAAGGATACCCTCTATCCCCTTACATTTGTGTTCTTTGAATGGAGAGGCTTTTCTAATTAATTACATCTAAAATTTGCAACGGAAATTTGAAACCAATGATCCTCACCAAGCACAAATTGGCTTTCTCTCATGTCAGTTTTGCACACAATATTTTTCTCTTTGGAGAAGCCTCACTTCTGCAACTCAAATCCATGCAATGATGCCTTCTTCTCTTCGGGAAAGCTTCAAGTCAATCCTTATCTAAAGAAAAATCATCGATCTTCTTCATAGTGGGCACACGAAGGCCAATCAGAAGAAACATATATAGAAAGCTCAAAATCAAAGAAACTATCGACCTGGGTAGATATTTGGGAATACCCATCATACACAAGAGAAAAATGAAAGCTCACTTTCAACATCTACTTGAAAAAATGCAAGTCCAAATTGGTGGATGGCAGAACCAATTCCTTTCTTTAGCTGGAAGAACCAGACTAGAAAATTCAGTATTGCTATCACAACATTGCTATAAAATGCAGGCCACTCAAATTCCCACTTCCTGTTGTAACAAGTTGGATCGAATTATCCACAATTTCATATGGAACGACTCTTGCTAGACCAAAAAGCTGAGTTTAGTAACCTAGAAGCATGTCACCAAAACCCATAATTAGGGGGGCTAGACATCCACAAATCAAGAGAATTTAACAAATCACTTCTCATGAAGATAGCATGGCAATACATCCAGGATGAATTGACCCCCTAGATTCAACTTATGAGAGCTAATTATGCTAACCAGTCATCTAGTAACTCATCTAGATCACATACCTGGAAAAGTATAAAGGCCCTTCTCCCCCTCATGCATAACTATTCGAGGAAAGCATTGATATCTGGCTGGGACACTAATGTATGGGAAGATGCATGGATCAATGATGGTTTTATACCTCACATTCAACCTTCACGTACCATGTCGAACGACATCCAATATACAGAAGTTGCATGCCTAGTCCGACATGATGGCTCCTGGGCTGTCGACTTCATACAACATTGGTTTACTGATCCCACCATGAGGGATATCCTCCAGATGCCTCCACCTAAGAACCATTATCGTCCAAATAGGTTTCTTTGGCTTCATATAAATGATGGAAATTTTTTAGCATGCTCGGCCTATAGACTGCTCACCTCCTCAGGAGAGGGAAATGTTGAGCACTTCCCTACCTTATGGGACTTGCCTATCCCACATAGGGTGAAATCACACCAGTGGTTAATTCACTGGAACAGTCTATTAACAAATGATCTTAGACAGAATGAGCATATTTATACAACCATCACATGTTCTCATTGAAACTTAGCTGAGGAAAATGTGCTCCATGCCTTAAGATATTGTAGGGATACAAGAAAAACATGGCAACTGTTTATTCCACAGACTGCTATGAACTTCTTCACCCATGACTCAACCTTCACTTGGATAGGTTACAATTTCAAATCTCTAATGAACATCAAAGGATGGAGTGTCCTCTTCGAAGTCTCTTATTGGCTCATATGAAATAATCACAATTCCTTTATATTTGAAAGTAATCCCAAACCTACAGCAGTTTTGGCTACGAATTGTAGAGCATAAGCATCCACCATCATTAATGCCTTGCCTCCCTCTATTGTTCCTCCTAGTACACAGTCTCACAACATGACTGATCTGATCATGAGATACATCCTAGGATCATACTCCTTCATGTGGATGTGGTAGTGAATGCCATGGACAACCCCATTTCAACAAGTCTAATCACACAGAGTTGTGAAGGTAACTGGATTGACGGTGTCATCTCATTCCTGAGGAGCTCAGACCCCATGAGTGGTGAACTTAATGTGATTTTGGAAGATTACTCTACACAAAGTTATAAGGTTTCCAAGAGAGTATTATCCTAAGTGATTCACAACTTGCTACTCTCTGGGTGAGAAGATTATCGAAACCTCCTACTAAGTATAGCCGGATGGTTTAGGTGATACAGGAAACTTGGAGGACTAGTATGGTGAAGGCAATCTACCATGTGAATAGGAACTGCAACACCTTCACAAATACCTTGGCTGAACATTGCCTAAAGCAACCGGATGTGGCGCTACCCATCAACTCTTGTTCCCCATTTCTTCTCAACAGTTATATGGGTAACCATAAATCTTTTCTTCTTCAGTTCATTATTAGAGTCGGGTCTACTACCGATCAAGAGTCCATGCTGTAATCAAGCCTAGGCTTGCTAGTTTTCAAAAAGAAAAGTTTTTGAATGGTTAAATAAGAGCTTCCTATGGTTTGTTATGGTCAAAATTTATTTTTTGATGCTTGCATTTTATAAATTTGTGATTGTGTGTTTGTTAGAGTGAGAGAAGTAGTTTAATACATATTTATTTAATTTTCTCCCATAGTAGATGAAATTGGACACTTGAATCATTATTCATGAACACTATCATAGTTATAGTGGTGGATGAAGTCTGGGAGAAACTATTTAGTGTTCCATTTCTTACTAATGTTGTTAATTGTTATTGTTTCTCACTAATCTGCTCCAAGAAACAAATGTGTGGTCATAATTCAATTGTGATAATGTGTGTGGCTCCATGATGTGAACATTCTATCATAGGTGATAGAGCACAAGCACTTGGTTGTAGCATTGGTAGGGAACTAATTTTTCTATCCATTTAAGAGCAACTTTATGAGATAACATCTATGTTCATTTATTTCTAATTAATTTAGTGTTTCCTTTATTGTTTTTTCTTTGGATTTTGTCTAATCTCGTGTCTTTTTTATTATCAAGGTTGCATTGTAACATAATATTCAGTCGATATTTCCAACAATTACTGCACTTTTTAAGCCCATGACCATGCAAATAATGTCTCTTATGGTAAGGGATTGGAAGGTGGTGTTTTACACAATGGTGAAACCATAACAAATGATTTGTTATTCATATATGAACCCCTCTCACCCTAACCTACAACTCCTAGTCTCTCAAACTTTCTTCCACCAATCTATGACTGTCTACTTCCTATTCTCTATGCCTTCCAACCACTATTTTCATATAATAAAACCATGGAGGATTCCCTTTTCATATTCTTTTCCATTTTTTATTTAATAATAGCTTCACATCATAACAATGAAATCATTATCATAAGTCTTACTAAAGTGACCATAAGTTCATGGCTTATTGATGTAAGAGACCTATTAACATTTCGTACATTTCATCCAAATATGCAAGTTCATTCATGATTTATTGAGTTAAAGATTTCTTTAAAACATAAGAAGAATTTATTACCTTATGTTTTTTTTCATATATCACTCACAAGACATTTCCTTTCAAAGTCCACAAGGGAGTCTTGAAACTTTTTTATCATATTAAACAACCTGAGTCCATTCTTGAGTCCTATGAATATCCATAAGGGAAACGTAAAATGTTAAATGACCCCATGACTTGAACAAAAGTATTATATAATTATCCTGAAGAATTCAATCCTCAATAGGTGGACGCACCAATCATTCCTCAAAACTCATTTTTTAAACAGACAATGACCAAAATCTTCTTTTTAGTTTTTGGAATACACTTATTTCATGGCACTCATTTTAACTTTTTTGGAAAAATTGACTCAATTTCTTAATATTATAATCATTAATCAAATTATACTAATACAAATTGATCACTGGAGACTCATTCAAATTAAGATATAATCAACTATGACCTATAGGTATAAGGTTGTATTTCTAATTTTTACCATGAGGAAGCAAAGGTAGCAATGGGTCACCAGAAATATGTAAGAACTTCTTTAGTTTTTTATCTATGTCCTGAAGGTTTATAGCACACTGTAAAATAGTTTAATACAATAATCAAAAAATAAAATAGACCATGAGAATATATATTGATTATAATGTTAGACATAAGAAATGTTTCCAAACCGTGAGACTAATCATTATTTTTACAATTACTAGAGTAATGATACTAGTCTCTTAAATTGTTGGGATCAAGCTCGTGATATCAAATAAGTATCCATAGATAAAATATTTGTACAAAATAATGATCAACTAATATATTCTCCATCATGGAATGCCTTTCTTAGACGTCACCATCAAATAGCTACAACAACATTATATCCATTTGAGTAAAATGCAACAATCACACCAAAATATACTTCCACAATAAAACCGAAACACCCTAATTCATTTAGATATATCCAACACAACTCATAAAACTTTTGTCGATTTTGAAACTATAATTTTTCACAATGAGCTTTTTCAAAATGATTCCAACTTGGGAAGTTTTTGATGTATATCCTTGTTATAGCACTCTATATTAAATGAATGATTGTCATTATTCTAATTTTGTTAAAATATTGAGTCAAACCACATGAGTTCGTTATTAGAATATGTCCACATTCAAATAAGTATCCATTGGACAATAGGTCACAATTGAGTCCCAATAAGATTTCAATAGTCATGCTATACCACCCTAGTCATCCCTGTATAATCACTAATAAACAAGCTTCTTCTCAAATTCACAATTTGCAACATGATTAACTCATTTACTATTTTTCCAAATGACGTAAGAAAAAAAATTAAATACTCACACCAATACATGCTTATGATTTCATTTGATTAATTAAAGGAATTAATTATTTTGTGACAACATCAATCAAGTTAAATACCATCCATAATAATAGATCTAAAATTTCATCAAGCATATGCAACTTTATAAGATAAAAGATGCATTATTATACAATTTTTTCCAACCAAAACAATGTTTACTATAATAAAATCAGCCACATCAAGGGCATATATTAAGATCATGGCACTAGAGTGCCTTATTATTCATCAAAGACCATACCAAAGTCCAAATATTTCCAAGATATATTTTAGAGTCCTTGTAAGGCTAAGTTCACTCAAGAACATTATATTTATCTAGAATCATGTAAATATCCTCACAAGAAATAGCAAGATAGAAATCAAAGTTTATATATGATGTTCTAATTTTGACATCAAGGTATAAGAAAGTCCACTCCAAGCATATATAAGTTACTTTTAAATAGCATTTTTATTTTAATACATTTTCAGCATCATAACGACAAGTAAAAGACATAAAAATGTTTTTGGAGAATTTGTTAAACAACAAGGGATATCACATGATACACATTTCCCATCACAATGAGTAGAAATACATAAACATTCTATTTTAAGATCACATACTCACATATTTTAATACATAGTGCATGCATGACTAGTTAAATAGGAGACTAACATCAAATGATTAATTTAGGAGATTAGATCAGACATAAAACTCAGATTCCATCATTACAAGAAGATAATGTTACATTATTTATCATATTCTAGAGATCATAAGAAAGATTACTTTTTGCATGTATCATATTGGTACTAAATGTATCATATATTATATCACTAACTTTATAATAGTGGAATAGATGCCACTTGTTTAACATGACAAAAATCTTCATGGTTAACTCCTTCAAAGCTACAAATAAAAACTCAAAATATATAAGCAAGTCATGATTTTTTATGGATGAGCATGCCTTCTTCAAAGCTTGTACTAAACCTTCTTCCACAATCATAGTGCAATGAGGGTGAGATGGAAGAAGAAAATAGGGTTTAATCACCATGGTCAAAACTTAGGCAAGAAAACATCAAGCCACAAGGCTCAAGATAGAAGGCATTGGAAAACACCATGAAAATAGACAGAGAAAATGATCACTTACATTGATTTCAGTCTAGAAGATGTAAACAAAGTTGTCAATCTTTAAGGAAGAAGAAATAAAGAGATAATATTAGATTTCATCCATGGTCAATGGAAGAAGAAGTTTCATGGGTTGTAGTTAATTGATGACAACTCACAATTTCTCTATTCATTTAAAAGTAACATGTGAAAATGAGGAAAAAAGTGGAGGAGCAAGAGTGCTATTTATAGACTTGGGAGTATAGAGAAAAGGAGAGAGAAGGAATGGGTCAATGATGTCACTCCACTAGTAATCACACCTATGATTACATCAGCCAGTGAAGTCATCAAATGATGACATGGGTTCTTCATTAATAGATGTAAGAAGGTTCTTCATCATTTAAGATTAGAAAAAGGTTTCATTACTAGGAATCTAAGATCTCTTGAGTTTTCTACTAATGGAAAAGTAGTGATCTTCCATCACCAAATCTCTTTGGTTTTCTGTCAATGAAAAACATTGGTCTTGCCATATCATGTCTCATAGGTTCATTGTAGATGGAAAAACAATTATCTTCCATCAGCCAATCTCATTGGTGGATGGTGCGTAGCGATTCATCAGCCTCAACAATTTCCTCTATCATTAGGAATCTAGAAGAGGGTCAAGTCTTATTGCGTTCTTGTCCACAACTAATAAGAAGTTAGGTGGTGCCATAGAAACCTAGGCCCACCAATTCAAAACAAAAAATGAGATAGAATATCCAACCAAAGCATGACATGCGAAAATTATAGCAAGGACCTCTAAATATGGAAAATTTACACATAAAACTTGAAGATTATAAGATCAACCGACTAACTACTAATCTACACCAAGAATGTATATTTATGTACTGAAGCACATCATTAAGGTATGAAACATGTTTTATAAGTTAATCTATGTCAAGAGTCTTACAAACATGCTCTATAAAAACTTGCATCTGAGATCTCTAAGGTGTCATTTTGAATTCTTAGTTCATTCTAATCTAGTGTATGATATATATTCTAGCAATGAAAAAACATTATTGTAGAATCTAGTAATATTTGGTTATATTAGTGTATCCAAATTAAATTGTATGTAAAAGAAAAATGTTCATAGAATTCACCTTGACTTATAATTTCATCTAGAAATCATTCAATTCTTGTCATCTACTCCACTAGTCCATAAGTATCCAAGTTTCATGCAATTAGAGAAGGAAAATGTAAATATATGATGTATATGACAAGAACAATAATTTTAACATTTATTTTATATTGTATGAAATCTAGATTAGGGTTAAGAGTTCCATTCATTGTAGGTTTATTATTGTTGTTGTAGGTTATACTCTATCCTTCAATTTCTACAATTGAGAGAAAATCTCAAGTTCCACTTTAATCTGTTTTGAAAATATCATACCATGTATTGATCTCTTGATGAGAGATGGATAATATAATTGCATACAACCAATTTTTAACAAAATAAAATAAAATATAAGTGAGATTTGTATATGATTTACCCATACTGGATCTACCTTCACCTTCTCACCCTAGTATAGATAACACATTTAGTGTCGGTTAAGTAAGACTTTTGTCGTTGGTTTTGAAGCAACACCCAAATGGGTGACACTAAAAGTAGACTCCTTCAGTAGTCGATTACATAACCGATGCTAGAAAGTTGTTCCTGATTACAATTTAACCCAAAAGCACCAGCACTCGAACCATAGGCGTCAGTTTATAGCAAACAACTAACACAATTAACCATTCATGTCAGTTTTTGGTATATAACCGACACTGATGTTTTTTTTTCTTGTCAACTCACATTCTTGATGTCCGACTGGTCAGCAGGATGCAGAACTTACAGTTCAGTTCTAAACTGTCGGTTTACAACATCCCTTTGATTTCATCCAACAACAGGCAACAAACCTCCAAATATTGACAAGATGTATACAATTATATATTATATGGATCATGTGATTCACACACATGTATAATAAGCACATTTAATTTCAAATATGATTCATCACACACATGTAGAAACCTGTAGTTCCATTTCATTCCTCCATTTGATATTCACACACATTTAGCAACCTACAACTCCATTCATATCTATTTTCACATTTACACATGCACACAGAAACATTCATTCATTCCATCTTCACAAACAAATGTATATAGATAAGACAATTTGAAAAAATTCATTCAGACACAGATATATATATATATATATATATATATATATATATATAAAGTGTCTTTCAAAGTTGAACATGTTATCAAAATACTAATTATGACAATAAAGTTTAGAAAATAACATGATAGTAGCTTTAAACAAGGGGGTTTTGTTGTACCCCTAAACACGTGCATATACGAAAAAGTATTTTTGTTTCTTGGACCTACTTTGTTGATGTTGTTGTGTCGCGGGGCTCTTTGTTGTTAGACAAATATGAACTGATGGTGATAGGGAAATGGATGGTACCAATAGTAGGAATAGAAAGGAAATCAGGTGTGCTCTCCTCATCGAATGAGTCCAAATATGTGATATCCCCTGTCGAGTACTCAAGTCCGACCAGATGATCGGGTGGCTCATTGTTGATGTTGGTTATCCAAACCTTGATGGTATTATGGCCAACACGTCAAAGAAAAAGCTTGTCACTATGGCCCAATAGCATCTTCCCAACCCACTCGCACCAACTGGATGTAGATATATGTTTTCCGTCATCATCATACTTAACCTCGATAACTGATGTTGAAGTTCCAAAATTTAGGGTCACTTCACCAGCTGTGTAGCGTCTTCCATTTAGATAACGCCAATGTTTAGGTATAGTGAGTTGTACTAATGAACGATCGTCTAGAATGATGTCCAACTGTTCTTCAATAGGGAATAGTAACATTGGGGTGGAGGCCCAAGCCATTATGCCTACAACAATGTAAAATGTTGAGAAAAATTAATATAAATGTTAGTACTAAAAACACACAACAACATGGGTTATTTTATATTCATGACAGAGAAATAATTGATGATGATGATGATGATGATGAGGATGATGATGATAATGATGATGATGAGGATTAGGATAATGATGAGGATCATCATCATCAATCATCATCATTATCATCCATCGCCATCATCATCATCCATCATCATCATCATCATCATCCCACATCATCATCATCACATGATGATGATGATGATGATGATGATGATTGATGATGGCGATGATGATGAGGATGAGGATGATGATGATAATGAGGAGGAGGATCATCATAATCATCATCATCATCATCATCATCATTCTCAACATCATTGTGATCATCATCATTATCATCATCATCATCCTCATTGTCATCATCCCACAACATCATCATCATAATGACGGCGATGATGATGACGATGACAATGATGATAATGATGACGATGATGATGAGGATGATGATGATGATAATGATGACGATGATGATGACAATGATGATAAGGTTAATCATCATTGTCATCATCATAATCATCATCATCATCATCATCATCATCCTCAACATCATCGTGATCAATCATCGTCATCAATCATCCTCATCGTTATCATCCCACATCATCATCAAGATAATCATCATCATTATTATGATGATGATGTCGGATGATGACGATGAGGATGATGATGAAAATGATAATGATGACGATAATGATGACAATGATGATGATAATGATGATGATGATGATGACGATGATGATGGTCCTCATCATCATCGTCATCATCATCATTATCATCATCATCATCATCATCATCATCATCATCATCATCATCATCATCATCATCATCATCATCATCATCATCATCATCATCATCATCATCATCATCATCATCATCATCATCATCCTCATCATCATCATCATCATCATCATCATCATCATCATCATCATCATCATCATCATCATCATCATCATCATCATCATCATCATCATCATCATCATCATCGTCATCATCATCATCCTCATCATCATCATCCCACATCATCATCATCACATGATGATGATGATTGATGACAATGATGATGATGACGACTACGATGATGATGATGATGATGATGATGATGATGATGATGATGGTGACGATGACGATGATGATGTGATGATGATCATGATGATCATCATCATCATCATTATCATCGTCATCGTCACCATCATCATCATCATCATCATCCTCAACATCATTGTTATCATCATTATCATCATCATCATGCTCATCTATCATCACACATCATCATCATCACATGATGATGATGATGACAACTACGATGATGATGATGATGATTACGATAATGATGATGATGACGATGATGATGATGATGATGATGATGATAATGATCGTCATCATTATCATCATCATCATCATCGTCGTCATCATCATCATCCTCAACATCATCATCATCATCGTCATCATCATCCTCATCATCATCATGTGATGATGATGATGACGATGATGATGAGGATGATGATGATGAGGATGACGATGATGAGAATGATGATGATAATAATGATGATGATGATGATGATGATATCCTCAACATTATCATCATCATCATCATCATCATCATCATCCTCATCATCATCCTCATCAGCATCGTCATCATCCCTCATCATCATCGTCATCATCATCGTTCATCATCATCCCTCATCATCATCCTCATCCTCATCCTAATCAATTAATTCAATTCATTCCTCCATTTTGTATTTATTTATTCATTATTAAACCCTAATTAAATATTAATCAACTACACAATGGTGGCATTATTAACCCTAAGTTCAAATATAGTACTAATCATTAAACCACTCACCACACTGGTGGATCAAACTACAGGCTGTGGTGGAAGCGCCCGAAGGTGGAGGTGGCCGACTGGGTTGGAGGTGAAGGTGGCCAACACTGGAGGTGCAGGCGGTGGCTGGTGGCGGTGACTGGAGTAGATGAAGGCGGCTAGAGGAAGGCTCCTCACTCCACCTGGAGTAGGTGGTTGTGGCGACAGGAGCAGTTAGTGGCGATCGATGACTGGACAACAGCAACAGCTCCGGCATGAGTAGCTTCAAGCTCGTCATGGCAGTGCGCGGAGGCGGCGAGCAGCTTCAAGCTTATCCTGGCAATGCCCGAAGGCAGTGAGTAGAGAAGGGGAGGCGGCAGAAAAATTGCCAGACCTAGCTATGGTGGGAGACGATCGGGAACTAAACAACGAAGGAGAAGAGTCTGGCTCACACGATGCTCATAAGTTAACTATCAGTGTCGGTTATTCTTTTAAAACTGATGATAAATAAGGAAAAATAATTTGCCTTGCGAAGGATATTTAGTTGTTAGTTCTTTATCAAAAATCGATGACATATGAGGGGATAAAAACTTTTGTGGGGCTTGGCGTGGAACATGTGTCATCAGATTTTTCACAACCGACATCGAATTTAAAATTTTTAGAGGCAAATTCTTTTTCACTGAAAATTTGTATTTTGTGAGTGATTTTGGACGTCGGTTTGGTTTATTAACAACAAACGTTAAAGAAAAGAGATACTCATATCTTTTGTAAATCAGCCGCTCTTCACATATAGGTGTCAGTTGAGTTTATACACCAACATCGTAGACTATTGGCGTTGGTTTTTCTGCAACAACCGACCACATCAAATGTGATGTTATACATCATTTTCTATACTAGTGTCATTCTACCCATTCTTCACCTCATCTAAGGTTTCTACCACAAGATTTCCCTCACAATAGATGAATCTTGTTCCTCAATGTTTGGATGGGTATTCTATTCAAGAAAAAATAGTGAAGCATATATTTACACTAAGATTTCTAAAAAGATCAATATATTTTTCTCTTACTATTTGTTTCAAACGTTGTTCCAATGAGTTACTTAGTTATCAAATTAACCTATTATTTAGTCAACTAACGAGAAACTACCTTGTGTTGCAACCACACTCTTTGAATTGTCCTACAATAGTTTGTTAACTAATGTTCATTAGTATTTTATAATACAAATTAGTCAACCAACTAATCCATCCCATTATACACCTAAATTTTTCTACCCACAACTTCTATCTCACCATCATTATTTACTAGTCAGACTCACTAGCCTTAGTTTGTTGGCTATATATTAGAAGGGACTTACAAAATATTTAGTCTCTTCTAACTAACAATCCTTGAGATCATCTTTAATACTTTGTATTTTGATCAACTAACCTTATAAGTTCCAAACTCACAAATCATATTGAGTAAAATTGTCTAAGTGTCACCACTTAGGCAACCTTGATTTCTCCTAAGGATCAAACATTGACTTGTAAAGATATTATAATGTATTTCATGCATCATTATTAATATATTCATATATTTTGGCTATTTATTCCTTTTTGTTGAAGTGTTTTGATTATAATCTACATAAAATTGAAATTATAACACATACATAAAAGATGTATTTATAAAAATATTCATTTTATAAATACATCTTTTATGTATGTGTTATAATTTCAATTTTATGTAGATGATAATTTTATGTATTTATAGGTTTCCGCTGTGACTGCTCTCTAGTTTCCTCGGTGGCGTCGCCGCTGGGGGTAGGGAGTGCTTCCTTGGCGCTTCCTCCCCCTGGCTTCCATGCTGCCTCAACGAGACCTGATGCTGTTGTGGTACCTTGGAGCGATGGTGCGGTTGAGGTTTTCTCCTTGGTCGACCAGGTGGAAGGAGGAAGAGATTAGGAGCATCACGAAGGGCCATTTGCGGACCTGCGGATTGGTGTTGTCGTTCATTCGACCTCCACCCAGTTCAAGAGAGACTGATGGAGATGAGCCCTCCATCCCAGATCTGGGGCTCTTCGTTTGATTGTCTCCGCAGGTGTCTCTGGCCTTCTTCTTCTTTCTCTCCGTGAGAGTCCAGGTTCATCCAAGGCTGTGAAAGCCCTTCATTTGCGATCTCTTGCTTACTCCGTTGATCAAGATGCGGCAACTACCACGCTCACCTGCTGGTTCCCGCTCTGGGATTTTGATTCTAGTAGCAGAAGGACCCCTTTAGGATCCTTGGTGACGCTCTGCTTTGAAGCTGAGCCTACATGGTGCGGAGGGGACTCCGTCTCGTCTTCAAGTTGGCTCTTCACATCTGGCTGCAAGGTGGATGGGCGGGGTCCTTGATGGGCGTCTTGCTGGAGGTGGATTTTCGGTGCTGCTCTGTTGATTCTGTGTCGATCACAGCCACATGATGATGTGCGGTCTGAATCATGGAGGGCAATTCCTTTTCCCTTCCTGGCTCTCCTGTGCAGCGTGAAGATACACCCTTGTGATGTTCAATGATATGTCCCTTCCAGTGATTTTCTCGTCAGGATGCCTGGACCTGCTTCCAATGGTGGTGGTTTATGCTTTTGGTTGTCAGTGGTCCTTGGGTGTCTTCTTGATAGAAGTTTGGCAGGGTGTAGACTGCAGCTACTGTTGGTTGTTGTTGTGTCGTCATCCCCGGTGCTGAAGTAGCCTCGTGGTTGCTGTGGTCCTCGACACTTGGGCGCGGTTCGACTCTGGCGGCAGGGCCCTGCTGATCCGGTGTTCTTGTTTGACCCCAGGATCCGCACGTCAGGATTGGCTAGCCTTCTTTGCTGCTAGGTTCTGCTGAGGCGCCCCTGACGCTTGCTGGCTACAGGTTATGGTGAGGCGCTCCTGCGTTTGATGGCTACTTCCTGTTCGTGTGAAGATGGAACACCTTCGAGGTGTTCGTTGTAATGCCTCTCTGCATACAGGGGCATAGGGTCCTGGTCAGGGTTCCTCGTCCATTGTTTTGGCCCCGAGCTTATTGATGACAGGAAACACCTTTGGGTGTTTTGTTTGTTGCTGCGCAAACAACTTCTACAGTTATTCAAGGTCCTGGTGTTGGGTCCTACTTGGATTCAAAGATCTTCTTTTGCTGCTGAATGGAGGATTGGGGTTACAGATCTATCTATTCTTCACAAATTTGTGGGTGCTCATTATTTCCAGTGAAGGCCTAGTAGGTGGACTAATCACAGGATCCCAGTTTGCAGTGCAGCATTTTGATGGATTCTTGTGTGACTTTCACTGCCTTGTTATGCGTATATTAGGTTTGATTGAGAAGCAACTGAGCCTTAGCAACTAGCACTGCTGATGTTCTTCTACAACTCTTGACTCAGCCTCCAGAAGCCAAAGAGATCACTCTTTGAAGGTGTGCATAATGCTAGTGATCAGTGTTGGTGGCATGGTTGCTGACCTCTTTAGTTGTCGGCTGGAGTTAGTCGGTTGCTGGTTGTCTTTGTGTTCTTTTTTTTCTTGATCATTCAGGAGGTCCATATCCTGGACTCTCTAGGTTTGTTTAGGATGTTTATCATCCCAGCTTTGTAGGGGCGCAGACTTCTGTACCTAAAGTTTGGTTTCAATTAATAGCAATAGGACTTTTTACCGACCAAAAAAAAATATTCATTTTATGTTGTTTTCAAAATTGTAAATAGACGTAATATAGATGTTAAACAAAATTTTTCTTTTTTGTATTTTCATTTCATAACTACATTAATTTGATTTCTTATATTTAGCACAAATTACAACCATTAGAATTATTTCTTAGAACAAATTAATACCATTAGATAGTGTCCACTATCCTGGTTACTAGACCAAAAAAATCTATGTCATTAAAATAGCCCCTTCAATAAGAAAAATCATCCCAAAAATTCTGAATGAGAAAATAATAAAGTTAATACATATTTGGATCTACAAACACCCCCTACCCAAGATTCTTTTCATCCATACCTTGCAAAGATGTGGCTAACAAAGAAAACAAACTCTATGACACCATCAATTGTGGTATTTGAAGAAATGGAAACTCAACTCAAAAAATAAGACATCGCCATCAAGAACATCAATGTCAAACCGTTCTTTGAGATCAAAGAAAACAAATTTGGCTAGATGATGACACCTTGGTTCTTTGTTGTGATTGTAAAGGTCCTTTCTAGGGATGTCATATTCATGAATTTACACAATTGCATTAAATCTATCCGAAGATTGATCAGTGACTTCTTTATGCTAGAATTGACAAACCAATACTACCTTGTTGTGATCCTTCATGAAAATGACTACCTTAATACTCTAATAGGAGGTCCATGTCCTATGATTGGATCTTACCTCAGTGTTCAACCTTGGGAACCTAGTTTCTTACCATCTTATTAACACATTAGATACATAGTATCAGGGGTCCATATCCCCAAACTACCTATTTTACTTTATCAACGCCACTTCCCTGAGGAATTTGGTGACTGCATAGGCACTAGAATGAGATTCTATTCTAATATAGACTTAAGATGTTGGACATTTTCCAAAATTGTCGTCAAATCTGACTCAACTAGGCATCTTATTCCTTCCATTCAAGGGGCACTCTATACCCTTGAATATTAAAAGCCTTCATTCAATCTTTATGCACTATGTTTGGGACATAGCAAAGATAATTGCATAATCAACAAAACATTTAGAAGTGGCTTCTAACTTAAAATTTGAGGAACAACAAGAAGTGATATTGTGACACCCTTTACCACACGAAGTGAGATTACTCAAATCAAAGTGTAGAATTATCACTAATATCAATATTACCACAAAACATGGTAAATTAAAACTGATCTCATAACATGATTTCTAGTTGAACAACTTAGAATTGAAGCCATAATCTATTGACACTTATATTTCATTCATATCAAAAGTATTACTCAACATTGTTCACTGGCTATCTAGCCACAACCTGTTACATATAATCATCTTCTCAAGTGTATAAAACATGTCTATACCACTATGGCATACAGCCAAAAACTCAAAAGGATGTACTATATTCACAAAATATCCCCAAGAACTTGAGTGTACAACAATGACACATAGGGCTCTATTGCTAGTCACTAATTGCATAACCATGAATCAACATGTGCAACTCCTTTCGTTATTAGTCCCAATCACATGATCTCTTTCTCAGTGTACACATCCACCTAAAAAGTTGTGAACGCATGGGGTGAGACCAAACGTCCCAGTGAGAGATATACCTCTCTTCCAACATCTATTATATGTACAAATAACTGAAACATGAACTTTATACTATTAACATATAAGAACATTCACCTTAATGATATACACAAGGCAATTATCATCGTTTGAGCATTTTAGGCATCTATAATAAATAGTAGATAATGCGTTTAAGAAGGAATATGAAGAAAATGTATAACTATTATGAAATATATAGTATAAGAAACAAAACAAGGGGTCATCCAATGTTATTCATATATCACCCTAAGTAATAACACTACATTGTTGTGCTACATCTTTAATTATTATGAGATAAGGATTTGAGGCATACCACTCAAATCCAACTAACCACTACTAAGTCAAAATCAGTACCATACAAGATCAATAGAAGATCCCGACTCCATGATCATCACCAAAACTACTCGATCAGCATGAGTATGCAACACAGTGACATATAGTCAAACTACAAAGACAACAACTTATAGTTAAATCTATAGTCTTGTAAAGACCGCAACTCATAGTCAAGGCTATGGTCATGTAAAGAAACTAGCCTACCTTAGTACATACTCACTTCTAGAGAACATGCTCATCAATGGCCATTCTATTATAAACATCATTTCATTATATAAAAATTTAAGGATATAGGTAAATACCTCCACTGATACCCCACATATTCAACAATATGTGCTCTGAGTTTCCCATAAGAGTTACTCATTTCACCAACTAGCTAAATACTGACACTGAAGATGGATTTATGGTACGTGAAACTACATGATTAAGGTTTCATATTATTAGTTATGCCAATTTAATGAATTAAGGCTCCATTATACATGTGGACATACAAAACTTGAATTAAATCTAGTAAGTATAACTGTGAAACAACTTCCATAACATATAAAACATTTAAGGTGTAAACTAGTCACATCATCTCAGAGAAATACAATCCCACTACCTTAAACAAGGCCATCAACATCACCACTTGTTAACACTACCATATTAGGTTGTTCGTTATCACATTAGTGGAAATAATAATCCCTTCTCACATCACTGGAGGATATAACCTTGCACTATGCATCAAGACATAACTAGGTCATAAAACCAATCACATTATTCTTGTAACTCATTATTATTTCATCGTACCTCACTAGGCATGTGGCATCACATGTATCACATCACATATACACTATATCAATCATTATATATGATAACCATCACATCCTGCCTAGTCATAAATATAAGCATCACATGTATCACATCACATATGACCAAAAGCAATAATTAGCTATGGTAATTGTCTCACCTATAAAATAAATGTTATACAAATAGGGAGATGTCAATTATTTTTATCTCATCATATTAAACACTTTAGGTAAATGTAAGAAATGCATCATATGACCCTTCAATTTAGGGTTAGGGATTCATGATTAACCACATAGGGTTCCACGACACAATTTAATTACCAATCTCTAATTTCATTACCTCCCATATGTTTGGAGTGTACTAAGGTTAAGTGCTATAAATTATAACTAAGTATGAACATTCATATATATATATATATATATATATAAATATAATTTGAGTGAACTTCATCAAGGCTCATGGCCATTATTTAATATCTATAATTAGTTTCATAGCATGCACTAGCTATAACACTCACTTAACCTACAAGAGAAAAGCATATAAGTTGGAGAGAGAGAATAATTACATGCTATTCATCCATGCACTTTTAAAAAGTATATCGTACCATTAGTTTAGGGTTAGTCTTCATCACATAGCTATTAAGAGTTTTCATCATGATTATTGCACCAAACCCTGATTGAGTCTCTTCCCACTTTCTTAGTGCACATTAGGGTTAAAGGACATGATTAGGGTTTAGCATCATTAGTTGAACATGAGTTGGCCATGATATCTTACAACACTATGTATCATCATTATTTATATATGTAAGTGTACCATGTCATTATGTAATGCATGTGTCACAACCATGCGTCATATAAATATATCAACCATGCACCAACATGGTATTGACATCCACTATTTTAAAGGTGTCATATAATTAGATGACACTTGTATCACTGCCTCTCTCAAGGTCGTTAACAATATCACATCACTATGGGATGCCAATCCCTCAATCACATCTCTATATTATTTCACTTTAAATTATATATATAAGACACTTTTAGGTCATTAGACTCATTCATGTAATTCCTACTCAGTAGTAACATATTATATCTCAAAAATGCTCATAATCACCACCTTGTATTTTATAAGGCTCACCATAGCACTTACATAGATGTGACATTTGTCTCACCTATAATGTTAGGGTTACAAAAATAGAAGAGAGAGAAAACACTATTATGGATTCCAATCTTCCATTAGAGTGACCACATATGTAATATTATCACATGATTAGGGTTAGCATTTGTCCATGGTTCATTTAGGGTTTTCATAACATTATTCAACCACTAAACCCTACTCACATCATCTCACACACATTTGGAGAGCACTAGGATTACAAACCATCATTAGTGATTAGCCATTTATAATCATTTCATCATGTGTAGATCATAACACTATATAAACTCCATGTACATATCTAAGTGTATCAACATTATTCACACAACATGGTGCCATGGCATGCAACACATGCAGTAGGTGGCTCTTCTTGCAATGTGTGCAAGAACACCTTGACCTGCAACACATGCAGCAAGTGGCTCTTCATGCAATGCATGCAGAAACACCTTGACCTGCAATGGGTGCAAGGTTGTATCTCCCATAATGTGTGCATGTCATTCTCTCCCACAACATGCACATGGCTCATCTCACGCGCAATGTGTGCACTTCTCTATCGCGGTCGTGATGTGTGAAACACTCATCTCAGTCGTAACACATGCACGTATCTGTCACGGTCGCAATGTGTGCAATGCTCATCTCAGTTGCAACGCGTGTACGACTCTATTGCGGTCGAGACGTGTGCAAGGTGTGTCGACCTGCGATGCGCAGAGGGTGCATCCTATCCCCAATGCATGCAACTAGTTCTCTACTCATAACGTTGCGTCGTGACTAGGTTAGCGTGCACCAACTATCATCTAGGTTTGTTGAGGTCTAAACCACCATCTATTCTTGGTATCGACCCAAGTGATGATCAATGGTTGTCTCGACCTCATGCCAAATGCCATAGAATATCTTAACAAGGTTAGTACAAATGGTAAATATAGGGAATATCAAACATCAACCATAGAGAAGTATGTATTCAAAGGTGTTCTTCAAACCCTAGAACACATTCATATGGGATTCTCAACAAGGATTATGTATAGAGAGAAAACCATGATTCTTTTGCATATTATCATCTTCATAATCTTCTGTTATCTTTAGTAAACGAACTATGTATCAGATATAAATATTCCATAGATGATGATCCAAAGAAACACACCAATCTATCATGTACTAACAAGATCAGGTACTATGAATTTAGGGTTTATAACAAGAATAACCCTTTTAAGCATACTAAAAGATCAAACCTAAAACATGATCATTCTCTTATTATTAAGAACATACTTTTAATATCAGGAACAACAACAATAAGATCAGGTTCAAGATGTGAATAAAAGATGTGGGAAGAGTTATAAAATCCACCTAATTTGGAGAGAATCAACCTCCCAAGGTTATAAGCTCCAAGATCTTCAATCAACCTCCAATACTTCAGCCAAAGGTCACCTCAAAAAGGGAAAGAAACCATGGTCACCATAGAGTTCAAGAAAGAGGGAAAATATTTCTTGGCAAACCAAGAAAGAAAGGGATAAAAGAAAGAATCATCCTTTCACTCGGGTTCACCATAACCAACATTGTCTATGACCCCTTATGAGGAGAAGTTCCTCTCAAATAGCCATCATGTATGATCCATAGACCAAGATCGTATAACAAGAATATGATGTGGATTTCATAAAATGTGATCCATAGAAGAAGATCACTTACCAAGAAAAGAATCTCCTAGAAATCCCCACCAAAGAGTTGATCTAGCACAAGATCTTCAATATGCAAGATGGATCAGCCACCCAAGCTCCAAGATCTAACCTCTATTGCTCCTGAAGCTCGAAGGATGATATAAAGGAAGTAGAAAGAGTGTAGGGCTAAAAATATTGCTCATGTGTGAAGAAAATGGGTTATATACACAAAGGAGAAGGGAAGTAGAAGGTTTATGATGTGTCAACATAATAGACTATCAAGGGACACATGACCTTCAAAGAAATAACCTTATTGCCTCTTCCATGCAAACTACAAAGTGCTTTAGTTTATCCAACAATAGTTTCATGACCAACTAGGTCAATTTCCCTCATGACTCAGTCGAGACACTCCATATATTTGTCTTCGCCAAGACACTGTAAGATCAAAACCATAGGTAACATATTGACATGGTTGAGACACTAGAAGACAAGGTGTTTTGACCCACCTCTCACAAGGTTGTCTTGGTCACGACCATAGAATCTAATGCATGAGTCTCGGTCACGCCCCTCACCACAAGTGGTGTGGTGGTCACAACATCAAACCCTATCATAGTCACCATATCAAGAAAACCCTAGCTTCACCACATCATGCCACCACATCAATCAAGGTCCAATAAGGTGCCCCATAGCATCATTCTCTCTCTTATGATGCTAAACCACTAAGGGCACACTCAACATATGAAAAGTTGCAATATAACCCCACATCTTGAGTAAATTTCATTTTGGTGCAATGAGAAAACATAGCTAAAACAACATTCAATCAGGACCAAACTTTAAACATAAGCCTGTCAAATGAAAAAAAAATCATCTCAAAGAATTGGAGTGAGGTTTAAAGCATCTTATTAAGCAAGGTAAGAAAAAATTAACATTAATCTAGGTCAGGGGCCTTATAGATACCACCCCAATCTTTGGGGACTTCTCACAAGCAATATACATGAAGCCCATCTAGAGATTCCCAAGGAAAATCAACCAAACCATAAAGAAAGGATTTGAGGTGACTAACAAATTCAATAATCTCTCACAAGAAAAAGAAGAAGAAATTCAAAAAATAACCCCCAAGTCATCATCAACAGAATCATAGGCATTCACTAGCATCAATGTAAAGAAAAAAGAAAAAAAAATAGAACCATCAAATAACTTCTAATACTAAACTCACCAAGAACGCATGAAAAATCCTCAGTTGTTTACTAGAAAAGAAAAGAAACGAAGAACAAAAGAAAATTTTCATGCGGCTACTATAATCCTAGATGATGATACCATGGTAGTGAGAGCAAACTCAAAATCCAGTTCACATTGTCTGAACTATTATTCTTGGGATCAACTTCCCACCACACAATACCTAGTGTCTATGGTGGATAGGCTCCACCAATAGGAAATGTAGGTGTTTACCTATGCAATAAGAAAATATATAGATCCAATGATCCTCTAAAGGATGGTTCTAGGAAGTTAGGAAGAAGAACCAATGCTAGAGAATTGGCTATTGAAGGCAAGGGCATGCCCCACCCCTCCTTTGACATCTTTGTAGATGATTTTTACATTTTAGAATGTCCAAGATATCTAGTCCATAAATATTCAAAACGTTGTTTAAGTTTATAAACTTAAAAAATTGAAATCATGGCCATAATCAAACATAGAACAAGAGACCTTGTTATAGACTCTATAGTTTGTAGTTCAAGGTTCAACTCCTCTCACCGCATTGATAGCCACAACTTCTTCAGTGGTATTTGGGTCATTTGGAAACACTGCATTAACCAAGTAGACATTCATGCAATTCAAAGGAAATTTATTCATTGTCTCATTAACAAGAATATGTTCATCATCTTTGTCTATGTAAGCATGAAGCAACATAACCTGTGTGCTCTTTGGTTTCATATCAAATCTATAGAGACTTCTTCTTATTTATCATGTCTTGGTTGAGCAACTTCAACACTATAATGAATGCATGTGGAAGGACAGGTAGTGACCCTATCAACATTAACAACTGTAGATGCTTTCTTAATGATCTTTTGTTTATTACACTTGAGAACCTAGGTGCTACAGGTTATATTATGACTTTGAAGTGTGGCCTACTCCAACAAAGGCTCGATTGAGTCGTACCAAACCTTGCATGGCTAGACACCTACACCCAACACCCATGTTTAGGTCCTCCTAAAGATTAACTTTGATAGTTCACCAATTCTTAATAGATTGGATACCAACCAAACTATCATGAAATTGCATATGAAAACTAGCGTTTCTTGTACTAATAGACAATTTTAACAATTTCCTCAACATTCATGGTATACTTCCCTATACTTCACCAAAAAGTTATGCCAGTTCATGATTAAAGTAGGACCTTAGGATAAATATGAAACAAATAAGGAACAGAAACATAAAGACTTCCTTTTATGCACAATATCTATAAAACAAGAATTCATGAGAACATTCTTCTCCCAACAACTTGATGACAACATCATCTTACTATAGTAAAAGTACATTGATATCCTAAACAAGGAGGAAGCAAGATCGAAGCAACAATATAGATGCAACTAGATCACTCTAGGAGACTCTAACACAAGATATTTTCAAGATATAGTTAAATATAAAAGATGAAAAAGTTCCATAACAAGGCTTAAAGATGAATTTGGAAACCAGATTGAAGATGATGACACCCTCAAACTTTGTATCCACTCACACATTCATAATCCTATCACTATTGACGCTAACATTTTCTACTTCTCAAACATTATTTATTTTATAGGCACCTCTCCCACCTTATCTGTAACTCAACATCAACATAACAAGCTTCCCTCACTGACAAATAAGTTCATATTACCCTACAAAAGATGAATGTCGTCAAGGCCCCTGGTCCTAATGCAACTGATGTTGGTTTTATTGAAATGAATCAGTTACATATCAAACATTCTCTTTGTCTAACCATGTCCAAGTGTTTTGTAGGTGAACATATTTCATCTAAAATGGTTGGATCCACGCTTGCCCTCATTCTCAAAGTCATTATTCTTGAATCATGTAATCAACTACGTCCTATAGCTATTAATAACATCAGGTATCAAACTACTCTCCAAGATAGTCGATGAGCACATCAAGCCATATCTGGAATGCATCTCACCCTTCCAATCCCACTTTGTAATTAGAAGAAGAACATTTGGTAATATCATTCATGTTTTGGAGATTGTTCACTCAATGCAAATAAAAAACCATGACATGGAAGTAAAACATGACCTCTTCAAATATTTCAATTGAATGTACTGGAATTTTATCCATGACACACTTAGTAAAACTTCTATTTAGAATCATTGATACATCTTGTCATGAACATAATTACCTCAATCCATATATATATATATATATATATATATATATATATATATACTCGTTTTGGAAAATTAGGTAAATATATTTCCAACCCTACAAGAGGGACAATGTTACAAGCTATAAACGACTTATAGCTTACATAATTAATAAAAAATATGAGTTTTAGGTATTGGTTATAAATCCCAATTCCTAATTACAATAGGAGAAATAGTGACTAGCTTGTCTTTATACATATTGTAGAGTGTTTTAATCTCTTTTTCTATAGTAATAAAGAGTTGTAGGTAGTCATTTTTTTAGCACCATGTTTCCTATTGTTTCGTTCTTGCCAAACAGCATGAGCACAACCAATGATCGTACATAACACTAGAGTATCTCGACCTTTCCCTCTCATACTAGATGCAGTAAGACAATCATGTAAGTTGTAGGGCAGCCTAACATTTAGCTTGAGCTGAGATCGACCCCAAAAGTATCTCCAATACAAACAACTGCCAAAGAGGTGACTGGTGCTCTCAGGACCACACTGGCATAGACAACATATGTCATTGATCCTAGATTCTAAGTTTTAATACGATCCATTGTCGGTTGTAGATTTTTCATAGCTTTGTAAGTGGTCAAGCTCCATCTGGGGTGGTGAAATTTGAACCAAAGATTTTGTAAAGTAGTGTCAATGTTGTTCTTTTATCGACAAGCTTCCCAAAGAAGTGTATCATCCACATTGGTGAATTAAGGCCATTCTTTACCATCCTTCTCCAGGTCATAGAATAACCCCAAGTTTGAGTTGAGACAACTTCAAGTTTGTTTCCATATCTACGCCTCATCTAGATGCTCTAAAAGGAATCACCATGCAGTAGCTTTTTGATTCTTTTGAGTGTGTGATAATCAACTAGCTCATTCAGGATCTTAAGATTGAGACCACCCTCAACTCGTGGAAAGGATAGTTTAGACCAGACTAGATAAAGTTGTTCATAAATATCTCCATTCTTTGTAGAGCCACAAAGAAAAATTCACCTTGTCTTAAGTAGTAGTTAATCAACCACATAGCACAATAGATAATAAGAACTATTCTGCTTGCCATCGATATCTTAGATCCAGGTCACCTTACTATCATGTCTTTGATCTTATATAAGCATTCATGATAGTGCCTACTTCTGAGGTTACCCCCTGCCATAGGGAAACCAAGGTATTTTGTTGGCCATTCTCCTTTCTAGATGCCAAGGATGGTTATTAATCTCTCCTTTTCCCCGCACGATTTGGATAGATAGATGTGTGTTTTATTTGGTTTGTATTTCATGCCAAAGACCTTTCCAAAATCCAAAATAAGATGTTTAAGGTCATTCAGACTTCGTGATCAACCGTCAATGAATATGAGAACATCATAAGTGAAAAGGAGATGACTTATAACTCTTGTGCATCTAACAATATAGGACTTGAGCAGTCCAAGTTGATGAGCATTATCAATTCTTTGATTTAGGACCTCCAAGGCATTAAAAAATATAATGGAGATAATGGATCCCCTTGGCAAAGCCCATTTGAGTTTTTGAAAAGACCAACCGGACTGCCATTCAATAGAAGCAAAAAAGAGGGCCTTTGAACACATTGCTTAATCAAAAAGATCTATTTATCGCTAAAACCCAGACCATGAAGAGATTACCACAAATAAGACCAACAAACTAAGTCAAATTCCTTGGTGATATCGAGCTTAACACATGTTGAAGGGTATTTGTTCTTTTGATTGAAGTTCAAAGTGAAATTTGAAGCAAGCATAGAACAAACTTCGTTGCTTCTACTATTCACATACACACCCTGGTTCACGGAGATGATCTTTGGTAGAACTAAGGCCTGTCTCTTCATAATGACATTGGTGATGATTTTATATAACATGGAACAGTAAGAGATAGGTCGGAAGTCAACAGGTGAAGTGACCATATCCTTCTTCGGTATGAGAGCAATGAATACATGGTTAACCTTCTGGACCATATTACCACCTTTGAAGAACCATTGTATAACTTTAGTAAGGTCAGAACTAATAAGGCTCCAATTTTCTCTATAGAAAAACCCATTAAAGCTGTCAGGACCTAGACTTTTATTTGGTCCAATGTCCCAAATAACATCCTTTATTTCCTGAAGATTGGGTATTTTACATAGGGATTCATTATCAACATCAGTAACTTGTTCAATCCAGTCACATCCAGGGACAATACATGCAACGTCGAAGGATTATTGATTATATAGACTTTCAAAGAATTGAAGAGTTTCATTGGCAATCTCCTTCTCATCGTTCAAACAATTATGTGTAACATCAAATAGCTCAGTAATAGTGTTAATAGCATCACGCCTTTTGATTGTAGAGTGGTATAGCTTGGTGTTTTAATCACCATTATCTATCCAGTCCAAATGGCTGTGTTTCCAGAAGTACTTGTCTTTAGCCTTAGAAAGAAGTTCTAGTCTCTCATGAGTGACTTTCTCTACAAAAATTAGATCAACATCCAGAGGATTATATCTAAGTGTTGTAGATATGTCGTCCATCTCCATAAGTTCTCTAGAAATAAGGTTCTTTAAGTTGAGAATTTCACTCAACCATCTTTTAAGTTCACATTTGACAAGTTTGAGCTTTTGAGCAAATCTGAACAAAGGATTCCCTTGAACTTGATTTTTACATGTTTGATTGATATGAGATTTACATCTAGGCCAATCCATCCAAAAGTTTAGGAAGAAGAATGGCCTTTTCTTGAATGCCAAATCTCTAAGGCTAACATTGATAGCATAATGATCAAAGAAAGCACATGTTTTCAGTTTCATTTTTGTTCCAAGAAATCTACTCAACCAGGCATCATTAACTAGAGCGGAGTCAAGGTTATAGGCTATACATTTTTTAGCACCTTTCTTGTCATGCCAGGTGTAGATCTCATTTCCCACAGATGGAAGTTCAGTAAGATTACAATTATCAATAGCAGTGTTAAATGTATTGAGGATATGAACAGGGACTTCCCTACCTCCAGCTTTTTCTTCACATTTTCTAATGTTGTTGAAGTCGCCTATCACTAACCAGGGGTCAATGATATTAGAGTTGATATTCTCTAGAGTAATCCACAACGCAAGTCATTCTTGGGCAAGATTCCTAGCATATATAGCAGTTAGAATGAGAAGAAGTCCACTTTTATTACAACATGACATAGCGACTTATTGATCGTTGATGTGTTGGACATTTATATCCCACAATTTAGGATTCCATCCGATACATATACAACCATTATGGTCAGCCTCGTGACTAGTATACCAGTTCCATCCTTTAGGAATAAGCTTCTCAAATGAATTTTTCAGGTAGTTCTTTATTTTGGTCTCCACAAGAGCAACAATAGAGGCCTTCAATTCACTAATAGTTCTCCTAAACTCTCTTTTCTTATGTGGTTTCCCTAAACGACATACATTTGTCATGATGGTGGTCATTAATGACCTCTACCAGATGAGTGGGTACGACGTGACCCATTCACTCTAGTATTCTTATCTGTCATCTTCTTTCATCATGGCGTCTTGCAGATTTCTACTTCTTCCTTCTCCTTGCCTTCAAGTTTAGAGTTTGTGTCATTTACAATGTTATCGATTACCTCCTCCACCTCCTTGGTGGAGCCTTCACTGGTTACCATAGTAGTGTCTTCATGAGTGCCATCAGACCTAATGTTGGAATCAACTACTACATCATCCACCTCCAGATTCTCAAATCTATTGCTGGCTGGAATCTCAGGCATCATCATGGTCTTTATTACTTCATCTCCTCAGGATTTGTTCTTTTTATTACCAACCACCTTCCATACCTTCGCATCCTTAGCAGGAATAGGTAGGATGGCTTTGGGCTTCAAACGACAATCGTCTGTGTTATGACCAAAAACTTTGCAGTCAGGGCATCGCTTAAGCAAGTGCTCGTAAGAAAAGGTGACAACCATTAGTTCACGACGTGGAATATTGACCTAGACTTCTTCAGGGGGTGATTCATCTACTTCAACCTCGACTAGTGCACGAGCCTCACCCATGGACTCATGACCAATAGATCGATAGTCAATTTTCAATAATTTCCCCAGTCTACTGGCCATTATGCCATTTGCACGAGGGGACCAGTTCTTAACCATACTAGGTATATTAATCCACATCGAGATGGTGCTAAAGTGATCCTTGATCAACTCATCACCAACTTTATAATCTTTGATGACCACAAGTTAACCATCAAATCATCGGGGCCCACTTTTGATGATATTCTTCTTGTCTTCAGCAACTTTGAAATGCAACAGAAAGAATTGATCTCTCTTAGAGTACAGATCAAATCCTCACTTAGGTTTCCAAATACTATTGATCCAGGAAAGGAGATGATGATAGTATGGTCTTTTCCCCATCACATAGAGGATGGCAGTGTGTTCCCATGACTTTTCCAACGCCTCATAGGTTTCTTCATCAATGGTGACAAATCTCTTACCTTCTATCTTCTCCTGTGGGGGTAGTCATGAGCCTAGAAGTAATCTGAGCCGCCAAGAACTTGGGCCCAAGCTTTCCTTCCTGCCACAGAGGAAGTGTGTGTCATCTCGCTGGTAGTAGTCATGGTAGGGTAGTGGAAGGGGAGGGGGAGGATTGCCCCTCTCTGAGAACCTGGGAGTCGCTTCCTAGAACTCCAGAGTGATCAAAGCAAACCCTGGATGGTGCATTATATATATATATATATATATCATGGAAGGGTGGTACACTACCCCCTTTTCAACCCTCAGGAGGTGTTTGTGAAGACGGCCCCCTCTCCCTCTACATTTTTGTCTTATACCTCAATAGACTATGTCAGGTTATAGTGGAAGATTAAGCATATAGAAGATGGACACCTTTCGTGATTTTAAGAAAATTCTTCCTTTCACACACATTTGCTTTGTGATTAGATCATCCTCTTCAGTGAGGCCTCTCTCACCCATGCTACAAATATTTTGAATTTCTATAAATGGTTTGAGCAAGCGTCGCGTCAAGTTCTATCAAAAAAACCTCCACCATCTTCTTTTCTAAGAATACCAATACCCAAACAAGAAGTAAAATATGCAGACACTTTTGGATTAATGAAACTAACAACTTGGGTAAATACCTTGGTGTTCCAATATATTTATCCATCAACTCTTAATGCCATCAATGCCTAGACCTCCTCAGGGGTGAAACGTACATATCTTTTGCAAGAAGAGTGACATTGGCTTTCATGGGTTTAACCTCAATTCCTTCTTATATCATGCTTTATAAAAACTCAAATTCCCATGTCAGTGTGTGACAACATAGAGAAAATAATCTATAAATTCATATGGGGAAGGCGTAATGAGCTAAATAAAATTCCCACTATTTCATGGAGGAAATTGGTGCTCTAACATTGATGGAGGACTAGGCATCAAACCTGCTCACATGCAAAATGAAGCTTTACTTTCCAAAGTAGTTTGGTACTTCTTGCAAAACAAATCATACATTGTAGAGTGCTTATGACCTCAAAATACTCTCACCTAAAAGATAATGGGCACTCTATTAGTTCAAGACCATGAAAATTCATCAAATTCTAAGCACCATATATTGCACCTCAAGAAGGCCAAGTAATTTTGAATGGGTCTACCACCTCACTTTGGATTGACCAATAGGTTGGCGGATCCCAACTTTCTATCCAAAATATGGATAAACTTATTCTAAATGACATTTTGGATCTCAAATTTTGTACAATGGAAGACAAGGGTACATGGGACATCCATTGTATTACTCATCCATTCGATGTATTACTCATCGATATGATAGTGATACATGTGCAAAGATTATGAACATTATCCCTCCTGACCCAAATGTTGGTAATGATGAATGACACTACATTGACAATACCAATGTACTTTTTGTTTCATAAATACTCCTTAGAAATATCATCATTAACTTTAGAACCCAAACTCAAGATTGTTGGTAGAGAAATTTAAAGTTTCTCTTTCCTCAAAAAATAAAGAACATTCTCTTGAATTCCATACATTGTTGAGAAACCATAATCGACTAATAAGAGGACTCACTGATCTTGCTCTATGTCCCCATTTAATTCTGATATTGAAATAACTCTCTATGACCTACAAAATTTACCTTTGCCTCTAGTGATGAGAAAATCAATTCTCAACATGGAGTGAATGTGGCATGGCCCTAAATTGATGCAATAGTTAGAAAAAAATTATAAAAAGTAATCCCCCAATACTCATTAGACAAGTTTTCTTTGATAGTTGAATTCCTTTGAGCAGAAAGGAATGACCTTATTTTTAATAACAAGATCTTCTCAGTGAGAAAATCTAAGTGGATTCTCTCCTAACAAGCCTCTCCAATGACTCATATTTTTACTAAGCATACTCAAGACATTCACATAAAATCATATGCAACACATGTTTTGATATGCATGTATGCTCTAAGCTCATCTCTCTATTCTATAGAAAGGAGCTTAAAACACCTAATACTAATGTAACCACTCACATTGTGGATTTGTAGTCTAGTGCATAATGAATAAAACTCTTATATGTCAAAAGATGGCATGGCTCTCTTTAGAAAAGTGGTGCCAAGTATCAAAGGCATGAACCATAGTTTCAATCTTAAGGTCATGCTTTATAGAATTATCCTCATTCATTCATAGCAACCTTGATATATTATGTCATGTTTTCATCCAACTACAACACACACCACAAACCTACTTTGGATGCATGATATAATATTATGTAGCCTTGTTATTCTTTTAATAAACTCAATATCATTGTCGTTGTTAATCTCTATATCAATTTTGACAAACTCACTTTACATGCATATGACTAGATAAAAGGTAAACCTTACTTCATTGAATAGATAAATGGTTTTATTATTCAATAAACATCTAATAGTATCCTACCAGTCTATGAAAATTCCTGGACTCAATATAAGTACTTGCCCTTTTACTGTACTATTAGGAAATTATTTCAATAACCTATAGTGGAGTTTTGGTAACACATCAAAACATACTACTAATAACATAGAAATCTAAGTGTCCACTATCCATGATTAGATTTCATAGATTATCTTTTATTTAATATTTCATAGATGTATACCTAACAATAAGCCTAACAATAAGGTTCAAGTCTATATTTATCTAGATGGAAATGCAACACTAAATTTCTACAATTTATGTTTTGGCCAATGCAATAGGATTTTGCTTCTAGTATTCACCTGAAAATGATTCTATAAAATTTTGTTCTTAGATCCCCCTATGGTCTTCGAACTACTTATTTGTCCAACTCTCCGGTTAGCTTTCATAAATAGAGGACATAACAAAATAGAGAGAGATAAATATTCATTAATATCATAGAATCAAATGTATAATTATGAAAATAAACTAATAACAAAACAAGACTTATAAGGGTTGGTCCAGGCACACTCATGAAGGCACATGTGCATATGTGGTATCTATAGAATTATCTAATTATGGCGTCACAACTTCATTGTTGATGATTTTAGATAAAATAAGGAACAATATCAATTCTAATGGTTTCCATGCATTATAAATACTACTTGCATCCGGGAATTGTTACTCTAATTAACCAATAGATACTTCTATGGACTAACATAGAATTATTTAATTTTGATATAATACAAGGAAGTGAGTCCTAGTATTTTACCATGTACATATGTAGTGTATATGAATTTATAAGCAATGAAATATCATGAATGTAGTTTAAATTATTATATGGTGTATTGAATTACAATTACTAAGACAAATGAACATAGTAAATGTCAAGAAAATGAATAGAAACCACTACATTTAACTAGAATTAGCAATTAAATAAGAAATAGATTTTGGTTCTATTCAGTCAATAAAGTTATTTCTAAAGTTTCAAAATGATAGCATTTACAATAGAAATTTCTCATTATTGACAATATCAAGTTAAATTTATTAAACTGATATTTAAATCTTAAATCATTCCCAATTATCAAATGAGAACTATGCATATTTAGTCTAGTAGTAGGTACATGTTTGATAACTTAAATCATGATAATTTCTCCAGTTGAAAAGTTCATAAAGACACATGTCCTTTTCTCTTTACAATAAAACTATTGAAATTTCTTTAACTCAAGAGAATAATTCTAGAATTCTGGGTAATAGAGAAATAGGAATTGTTAGAACATATGTGCATAATTTTCCTATGTCAATTGTGCAATCTAGCTGCTTATAAATAGGTTGAATCCAATTATTGATAGATATACATATATTACACATTGAGGTACAAAGATGTAATCATTAATGACACTGCCATTAGTTTGGCTACAAGTTTCTTTGTTTTCTTCACAAGATATTCATTTGTTAATTGTCAACTTGTGACAACTACATATGATTTGTTGTTCAGTTTCCTTTGAATGGTGTGGTTGGTCTATATTTATTATTATATTATATTATCTATATATATATATACATATATATATGCATTACATAATTTAATTATGGTAAAAATTCTTCATAACTCAAAAATTTGTGATGAAAAATCCCTTTCAATTCACATAGTATAATAGTTAACAGTATTGCAAAGTCATGGTCACCTTCTTTGTTATCACATACATATGTTAGTTACCAATCAGGAATATTTATCAAGGGTGAGAGAGTGGACATGCCAATTAAAATTGTCTTCATTCCTATTAGATCTTGCTAATTTAATAAAACATCAGCGAGCAATATTCTATTTTAGATGTGATAGCTCTGGATTTGATAATTTTATTTTTAATTTGCAATGGGATCATCATTCTGTTCTTGTTACATGGTAGTACATTGACCTAGTTAGTCAAAACGCTTTCATTTCAATCGAGAAGCCAAATTGTATGATTCAAACCCGGGCCATTCCAATAATTATCCGCCTTGAACAAAAACTACGTGAGTTTTGATGAATAAATCATGTTTAATTATGATATTGAACATATAATGATATTCTTATGTATATATTTGATAAGAAAATAATACATTATATTTACATATTCACACAATTATCGAATCCAATTTTTTTCTAAATTTGATATAGAAATGTTCCATATTGAACCAAAATATTTTGGATAATAATTGACGTTAAAACATGTCATGTTTTTTAAAGTTGTGTATACTAACCCAGACCTAATAAATACATACCATATATTTAAATTTGACCATATTGGTAAATAAAGAATAAAAATGTGAAGAAAAATTATATTTAATATATATAATACGGTAAAAAGTTACACATGTTATAATATATATATTATATAAGTTAATAGGAATGTGTTACTATTGTAAATCGTGGTGTAGATAAGTTTTGATTATCAAGCTCATATCAGATTTAGTCCCAAAATTTATTCATATATTTGTTTGTCACTATATCAGATATAAAAGTTACCAAAATTGATAATTACATGTATTTATTACTGATACATAAATATAAAAGCTAGAAGCATTATGCAATTAAAATATATAGTAGTTATATATCATTACGTATAAATTTATTAAGATGAAATTTATTATTTTATACTTACATCTATTAAGGATATGAATTGATTGGACACGTATTTTATGCCATGGTATTCGAATATAGAATGCCGCCGTAATATTATGTCGCATAACGAGGACGACGGCTCCCATCTAAATGCCCTCTTCATACCGGAGCTTTAAGTGGGAAACATATTTGTAGTGTTTTTATATAGAAATAGAAGAGCACAAATATGATTTTGGATTATTTAATCATTTTCTCAACAAAGAAACTTATTATAGGACTTATCTTATAATTTTTTTATTAGACCACCAATCACATTGCAGCATCTCCTCCTCTCTCCTTCTCTGACATCTACTCTTCTTAATAGTTAATGAGAAAACATAAATGAAGGTGACACCGGTTTTGGAGTCTCTCTCTCTCCTTCCTAAAGTCAATAGAGATATGATTGATTGGGGTATAAATAAGTATACGTTTTCTAATTGCACGAGTTTATAACTATTTGCCGTTACTTGTGCTTAATCCAACTCACTATCGGAAACTATGATCACACATCTCTTAATAAAAGGAACTACGTTTAATATTGGCGCATTTATGTTTAGCAAGTGTCGTGGAGATTGTGGCTACCGTTTAGCAACGTGGAACAATTATTATTGCTTGTACAAGACAAATTTATCCCTAATCACTATTGAGATTTGAGGATAATTGTTGTCTTCTAAATGGAATAGCAAAATAGATGTTGAGTCACTTCTCTTCTATAATAGATAATCTGTTTTGAAACTACCTAGATTTATATGTGTTAATTCCTTCAAAAATTTGCGTTCAACCTAACAAGCAACGTACCAATAGTTGGATTGAACTTATATCAAACCAAGCAAAGACCGTGTAGTTTCCACTGGTTACTTTTCAGTTCTTATATCAAAATTCTTAGTGTTTCATTATTTATATAGCTAACAAACCTTAAATTGTGGGAAAATGGAACTCGTCTAATTTTCATTATTATTTTAAGGAAACTGAATCTTTTCGTCCTAATACTTCACATGAGGAGCGCCACTTGGACATTAACAAAGATGGCCTATAAAACCAACGAACAGCATGCGCGCCATGTTAGCCATGGCAGAGATTGACTTTCCTAATATAATCTTCGTATAATACAGATCAGATGCATGGCTGATTACCTAACCCCCTGAAATTGGACAAATAAAATTGTTCCGCAAATAACTTAACAATTGCATATCTCGAGCTTAGGAATTGCATAAACCGGCTATATAATCACATGGGATCTCTAACGTTGCACATCATTGTGATAATTGTGGCTAGGTTTTTTTGTTTAAATCCCTTCTACAATCTGCGTTCAACCATATAAGCAACATAACAAATAGATGGATTAAGCTTATATCCAACCCAATTAAACAAAGACCGTCGTAGTTTCAATTTCTACTTTCAACTCTTATGTCAAAATTCTTGGTGTCTCTTGATTTATATAATTAAGGAAACCTTCGATACGGGAATAACTTTTAAACTAGTTTATACTTCAAATGGGAGTGCCACTTGTACATTAACAAAAGTAAAACCAATGCACAACATGCCCACCGCGTTAACCATGGAAGAGACTGAATTTCCAAATATACTCTTCGTATAATACCTAACCGCCTCAAATTGGTAGTAGAAAACTGTTCCACAAATCACTAAACAAATGCATCTGCCGAGTTTAGGAATTGCAAAAACCGGCTATATAATCACCTGGGATCTCAAACGTTGTACACTCATTGTGCAGTTCGTACGCTTGCTAAGGCCACATCCCAGAAGATAATGGCTCCAAAGGTAATGGTTGTTGAGGTGGTACGTGACAGCGTTGTCAAACCACGAGTATCGCTCTCTTCTTCTTCCAGCGAACCCTCTCATGCTTACCTGCAAACCCTAGTCCCTCTAACCGTCTTCGACCTAGCCAACTACAACTGCTCCATTCCTATTCTCTATGCATTCCACCCACCACTGCCTGACAACAAAACTATGGAAGGCGCCCTTGCTCGCACCCTCTTCCATTACCCCCACCTAGCCGGAAGCTTTGTTAATAACGACGCTGGTTGGCCGTGCATCCTACTGAATGACGCCGGTGTCCGCCTCATCGAGACCCAGGTGCCTACAACGCTTGCAGACAACCTCCCCTTTGATCATTCTAATGATCTGACCAACCTTATCCCGCCTTTCATCGGGGCCACCGAGCTCTTCCTGGTGCAACTCAACCGCTTCAGCTGCGGCGGTCTTGTCATCGCCACAGCGTCCCAACACCGCGTAGCTGACGGTAGGGCCATGAGCGCGTTCTTCGTCGAATGGGCTTCGATGGCCCGAGGTAATGAAGTTCCGGCCTCATTGCCGTTCCATGACCGGGAATCGGTGTCGGCGCCCCGGGACCGTCCATCCATTGACTTCCCTCACCACGACACTGAGTTTCTCGTGAAATCTTCACCGCTGCTTCGCAAACCTTTGCACGGTATGGAAGTGGCCGCCTCTCTTGCGGGCATGGTCAACGTCGGCGTACATTACTCCAAAGACTTCATTTCCAAACTGAAAGCCAGAGCCACAGACGGTGACATCTGCCGTAAGTGCAGTACTTTCCAGTGCATCCTTGCCCACGTCTGGAAGAAAGTCACGGCCGCACGGGGACTCTCACCCGGCGAATACACCACCATTCGCACCGCAGTTGACGGCCGCTTGAGGATGATGAACCCGCCAGTTCCGCAGACCTACTTTGGTAACGTCATCTTGTGGGCGTTCCCAAGGTTGAAAGCTGGGGAGCTCCTGAGCATGAGTTACGCCGAGGTGGCCGACGTGATTCGCCGAGCTGTGTCTAAGGTGAATGAGGCTTACTTCCGCTCATGCATTGACTTTGCGGAACTCAAATTGAAACAATCAAACGTTGATGGCGTCGAGTTCGTGAGTACCATGCCGGCTGCTGGACACATGTTAAGCCCAGATATAGAGTTCAATAGCTGGCTGGGGTTGCAGTTTAACGATGTTGACTTCGGCAGCGGGCCGCCATGCAGCTTCGGCCCGCCGGGGTTGCCGGTGGAGGGATTAGCGATTCTTATACCTTCTATCAAGGATGATGGAGGCGCTAATCTGTTTATGGCAATGAAGAAAGAATCAGCTGAGCTGTTTCGCGAGATTGCCTACTCCTTATATTAAGACACGCGTCTCAAGAACCACAGCCAATAATTCCCCATCGTATACCACCAAAAAAAGTGCAGTTGGATCTTGCCATCATCCAAGTACAGAAGTACACATTTTAAACCGATTTTATTGTTCGCAGTAGTTCTTCTACACTCTTTCATTATACATGTGCGTGTGCAATTATATGTTGTTTAGAATGTAGCCTGTTTGGATTTACTGAATATTCCTCTTCTATAATTTTTGCCCCATTATCATTTATAAATAAAATAAAGTTCGCTCGTCCCTGATGTCTATTAAATCAAATTATGTTCTGAAATTAGACAAATACTTAGATATGACTATCCCGCTTACACGGTTTACTTTTTAGATCGTTTTTCTGAGAACAAGCCTTGACAAATAGTTATATGCACTTCCGTCATCAAGTACTTCAGACTTATTCCAAGTATTGGTAGCCATTACATATCAAGAGACATTTTTTTTAATAATTGTCGTTATGAAATATGCATATATATTATTAATTACAAACCCCAACAATGCATTTTTTTTTTACATTTTTTGTTTGGAAGTTGAGTAAGGAGAGAATAAAAAATGTAGGTGTTGTAGGAAATTCATATTTTTGTGCTTCATACTCGTTTTTTCCTAGTAATTTGATAAATTCCATCAAATAAATCATATAGTTACACCCCTTCATAACTTTAAAAATACAATACATAAATGAAGGGTACATGACTATTAAATTTATTGCCATAACTTGCATCAATAGTCTCCATAGAAAATAGCATGAATTATTTAAAATTACAAAAAAAGATAATATTCAAAATTGCAACCCACCCCCTCGAAGGCTTTTATTATGTACTATATAAGGCTATCCTCATGGTAATTCTTGTAAGATTGGATAAAGGATCCAAGCATAGCCCCTACATTGCACGATCATTTAGTTATAGAACAAGGAATAATTTGTAATACAAAGAAATAACGGAAAAATACACATGCTATTACTTCCACACATTTTCATAAAGAACTCAGTATAAACCCATGTCTTGAACAAATTTCACAATGTTTGAGTTTTTAGGGGTGACAACTTTAAATTACTTATAATATTGTAAATATGGTGTTGCATCACTTTGTCAATATATCTATGATCCTAAATTGCATAACAAGCATGACACTATTTAGCAAAGGAAACAGGTCGATGGTATTCTTCTGGGTGATGGAAAGGATTCTAATATTGTTCCAAACACAACATTAAGGAAGATCGAGAAGAAGATCAGTAGAAACTAACAGGGAGGAAAGACATAAAGAAGGAACTAACATATACTCTCACTTGATCAAGAAAACAATGATTTTTATAAAGAATGGGACCCAATAGTGGGCCAACTCAATGGTGTAAACACGAGCGATGCAATATTAAGCAATAGAAAGCATACTTATTTACAAAGTTACAAAATGTTTCTATATACATAGATTTCTAACCCTAAGCGTGGTACATAAAATGAAATAGTTGCATCTATATACCCACAAGCCAATATGTAGAGGATAACGAGTCTATCTCAAGATATCCCCACAAGCCTCTCAATGATTGTTTACTTAGGATATATAGTTCTCTTGTATATATTTTAGATGGATGGATGTAAAATATAGTTATATAGTCATATGAGTGTCAAGGGATCTTGGGCCTATGTCGACCTTAGCATATACATGACCTATGCAAAATCTACACCAACATTCTTTCCCTCACTCATCCATATAAGTAATATACTAAGTTTTGGTTATGGGATATGGGACGAATCAATTTGACTAGATATGGCATTCACCCTATGTTTAAAACACTACCCCAAGTAATCAAATATAGTTACAAAATAGAAGGGCATATATGTAATTATAAAAATAATATCATAAACAAAATATCACCCCTTCATAAATTTAAAAATATAATACATAAATGAAGGATACATGACTATTAAATTTATTGCCATAACTTGCATCAATAGTCTCCATAGAAAATAGCATGAATTATTTAAAATTACAAAAAAAAGTTAATATTCAAAATTGCAACCCACCCCCTCGAAGGATTTTATTATGTACTATATAAGGCTATCCTCATGGTAATTCTTGTAAGATTAGATAAAGGATCCAGGCATAGCCCCTACATTAGACGGTCATTTATTTATAGTACAACGACTAATTTGTAATAGAAAGAAATAATGGAAAAATACACATGCTATTACTTCCACACATTTTCATAAAGAACTCAGTATAAACCCATGTCTTGAACAAATTTCACAATGTTTGAGTTTTTAGGGGTGAAAACTTTAAATTACTTATAATATTATAAATATGGTTTTGCATCACTTTGTAAATATATATATGATCATAAATTGCATAACAAGCATGACACTCTTTAGCAAAGAAAAAGGGTCGATGGTATTCTTCTGGGTGATGGAAAGGTTTATAATATTGTTCCAAATAGAACATTAAGGAAGATCGAGAAGAAGATCAATAGAAACTAACAAGGAGGAAAGACATAAAGAGGGAACTAACATATACTCTCACTTGATCAAGAAAATAATGATTGTTATAAAGGATGGGACCCGATAGTGGGCCCACTCAATGGTGTAAACACGAGCGATGAAATATTAAGCAATAGAAAGCATAACTATTTACAAAGTTACAAAATGTTTCTATATACATAGATTTCTAACCCTAAGCGTGGTACATAAAATGAAAAGGTTGTATCTATATACACACAAGCCAATATTTATAGGATAATGAGTCTATCTCAAGATATCCTTTTGTCCACCAATTAGCTCACGATCATCATGAGTCTTTGTCCTGTAAAGAACATACACCTCAGTGGAAGGGAACACTCAGAAAAATAGGAAAACAAGGTATGTATCACCAAAGGTTGAGTATGTACATTACAAGATTAACTAGGGCATTAATTATTTCAAAGTAAAGTAAGATGTTCCCAACAAAAAGGGGGCCATTAAAGCTAGGTATGTTTCAATGAGAAGTAACAAGAGAAGGAATTTCCAAAAGAATTAGGTGGTATAATTAAACAATTAAAATCATAACTCTTGCTATAAAAAACCATCCAATCACATAAATATTTACATGTCGATATATTTGGCATGGCCATGACACCACAGAGTCATTGATCTAAGTAAAACAGGTGGAAGTAGCGTACGCTAGGCGGAAGTAGCACACATTTGTATATACCAAGGTGGAAGTACCAAACCCCAGGTGGAAGTAGTGCACCCTAATAGTTACACATAAACGTCTACAATAGTTAAACTAGTCAAATTATCTGACATGCATAAATAGAGTGGCAAGATACACATTTCACAAACATATGCGACATGTTTTACGTACAAAATCAGGTGGGTCATAGACCCAATCAAACATGATAATAGTAATTTTAGAAGAATAATAATAAGTCCAACTGAGAGTATATGATTGTGCAACAAATGCAACAAGAGAAAGTAATTCAAAAGTTTCCTCATTATGTGAAAAATTAGTCATATAATGCCCAGTTAGAAATAGGGAGTAGTACATACCTGGTCTTCACGACTTATTCTTAACTCAATCTACATACTTGGCCCACAAATTGAGTATTCATCCTAGGAACATATTATGTATGTTAGTCAAACCTAAGCAATCATGTGTATACATTCCTGTAATAGATTTTTATATTGTCCTTATCGTAGTGTGATCACCCAATGACCTATTAAGATTTTATCTTGTTAAATGGACATATAATTCAATAGGTATATGTTTTAGTTCTAATATATATCTTTAGATACATAAATCTGAGTATGTCTAGGTTTGATATATATTCTCTAGTAAATTCATTCCCCAAATATGGGTCTTGAAGTATCCTCCTCGTCTATCTTTGTTGCACCAACATTTATTAAAGTAAGGGTGAATATCTTTGTATTCCATAACTGTGAATATGTTTACAAGATCCCTTTGGATTCACAATTACTATAATATATATATATATATATATATATATATATATATGTGTGTGTGTGTGTGTGTGTGTGTGTGTGTGATTCTAGGGTTGTAATATATGAGACAAAATGACATTATTGTACTTTGTTTTCTTGTAAAAATACAAAAAAAATTGTTCATTACTTATTATCTATTGTATTTAGAGATGTAAAACTTATGAATATTAGTTTTGATATATGTATGATCTCATGCACCATTTAAAAAATATTTTGTTGTCCTAAATTACTACTAGGGCCAATTATGACATAATAATTATGTGATATTATGATGTGAATCATGTTGAATATTGCATGTTTATCGATTAAATATGAGATTACCAAATATAATAGGGTGGACTACATTTGGTTATACCCTAGTTTATACATACACTTAAAGATATATACATGAGTGGTGTCTTGGTTTACTTAACATGTATAACTAAGTGTAAGCTCATGATTACATTTCTAGTTTTCCATTATCTTATTAAGGATACAAATAAAGAGAGAGTCCAACAAATTACCTCAAAATGATGTGCACCTATTGATCTTCAGTACGATATGATATTGGTAGAAGTTTCTATGGAAATCTAGCATCCACATCCATTTGAATATTCTGACCATTAGAAAAGGTGGATCACTAAGCTTTCCATACATTTTAGATAATCTCAAAAGGTATGGGAGTTGCCCTTTTCCACAATGGAGTAAAAAAGGGTTAGGAGGGAGAGCTTTTCCTTCAGCATGTTGGGGTAACCACAAGGTGGGAAGGTCATTGCTCTATTGGGTTTTTTAAAAGGTAGTAATGGTCTCAAGGAGAAAACATAATGGACATCATGGTATGCTAAATAGGTTGAGGTTTTTCCAATAGATCCATTACCCTAGTTGTAGTTCAGTACGTTGAAGAGGATCGATACACTCTTTTTCTTCATATCTGAAACTTCATATCATTTCTGAATTGTAAAGTTGGTTGGAACTTGAGGAGGTTTCAATGGAGACTGATGGTGGTTGAGGTTTCTAGCATGTGGCAAGTATGAATGGTGTGGAGATGGTCGACCACATGGAGTTGTAGGTCTTTCGGAAAGGATGGCAGCCGTAGATCTATGTAGGGAAGTCACTTCCAAGGTTGACGACTGTGTGGGGATACTTTTAAGTCAATGAAGGACGAAGAAGGATGGTTGATGGGATTCTCTGGTTGCCATCGGCTATGGTTTTCTAGCGAGACTCCATATGTCTATGATGGTAAGTGTTTTCCATCAAGGTGGTGAGGAGGATGACAAAGCACAACATTTGCATTGATTCATGGAGGCCAAAGCAGCCAACTGTCGTCGTTGCACTTGATGGATACAATGCCTTGTTGTTAGGGTGGTCGGTGAAGGGAAGGGTCATGGTGTCTTAGGTCTGAATAAGATGATGTTCTTATTGATTGCAAGGATGCATGGACCATCAAAGAAGAAGACTGACGGTCACACTGCAGGAGCCAAAACATGATCTGGACTAGATGGGATTGTGTTACAGATGATGATGGGGGCTAGGAAACAAAGGAAGATCATATTACATCAGTGAGGAGGTGGTTGCTATTTGGTTTTTCTATAGAGTGCCATGGTGGTGCTCAACAATGACCATTGTAGGTTTTGGCGGGACTACGAGCAAAGGAACATAAGAAAATGTGGTCCATCATGGTATAGAGCTCGTCCGACGACATTCGATCAGTCTTGATAGCAACATGTCATGACCCAGGTTGTGTGGTACCAGGAAAGAGGGTAGATGTAGTTTAGGACCTAGGTCATAGAGAAATAGATGCCTACTAGAGTAGTTTGTCATCACCGACCACCATCCTTAGGGTGGTGGTTTCCCTGGTCATAGAGCATGGTGTCGGAGAAGGTCTATGCTGAGAAGGCTCCGCACAACAGAGAGAAAAGATGTTATGGGAAGAGAGATTTGCTAGTGGCTAGGGTTTAAGGATGGGAAGGGTGAGGAGAAACTAGGGGAAGATAAATGGAAGGAGGAGAGGAAGAGGGTGGCCATGATTACTGGGAGTGAAGATACGACTGTTGCAACAAAGAGAGAGAGGTAAGAAGAAACAGCAACCCCAACCATTGTTGTAGTCACACCCAGTCGTGAGGGCTTTGCGTCAGAAGGATTGCGATAGACGTTACAAGGTTAAGAGAATTTCAAACCTTATGTGTTAAATTAAATGTCATTTGCATTTATATATATTTATGTATTTGAATTTCATTAATTAAATGACTAGGGTACAAAATATCTGATGGTTGCCAATTTTTTCACATAGGCTAATTCTAGTATCAGGGGACTAAATTTTACACTAGTTTTGCATTTCAAAAATCTTTTGCATCACCATACATTACATGTTTATCATAAATTAATTAGGGTAATTATTACACTTAATTAGTCAATTATGACAATACGTCTTATAAATTGAATTTCTTTCGTATTATGTCTCTAGATCTATTTTATAGTGTCAAATTGGATTTAACTACTATAATTTGATGTGTTTATGCCTCAAACCTTACCATTGGATTAATTTAATAATTTCCTCCTAATATTTCATATATAAAGAATATCTATACTCATGTTAATTGGCTCTAATAATTCTTGTAAATAGATTTAATGCTAAGCTAATTATGTTGGATCTTTAGATGGTGAAGGTTGAGCTAAGTATCCAAATTTGAGTATGTTACAACACTCCACCCCTTAAAAGAGGATTTTATTGCCAAAATCCACTCAATCATGTCCAAAAGCATTATTCTGACTGACATCAACCAATAGAGATCTCCTAGCTGGAGATTTAGCTAACATATGTGTACAACTTTTGTACTTATTTAATTTAGGCTATCTAATTAATTTTTAATGTATCTGTCTTAGAAAGGTTTCTTTACTCTAATTTGGGGGTAATCATATGTATATGACTTTTAGTGGAGGAAATTACTCAGAAATACATGTTATATACAACAGGAAGTTCATATGGTCCTTAAGTTAAGTTGCATTCCCAATGAAAAGGTTAATCTGCCCCTTTAAAGGGTTAGTCTACAATCTAACTAACTATGAGATATAATAGGGGTTCGTTATCTAGGTCATTTGCATCCAAACTTATTCTTCATACTTACTACTTCTCATTTAGTTCTGGGATACATGCTAGACTTAACCAATCATAGGGTCTTTGCTAAAGATCTTCTATACTAACGAGCCTATCTATTACTACCACTTCCTTGTGGTGGTGACTAGGTTCCAAAACTATCGATGAAATCTTAAAAGGTTGTATATAAATATAATTTGATAACGAACATAAGTTTTATGATGTAAACCTTGCGATGGAAATCCAAAATGGCACCAAAATCAATCCGAGAACCAAGTCAACTACTTTCTACCACATACAACACACACCATCACCCTAACATCACTTCATCTTTGCAAAATAGGCTTCTCTATACACATCATCAAAGAATACCACCAACATATCCTAATTCTAGATTAGGTGGGGATATAGGTTTCTTCTAGCATGTAGTTAACTTCGGTTAGTTCCTACTAGGCATGACCTTCATTATTCCACCATTCTTTTAATCATGACTTAGGCCATCATATCTTGAAATATCATTTATTTTTATAAAATCATGTAACCATAATAAGAAAATATTAGGGTGTCTATTACCATAGTTTTTAAAATCCATGGTGTCATTACAAGCCTAAATGAACTAGATAGTCAAACTACTCCTCATATCACGCATCGGGTAACTAATTACATAGTGGCAATGAGTTAGTGGTCAACTCTTTAAGGATCAACCCTAGATGTACCTACCTCACATAACCGAAGTGTCGGTGTACATATAAAGTTCAAGAAAAAGAGTATCCACTATAGCTTCCAAACATGATTGTGCTCCAAATATCCTCAGGAAAAACCACATGGAACAAAGTTTTATGATGTGATTCAACTGTGATCATTTCTTTATAGGATAAGGAAGATAAGCATTATTCCTACGTTATGGGTATGTGAGGGATAAAATCATGAGGATAGTTACTTGAAACGTTTATCTTCCTTCAAAAACCCTTATTTATGAGATATGACAAGTTTAGTTAGGATAGTATCCAACCTTTGGATGGCGAGTCTCAACTAAATTATGTTGAAATAAATCCATGTTATAGGCAAGACAAGCCTAACCTTAAATATCTAGTTCATATCCACATATGCCATCGTAGAGCATCTCAAAATATAACCTCATGTCAATACTCTAAGCTTGTATCCATGCATGCTCATTCCACCAATGTGTGTATCATAGGCATGAGGTAAAATAATAAATGCAAAAGGTCAAATGACTTGCATTGGGGTTATGAACAATTATGTGAGTTCAAGTCAACCTACTCTTTATAATAGATGAATTGTCTTCCCATAAGGCGGGAGGTAGATGCTACTTCGTAATAGAGTCAACCTTTACGTACAGAAAGCAATACCTATGAAGAGAAGATATGATTGATAAGAGTTTACCCAAAGATAGGTTATTAACATACTTAGTTTGGGGTATATATACACCACCAAATTGGATAAGGGAGTGAACCCAAATTGGTAAACATGATTCAAGTTTAGGTATGACAACAATCTTTAAAGGGTCACCTACATACTAAGAAACAATCTAGGATGACATGAAATAGTCTAGTTACTGACTGCTTAGGCTCTGATGCCATTATGTAAAGAGTGGGACCCAATAGTAGGCCCACTCAATGGTATAAACACAAGCCATGAAATAATTAAGCAGTAGAAAGCATAACTATTTACAAAGATACAAAATGTTTCTATATACATAGATTTGTCACCCTTAGGGTGGTACATAAAATGAAAATGTTACATCCATATACACACAAGCTCATGTGCAAAGGATAATGAGGCTATCTCAAATTGTCCATATGTCCACCATTTAGCTCGCAATCATCATGAGTCCCTATCCTGTAAAGCACCTACACCTGGGTGCAAGGGTACACCTGGAAAAATAGAAAAACAAGGTATGTGTCAGCAAAGGTTGAGTATATACATTAGAATATTAACTAGGGCATTAATTATTTCAAAGTAAAGTAAGATGTTCCCAACAAAAAGGGGGCGTTAAAGATATAAAGTTTCAATGAGAAGTAACAGGAGAAGGAATTTCCAACAGAATGAGGCAGTATAATTAAGAAATTAAAATCACAACTCTTATCATAAACAACCATCCAATCACATAAATATTTACATGTCGATATATTTGACTAAATTAACTATAGTAGGGCTATGACAACACTGAGTCATTGACCTATGTAAAACAGGTGGAAGTAGCGCACCCTAGGAGGAAGAAGCACACCTCTATTTATATCAAGGTGGAAGTAGCACACAAGAGCACCCTAATGGTTATGCATAAGCATCTACAATATTTAAACTAGTCGAATTATCTAACATGAATAAATAGAGTGGCAAGATACACCTTTCACAAACACGTGCGATAAATTTTACACACAAAATCAGGTGGGTCATAGACCCAATAAAACATGATAATAGTAATTTTTAGAAGAATAACAATAAGTCCAACTAAGAGTATATGATTTTTGCAACAACTGCAACAAGAGTAAGTAATTCAAAAAATGCCTCATTATGGGAAAAATTAGTCATATAATGCCTAGTTAGAAATAGGGAGGTGTACATACCAGGTCTTCACGACTAATTCTTAACTCAATCTACATATGTGGCTCAGGAAGTCGAGTATTCATCCTAGGAACATATCATGTATGTTAGTCAAACCTAAGCAAGCATGTGTATAAATTCCCATAATAGATTTTTTTATTGTCCTTACCATAGTGTGATCACACAATAACCTATTAGGGTTTTATCTTGTTAAATGGACATATGATTCAATAGATATATGTTTTAGTTCTAATATCTACCTTTAGATACATAAGTCTGAGTATGTCTAGGTTTCATATATATGCTTTGGTAAATTATTTCCCCAAATATGGGTCTTGAAGTATCCTCCTCAACTATCTTCATTGGACCAACATTCATTACACTAAGGGTGAATATCGTTGTATTCCATAAGTGTGAATATGTTTACAAGAACCCTTTGGATTCACAATTACTATAATATATATATGTGATTCTAGGGTTGTAATATACGAGACAAATTGACATTATTGTACATGGATTTCTTGTAAAAATACAACAAAAATTGTTAATTACTTATTATCTATTGTATTTAGGGGTGTAAAACTTATGGATATTAATTTTGATATATGTATGATCTCATGCACCATTCAATAAATATTTTGTTGTCCTAAATAACTACTAGGAAAAATTATAACATAATAGATATGTGATATTATGATGTGCTTTTGCATATTGCAAGTCTATTGGTCAAACATGAGATGACCAAATATAATAGGGTGGACTACATTTGGTTATACCCTAGTATATACATACACTTAAAGATACATACATGAGTGGTGTCTTGGCTTACTTGACATGCATAACTAAGTGTAAGATTATGATTAAATTTCTAGTTTTCCATTATCTTATTAACGATCCAAATAAAAAGAGAGTTTAACAAATTACCTCAAATTGATGTGCACATATTGATCTTCAGTAGGATATGATATTGGTAGATGTTTATATGGAAATCTAGCGTCCACATCCATTTGAATATTCTGACCATTAGAAAAGATGCCTCACTTAGCTTTCCATACATTTTTGGTAATCTCCTAAGGTATGGGAATAGTTCCTTTTCCATAGCAGATTCCACAAGAGTTAGGAGGGAGAGTTTTTCCTTCGACATGTTGGGGTAACGACAAGGTGGGAAGGTCATTTCTCTATTGGGTTTTTGAAAACACAATGATGGTCTCAAGGCAACAACATAATGGAAATCATGGTCTACTAAATAGGTTAAAGTTTCTCCAATAGATCCATTTTACTAGTTGTAGTTTGGTAGATTGAATAGGATCGATGCACTATTTTTCTTTAGATCTTAAACTTTAGATCATTTTTGAACTATAGAGCTGATTGGAACATGAGGAGGTTTCAATGGAGGTTGATGGTGGTTGAGGTTTCCAGTGTGTGGCAAGTACGAGTGGTGTAGAGATGGTTGACAACATGGAGTTGTAGGTCTATCAGAATGGATGGTAGCAACATATCTATGTAGGGAAGGCACTTCCAAGGTCGACGGCCATGTGGGGATACTTTTTAGTCAATGAAGGATAAAGAGGGATGGTTGACAGGATTCTCTGGTTGCCATTAGTTGTGGTTTTCCGGAGAGACTCCATACAGCTATGACGATAGGTGTTTTATATCAAGGTGGTGAGGAGGATGACAAAGAACAATGTTCTCATGGATTTATGGTGGCCAAAGCTGCTAGTTGCCTTTGTTGCACTTGATGGCAACGATGCTCTGCTGTTACGATGGTTGGCACAGAGAAGGGTCGCGGTGTCTTAGGTCTGATCAAGATGATGTACTTTATGCTTTAGAGGATGCATGGACCATTGAAGAAGAAGTCTAACAGTCACACATGAGGAGACAAAACATGATCTGGACTAGATGGGATTGTGTTACAGATGACGATGTGGGCTAGGTAATAGAGGAAGATCATGTAACATCAATGAAGAGGTGGTTGCTATTTGGTGTTGCTCAGCGATGACCACTGTAGGTGTTGGCAGGGTACGAGCAAACAAATAGAAGAAAACTTCATGGCATAGAGCTTGTCCGACGAAAATCGATCAACCTCAACTACAACAGGTCATGACCCAGGTTATGTGGCATCATGCAAGTGGGTAGATGTAGTTTAGGACCTAGGGCAAAGAGAAATAGATGCCTACTAGAGTAGTCTATCATCACCGACGACCAGCCTCAGGGTGGTGGCAGCCTTGGTCACGGAGCATGGTGCCAGATGAACTCTAGGATGAGAAGGCTTGGCAAAATAGAGAGAAAAGAAGTTTATGGGAAGAGAGATCTTCCAACGGATAGGGTTCAAGGATGGGAAGTGTGAGGAGAAGCTAGGGGAAGAAAAAGGGAATGAGGAGAGGAAGAGGGTGGCCACATTTGCTGGGAGTGAAGATGCGTCTGTTGCATTGAACCCCAATTGTTGTTGAAGTCGCACCCAATCACGAGGGGTCTCTGAATGAAGGCTGTGATAGATATGAAGATGTTTCAAGGTTAAGAGAATTTCTGACCCTATGTTTTGAATTAAATGTCATTTGCAATTATATATTAATGAATTTGAATTTCATCAATTAAATGATTGGGGTAAACAATATATAATGGGTGCAAATTTTGGCACATAGGCTAATTCTAGTATGAGGGAACTAAATTTTACACTAGTTTTGCATTACAAAAATCTTTTGCATCCTCATACATTACATGTTTATAATAAATAAATGAGGGTACATATTAAAATTAATTAGTCAATTATGACACCACGTCTTATTAATTGAATTTCTTTTGTATTATGTTGCTAGATCTATTTTAGAGTGTCAAATTTGATTCAACTACTATAATTTGATATATTTATGCCTCAAACCTTACAATTGGATTTATTTAATAATTTCCTCCTAATATTTCATATATAAAAAATATTTATACTCATGTTAATTATCTCCAATAATTCTTGTAAATAGATTTAATGCTAAGCTAATTATGGTGGGACTTTAGATGGTGAAGGTTGTGCTAAGTATCCTGATTTGGGTATGTTACAACACTCCACCACTTAAAAGAGGATTTTGTCGCCAAAATCCATTCAATCATGCCTAAAAGCACTATTTTGACTAACACCAACCAATAGAGTTCTCCCAGCTAGAGATTTAGCTAACATATGAGTACAACTTTTGTATTGATTTAATTTTGGTTATCCAATTAATTTTTAATGTATTTTTCTTAGATAGGTTTCTTTACTCTAATTTGTGGGTAATTATATGTATATGCCTTTTATTGGAGGAAATTACTTAGAAATACATGTTATATACAATATTAAGTTCATATGGTCCTTAAGTTAAGTTGCATTCCCAATGAATAAGTTGAATCTTCCCCTTAAAAGGGCTAGTCTACAATCTAACTAACTATGAGATATAGTAGGTCATCTAGGTCATTCATATCCAAACATATTCTTTGTACGTACTACTTCTCACTTAGTTTTGGGCTACATGTTAGACTTAACCAGTCATAGGTTCTTTGGTAAAGATCTTCTACACTAATGAGCCTATCTTTTACTACAACTTCTTTGTGGTGGTGATTTGGTTCCAAAACTATCGATGAAATCTGAAAAGGTTGTATATAAATAAAATTTGATAATGAACATAAGTTTGATGATGAAAACCTTGTGATGGAATTCCAAAATGGTGCCAAAATAAATTCGAGAACCAAGTTGACTACTTTCTACCACATACAATAGATACCATCACCCTAACATCGCTTCATCTTCGCAAAAGAGGCTTCTCTATACACATCATCAAGGAATACAACCAACATATCCAAATTTTAGATTAGGAGGGGAAATAGGTTTCTTCTAGGATGTAGTTAACTTTGGCTAGGTCTCACTGGGCACGACCTTCATTATTCCATCGTTCTTTTAATCATGACTTAGGCCATCATATCGTAAAATATCATTTATTTTTATAAGATCATGTAATCATAATAAGAAAATATTATGGTGTTTATTACCATAGTTGCTTTACATCCATTGTGTAATTACAAGCCTAGTTGAACTAGATAGTCAAACTACTCCTCATATCATGCATCGGGTAACTAATTACATGGTGGCTATGAGTGAGTGGTCAACTCTTTAAGGATCACCCCTAGATGTACCTACCTCACATAACCTAAGCATCGGTGTACACCCAAAGTTTTAGAAAAAGAGTATCCACTATAGCTTCCAAACATGACTTTGCTCCATATATCCTCAGGATAAATAACATGGAACAAAGTTTTATGATGTGATCCAACTATGTGATCATTTTGTTATAGGACAAGGGAGATAATCATTATTCCTACGTTATGGATATGTGAGGGATAAAATCATGTGGATAGTTACTTGAAACCTTTATCTTCCTTCAAAAACCCTTATTTATTAGATATTCCAAATTTATCTAGGATAATATACAACCTTTAGATGGTGTGTCTCAAGTAAACTATGTTGAAATAAATCCATGTTATAGGCAATACAAGCCTGACCTTAAAAATCTAGTTAATATGCACATATGTCATCATAGAGCATCTCAAAACATAACCGCATGTCAATACTCTAAGCTTGTATCCATGCATGATCATTCCACCAATGTGTGTACCAAAGGCATGAGGCAAAAGAATAAAAGGAAAAGGTTAAATGACTTATATTGGGTTTATTCACAATTATGTGACTTCAAGTCAACCTACTCTTTATATTAAATGAATTGTCTCCCCCTAATGCAGGAGGTAGATGCTACTTCCTAGGAGAGTAAACCTTTATGTATAGAAAGCTATACCTATGAAGAGAAGATATGATTGATAAGAGTTTACAAAAAATAGGTTATTAACATACTTAGTTTGGGGTATATATACACCACCAAATTGGATAGGGCAGTGAACCCAAAATGGTAAACATGATTCAAGTTTAGGTATGCCAGCAAACTTCGAAGGGTCACCTACATACTAAGGAATAATCTAGGATAACTTGAAATAGTCTAGTTACCGACTACTTAGGCTCTGATACCATTCTATAAAGAGTGGGACCCTATAGTGGGTCCACTCAATGGTAAAAACACGAGCCATGAAATAATTAAGCAGCAAAAAGCAATACTATTTACAAAGTTACAAAATGTTTCTATATACATAGTTTTCTCACACTAAGGGTGGTACATAAAATGAAAAGGTTACATCTATATACACACAAGACCATATGTAGAGGATAACGAGGATATCTCAAGTTGTCCTTATGTCCACTAATTAGCTCACAATCATCATGAGTCTCTATCCTATAAAGAACCTACACCTGGGTGGAAGGGAACACCGAGAAAAAAGGAAAACAAGGTATGTATCAGCAAAGGTTGAGTATGTACATTAGAATATTGACTATGGCATTAATTATTTCAAAGTAAAGTAAGATTTTCCCAATAAAAGGGTGCCATTAAATCTAGTTAAGTTTTAATGAGAAGTAACAAGAGAAGGAATTTCCAAAACAATGAGGCAATATAATTGAACAATTAAAATCACAACTCTTACCATAAACAACCATCCAATCACATATATATTTACATGTCAATATATTTGACTAAAGTAACTATTGCAGGGCCATGACACCATTGAATCATTGACCTAAGTAAAATAGGTGGAAGTAGCGCACTATAGGTAGAAGTAGCATGCCTCTGTATATATCAAGGTGGAAGTAGCACACCCCAAGCGGAAGTAACGCGTCCTAATGGTTACACATATGTGTATACAAAAGTTAACTAGTCAAATTATCTAACATGCATAAATAGAGTGGAAAGATACACATTTCACAAACATATGCGACAAGTTTTACGCACACAATCAGGTGGGTCATATACCCAATCCAACATGATAATAGTAATTTTTAGAATAATAACAATAACATCAACTGAGAGTATTTGATTTGTGCAACAAATGCAACAAGAGTAAGTAATTAAAAAGTTGCCTCCTTATGGGAAAAATTAGTCATATAATGCCCAGTTAGAAAAAGGGAGGATTACATACATGGTCTTTATGACTAATTTTTAACTCAATCTACATACTTGGCCCACAAAGTTGAGTATCAATCTAGGAACATATTATGTATGTTAGTCAAACCTAAGAAAACATGTGAATAGATTCCTATATGATATTTTTATATTGTCCTTACTGTAGTGTGATCACCCAATGACCTATTAGGGTTTTATCTTGTTAAATGGACATATGATTCAATAGGTATATGTTTTAATTCTAATATTTATCTTTAGATACATAAGTCTGAGTGTGTCTAGATTTCAGAAATGTGCTCTGGTATATTCATTCGCTAAATATGGGTCTTAAAGTATCCCCGTCATCTATCTTCATTGCACCAACATGTATTACACTAAGGAATTCATTCGCCAAATATGGGTCTTGAAGTATCCTCATCAGCTATCTTCATTGCACCAACATGTATAACACTAAGGGTGAATATCTTTGTATTCCATAAGTGTGAATATGTTTACAAGACCCCTTTGGATTCACAATTACTATAATATATATGTGCTTTTAAGGTTGTAATATATGAGACAAAATGACATCATTGTACTTGGATTTCTTGTATAAATACAACACAAATTGTTAATTACTTATTATCTATTGTATTTAGAGATGTAAAACATATGAATATTAATTTTGATATATGTATGTTCACATCCACCATTCAATAAATATTTCATTGTCCTAAATACTACTAGGGCCAATTATAACATAATAATTATGTGATATTATGATGTGAATCATGTTGCATATTGCATGTCTATTGGTCAAACATTAGATTACCAAATATAATAGGGTGGAATACATTTGGTTATACCCTAATATATACATACACTTAAAGATACATACATGAGTGATGTCTTGCTTTACTAAATGTGTATAACTAAGTCTAAGCTCATGATTACATTTCTAGTGTTCCACTGTCTTATTAAGGATCCAAATAAAGAGAGAGTCCAACAAATTACTTCAAATTGATTTGCACGTATTGATCTTCACTAGGATATGATATTGATAGAAGTTTCTATAGAAATCTAGCATCCACATCCATTTTGAATATTCTGACCATTAGAAAAGGTGGATACCTAAGCTTTTCATACATTTCTGGTAATCTCCTACGGTATGGGAATAGATCCTTTTCCACAACAGAGTCCAAAAGGTTTAGGAGGGAGAGTTTTCCTTCGACATGTTGGGGTAAGCACAAGGTGGGAAGGTCATTGTTCTATTAGGTTTCATAAAATGCAGATAGTCTCAAGGAGATAGCATAATTGAAATCATGGTCTGCTAGATAGGTTGAGGTTTGTCCAACAGATCCATTTCCCTAGTCATAGTTTGGTAGGTTGAAGAAGATCAATGCACTCTTTTTCTTTAGATCTGAAACTTTAGATCATTTATGAACTACAGAGCTGATTGGAACTTGAGGAGGTTTCAATGGAGGCTGATGGTGGTTGAGACTTTTAGTATGTGGCAAGTACGGGTGGTGTGGAGATGTTTGACAACTTGGATTTGCAAGTCTGTCACAAAGGATGGTAGTAGTAGATCTATGTAGGAAAGGCATTGCTAAGGTCGACGACCATGTGGGGATAATTTTGAGTCAATGAAGGACGAAGAGGGATGGTTGAAGGGATTCTCTTATTGCCATCAGATGTGGATTTCTAGAGAGACTCCGTATGGCTATGACGGAAGGTGTTTTCCATCAAGGTGGCCAGGATGACTTCAAAGCACAATGTTCTCATGGATTCATGATAGCCAAAGAAGCTAGTTGCCGCCATTGCACTTGATGGTTGCAATGCCATGTTGTCATGGTGGTAAGTACAGGGAAGGTTGTGGTGTCTTAGGTCTAAACAAGATGATGCTCTTAGTTCTTGTGGGGATGCATGGACCATCAAAGAAGAAGACTTATAGTGACACTACAAGAGCCAAAGCATGATCTTGACTATATGGGATTGTGTTACAAAGGAAGATCATGTAACATCAGTGAGGAAGTTTTTGCTATTTGGTGTGGCTACAGAGTGCCATGGTGGTGCTCAGTGATGAACACTTTAGGTGCTGGCAGTGTTACTATAAAAGGAATAGAAGAAAATGTGATTCATCATGCCATAGAGCTTGTCTGATGATAGTCGATCAGCCTTGAGAACAACATGTCATGACCTAGGTTATGTGGCGTCAGGAGAGAGGGTAGATGCAGTTTAGGATCTAGGGAATAGAGCAACAGATTCCTACTAGAGTAGTCTATCATCACTGACCACCAGCCTTAGGGTGGTGACGGCCCTGGTCACAAAGCATGGTGTCGAAGGAGCTCTAGGTTGAAAAGGTTCCACACAACATAGAGAAAAGAAGATTACGGAAGAGAGATCTTTCGGCGGCTAGGGTTCAAGGATGGGAAGGGTGACGAGAAACTAAGGGAAGATAAAGGGAAGGTGGAGAGGAAGAGGGTGGCAATGGTTACTGGGAGAGAAGATGTGCCTATTGCATCGAAGAGAGAGAGAGGCAAGAAGAAACAACAACCCCAAGCATTGTTGCAGTCACACCCAGTCGTGAGGGGTCTGCGACTGAAAGAATGTGATAGAGTTGAAGATGTAACAAGGTTATGGGAATTTCTAACCCTATGTTTTACATTAAATGTCATTTTTATTTATATATTAATGTATTTGAATTTCATTAATTAAATGACTGGGGTAAACAATATATGATGGGTGCAAATTTTGGCACATAGGCTAATTCTAGTATGCGGGGACTAAATTTTACACTAGTTTTGCATTTCAAAAATCTTTTGCATAACCATGAATTACATGTTTATAATAAATTAAATAGGGTACTTATTCACTTAATTAGTCAATTATGACACCACATGTCTTATTAATTGAATTTCTTTCGTATTATGTCTCTAGATTTATTTTAGTGTCAAATTGGTTTTAATTACTATAATTTGATGTATTTACGCCTCAAACCTTACTATTGGATTTATTTAATAATTTCCTCCTAATATTTCATATATAAAGGATATTTATACTCATGTTAATCAGCTCCAATAATTCTTGAAAACTAATTTAATGCTAAGCTAATTATGGTGGGACTTTATATGGTTAAGGTTGAGCTAAGTATCTAGATTTGGGTATGTTACAACTGTTTTCTGGTGTAGATAACATCACTACACAATTTTTCCCACCATCAATTGGAGCAACCAAATTTCTTGACTTCATCCTTATAGCCACCTGCACTGTGATCGTTAAGTGTCAAACTTGATATTTGGCACAAGACTAACCATGATGGTTCCAATCACTAATAATAAAGACAACATGTGAATCCAAAAACTTATAACAAGTCTTGGTGATGAAATCTTACATTGATACTTAAGATAACATTTAGTTCCAAAATGATACATGTTAACATATCATGATTTAATGAGTTTCCATAAGCTTCATTTACAAATTTTTCCTCTCATATACTTAATAGGTTCAACTTACATTTTAAAAAGAGTTCTATAAACAAAAGATCATGATGCAAATAAAACATATCATGCCAAAGATCCAAGTACAAAACTCTAGATATGACATCATCAAGGAATAATTTCAACAATACATGATAATCTAATTAAATATTTACATAATGGTAGAATTTGGATAATACTCATACAAATATAACTCCAAGTATGTGATGGCTACATAATTTCCAAAATAAATTTGAACGTAATGAACGATTGATTAGTATATGGTGCATCCATAGTACACCCAATAAATTAAACTTGAATGGATGTACCATAGGCAAAAAACATGGTATTTCAAATTCATAAAACTCGATGGACACACTTGTAAACAAATTCACAAGAATACAAGCTTGGTAGTAGAATAGAGCAGCAAGTGAGGGTTGAACCCAAGGGAGAGGGTGAGACTAGATCTATGTTCGGTTAGTTGTAATTAACAAAGGAAGAAATTTAACCCTAGAGAGTTTAGTTGTAATTGACAAAGAAAGCAAGCTAATCCAGAAAACAACACCTTTGATGAAGACATGCAAGGAAAGATCTATCTCTAACACCACTATAGAAAAGAAAATCTATTTAACAACCTAGAGAAATCAATTAGCTAAACTAGGAAAGAGAGAGGACTGAACTAGCAATTTAGGAAAAAAGGGAAATTAATGACCTAAAGTACTAAGATCTAGCAAGAACAAACACAACTAAACAAAAGAGAGCACTAACTATCCGATCAACTTAAACTAGCATGAGCAAGATAACTAAATTTGAAGGAAAGTAAATAAATTAGATAAGAAATCATTAACTAATAAAGGAAGCAATTAGGGTTTTAAGCAATTTAAGAGAAGTGTGGGTCATTTGGGGTAATGTGACTAGAGTCTAGCTTAGGGGTTCATAAGAGGCGAACTAAATTCATTCATTTAGATTGTTAAAACAAGCAACAAGGTAGATTCTAGAGAAATACCCTAGACTACTATTTGTCCATGGATTTAATAGGGTGTGTGAAGGGGAACTAACCCTATCAGCACATATCTATTCTTACGAGACTCATTTGGATTAGGGTTTAGGTGGAATTCTACTATGATCTAATCACATCTAAGTTTCTGGGATAGAAGCTCTTAGGAAAATTGGGGGACAAGGGTAGCAATGGAGGGTGGAAATGTGGGTATTTCACCTCACAATGCCTACCATCTAACCTTTAGATAGATCCAAGCCAATTGTACTAAGTGCTTCTAGACTACATACTTAGATATCACACATAGAAGTAGGAGAATGTATATATATTTAGAAAGATGGGGTGCTACCTAGGGATAGACTAGTTGGACCTAGAATCAATCCCAAAATAAATACATATAGACCATTTTCTCCTAGCATTGGGTGTTTTTCAAGCACAATGATTTCCCATTATATACTAAAAAAAAGTGTAATTATATCTTAGATTACCTAATCCAATCATTCAAATACATAATAACACATTACAAACTTATTTTATTGTTTGTGTCATTCTGCTATTATTTATATATAAATGTGTGTGTGCAATTCATACACTACTTAAAAAGTGGATTGTTCGGCTTTACAAAGTATTCTTCTTATGTAACGTTTCTGTCACTGTTATTTACCTAGAAAAATAAATTTCTCTAACCTATAACATATAGTATGTAAAATTTTATCCAAAAATTGACACATACTTCATCCATTTTAGATATGGCTCTATCACTAATACAATTTACCTTTCTGATACATATTTTGAGTACAAGCCATGATAATCAGTTGTACACACATATGTCACCTCAAGATATTTCTAGGTATTTGTAGCCATCACACATAAAGACATATTTTATTATTGTAATTATCATTATGAAAATATTTGTAATATACCAACATCAAGATTCTATATTTTTCTGCATTGAAAGATTCATGTTTGAATTTACTGAATATCCTTGTTCTGTAACAATCATTCCATTATCAATAACAAAAAAATAAAGTTCACTCGCCTATAGTGCCTTTAGTTAAAATTTTGTCTGAAATTTAACAAACATTTATCTAATTTAGATATGGTTCTGCCGCTTATGTAGTTTATCTTTGAGATTCATATTCTCAATACAAGCCATGGGAATCAATTGTACGCACATCTATCATTAAGCACCATAGACTTATTCTAGGTAGTTGTAGCCATCACATCTCAAGAGATTTTTTTTTATAATTATCAATATTACGAACCTCAAGAATCCATCTTTTCTATGAGATGATTTTATATTGAAAGTAGAGTAGGGATATAATAAAAAATATTAGTTGTTGTTAGAACTGAATGTTTTTACACATCATGCTCATTTTTGCTTAGTAATTTAATAAATTCCACTAAATGATTTTTATGTAAAAAAAATTGAGACTTCATATGAGACTTTATCTTAGTACATATAATTTCCATTTATATATTTTAAGTCAATGGATGGTTCAATAAGTTATATAGTCATACGAGTATCACAGTTCTTGGGCCTATAACATACCTTACCACAAGCTTGATCTATATAAAATTTGCACCAACATTCTGAACCTAACTCATCTATATAAATAATATAGTGTTATGTGGGATAAGGGACAAATCAATTTGGCCAGATTTGTCACATCCTATGGTTAAAACCACTTCACCACAAGTGATAATATTTAGTTACAAAATAAAAGGCATCCATGTTATTATAAAAATCATATCATAAATTAAATCCCACCTCTCTACAAATTTTAATATATAATACATAGTAGAATGGTCCATAGCTATAAAAATAATTGTCATAAATTGCATCCATTTTCTCAATAACAAATAGCTAAAACCATCATAATTAGAGAAGAATAATAATATAAATTGCACTCTACCCCCTCTATGACTTTGTTTATGTAACATCCCTGACCTGGGTTATGCGTTAACCCTAGATTTTTTTCCTAATAAGGTTGAGTAGATGCTTAATCTTATCTTGGGAAAAGTAATTGGGGCTAATGAGAAACTTATGTTTCAATTTTGGTCATGTTTGAACAATGTTGAAGCAATGTTTGTTTATTTTGGACTAAAGTGGAAATTACCCAAGTTAAGGGGTTAAATTGGAAATGTTGCATAATAAGATGTTCCTCTAATGTTGAGACATCATAAGAATGAATATAATGTAGTGGTATGGTTTTCACAAGCTTGGGCACCAAGATTAAGCTTGTAAAACAATCCTTGTGCATTAAAACCTAGTTTTGGTGTAATGTGCAATTTACCCAAAACCTAGGGTTCAATATGCAAATTACCACTTCAATAAGGTCCCTAATTTTTCTTGGCATCATTTAGAGCAAATAAAATGAGAGGGGCGCCTAATTTGAATTAAGTTGGAGGAGAGAGAATCTTGATATTAAAATAATAAAGATTTAATCCTAATAGAAAATCTAATTCAATTTAGGGAAATAATGAATGTATTAATTAAAAGGCCTTCAACAAAAATTAAAATGGTTGGATTCAGATGTTTTTGGATGAGATTAAAGCCTTGCAAAGGCACGGGCATATCCTAAGGATGTGAAATTCCACTCACCATTATTATAAGAAAAAGAATTTCCACTCAAATATGCATATTCTTATTATAAGGGTTAAGGTTCTTAATTTCTTTTCCCTCAATGCATGGATAATGTAAGGTATTTTGGTGGGGATAGAGATGCCCTTGCATGCAAGAAACCAAGGGGTAAGTGGTGGCAACAATTTTGGAATTAAAAGACTTTTATAAAAGATTTTCTCTCTCATCAATTTTCTTATAAAAGTACCCTTTCCAAGCCAAAACAAAGGCTTTTTCGGATTCTTTTCTTTCCCCTTGCTTGGAAAACGACCAAGGAGCTATGGAGGATCAGGAGGACGACCCAAACCTGTTGGTAAGGTTCTTGACCTCCTTTCACCTTGAATCCATGGTGAAAATCGAAAATCAATGCATTAATTCTTCATATCTCGATCCCCTCTTCAATTCTAACCAATTCTTTTCACTCAAAGCTTGAGGACGACCCTTGGAATAGTGAAATGACTTGCATCCACCATTGTTGCCATGAGCTTGGAGCTTTGGAGCTCAATTGGAGGTGGGTTTTATAACTTGAACCCATAATTTTATTATTACAATCAATTCCTTATCAATTGGTGATCATTTCTACATTTCCAAAATTAAGTTTGGTTGATTGATGCAATCTCCATGGAAATCACAGTAGATTTCGTGAGTTTGCAGCTTGATGATGATGACATAATCATAAGCACACACCTCCCCAAATATCTAGGGCAAACAATTTCAATGTTGAGTCCAAACGGTTTCACCAAACCGTTTGGTAACCAAACGGTTTGCAAACCGTTTGGTGGTTTGAATTCCAAACCATTTGGAATGGTTGAACATTTGAGATGGTTTTAAATTTGAAGATATATTCTGTGGTACTTGGATCTTGATCCAATGGTTCCAATTGGTTGACCTTGATGGTTTCAAATGTGATTGATTCCTTAATTGGAAACCTTAATCCGCTAAGTGTTGATTTTGAAATTGGTTGAGATGATGTTCTGGGTTGATTGACCCAAACGGTTTCAAAATCGTTTGGGGATCACCCAAACGGTCTCAAGACCAATTGGGGGTCACCCAAGACCGTTTGGAGGTCTATGGTTAAGTATGGCTAAGTGTTTGAAGGTCCAATGGTACCAAATTGAATTGCAACTAAGTGCTGATTTTATAATCAATCTAATGGTCCAAAACCCTAAGTGGATGTCATGGAATTTGATAATGGAATGGGAAAACGGTCTCAATACCATTTGGAGATCAACTAAATGGTCTCAAGACCGTTTGGTGGTCATCCAAGACCGTTTGAGGTCAGGTCATATCATGTAATGATGATGGTTCATTGATTTCAATTGATTTGATTCCACAATGTCAACCATTGATGGATCCTCAATTTCAAACCCTAAGTGATGGTTTCTTGATTATCAAACCTATTTCAATTGGGTTCAAAACCCTAAATTTAAGGTCTAATTGAATGGTGATTCAGTGGTCCAATTGATGAATACTTTAGTGGTTCAATTTATAATTGGTCCATGGATTGAAACATTGAGTCGATTGAGTGTTGAAGTGCCATTTTGGTCCATGCGGTTTTGAGAAGTTTGGACCAAACGGTCTCAAGACCGTTTGGGTCCAAATAGTCTCAAGACCGTTTGAGTCAAAACGGTCTCAAGACCATTTTGGACCAAACGATCTCAAACCGTTTGGACACCCAAAGTGCAAACGGTTTCAATACTTACTTTGTCTAATTGATTTCAATTACAACTTGTTCCAATGGTTTTCAACCAATTGATTTATGAGAACCAAGATCATTGAGGGTCTAAGTAAGTAACATTGTGAATATCAACATGGTTAATCCATTTGAATATCTCATTTAATTGAACGTCCAAAATGGTGAACCTATTTATATACTTAATGCATTTGAAGATTTCAATGGTGACCCAATTGATCATTTTGTGGATTTTAAAGTTTAATTGGTCAATTCTTTTGAATTCCTTATATGATTGATGGTTTAATTGATTAGACCATTTGGTCATCTAATATGATCAAAGGTCAATCACCTATGTGATTATTAAAGATGTAGACCCATGATGATTGTGAAGGTTAACCCTAGCTATGTGTACTCAAGAAAAGAGTTGACCTAGATTAATCTTGGAGTAGTGAACATCCTAATGAGGATTAGAGAGAGAATGAGAGAGATCAATGCTTATATAATTAATCCCTAATTCTCTCATTATGAGTAAACTATGTGATAAGGGTTGATCCATAATAATGAGATCATGAAACCCTAATCAATGGGCCTTAACCATAATTAGAGCAATGCTATGTGTGAAACCCTAATTAGAGCAATGCTATGTGTGAAACCCTAATTAGATCAATGCTATGTGTGAAACCCTAATTAAAGAAATGCTATGTGTGAAACCCTAATTAGAGAAATGCTATGTGTGAAACCATAATGTGTGAAACCCTAATTAGAGAAATGCTATGTGTGAAACCCTAATTAGAGCAATGCTATGTGTGAAACCCTAATTAGAGCAATGCTATGTGTGAAACCCTAATTAGAGCAATGCTATGTGTGAAACCCTAATTAGAGCAATGCTATGTGTGAAACCTTAATTGGAGCAATGCTATGTGTGAAACCCTAATTAGAGCAATGCTATGTGTGAAACTCTAATTTGAATGAAGCTATGTGCGAAACCCTAATCTAGGGAAAAGTTGAGTGTTATCATAAATCCAGGGTGATGATGTAATCCTAACTTAGTGTAATAATGAAGGAAACCCTAATTTAATGGGAATTGTATATCCTAACCCTAATTTGGGTATGAGGTAAGAGAAACCTTACTTGTATATGAATATAAAACCTTAATCCCTAAAATGGGGTAAGGTGCATGAAACCCTAATATAGGGTAGTGCCACTAATCCTATGTGAATACCTAGCACTGGGTGATGTGTTGTGAAATCTTAATTTCACATAATACCAGGTGAATCCTTGATATAGAAGGATAATTATATGAAACTCTATTGAAGAGTATTACTATGTGGAATCCATAAATGTATGGAATATTCTGTGTGAATCCTCAAATTATAAATATGAAGAATACTATTCCTAATAATGGAATAGTGAATAATGTTATGACAAATGAAACCCCTAGAGAGGTTGATGATGGATATCCTTATATTAATAGTTCCTAACTCAAGGATGAGTCCATAGTATTGGCAACGATTGTATATTCTAAGTGAGTGACTAATGACCATTACCTTACATGATAAATGTGATGAACTAGTGCATAAAGTATTAGGATGGGGAATACCCTAATAAAAGCTAAGTGTATAAACTCAAGTAAGATAAAGGTGTTGAGGGAAGTGATACATCAAGATATGATAGATATCACATCCAACTCTCCAATACAGCTATACCTTGATGTGTTATAAGTCCAAATGCAATTGGATGAATGACACATGAGATGTTTCATGTCAATGGTTACATTGAGATGTAATGCACCCTGTTGAATGTAGGTTAACATGCCTTATGAAAAGGTTAATCCAAATCAATAGACTATGATACAATAATATTCTGATAAACATGAGAGAGAAACTCATACTTTGTGTTGATAATACATTCAAAGATGAATGATGAGAATAAATAAGTATGAATGAATACTTATGTTATTCATATTGATTCCTTGCTATGTGAATCCCTAATACATGGTAATGCTATGTGAAACCCTAGCATAAGTTAATGCTATGTGAACCCTAATACAGGGTAATGCTATGTGAAACCCTAGTACAAGATGATGCTATGTGAAGTCTTAACACAGAGTAATCCTATGTGAAACTGTAATACAGATTGATGAGTTATGAATGTAATAAGATATCCCTTGTTTTGTATGGTACTGATGTGAAAGAGAAATCATGAACCCTGGAAAGAGAATAGTGATACTACTTAGTGTTGTATGATACTGATTTGAAAGCATTATAATTGTTATCATGAATACTAATCATGCAGGGATGATGAGATGAGATGCATAGCCAGGTATGGTCTATGAAGTTTCTTTATTGAGAATGTTTTATAGTCTTTATAAGCCTTCATATGCTTTAGGTAATAAGAATCATTGAACTTTGTGTACTATGTGCAATACTTTGTGTAGCAAGATTTATAATGTCCTTGGTCAGATGACCTGAAGGTATGAAGTTACCTAATAAGTGGTAACAAGTGTTCTATGATGAGATAAGGGTTCAAATACCTAGATTCTATAATCATGATAATAAACTTATTAAGAAGTGGAAATGTACTTGATGAGTTGAGGGACTAAGATCCCTACACTTTGTGAAAAGAGTATGGCTACAAGCCATGACTCCCCAATGACAATGCCAGGCATTAGATATATGATCTAAGCCTGAAGAGAGTTAATGTTGTGGTAATGATTATATAGTGAATAAATATTATACAAGTTCATCATATTCCTTAAAGGATAAGTGACATGTTGATTCTATCAAGTTATAGCTGCAATGATTCTGATAAGAATAATGTTCTAATATGTTAGACATGAAAATATCAGCTGTCAAATAAATATGACTCCTCTATTCATATCTATCTTCTTAATATGCAATAATAATGTTTCTGGAGGAGAGTTATATCTCTCTCTGGGGCAATTTACAATTGTCTCACCCCTGTGGGAATCACATTTTTAGGTGGATGCGGACAAGGAGGCAGGAATCCTTCAGTAGGTGAAGGACAACAACAGCAGCAGCAGGGATAGCAGTGAAGTCTCAGGTGGAGACACTGGATGTTATGCCTTGTATAGATGTAAATAGAGTCCTATGTGTCATCTCTGTACTCTCAGGTCCTCAGAGTAGTAGTTAGTGCTTTTGAGATTTTAGCTCAGTGCCTCAAGATTTTCATACTACCTGTGTTTAGTTTAACAGGGCAGCTGATACTTGTAATTCACAGAAAGAGATGATACAAGTTATGCACTTTTGAAAAACAGAATGTAAATGCGTTACTTTTGTTCTATGTGAGAAAGTTTTTACTTGATGGATGTTTTGATAAAAAGGTTTTAATTTTAAGTGATTTTTGGTAATTTGCTTCTTAGTGAATGCTTCTGCATTAGTTAATTATGTTTTTATGAGTTGTATGCCACAATTAAGTGGTATCAGAGATCTAGGTTCGCTGAGTCTATAGAGACATAGGACTAAGGTTGTAGAGTCTGTTCTAAGTGTCTTCTAGTTTATCTGATAGTATCTTCTGCTCACATAGGAGAAGAAGAACTTGAAGATGTCTGAACCATATGAAGAACATGCTGCTGAGGGCAGCACTGCTGCACCAGGAGGAGGTGCATGAGACCATAATAGAGAGGAGCCCGTACCTAAACAACCCCAGTTTAACCAAGCTGACATGGGGAACCCAGCCCTCCAAGCCATGTTTGGGCAGTTTATGGCTTCCATGACTCACATGACAGATAGGATGCAAATAGCTGCACCTAGGGCATCAGCTCACCATGAGGGCTATGGAGCCGGCAAGACTTTTCAGAGACTTCGTCGGGTTGGAGCTGTTGGGTTTTAGGGGAGACAGAGAAGGCATCGGAAACAACAACAAAAATTTTCTCCCCAACCCATACCGAGGAAATGCGTCAACGTCTATATAATAGGAAAAGATGGTTTGTGGAATCATACCTTGTCCCGAGGCTTGCTCGACGAAAATACCTCGCTCAATGCACGGTCTTCAACTCCGGACTTCGACGGTGTCAGTGCAGCTCCTGGTCGCACCGGGACTGACAACTCCTACTCGAACCGGACTGTCGGATGACAGTTGTCCTCCTAAGCGGCAGTGTCCTCCCGCCTCTGTAGTAGTCCACACGGACCACCTGGAACTCCACTCTCCTTGTCCCACAAGGAAGTGGAAGGAGTCGCACCCTCCTGTTGACGTACTAGTCGCCAACACGCTCTCCTGCCTCCTGTTGCAACTGCAGTTGTCCTTCCCTTACTGCACCTCCCTTTTGCGGGAAGCACTTGCTCGGGCTCTCTCACGGTTACCAAAACCAGAGAGAACGACAACTTGCAGAGCAACTGGTTGCACTGAGCTGTACTGTGAGAAGCCCCCAATACCCCTATATATAGGAGAGTCATGGGACAGGGTTCTCCATCCTGGGCAATGTGGGACTAAAGCAGGAGTAGAAGGGTTCGAGAATTTTCCACAAAAAGCAACCGGTTCGCAACTTGAAATGATCGGTTCACAACTGAACCGATCGGTTCGGCCATTGAGCCGATCGGTTGGACCTGAGCCGATCGTTTGGGGCACTCCAACCGATCGGTTGGTGCCCTGAACCGATCGGTTCATGGTCCTAATCCGGCTCAAAAAGACTTTCCTTGTTTCTTTCCCAATTGGTATCGAATACCAATATTATTCCCAATCGAATTGGGAAATTTGAAATGAAAGGAAAATTCTTGCCGACATGACTTTCCCAACTGGTCGGTTGCACCAGTTGAGCCGATCGGTTCAACTCTTGAACCGGTCGTCTCAACCTGGGCATGAGTCGATCGGCCTGGACACTCCAACCGACCGGTTCAGCAACCTAAGCCGACCGGTTCATCACATGAACCGATCGGTTGGGAGCACAGGTTGGGCAAAATCAGTCAATTGCGATTTCAATCAATCCGATACTCCAATCAATGCGTCCAACACCTTGAACCATATGATATTGAGCTATCGACTGATTGAGTGTTTAATTGAACTACTAAACTCCTTTAGTAATCAATCTAAACATTGCTTTGTGGACAAAACTCCTCTTCCAGGTTAAATCCTATGTGTGTGACCCTGCAGGTCCATTTCACGTTGGTAGTGAAAGTTCATAACACTTATGACTTCACAAGCAAAGAGCGGTGCCTAGTCACACATCAGTGCTACCCAAGTGAAAGTAGAAAGTTGGAGAACAACTTTCATCCTACAATCCGTGAATGGTGTTACAGCGAATGTATAATTCCTTTGTCACTGATATCCCGAATGAACTCGAGGCATGGAACAGTCATCCTGTCAACGTTCATTCACTTCCTTGATCTCAGAGTAGACTGGAAGAGATATGTATGACATCAATATCATATACTGATTCACACATGCATGCACGCCTTTCTCAATCCTACTCATCAAGTGGCCATGGATATCAAACTCCCTCAGGAGGGACAAATCCCATATCTATCACTCACCCCTCAAAAGCCCCATGTGTCAAAGCCACCCAATCATCACCTTTATAACAACCCATGTTTCAGGACTGCGTTTGATGATGTCAAAGTGTGCCCAACGACATGTGTTGAGTGCAGTGATTTCAGGTCTAAGAATCACACTCACCACCATCACTGTGAGTACTGACTGTGACTACCATCTCATGGTTCCATGTGTCAAACTCACGGTGGGTCTGTCCGGTACCTTGTTCTCTAACAAGTACCTATGTGTTTGGTATGATATATCTCTATATCATGACTAATGAGATTCTGTCATCAACCAACACCACAATCTAGTCTTGTGTGTCATTGCTGTCTATCTACCTTCCACAATGACATCCGACTAGAGACATAACAAGAATGTACAAACTCTTAGCATTCATATGATCTCATCGTTCAGGTCATGAACTTGAAGGCATACGTCATTGAGTACTGTCATTCTCTAGACATTCAATCTGTTCTATCACTATCTCATATGACTGAACCAGAAAGAATTGGAAGCTTACCTTTTATGTTTATCAAATCAATCTTAATGTATCCCACCAATCATCCCATGATTGGCTCTCAGGGCATACATACCAACAGACTCCCACTTGCACTGCGAGCCAATCACCCATGAATCATATTCATAGTGATTTTCAAACATGTCCCACATGTTACTGTGTTGTAGTGCCAACATAGTGAGTAATGGAAACACCTTGCCAAAGTCTGTACAAATTGCATGCCTCACATCTCTTCGCTGTACGTCGCACGTATGAGATGGAGTTTCCGTAATATGCGATCTAGTATTCCTTTGCTAACCTTTAGCCACATTGCATGATCAAGGATTCCAGACTTGTCATCAATGAGTGGAATATAAGTTCATCTCATGAACTTTCAGATCCATATAGTATCCACTGCTGTTCACTAACACCTAGATACTCGGCATTTCCCTTTTAAATGGCTTTATTGGAACACTTCCAATTATCAACAAACTTTCACTTTTATACATCTTATGTATATTTTGCGATTAATTTGCTGTCCTTTCGGAAGTTCGCATCAATGTAACTCTTTACATCGAACTCTTCCTTATATCCATAGAACTAGTACTTCACAAGCACTTATCAAGTTCTCATGGTATTCCAGTAACCCTTACTGGAAATAGACAAACATCCACTCATCATGTCACACATACGAGTTATCAGGATGAGCACATCATATTGCCATGTCCTACATACAAGATGATGAATGTATTTTATTCTTGCCATGTCATACATGCAAGATAATGGGATGATTACATACATGATAGATCCATATCTATTCTTATTGTTCCCATTCTTCATAAGAATTGGACACTTGGCCTTGGGATACTAATATCCATGTAACATGGACAAGTTTTCTCCCACTGAATATGTGCATACAGATTGCCACTGTATGCTTTCTCTTTCCAGGTCAAGAGATTTTCGAGAACTATCTCTATAGATCTTTATTCCTATCACATAGGAAACATCTCTATCTTCCTTAAAGATAATTTCCACATTCGGATTTCCATTTTAGAACAATTTCATTTCACATCAATATGTGGAATGTGAACACGCTCCCACTAAATCACAGATCCCTTCTTTATCTTTGACATGCCAGTCAAACCCTTTGACTATATCATCAAAGTAAAGATCCAATTTTGAGTTGCTTATACTCAATCAAACACATTGATTAGTCCATTGTAACTTATAGACTTCATTTGCATTAGTGGATTCATAAACCTTATAGGTTGTGGCATGTACACATCCTGGTCTTATTCCTCATAGGAATGCGGTTTTAGTATCCATATGCCAAATGTCTTAGTCATTAAGTTGCAATAAACAAACATCATCCTTCTCAAAATGTTATCCATGTGTCTTAACACTTAAGACTCATTTGCACTTATGGATATGATTCAATGAGTGCTACCATCAAGGTCATACCTTATGGTTCACATGGATGTCATTTAGGATGTAATGGTCATAAACCATAACTCAAGATTCGGTTCCTCATATTCATCTTGATAGTTGACTCATCACATGAACAACTCATCACATAGATAATTGAGGTGTATCTGTTAAAGATATAAGAACTCACAACCCTTGTGATTCTTAATTTCTTTTATTAGTGTGGGGTATTCTTTTATTAAGAAGAATTCAGTTATTTGATAATCATTCTCTAACTCCTTAGAGTATGATTCCTTCTTGATTCAGACATCACCATGCCTTAATCATGAGTTCACTATGATACACTATCATAATCACTCATAAGGATCTCAAACATTTGGTCCAAGTATTTCATTCATTGATCCCATCAAGAATTAATACTTTACTAAATTTGTACTTCATTTATGATAATCTTGAACACTTCAAGATATTCATATTGGTATTTCTCTAAACACCATTTGAAGTATTAGCATTTATTCCAATAGGTATGTGAATACATCACATGTATTATACCGAATAGGATAATCATTCTCCCACTACATTAGTGAAGATTGATTAATCATGTCCTAGATATTCATGTCCCTTACTTGTTCTCTAACCAAAAGAGTCTAGTTTTATCCATCACATGGAAACTAGAAATGAATTTCTCATGATTATTGCTAATTAAATCGTTTGAGTTATCTATAACTTTTAGGTATCGTCTTATCTTATGCATATCAAATATCACAAGATAAATAAGGCATTGCCACAAAGATCACATCTTTATAAATTGAAACATCTCTTTATTAATTGCCATCATTGTCATACAATATGAAAAAATAAAGTGTTTCTATCTATTGGCAAGTATGAAATAGCAGTTCATAACTGTATTACATGCCTTATTGGCTGAAAATAAACTAAAGTATTCCTATCTATAAAGGCAACACTTGCCCCAAGTAAGAATGCTTTACACTTTACATCTTGATATCATATATCTCAAAAAGTGTTACAAGTTTATTTACATGACACCTTCAAGTAGAGGCTTCAATCGCCTCCTTCTTCTTTTGTTCTTCCAGGTAGAGAGGACAATTCCTTTTCCAATGTCCTGGCTTTTGACAATGGTGGCAATTTCCTTTCTTTGTCACACCTCCCTTGGCCTTGAGAGCTGAAGATGGCTTGGACACCTGGCTAGCTTCAGAACCTTTCTTAGCTTTGCCCTTGCCCTTGTGCTTGGACTTGCCTTTCTTGCTCGTGATCACCATCACGGACTTAGGCTTGTCCTTCTTCATCTGTAACTCGGCTGTCCTCAACATGCCCAACAACTCTGACAGTGGCCTATCAAAGTTGTTCATGTTGTAGTTCATCACAAACTGACTATAAGATTCTGGCAACGATTGCAGTATCACGTCAGTAGCCAACTCTTGGCTCAATAGAAATCCTAGTCTTTGCAGGTTCTCCACATACCGAATCATCTTGAGTGTGTGAGGACCAACTGGATCTCCTTCTATCATGACGCACTTGAACAGCGCCCTAGAAACATTGTACCTGTCTTGCCGTGCCTGATCTTCATACATGTTCCTGAGATGCTGAATCATCTCTATGACACCCATGTTCTCATGTTGCCTCTGCAACTCATGGTTCATTGAACATAGCATCAAGCACTTTGCATCAATGGCATCATCATAATGCTTCTTGTAAGCATCCCTTTCTGCCTTTGGTGCATTAGGAGCGGGTTCCTCTGGAATTGGAGTATCCAGGACATAGAGCTTGCGCTCTTGAGTGAGAACAATTCTCAATGTCCGATACCAGTCGTGGAAGTTTGTCCCATTTAGCTTGGCCTTGTCAAGGACCGATCGCAAAGAAAAGTTGTTGTTGTTTGTTGCCATTTGAACTACAAAAAGGAAAATATGCAATTTTAGTCCAAAACTCATTTTTGACTTATTTGATTGATTTAAAAGTTTGACGATATAATTAGGCCTTTAATTAATTATCGCTCCCACTATTTTACTTCAAATTGATAGCCCTCACCATCAATTCAGAAGATTGCAGCGTACAACCTTCTAGTGGGCAAGATTCTGAAATCCTCTAAGTCATGGACCAGCTAGGGCTGTCACCCACAACATAGATTTCTCAGGTAGGCAATTTTTGCCAATTGCATCATATGCAACTCTTGATAAGATGTCATATACAACTCCTTGCAATGATCATCTCCATGCCTCAAGGTACTAGATCCCATCTAGATCACCTTGTTAAGTCCGACCCAAAGCAAACACGATGAATATGCACCCTGCTAGGGCAGACCCACACATTCATCCTTCACGCTTCCATGAGATAGACGGTGCACCACGCTAGGGCGTGCCCACACTTGGTCGATCAAGCTTTTCACATGTGTCGCATTTGGAAGGCATCTAAAACTTAATATTTTAATGAGGGATTTGGTTTTTATATACATATACATATCCAATCACCACAATACATAGTACGTATCATATACATGCTATATCCCACAGAAAACATGCACAAGCGATAAAAAGCGATGATTATGGCCATCCTAATGTGATTCCTCGAGCCAAGAGGAATCACGGTCATCTAGGTCTACATCACATGCAACCTGTACAAGATGAACTTTGTGCCTTGCCATCCGAGTAGATCAACTCATCACATGAATGATCTGTACTCTCCAGCCGGTCGTCTGGGTGCCACCAGCCGATCGGTTGGCTCCTCCAATCGATCAGTTTGCCTGGTCGTCGTGCATCTCGTCATGTCCGCCACCACTCATCTCGCTCCTCGAACCGGTCATCAACTGATCGGTCCACTCCTTGAACCGACCTTCTGGAACGTCAACCGATCGGTTCACGCCTTGAACCGATCGTTTCAGGTGTCGTCTTGATGTCCGCCGGTCTATGACATAACAGGAAATAAAATCTATCCTATTTATTACATTGCTTTAAAAGGGAAACCACGAGTTACATTCGGGGGGAGAAAAGGTAGGAAAGAATCTCAAATTATTTCGAGTTACATCAGGAATAGGAGAAGGAAGATCGGTGCGCAGACCGAGATGCAAGCAACCACATACAACCAATCACAGATAGGGGTTTATAGGCCATAATCATGCTACACACATCCACCACAAAACTCGTTTAAGGGCGACGCGTATCGAGTGCATTAATAATACATATCATATATGTAATTAGGGATTTGTGGATTTAGGATTGGACATGCATAAAGCCGATATTATTCGCATCGCATGCAATAAATAAAGGTGACAAACCAAAATTGATCATATCGATATTCCTAAAATATAGAACATCTGACGTGGCTCTGATACCACTGTTGGGGTTTAGGGGAGATAGAGAAGGCAGCGGAAACAACAAAAAAAAATTTCTCCCCAACCCATACCGAGGAAATGCGTCAACGTCTATATAATAGGAAAAGATGGTTTGTGGAATCATACCTTGTCTTGAGCCTTGCTCGGAGACAATACCTCGCGCAATGCGCGGTCTTCAACTCCGGACTTCGACGGTGTCTGTGCAGCTCCTGGTCGCACCGGGACTGACAACTCCTACTCGAACCGGACTGTCGGATGACAGTTGTCCTCCTAAGCGGCAGTGTCCTCCCGCCTCTGTAGTAGTCCACACGGACCACCTGGAACTCCACTCTCCTTGTCCCACAAGGAAGTGGAAGGAGTCGCACCCTCCTGTTGATGTACTAGTTGCCAACACGCTCTCCTGCCTCCTGTTGCAACTGCAGTTGTCCTTCCCTTGCTGCACCTCCCTTTTGCGGGAAGCACTTGCTCGGGCTCTCTCACGGTTACCAAAACTAGAGAGAACGACAACTTGCAGAGCAACTGGTTGCACTGAGCTGTACTGTGAGAAGGCCCCAATATCCCTATATATATAGGAGAGTCATGGGACAGGGTTCTCCATCCCGGGCAATGTGGGACTAAAGCAGGAGTAGAAGGGTTCGAGAATTTTCCACAAAAAGCAACCGGTTCGCAACTTGAAATGATCGGTTCACAACTGAACCGATCGGTTCGGCCATTGAGCCGATCGGTTGGACCTGAGCCGATCGTTTGGGGCACTCCAATCGATCGGTTGGTGCCCTGAACCGATCGGTTCATGGTCCTAATCCGGCTCAAAAAGACTTTCCTTGTTTCTTTCCCAATTGGTATCGAATACCAATATTATTCCCAATCGAATTGGGAAATTTGAAACGAAAGGAAAATTCTTGCCGACATGACTTTCCCAACTGGTCGGTTGCACCAGTTGAGCCGATCGGTTCAACTCTTGAACCGGTCGTCTCAACCTGGGCATGAGCCGATCGGCCTAGACACTCCAGCCGACCGGTTCAGCAACCTCAGCCGACCGGTTCATCACATGAACCGATCGGTTGGGAGCACAGGTTGGGCAAAACCAGTCAATTGCGATTTCAATCAATCCGATACTCCAATCAATGCATCCAACACCTTGAACCATATGATATTGAGCTATCGACTGATTGAGTGTTTAATTGAACTACTAAACTCCTTTAGTAATCAATCTAAACATTGCTTTGTGGACAAAACTCCTCTTCCAGGTTAAATCCTATGTGTGTGACCCTGCAAGTCCATTTCACGTTGGCAGTGAAAGTTCATAACACTTATGACTTCACAAGCAAAGAGCGGTGCCTAGTCACACATCAGTGCTACCCAAGTGAAAGTAGAAAGTTGGAGAACAACTTTCATCCTACAATTTGTGAATGGTGTTACAGCGAATGTATAATTCCTTTGTCACTGATATCCCGAATGAACTCGAGGCATGGAACAGTCATCCTGTCAACGTTCATTCACTTCCTTGATCTCAGAGTAGACTGGAAGAGATATGTATGACATCAGTATCATATACTGATTCACACATGCGTGCACGCCTTTCCCAATCCTACTCATTAAGTGGCCATGGATATCAAACTCCCTCAGGAGGGAAAAATCCCATATCTATCACTCACCCCTCAAAAGCCCCATGTGTCAAAGCCACCCAATCATCACCTTTATAACAACCCATGTTTCAGGACTGCGTTTGATGATGTCAAAGTGTGCCCAACGACATGTGTTGAGTGCAGTGATTTCAGGTCTAAGAATCACACTCACCACCATCACTGTGAGTACTGACTGTGACTACCATCTCATGGTTCCATGTGTCAAACTCACGGTGGGTCTGTCCGGTACCTTGTTCTCTAACAAGTACCTATGTGTTTGGTATGATATATCTCTATATCATGACTAATGAGATTCTGTCATCAACCAACACCACAATCTAGTCTTGTGTGTCATTGTTGTCTATCTACCTTCCACAATGACATCTGTCTAGGGACATAACAAGAATGTACAAACTCTTAGCATTCGTATGATCTCATCGTTCAGGTCATGAACCTGAAGGCATACGTCATTGAGTACTGTCATTCTCTAGACATTCAATCTGTTCTATCACTATCTCATATGACTGAACCAGAAAGTATTGGAAGCTCACCTTTTATGTTTATCAAATCAATCTTAATGTATCCCACCAATCATCCCATGATTGGCTCTCAGGGCATACATACCAACAGGAGCCATATATTATGTTGGTACATCTGATCCAGCAGATGTTGATTTGTGGCTGACAGAACTGGAACAGGATTTTAGGATCCTTGATATCCCTGAAGCTGAAAAGATAAGACATGATGTGTACCCCCTAAAAGGGAGTGTTGGTCATTGGTGGATGATAGGAGAAGATAAGAGACCAGGTGAAGAAATTGGATGGGAGGTATTCCAACGAGAATTCGTCAGTAGATACTTCCCTAAGACATATCTAGATGAGAATATTTCTCAATTTGAGAGGATCAAACAAGGACAGATGAACGTTAGCGAGTATGAAGCTAAGTTCATGCAGCTGTTGCGGTTTTGTCCGCAAATGTCAGTTAATGATGAGGAAAGAATTTGGCTGTTTGAGAAGGGGTTGAACGCTGAACTGACAACTCATGTGTCTTCTTTATAGAACAGGGAGAGGTTTGCCACCTTTGTGGAATTGGTAAGGAGGATAGAGAGGTCTGAATTTGAGTAATGACAGACTAGTGGCAAGAAGGTGTACACCCAGTCTCAAGGACAAAGGTCCAAAATTTTTAAGAAGCCGATATTTTCTGCATCGGCAACATCATCAAGATTCCATACCCAGACACAATGGATGTCAAGTAGGGATAGGGATCATAGTAATGTTCCAAATAGATCCTCCAACATAGCATCAACATTAGTATCTGGACCTCACAGACCCTATTTTGCACCTAGGATCTATTATCAATGTAGACAACCGGGACATCTAGTAAAGGATTATCCAGGCGGGAATCCAATGATGACTCAACCTCAGGGGTAGAGTCAGCAAGGATCACAAAGGAGCCAGTTTTCTAGTAACAATAGAGGACGTGGACAGACGTCCCAGACATGTCATATGAAATAAATTCATTCTGATATTTCATTTTCTAATTCTATGTGTTAAAGATATAAAAGTAGTTGTTTTTGAACTTCCTTTGACTAGTCCTATAAGGACAAAAGGGAGATGTGAACTTATATCTTACTCAGTGTTCCTTAAAATGTTTTATAATCTCCCTTATCTCCGTGTTGAAAGATGAGATTTAGAAGTGATGCCTGAAGAAAAATTCAAGAATGGAAAATCATGTATGTAGAATGATATGAAAAGTGAGGAATATGATAGTAAGTAAAGTGCATACTACCTAATCTCAATACTTATATACCATGGCCAAGTATATGATTATTGAATATAAGGCAAGTATGAAACTTTTAGATTGTTACCTTTTTTATTACTCTGATCAAGTAGTCATTCTAAAACAATCTAGAGAGTATAATGCAACTAAAAGGAAAAGCTATGTGAACATTCCCATCTAATAGGAAAAGCTATGTGAACATTCCCAACTAATAGGAAGAGCTATGTGAACATTCCCAACTAATAGGAAGAGCTATGTGAACATTCCCAACTAATAGGAAGAGATATGTGAACATTTCCAACTAAAAGGAAAAGCTATGTGAACATTCCCAACTAATAGGAAGAGCTATGTGAACATTCCCAACTAACAAGAAGAGCTATGTGAACATTCCCAACTAATAGGAAGAGCTATGTGAACATTCCCAACTAATAGGAAGAGCTATGTGAACATTCCTAACTAATAGGAAGAGCTATGTGAACATTTCCAACTAATAGGAAGAGATATGTGAACATTCCCAACTAATAGGAAGAGCTATGTGAACATTCCCAACTAAAAGGAAGAGCTATGTGAACATTCCCAACTAAAAGGAAAAGCTATGTGAACATTCCCAACTAATAGGAAGAGCTACGTGAACATTCCCAACTAATAGGAAGAGCTAGGTGAACATTCCTAATTAAAAAGGAAAAGCTAAGTGAACATTCCCAATTACATAGAGTTTGCTAAGTGAACTTTCCTAAATGAATAAAGGATTGCTGAGTGAATTATCTCTGTTAGATATATATGTTTTCCGTTTTGATAAATATTCTTGGGTGATGATAGAAGTATGCTCTTTAATGCTTCTTCCTTTCAATAATATGGACATCATATGTTAGGGGTTTATATAAATATAAACATTGATAAGGTTGAATTAATGAAAGGAACTTTTTGTGGATTACAGAATCCATTATATCTCCATAATATTAAGATATTATGTGGATACTTGAGGGTATGATAACTGAATAAATATGTCCCTCCTTTTCCTGGGATTTCGGGGACGAAATCCTTGTTAGGGGTTTATAATTTGTAATATCCCTGACCTGGGTTATGTGTTAACCCTAGATGTTTTGCCTAATAAGGTTGAGTAGATGCTTAATCTTATCTTGGGAAAAGTTATTAGGGCTCATGAGAAACTTATGTTTCAATTTTGGTCCTGTTTGAACAATGTTGAAGCAATGTTTGCTTATTTTGGACTAAAGTGCAAATTACCCAAGTTAAGGGGTTAAAATGCAAATGTTGCATGATAATATGTTCCTATGATTTTGAGACATCATAAGAATGAATATCATGTAGTGGTATGGTTTTCACAAGCTTGGGCACCAAGATTAACCTTGTAAAGCAATCCTTGTGCATTAAAACCTAGTTTTGGTGTAATGTGCAATTTACCCAAAACCTAGCGTTCAATATGCAAATTACCACTTCAACAAGGTCCCTAATGTTTCTTGGCATCATGTAGAGCAAAGAAAATGTGAGGGTGCCTCATTTGAATTAAGTTGGAGGAGAGAGAATCTTGATATTAAAATAATCAAGATTTAATCCTAATTGAAAACCTAATTCAATTTAGGGAAAAAATGAATGTATTAATTAAAGGGCCTTCAAACAAAATTAAAATGGTTGGATTAAGATGTGTATGGATGATCTTAAAGCCTTGCAAAGGCACGCACATATCCTAAGGAGGTGAAATTCCACTCACCATTATTATAACAAAAAGAATTTCCACTCAAATATGGATATTCTTATTATAAGGGTTAAGGTGCTTAATTTCTTTTCCCTTAATTCATGGATAATGGAAGGGAGTTCGGTGGGGATATTGATGCCCTTGCATGAAAGAAACCAAGGGGGAAGTGGTGGCAACAATTTTGGAATTAAAGTCTTTTATAAAATATTTTCTCTCTCATCAATTTTCTTATAAAAGTACCCTTTCCAAGCCAAAACAAAGGCTTTTTCGGATTCTTTTCTTTCCCCTTTCTTGGAAAACGACCAAGGAGCTGTGGAGGATCAGGAGGACGACCCCCAACCTTTTAGTAAGGTTCTTGACCTCCTTTCACCTGGAATCCATGGTGAAAATCGAAAATCAATGCATGAATTCTTCATATCTCGATCCCCTCTTCAATTCTAACCAATTCTTTTCACTCAAAGCTTGAGGACGACCCTTGGAATAGTGAAAGGAGTTGCATCCACCATTGTTTCCATGATATTGGAGCTTTGGATATTAATTGGAGGTGGGTTTTATAACTTGAACCCTTAATTTTATTATTGCAATCAATTCCTTATCAATTGGTGATCATTTCTACATTTCTGAAATTAAGTTTGGTTGATTGATGCAATCTCCATGGAAATCAAAGTAGATTTCATGAGTTTGGAGCTTGATGATGATGAAATCATCATAAGCACACACCTCCCCAAATATCTAGGGAAAACGGTTTCAATGTTGAGTCCAAACGGTTTCACCAAACCGTTTGGTGACCAAACGGTTTGCAAACTGTTTGGTGGTTTGGATTCCAAACCGTTTGGAATGGTTGACCGTTTGAGATGGTTGACCGTTTGAAGATATATTCTGTGGTACTTTGATATTGATCCAATGGTTCCAATTGGTTTACCGTGATGGTTTCAAATGTGATTGATTCCTTAATTGCAAACCCTAATCGGATAAGTGTTGATTTTGAAATTAGTTGAGATGATGTTTTGGGTTAATTGACCCAAAGGGTTTCAAAACCATTTGGGGATCACCCAAACGGTCTCAAGACCATTTTGGGATCACCCAAGACCGTTTGTAGGTCTAGGGTTAAGTATGGCTAAGTGTTTGAAGGTCCAATGGTACCAAATTGAATTGCAACTTAGTGCTGATTTGATAATCAATCTAACGGTCCAAAACCCTAAGTGGATGTCATGGATTTTGATAATGGAATGGAAAAACGGTCTCAAGACCGTTTGGAGATCAACCGAACAGTCTCAAGACCATTTGGTGGTCATCCAAGACCGTTTGAGGTCAGGTCATATTATGTGATGATGATAGTTCATTGATATCGATTGATTTGATTCCACAATGTCAACCATTGATGGATCCTCGATTTCAAACCCTAAGTGATGGTTTCTTGATTATCAAACGTAGTTCAATTGGGTTCAAAACCGTAAATTGAAGGTCTAATTGAATGGTGATTCAATGGTCCAATTCATGAATACTTTAGTGGTTCAATTTATAATTGGTCCATGGATTGAAACATTGAGACGATTGAGTGTTGAAGTGCCTTTTTGGTCCATGTGGTTTTGAGAAGGTTTGGACCAAACGGTCTCAAGACCGTTTGAGTCCAAATGGTCTCAAGACCATTTGGGACCAAATGATCTCAAACCGTTTGGAGGCCGAAAGTGCAAACGGTTTCAATACTTACTTTGTCTAATTGATTTTAAGTACAACTTGTTCCAATGGTTTTCAACCAATTGATTTATGAGAAACAAGATCATTCAGGGTCTAAGTAAGTAACATTGTGAAGATCAACATGGTTAATCCATTTGAATATCTCATGTAATTGAAGGTCCAAAATGGTGAACCTATTTAGATACTTAATGCATTTGAAGATTTCAATGGTTAACCCAATTGATCATGTTGTGGATTTGAAAGTTTAATTGGTCAATTCTTTTGAATTCCTTATATGATTGATGGTTTAATTGATTAGACCATTTGGTCATCTAATATGATCAAATGTCAATTAGATATGTGATTACTAAAGATGTAGACCGATGATGATTGTGAAGGTTAACCCTAGCTATGTGTACTCAAGAAAAGAGTTGACCTAAATTAATCTTGGAGTAGTTAACATCCTACAGAGGATGAGAGAGAGAATGAGAGAGATGAATGCTTATATAATTAAGACCTAATTCTCTCATTATGAGTAAACTATGTGATAAGGGTTGATCCATAATAATGAGATCATGAAACCCTAATCAATGAGCCTTAACCCTAATTAGAGAAATGCTATGTGTGAAACCCTAATTAGAGCAATGCTATGTGTGAAACCCTAACTAGAGCAATGCTATGTGTGAAACCCTAATTAGAGCAATGCTATGTGTGAAACCCTAATTAGAGCAATGCTATGTGTGAAACCCTAATTAGAGCAATGCTATGTGTGAAACCCTAATTAGTGCAATGCTATGTGTGAAACCCTAATTGGAGCAATGTTATGTGTGAAACCCTAATTAGAGAAATGCTATGTGTGAAACTCTAATTAGAACGAAGCTATGTGTGAAACCCTAATCTAGGGCATAGTTGAGTGTTATCATAAATCCAGGGTGATGATGTAATCCTAACTTAGTGTAACAATGAAGGAAACCCTAATTGAATGGGAATTGTATATCCTAACCCTAATTTGGGTATGAGGTAAGAGAAACCTTACTTGGATATGAATAGAAAACCTTAATCCCTAAAATGGGGTAAGGTGCATGAAACCCTAATATAGGGTAGTGCCACTAATCCTATGTGAAGACCTAGCACTGGGTGATGTGTTGTGAAATCTTAATTTCACATAATACTAGGTGAATCCTTGATATAGAAGGATGATTATATGAAACTCTATTGAAGAGTATTACTATGTGAAATCCATAAATGTATGGAATATTTTATGTGAATCCTCAAATTATAAATATGGAGAATACTATTCCTAATAATGGAATAGTGAATAATGTTTTGACAAATGTAACCCCTAGAGAGGTTGATGATGGATATCCTTATATTAATAGTTCCTAACTCAAGGATGAGTCCATAGTATTGGCAATGATTGTATAATCTAAGTGAGTGACTAATGACCATTACCTTACATGATAAATGTGATGAACTAGTGCATAAAGTATTAGGATGGGGAATACCCTAATAAAAGCTAAGTGTATAAACTCAAGTAAGATAAAGGTGTTGAGGGAAGTGATACATCAAGATATGATAGATATCACATCCAACTCTCCAATACAGCTATACCTTGATGTGTTATAAGTCCAAATGCAATTGGATGAATGACACATGAGATGTTTCATGTCAATGGTTACATTGTGATGTAATGCACCCTATTGAATGTAGGTTAACATGCCTTATGAAAAGGTTAATCCAAATCAATAGACTATGATACAATAATATTCTGATAAACATGAGAGAGAAACTCATACTTTGTGTTGATAATACATTCAAAGATGAATGATGAGAATAAATAAGTATGAATGAATACTTATGTTATTCATATTGATTCCTTGCTATGTGAATCCCTAATACAGGGTAATGCTATGTGAAACCCTAGCATAAGTTAATGCTATGTGAACCCTAATACAGGGTAATGCTATGTGAAACCCTAGTACAAGATGATGCTATGTGAAGTCTTAACACAGAGTAATCCTATGTGAAACTATAATACAGATTGATGAGTTATGAATGTAATAAGATATCCCTTGTTTTGTTTGGTACTGATGTGAAAGAGAAATCATGAACCCTAAAAAGGGAATAGTGATACTACTTAGTATTGTATGATACTGATTTGAAAGCATTATAATTGTTATCATGAATACTAATCATGCAGGGATGATGAGATGAGATGCATAGCCAGGTATGGGCTATGATGTTTGCTTATTGAGAATATTTTATAGGCTTTGTTAGCCTTCATATGCTTTGTGTAATAAGAATCATTGAACTTTGTGTACTATGTGCAATACATTGTGTAGCAGGATTTATAATGTCCTTGGTCAGATGACATGAAGGTATGAAGTTACCTAATAAGGGGTAACAAGTGTTCTATAATGAGATAAGGGTTCAAATACCCAGATTCTATAATCATGATAATAAACTTATTAAGAAGTGGAAATGTACTTGATGAGTTGAGGGACTAAGATCCCAACACTTTGTGAAAAGAGTATGGCTACAAGCCATGACTCCCCAATGACAATGCCAGTCATTAGATATATGATCTAAGCTTGAAGAGAGTTAATGTTGTGGTAATGATTCTTCAGTGAATAAATATTATACATGTTCTTCATATTCCTTAAAGGATAAGTGACATGTTGATTCTATCAAGTTATAGCTGCAATGATTCTGATAAGAATAATGTTCTAATCTATTAGACATTAAAATATCTACTGTCAAATAAATATGACTCCTCTATTCATATCTATCTTCTTAAGATGCAATAATAATGTTTCTGGCGGGGAGTTATATCTCTCGCTGGGGCAATTTACAATTGTCTCACCCCCGTGGGAATCACATTTTTAGGTGGACGCGGTCATGGAGGCAGGAATCCTTTAGTAGGTGAAGGACAACAACAGCAACAATAAGGACATCAGTGAAGTCTCAGGTGGAGACACTGGCTGTTATGCCTTGTATAGATGTAAATAGAGTCCTATGTGTCGTCTCAGTACTCTCAGGTCCTCAGAGTAGTAGTTAGTGCTTTTGAGATTTTGGCTCGGTGCCTCGAGATTTTCATACTGCCTGTGTTTAGTTTAATAGGGCAGTTGATACTTGTAATTCACAGAAAGAGATGATACAAGTTATGTACTTTTGAAAAACAGAATGTAAATGTGTTACTTTCATTCTATGTGAGAAAGTATTTACTTGACGGATCTTTTGATAAAAAGGTTTTAATTTTTAGTGATTTTTGGTAATCCGCTGCTTAGTGAACGCTTCCGCATTAGTTAATTATGTTTTTATGAGTTGTATGCCACAGTTTATATAGTATAGAAGAGAATAATATCATGGAAATTCTTTTAAGATCATTTTAAGGAACTAGGGATAACCCATGTCGATGCACAACCATTAAAATAAAACATAATGACTAAATTATAATAGTGAGAAATAAAGAGCAACAAAACATGACTTTCTATGATTTAGAACACAAAAATCTTATAATATTATAAATGTGTTGTTAAATCACTTTGTTGATATTGGTTCCTCAATCGAACAACCAATATGACAAACACTATTCTAGAAGAAGAGAGGATGGTATTCTCAATGGTGATGTAAATGTTACTTATAATGTATCTAACACATGATTAAGGGAGATCAAGAACAAGATCAATAAAAATAAAAAGAGAAGAAAGATATAAAGAGGAAACTGACTTATACTCTCACACTCCCAAGAAAATCTCAACTACTTCTGGTGTCCACAACATCACCATGCATATTTTCCCATTGTCAGTTCGAAAAAACCCATTTCTTGACCTAATTCCAATGGCCAACCACATTGTGATTGTTCAAGATCAAACTTGAGTTTTGGCACAAAACTAATTGTAATGTTCAAGGATATGAGGTCTTAGATAAAATGAAATTAAAGGAATAATTTGAGTACATGTATCACTAAGGTACACCTATTATTGAGGGAGTGTATCACTAAGAACTTTAAAGTTAAGCATGCTTGGCTTGTAGTTCTAGGATGGATGACCAATCAGGAAGTTGGTCCCAACTTGTGCATGAGTGAAGACAAAGCATGTAGTTAAGGCCAATGGTGGTCTTTGTTTCTGTTCATCATTCTTGAAACTCTACTAGTGCTATGAGAAGTGGGAATGAGCATTACAAATGGTACTAGATCCATAACTTCTCCAGTAAGCGGGGCCCACATTGTAAAGAGTGGGACCCAGAGCGGATCCACTCCCTACTAAAATTTGAAGAATAAAACATCCATTACAAACACACTCAAAAGGTGCGCTGAAATACATGTAAAATTTTCAAATCTCAAATAATGGTATTCAACACAACCAAAATGTAGTAGCAAATGAAATTAATGACTATATTTAATTTTACAAAAGTACATCAGCATCTCCCATATAGGGTTTACATGAAATATTTAACATAAGGATCTACATAGAGGGAAATATAAACCATATCAAGTTTCTCTCCAAGCAAAATCTTCTTGAGTAAGGTCTATGTTGGAAGCCATGTACTCCTTATCCTAAACTTGAACTGCTCCTCCTTGATCTCATTCCACTCCTTGTCCTAGGCCTGGTTGGTTGGGATCACCTAGAAAGAGGATAAAACAAGTTATGTGTCAAATAAGGAACCAGAACAAGATAAGATCATCAAAGAATATATAGGGTAGAGGTTCATCAAGAACATAGAGGGTCAAGAGTACGAGGCACATATCAAATAGGAATTTTCAATAAAAGATATCTATAAAGCAGCATGCATGATTAATAGTATGACTACATTAACTAAGTAGGGTTGAGGAACCTACCAAACCTCAACCAATCGGTGAGGGGAGAATAAACACTAAACACATTCCCAATCATCTGCAAAACATATATAAAAGTGGGGAGAATATACACATTCCCCTGGGAAAAATAACACATGCCCAAACTATGGTTGGTTGTATAGAGGTACAATACATTAGAGAACAAGTCAACCAAATTACCATGCTAAAAAATAATACGGCAAAGAAATATTAAACATTACATCATAGAGATATTGCATGTGGGTCAAATCCCAAGGAAATAATGAAATAATTCCACCAAAAAGAGAAATAATAGGAACAAAGGTTTTAGTCAATGCCTCAATGGAAAACTAGAGTTCAGATAAAAAATATGCCCAACTAAAAGTCTAAGATGCACATACCTCGACTCAGACACCTAGTTAACACTTTTCACAAACTTAGTTGATTCCAAGATCACCTTTGCCTAATTACAATCTATTCACCTATATTAGGGTTTTGTAAAGCATATAATTGTAAAGAAACCCTAATTTTAGACCTATTAAAAAATAATATTTTGGTCACAAAACCTAGTCCAAATGATTCCTGGAGTTCTCATGACTAAAAAAAAATATTTATTTGTCCAATTTGGAGTTTATACGATTATATTATATATATTACGGCTATTTTATAATTTATTAGATCCTCAAAAATCAAATATTTAAAACATGTAAATTAGTCTCTCAAACTATTTTAATTTGTAATATCATATTTTTCCAATTCCAAAACATATTTTTACTTAATTTTTGGACAAGTAGATCAAAAGATACGATTTTTTACAATCCTGACCAATCAGGAAATTCCAAAAATCCAAATAAGAAAGAAATTGTGGGAGAGATGGAGAAAGAGGTCAGGCCCGCATGACTTGTCCCAATCGGAGGTAGCCAAGTCATTGGTCAGTGACTCAGTTGACTCACATCAAAATGAAAGAAAACAAGACAAAAAAAGATAGAATCGCCCTTAGCGGAGAAAATAGACGAAAGAAGAAAAGATGAGGGTAGAAAGGTGAAAATACATGGGGGTTTATACCACTTTTCTCACACCATCATGGTTGCATGAAGCAATAGGAGTAAGATGGTGCTTAGTTGGGGAAAACCATGAAACAACTCGATCCGAGATTTTGATGGACGATTCGTGAACGACTGAGACTCAAGGTACTTAGTACACGTTGAATTTGGTTGAATAGGTTAGAGAACTTGGCTCAAAGCTGAGAACAAGTTCACCACACTTCAAGTCTTCAACTACAGACAATGAGGCCTCAGAAGAAATTGAGAGGACATGAGAGCCCAGGAAAGGAAAATGAAGGTCCGGGTGTTGTTATATATAGGTGGGGGAAGCACAAGCCACAGATAAGGAAAGTTCTTTGAGGTGCTTGAGAGGAGAAATTGGGTGTTTCCTAGAATCATGACCATAGACCTCAATTAAGGTATCATTGTGTGCAAATGACAAATCAATTGGCAAAAAAAACGTGCAATTTCCTTAGGTAATGAGAGAGAAAATGGAAATCTAACATATGTATCTAGCTCATGTTGCCTTTTCTAACACGAGCTAGATGATGGCTTTTCAGCCGTCAGATGGTGAATCCAATGGCTGTGATCCACATGCAAGATAAACGAGGACATGTGTGACCATTTGCTACTTACTTTACTTGCCCTACCTCCTACTTGGACGAAAATTGATTATGATTTTGACTAAATTGTTTTCTAAATAATTTTTCTTGTTCTCTCTCTTCATTTGAAGGTGCAGAAAACCTCCAATTTAAATGAACTTTGAACCTAGCATATTTTAGACATGTAGAATACGAATATTGCATTAGTTTTCACTTTTGAGGACTTTAATATTTTATTTAATTCTTTTAAAGTAAACCATTTTTCTCTTTCCTCTTGATTGAGACATCTAAAACCATCAATTAATGCGACACTTCACCCACCCGAAACCTAAAACATATGGAATAGGAATTTGCCATTAATTTTATCTCTTGAAGTTATTTAGAATATTATTTAATATTTTTGGCTTTATTTATACTTTCTCTATCCTAATCTAAAAATGATTATTAAAGATAAACTAAATTACATGAAAATTTACTAATAGGTAAATTTAATTGTGCAGATTATGAATCTAAGATTAGTTGTCATTTATGGAGTCATTTAATGACTTAATACATATTTTGGGCTTTACTGCTATTTTCTTTTCTAGAATGAATTAGAATTGGTATTATTATGCAAATAAAGTGAAACTTGATATTCAAGTCTATAAGGACCCAAGGAATTTGGAACTAAATTTTTTCTTATCCAATGAGTCTTCCTGTTATAAATTTTAGGCCATTATCCATTATTACCACTATTCTAATATTAAATAATTCAATGTCACATTATCTTGTTTATGGATAATTATTTATCTCTTTATTTCTTCCTTTTTAGGAGAGGCTATAGAAATTCAAGAACAAATTTACTTTTATAATATCGAACTTAAGTGGTAAATTTGTATTTTAAACCCATCTTGAAACATTCACCGAGGTATTCACGCATAAACCCATACATGGGTATAAATAGGGATCAAATTCACTCAAAACCACTGATAATTTCACAAATTTAACATCAAGGACAAAAAAGGATAGAAATGATAGAAAAAGCTTAGGAAAAAGGTCCAAAGCAAGAATATACCTAGATTTCAATTTGTTACACACATGGGCATGCCAGCCTTGAGCTTTGCAGTCTTGGTATGTTGGAAATGATTTTTCATGGTGTTGTGTCCATCTTTGAGTTGGTAGCATGTCGAGAGTTGGGCATCAATGAGTCACTTTTATTCTGCAATGAACTGGGAAAATATCATCTGGCCATATAGGTGAGCCATGACAAGAACATCAAGAGTCTAAGTGGGAGAGATAGTAACTTCCCAGAATTTCTAAGGTCTCGAATAAAATGATCTAAAAAGGAGTGATTTTATTATCTGTGTCACCAAGGTGCACCTCCTTTTCAGGGAGACCATCGCTAAGAATTCCAAAGTTAAGCATGCTTGGCTTGGAGTAGTACTAGAATGAGTGAATAGTCAAGAAGTTGATCTTGATTTGTGCGTGTGTGAGGACAAAACACAAAGTTAACACCAGTGTTGGTGTGTGAGGCCAATCATCATTTCTGTTTCTATACTATATCCTTGGCTTGTGGGCCTGGACATTACATTAACAACAATGGTTCTGATCAGAAACGGAAGGAAACAATCAATGCATAAAACTTATTATTAGTGAACACAATTAAATCCTACGTTTTTTATTACATAATAGGTTCAACTTCTATGTTAAAAAGAGTTGTATACACAAAAGATCATGATGTAAACAAAAGAAGATGCATCCGCAAGGAATATCAAAGATCTTAATACATATTTACGTAATGGTAGAATTTCCCCTCAAACTGTATATAATAATATAAATACATATTTACGTTGTGGTAGAATTTCAATAGTAATTATGGAAAGTTATCTCCTAATATCTGATGCTCATATATTATTGAAATAGTTATGGGGTACTAAATGAAAAATGTGTATAACACTATTTTTCATGACATATATTAAAAACATGGACCCCAAGAGTAAACTCCATAAGAAGCATAACCATATTCATACAATTAGAAATCTTCTTTATATACTCCATTTATAATTTTGTATGAGCATTGGAATGTGTCAAACTAGGTTTTGCTAGGCCCATGCTCAAAATACATATTGTTAACTAGGTTTTTGTCCATGTATAATATCCTAATAATTTTGGGATTATCATCCTACACTAATGTAACAGATCCATATTTCTACAATGTCTGCATAGAAGACTAATGTGAAGATTCTCAAAAGAAAACATAGATACATATATTTTGTTAAAGTCAAATAAAGTCATACTATGGTGAACTAAACTCATATTCACATAAATATTAGTTTTGGATGATACATCGAAATCCTTGATGCACTTAAGGACATGTTCTAACATAGTTTCTTGTTTAACATTCTATGCTTCATACCATTCCATCAAACAAACAACACAAAAAAATTGCAAAATAACCAAATTCAATGTATCAAATAGATAACGCACAATTTTCCATCTAGATAGTTAAAGAACTTCTAGAATGTTAGAAATGACCTCACAATTGATCTATGCATGTGGGTGTTTCAACCGCAAAATAAATCAAACAACATATTTTGGAAGGTTTCTGTTTAACTTGTTGCCTTGTTTCAGTGAGATAAATGAGGGAGAGACTAGAGGATAGCACAAATATGAAGCAACAAAAAATAAGAACGTGATACCAAGTCTTTCACAAGGCTTGGTATGTCATCAAAACCTAATTGTCAAATATTTAACATTCACCTAAGTCCATATGCATCAATTTTCCAAAACTTAAGTCTGTCATTCTCTAATGTCATTACTACCTCTCACAGGATCAAGACTCTGTAATATATATTTTCATATATATATATATATATATATACATATAAATATAAATATATATATATACACCCGCAAACACTCTTATATATGTGTGTACATGTATATTATTATATTAATATATTTGTATACATACACATATACGTACATATATGTATATATGTATATATATTATGTGCAAAAGAAGTATATCATTTTAGCAATATATTCATAAACTAGGTCCTACCATATTAAGCATATAATAGTATTGAAATCTTCATAAGAGAATCTCCTCACTTGTTAGGACAATCCTGAATCCCAAAACCTTATAGTGGAACAATGATGAGACAAAGTTTTCAATATATATGACTTAGTTGATCTTTCATTGTGTTAGTATCTAGGACTATATTTTAACTTTAAGGGTCTATGAACTTAATGATTAATGCATCAAGTAACACATGGGTAATTTAACTAGTTAAGCTCAAATGGGTATAACTGCCTCCTAACCAAAGTAAATGGTTAAAGCTAGTTAAGTAGACCACCATAAATATTAGTTGACAAATATAAAAAATTGAGAATGAAATTTACATTTATTGAAGGTAGTCTTAACTAAGTTTAGTTTATAAATTACAACCACAAATTACTAAATTGAACTTATGACCCCTTTACACCCAACTTTGTTAATAATATGGAAGCTAAACCCAGAAAACCAATTTCAAACAAGAATGTTAAATGTAGCAAACGTACATCTTGGTCCCAAATAGTAATTAATAAAATGAAGTGATGAGAAATGAAGTGCATTCTAATCATAGTTTAGTCATATAAACATAGCTAGCTAATAAGTGAGCCCATATTATAATGGCTAGTTCTATACGGTTACAGGAAATACACCATGATTGGATATGGATTTGTAAAATATATTTTCTCACTATCCCTAATATTCCATATATACTATAGTAACATCTTATTCATGTGATACAAGGTAATAAATTTACCACGGTAAAATCTATAGTTATACTAAAAATAATGAGTTGACCCTATTATGGGAAAAAAGTAAACATATGTGCATGTCATATTTTTTGAGTATGTTCACACCTAATCTTTATAAAAAAATATGTAAAAGAAAAAAATACACTCTTTATGATGACCTTGTTTGGCCCTTGTTTAGTTAAGTTTGGACTTTGTTGGCCCTCCCAATCAATTAGAAAAGGTTAGGATATAGTTTTTTTACTCAAACACTAACATCTACTTCATATGAAGAAAGCTTACAAGTAGGGAACTAGACCAAAAATAATAAAACATGGTATTATCAGTACCATTACAATTATTATCTGGTATATTAATAATAGACTTGAAGTCCATCATTCCCTCAATCATATGAGGGATAAGATGGTTTTTTGGGTAATTAATCGAGCTCCTTAGAGCTTGTATGGCTTCACATGTCAATTAAATCTTCATTCATTTGAGCAGACAACAGTCAGAATATTGATGCCTTCTTCATGGATTTGTATATGCTAATAATAACAACATTAAACTCCACAAGTTCCACCATGATCCTCCTGGTTGATTTGGTGACCATTCCTCAATTTATACGAGCCCACACTAGTGTGCTTGAACTTGATGCTACTTCCCTTGACACCTCTTCCTTTCTGGTTTTGTTTTCCTTCCCTGATAGGTGTCATTGTGTCTTCATTTTCAGTCATGGTTTGTGTGAGTACTTCTTGCAAGGATACCCCTTCAACAACCTCATCTATGTATGGATAAACTATTTTGTGGATTCCATAATTCACTACCTTGTATGCAGTAGGATGATCTACGTTATGCACCCCATTGGTACTTACTGCCTCATTTATGATTTGACCTCCGCTTGAGCTACTTGAAAGATTAGTATTTTGCATTACATCTTCTCCAGTGTTGTACACCATCTTCTTCCTCTTCCACACCTTTGAGCCTCTGGTTTCTTGAATGGGCGTCTCAACATTCATAGTCTTCTGTGAATTATTTTCATCCTCATGTTCCTCCTTATTATCCACTGCTATAGGTTTGTACCTATTTCCATCTACTTGTTTACTACTTTCCTTTTGTTGGCATGTTGTCTGTGTTTGGCAATGATTGCTTTGTTGTAGTATGTCTGCCATTTTCCATCCTCATCTGACCATTTCACTCCTTCTTCCTCCTCTTTCTCTTCTGTCTCATGATCCTTAGTAGAAGGTGTGCAAGCTTTAGAGCTATGTCCCAGTTTTCCACAGCATAGACATAAGTCTGGAAGAACCTCATACTCAAGTTTGAACTCCGACCCATTGATGATAATGGCGAGTTGAATTGGTACTGTAGTATCCAATTCAATCATGAGCCTTGCAAAGCGACTTCTTGTCTTCTTGAATGCATGCTCATCTACCTTCACTAGTGTTCTAAGTGCATGACCTATTCTCACAAACATGGTAGGAACAAATAGATGTAAAGGGAGGTTTAGGATCCTTACCCACGTTGAGGTTTAGTATATAGTTTAATTAATATTTTAAGTCTAAATTTATTTAATGCATTGATTAACATAAGGTCTGGATATATTTTCCATTGTCATTCCTGCTTCTCCTTCTTTCCTTTTTTGTGTGAGACATACACCGTTATTTCCCTATCCAATGACTGACAAGTCATCTCACACCTCCAGTTATTTCATGTGATGAGGACCAGTTTCAATATTCTTTCCTTCCTCATTTTGTTCTCTCTCCTTTCTCCATCTGATGATGATTTTTCTTTGCCAATATCTTTGCCTTTCCTTTCCAATTCTAGTATGAAATAACTCACCCCCTCTATCTCTCTATATAAGAAACACCCAATTATGGCTTCCCTCTCCTCGCCACTATCAAATCACAAATTCCACCTCATCTCTCTCTCTTTTCGTTTTCAAGAGTCTCAAAAGCGTTGCCACCCCTATGTGGTTCCTCTACATCACCAATTAACTCCCAGTTCCCTCACAAACCCTCCCCAACTAGTTGTGTTTTTCTGGTGACCTCAGCCTCGCCCTGACATCCTCCATCTCCTTCTACTCAATTGAGAATTAGGTAACCAACTCTACCACCCATCATTCATTTTTTCATGATTGGGTTGCCTCACATTTTCCTCAATCATCATACCCTCTTGACCAATATTGAAGATCTCATTGACATTCACTACAAGGACACCTTTGAGGCCCTCCATACAAGGGGATGGTACCCCAATCTTTTTTAGACCTTAGTGAACCTTCCCCGCATCACAAATTTCACTGAATTCCCTCACACCATCATTTTCCTTTAGCGAGCGATCTCCCATATTTTCTCCTTTTTATCTAGTGTGTTCAGATACACAACATCTCTTGCTTTATTAGGTTGCTCCTTTGTCTCTGCTTTAGTTCCACACAACACACCATGCCTGTCACTTTCTCATTTACCCTATATTATGGAGTTAGTCTCCCTGTAGCCTCATCCATGGCCACGATTATGGCTTGGAGATGATGCCTTGACACACTGCATCAGTCAAACTCTGACTCAATGAGTGTGCAATGAACCAGACAATGCTCATGAGACTCCCTTTCTATTTATTTTGTGTCATGTGTTGACTCCAACCTGAGGTTGCAAATCCAGGAAGCGTGCTTCATGCCATGGCCAGGGCGAGAGGAAGCCAGGTCGGAGAATGTCCTTTGTGTCCCCGCAACATTAATCAACTGATTTATTTTGCATGGGTATTTTTGGGTTTAGGCATACAATTTTGTATCCCTGAATGCACACTTTAGTTTCAAGCTGAATGACATGTTTACCCCTTCTCTATCAATTTTGCCTAATTTTTCCAATCTTTTCATCTTTTCTTTAAATTCACGGATTCATGAATTTTATTGAATGTCACAATGATGTTTTTCTGACTTATGATTGGTCCATATTACAATTTTTTTAGAAATTGCAAATGATCTCATAAAATGACGGAAAAATATGCATTGAAGCCATTTTGATTCTATGTTGATTTGTATCATTATCAAACACTATTTTAACCTTCAGTTTCTTCAATAATTCAAATACCAATATTAGGGCTTAAGGATTATGAACTGATGCTCATGTTATGATTTAAATCAAATTCCAAGTGATTTTAGACTCAATCAAGTCAGATGATGCAACTTAAGGTGGTTTTCTATAGGTAAGAGGGCCATGCATATTTGGCACAAGTAAAATTTGGTTTATGGAATGTTTATTTTTATGATTATGAACTTTGGTATTCTACATGAATAATGATTTTTTTTTCAAAAGACATCATTTATGAATGTCACAATGATTGATTTTCTGCTTATGTATAGTATATGGTAAAACCCTAACTATGATTATGATTATGATTAATGAATCATGAGCTGGAAAGAAAAATCTTATTATGGTTTATGAGGGAGAAATCTGATCATGGCATTAAGAGGGAGAAATCAAGCTATTGACAAGAATAATATTTAAGATATTAATGATTATGTCAAGATCTAAATTAATGATGAAAACAACAAAAATGGTTAACACTTGACACATACCTCAATCATGGTCCTTTAGGTCGTTATTGGCTTTCCTAGATTTATGGGCTTCCTAAAAATGATGGGCTCCTATAGGGCATGAAGAGAGGTGTCATATATTTTCTTTTCTAGTTCATCATGTTTAAAGTTATTCAATGTATACTTAAGATAATCCATGTTCAAGTTCATGTCAATATGATTTCAATTTAAGTATTGTTATTTTTCTATCTTATATAGTACCAAATACCGCTTAGTAATGTGATTTTTGTTTTGCATGGCTAGGGTCCTGTTGTCTACAGGACTTGAAGCAAGTGAGGAGCAAAAAGAAAACCAAAGATAAGAGATTTTCAAGTCTTGCCTAGTGGGATCCCATTTACTAAGACAATCCAGACTCTTAGATATCTTTTATATTATGCTTAGTAATGTTATTCAAGTTTATCTTAATAGAATAGATGAACCTATTGTAGTTTTCTATCCAAAACATATGTATGAATCTCGTTTACATCAATACATGGAGTTTTCATTTACTTTAATTGCAAATTTTGGCATATTGAGACACCCCTTTAAGTAAAGTGATTCACTCAGTGATATTTATATGATGTGAAAAGTCAGGTGTTATATTATGGTATCAGAGTTATTTGGAAAACATCCACTAGGAAAAGCTATGATTCATATGTCCTAATTCTAGGTATATGAAAAGGGAAAGGACAATGGCGTTGATGTTTCTAGTTCTAATAAAGAAGGGAATGATCATGAGCAAAACCCTAAGGAAACCATAGATGACCTTGTCCAAGAACTCACCAATGGCTTGGGACAAAGACCCTATCCTCCAAAGCACCATGATTTGACACTAGTAAACTTCCTCAAGATAAAGCATAAATCTTTCTCTAGTGAAGGCGAAGTTGATGTAATCACCAAACCTGAGGAGTGGATTAGAAGCATGGAACATTGCTTCCCTGACATGGATTGTCCTTAACACTCTAGGGTTTCTTTTGCAACCCACATGTTGAAGGGAGAAGCCAGTACATGGTGGGAGAAGTCCCTCAACTCACTGGCAGCAGATGCACCTCCACTCACATGGGAGGGTTTCATTGAAGCATTTTCAGAGCATTATGTGTCTGAAGCTATAATAGAGAAGAAGGAGCTAGAGTTTTCCAACCTAGATTAAGTGGATGATATTAGTGTGACCCAATATGTTATGAAGCTCATGATCTTTCAAAAAAATGGTTATGACAATGATGAGAGACCTATGGAAAAGAAGTTCATCTAGGGAATCAAGCTTGACCTAAGTATCACCTTGACTGGAAGAGGCATCCGAACTCTTCAAGAATCCTAGGACTCTGCTTTAGAGTTGAAAGACCATCCTGAGAGATCACACCAGAAAGATGTTCCTCATAGATACAACCAACACCCTCCTCCCAACAACCATGCAATGAGGAGAAAGGCACCTAAAGCAGAAGTTGAATGACCCTAGTGTTCAATTTGTAAAAAGCATCATGCAAGCCCATGCAGGAATGGTATAGGAGAATGCTACTACTATGGAGAGACAGGGAATATTATGCCCAAATGCCCTAAGCTCTTGAAGAAGGACTAGAACCAAAATAAGGATCCAAATCCACCTCCTAAGAGACAAGTTAGGATTTGCACTATGGAAGTAGAAAATAAGATGAGGAATAATGTTATAGTTAACTCATGTTCACATAAACCTTCTATGAAATATATGTGTTCATGCAAAATTTCAAACATGTATGGAAAATGAATTATTAATTATCATTAAATGAAGAGGTTAGGAAAACCATAAGGTGGGTAGTAGCCTAAAGAAAATTTTGAGGACTAATTTACACAAATCTAATATCTTTTTGAACCATTTTTGGCTGAACAATTCACTCATTTTGACCATAATTCCATTCACATTCATCATATATTTCAAACTTTTTAGTTATTTTATTCGATTCATGTTGGTGATTGCATGCACATAATAATGATGAGCAAACAAGTTAATTCGACCCAAATCCGACATTAGTTGGATTGCCTAAACAGATTGTACATGTTATAGGAGATTTCCTAAAGTTTATGAATAGAACATAGTGTATGCCCATTATCACACAACATGGGAGGATGCATATATCTTTGATTCCTCCCTAATGAGAAGGAATGTGATGTGTCTCTAAGACTATACGACATGTTCGACTAGTCAAAAGATCTTGTAAAAGTTTCTACCAAACACACAATGTGTGTTTATTAGCACACAACATGTTCAACCTATCTAGATCTTCCCAAGTCCACATTGATTCTCAGCAACACGACGTGTCACTTAGATGAAATGCAATGCTCAAGGCGACACATTGTATGCCTTCTACAACACCCCATGTTGCAGTCAATTTCTACAGTTTTCAAAACAACCACCCCTCATTGTAAACTATGAGGCACATATATGTGGTTGTTATCTCTCGTCATATGAAACAATTTTTGACGAGAGAATGAACCAAAGTAGAGGAGAGGCAATTTTGGGGAAGAAGAGGTGGTTTCTTGGAAGAGAACCACTTTCTTCTAATTTCTCCTTCAAGGATTGTAGAAGAAGCCTCTCATCTCCATTCTGGCTGCTCGGAAGTGAAGGTTGGCAGAGAAGAAGCACCAGTAAGGGAAAATTTTCATCTTTGAATCAAAGTTCTTCCTTGTTCTTTGGATTCTGATTGCTCTTTCTTTATTTAGTCATGCTTACCTTCCAAATCTGTAACCCATACTTGTGTTTCAACATTTTGAGCGAGTAGACTTTCATTTCTTGAGTGTGGGGGATTAATTTTAATGTCATAACATTGTTGGACACGAATTTCATATATGATGATATTTGTTCCACTATTGTAAGTTTCATCAATGCTATATTTTTCTTGCATGCTTTGTTGGTCACTTTGTATGTATGATTTCTTCTCTTTGTATAATATGGGAAGATATGCATAGGAGTAAGGAGATGTATCTTAGATGCAGTACGTTGACCATGAGAGTTGGTGGGATATGTTAGAGAACAAATAAATGCATTCTGAATCCAAGCATGTCCACGAGAGTTAGGACTGTTGATGCAACCCTATTTTAGGGCTCCATCTTGTGCCATTTTGTACTTTATTCACATTGAAACATAGTAGAATGCAATTTAAATCCCCCAATATGAGTATTACTATCAAATGCGCTTATGGACATTGTTTGCATTATTTTTAGGTACTTGGACCATGCTTTGTATGGATGAGAGAGAAGTAAGGAATTCTAGGGTTCCTCCGCTCATGGAGGGGTCCAATGAAGGCACCAAATCTCCCTCAACCTACCCCTAATGGAAAAGATTCAACAACAAGAAAATAAGTCCATTGATGATTAAGATTGAAGTCAATTTAGCCACTGAAGACCCCAGCACAGCCGTGGTCATCCACCACGGTCGTGTGAATTATAGCCAAGAATCAACATGGAAGTCAGCATTTTTGCACCAAACACACCATGACTGTGGCCATCAGTACGAACATGGCCCATTGAAGACACCACAGTCGTGGCCATCAGAAGACATCACGGTCGTGGCCTCCCACAACAACCATTGGAATTATGTGCAATGCCCCCCAAAATCAACAAAGAGGTGACCTAGTTTTCACTTGAATGACCACGGTCATGGCCCTTAAAAACCACCTCACATGTGGTGCTCCCCGTACCGATGACCTCCTCCTCCAACATGACTTTAGTACTCCAACACGGCCATGGTATCCCTTACCCAACACGACCGTGGAACCCCACCACAGTCATGGCCACCACATATACTTAGCCTTTCCACTCCATTTCACACTATGGCTATGTCCACATCCCCACGAGCATTCCATGCAACCCCCACCATGGTCGTGGCACCTAAGCATGGTCTTGGTGACCAACTAACCCTACCCATTTTCTACACTGCTTTTCCTATTCTACCCCTACTTACCCAAGTGCATCCCCACCACCTATATATATGTAGATGGCAGCTGGGCCATGAAGGTTACACTCCCCCTAGATACCATTACTCCTCTCCACACACTCCTTGAGCATTCATTGCACTTCCCTTGAATTTATGCTCTCCACTCACCATTTCCACCTCATTTCCACCTTGGAAACCTAGTTTTCTAGGTTTTCCTCCATAATCCCCTACATTCTCATGTCCATATGCACCATTGGAGGAGAGAGGTCGTCCCCAACCTTCTACAAGGTGAAGAAGGAAAATGTACTTCGAGATCCATGGAGTCCTATCCCCTTCTTCCCCTTTCTTTTTCCATTTCTTTGATTTTGTCTAGCTAAGCCCCTAGTGGTGGGTTGTTTGGGGTTAAAATGTGACTTTGATACCATGTAGGGGGAGAATAATTTGTAATGAGAATAATTTCATTCTATGATGATTGCCTTTGCTTATATCTCATTTTCCATTATCTTGCATGTTATTTTTTCTCTTAAACTTAAATTGCTTGCTTTGTGATGTTTGATGACACTTAGCTTCTAGGAGGAATTGGAGTGTATGTATCAATATTAGGATTGACTCCTAGGTCCAATTAGTCGATCCCTAGCAAGCCCCCTTTGTTCCTACATACATATCCCTCTTGCTATAAGTGAGTGTGAGATCTAAGTGACTAGAGATAGTGTGATTAGTTCAATTTCCTAGAGCTTTCTAAAGGATAGATGGCTAGTAGCATGATGTGAAAAACCCTCATCTCTTCTCTCAATCCTACCCTTGTCTCTCAGTTCCCCTAATACCACTTACCCTAGATACCTAGGCTTGACAAGTCCTACTAGAATTACACCTAAACCTAGTTCTCTAACTAGTAGTATAGGGTATATTCTAATAGCACTTGCCTTGTTGTTTAGTTTGGTAATCTAGATTGACTTGTGATAATTGCATGTCATGTTGACACCCCCAACTAATATCAATCCACATTCCCAAACGGCCCACCTACCTAATATCATTGTTTAAAACCCATCTTAATCGTCCTGCTTGTTAATGTGAGTGTAGTTTAATTGTCTTTGTTTCTTCTAGTTAATTGCTTAGTTTTGTTAGTTAGGATTAATCTAGATCTTTGCTTTCTTTAGTGGTTAACTTAGATCTTAAGTGCTAATTTCTCTACTAGTGTAGTGTAGTTAACATTTTCTCCTGTTTAGATAATTGCTTGATCTAGTTCCTTAGACTTGCTTGCTTAAGATAATTTCGAGTTTGTGATAACTTAGATTTCATATTGCCTTTACTTTCTTATTCACTTATTTTAACAACCAAAACCTACTTTTAAACCCTTCAACCCTAGTCTCCGCTCTAGGTATGTAGCCAATGCTAACCCAGCTCTACAACCCCCTCTATCCCTGAGGATTGATCCCTATTCTTACCTGTCATCTATACTACAATAGTACCTTGTGCGCTTGCGGGTGACCTATTTAGTGTTGTGATCGAGTCTTGTTTTGGTTTTTATAAATATTGAGAGATCATGTGTGTTTCAATTTCATGGAGTGCATCTAGTCACCTCTTGTTGGCTAGTGTGCACCTCTGGCTTGACGCACCAAGCTTTTGGGTGCCGTTGTCAGGGCTAGAGGTGCTCGACGTAGCTAGTTAGTGTAGCTTAGACATTCCTTTTTCCCTCATCATTGGTATTCTTTATTCTTTGTTCACTTTTTCATATTGCCATTCTAACTTGGTTTCTTGTTGTTTGTTTCTATATTGTTCATGTGATAGTTGTGCATGTGTTGTACGTGTTATATTGGTACCGACTTAGTGTTGTATGACCCCAAGATAGGTATAAGGAGATGCAAAAGCCACCGCAACCAACACCAAAAAATGGAGATGGGTGACCACATGGTAGACAACAACCCTCATGGGAATGCTCAACTACCTCCACCGTAGACCAATTTCCCTCTTCACAAGTATTTCACCCTGGGGAACTACAATTCTCCCATTGCCACCCTAGTTGACCAAATGTCGTGTCAAAAGTTCTCCATTCCACCTGCACTCCTTGGACTCCTCCCTACCTACTATGGGATGGAGAATGAAAATCCCTACCATCACATCTAGGCCTTCCTTAAGACTTGTTCCACCTTTTGTACCCATGCTACCGATGATTCCATCCGGAGGACTCTCTTCCCTTTCTCTTTAAAGGAAAAAGTTAAAGAATGGTACATTTTGAAGCCAGAGTTGGTGACATGGAATGAGGTCAAAAATGATTTTGTCAAAAAGTTATATCCAAGTGACAAGCTGACAAACATGAGAAGATGTATCACCACCTTTGACCAAAAGGAAAATGAACATTTCCACGAGGCATGGGAAAGGTTCCAAAATCTCCTTCGCGACTGCCCCCATCATGAGGTATCTTTGTGGCAGCTAGTCCAAGCCTTCTACACTATGCTTGAAGATTTGATCCAGAACAATATTGACTCATCATGTGGAGGCACATTCATGGCGAAGCCACCCGAGGAGTCATGGACAATGTTTGAACACCTTTCTAAAAATTACTGCCATCGAGTTTCTACTAAAGGGGAACATTGTAGTCAGAACTACATGCCTCTATCTCCTTCTGTAGCTCCAGCCTACAATGTTGCCAACCCCAACATGATGAAGATGATGGCAGACATGATGAATATGATGAAGAGCCAAGATGGTGGTTCTTCTAGTCAATCCATCATGGCGGTTGAAGCCGAAGAAGAGGAAGTTCATGCTTTGCACTCTTTTGGAAACCAGAGCAATCAAGGTCCTATGTCCAACACTTACACGCTCGAGTGGGGAAACCATCCTAATGTTTCATGGAACCAAAAAAATGAATATGGTCAAGGACAAGGGCAGCCAAGGGCATGATATAGCTCCAAGTTGGAAGATGAAGTGCTTGGAAGATTGAGAAGTTTGGACGAGGTGAAGATGGATGTACCCACACATGGGCAGTCCATCAGCTATTTTGAGCAAAGATTGGATCAAATATCTCTCTCACTTTCTAGGAGGGAGGAAGGATGACTCCCGTCTCAACCAATGCTGAATCCAAACAATGATGGCACTTTTCTAGGAAACGCTCAAAGTTCATATGCTCTACTTTCATACTAAGCACCACCAAATCCCTATGCTCCACCACCTCCTCAAGCTCCTCTCAACTATCAATATGCTCCACCTCCACCTCACTCATACCAACAACCATCTTCGTAGTACCACCCCCATCCAAAACAACCACAATCACAATTCATCCTTCAAAATTCCAACTCTCTCCACCAAAGACCACCACCACCTCAACAACCACAACCAAACCCACAAGCTTCCTCTTCCTCCACCCATGAGCATGTGAAGGCAGTGATAGTTTTGAGGAGTGGCTAGACATTGGAGCAGCCCCGTGATACTATTGTTGTTGATAGAGCAGCCAATGAGGATATAGGTGATACTATGATTACACAAGTTGATATTGAGATACAGCTTGATGATACTGTGATGAGAGCTAGAGTTGATATTGTGACACCGGGCAGTGTACTATGATACTAAGCAGTGATACCGTGATTCTTGTGATTCTAGTTGAGGATTCTATTGATCTGAGCTATTTGGGAGCACAAATCCCTCCTTTTCCTGATGCTCTTAAGCCTTCTATTGAGAGGAGAAGAAAGAAACATACTAAAGACATCCTGGAGACCTCCAAACAAGTGAAATCAACATTCTTTTACTTAATGCGGTCAAGCAAATTCCTTGTTATGCCAAGTTTCTGAATGATTTGTGCACCTTTAAGAGAAAGACAATGGGGAGAACCCCAAATAAAGTCAAGCTCAATGACCAAGTGAGCTCAATTTTGTAGCACACCATGCCAAGAAAGAGGAAAGACCCCGGAGCTTGCATCATTTCATGCTACATTGGGGCACAGCCCATAGACCAAGCCCTTCTAGACTTGGGTTCTAGTGTTAACCTAATGTCATAAGATGTCTTTGTCGAGAACCACATGGGACAATTGAGTCTGGCTCATTGTACTTTGTAGTTGGCCAACCGATTAGTGAAGACGCCTAGAGGGCGTGTTGATGATGTGCTTGTTAGACTTGATGATGAGACTTTTGTTTTCTTCCCCACTGATTTTGTTGTTTTAGATATGGAAAAGGATACAAAAAGGGTACCTATCATCTTGGGGAGGCGATTTTGCTAGCTACAGCTGATGCAGTGATTCATGTCAGTACCAGGACTATGTATGTGACATTAATGCACATGATGATCCGGTTGAACATCTTTAAATCTTTAACCACGGCCGAGGTGATAGGGGCCACAGAAGAAGATTGCTATCTTATTGAATGCCTTCATGAGATTGTGGAGGAGTGCCTTCCTGTGTGGATTCAGACTGCCACTCAAGATAGAGGTTTAGAGCCAATACTTGAGTTCCCCGATGATGATGATGATGAAGAGGATGAAGTGAATGAGCTAGCCTGGGTGGCTGCAAGTAAAGACCTCCCATCAATTTCTGAACCATTAAAGAACTCTCTTGAAAAACCTCCAACGATTGAGCTAAAGTCACTCCCAGAAGGATTGAAGTATGCTTTTATAGGCTCCAATGACACCCTCCCAGTGATCATTTCTTCCATTCTCTCTCTAGAACAAAAAGTGGCATTGATGAAAGTCTTAAAGAAGATATTCAGGCCATTAGATGGTCTATTGCTTATTTGAGGGGTATTGACCGCTCCATCTGTGTGCACAAGATCTATTTGGAGAATGATGTAAGGTTGACCTGCTAAATGCAAAGGTGGTTGAATCCAAAGCTGAAGGAAGTTGTAACTCAAGAGGTTGTGAAGTTTCTAGATGACGGGATTATTTATCCTATTTCTAACAGCACATGGGTGAGTCCCATCTAGGTTGTACCTAAGAAGGGTGAGATCACTTTAGCAGAGAATGTAGATGGTGAGCTTATACCAATCAGAGAACAATCAAAGTGGAGAATGTGTGTTGACCACAGGAAGCTAAATGAGAAGACCAAGAAGGTCCACTAACCTCTCCCATTTCTTGACTAGATTTGAGAGAGGCAGGCGCGACAAAGCTTCTATTGTTCTCTTAATGGATACTCTGGGTACTTCCAAATTGTTGTGCATCCTGCGGACCAAGAGAAGACAACATTCACTTACCCAAGTGGTACTTTTGCTTACTGGAGAATGCTATTTGGGTTGTGTAATGCCCCTTCAACATTTTAGAGATGTGTGACCTTAATTTTTGTCGATATGCTTGATTCATCGTTGGAAGTGTTCATGGATGATTTCTTTATTTTTGGTAAAACATTTGATGAGTGCTTACTCCATATGGATATTGTTCTTGAGAGATGCGTCAAGGTTTGCCTAGTGTTATCTTTGGATAAGAGCCATTTCATGGTACCCGAAGGCATAGTTCTGGGCCACCGAGTTTCAAAGGAAGAGATTGAAGTTGATAGGGTCAAGGTGGGCCTCATTTCTACACTTACCATTCCTTATACCGTGAGACATGTACGATCTTTCTTGGGACATGCTGACTTCTACTGCCACTTCATCAAATATTTTAGTAAGATCTCGAGACCTCTATGTCACTTGATGGAGAAAGATGCTGAGTTTCATTTTGATGACAAATGTGTTGAGTCCTTCAACCACTTGAAGGAAAAGTTAGTTTCTGCTCCGATAATGCAGCCCCCAAACTTCTCTTTGCCATTTGAGATTATGAATAATGCATCTGACATGGAAGTGCGGGTTGTGATAGGCCAAAGAGTTGGCCGGATCCCGCATGCTATCTACTATGCCAGCAAGAGTCTAGATGAGTCCCAAAGAAACTACATGACTACTAAGAAATAGTTGCTTGCGGTTATCTTTGCTCTTGACAAGTTAACATCATATCTTCTGCAAAATAAGGTGATTATATACACGAACCATGCTGCTTTGAAATATCTAATGGAGAAGAAAGACTCCAAGTCAAGGTTGATCTGTTGGATATTATTACTTCAAGAGTTCAATATTGAGATTTTAGACAAGAGAGGATTAGAAAACTCTACCTCTGATCATCTCTCCAAAATTGAAGCACCTTTTGATGATACAAGAAGAATCAAAGAGACAATGCCACATGAGAAGTTGTTCCTTCTCTCATCCACTCAAAGGCCATGGTATAAACACATAGCTAACTTCTTAGCTAGTGTAAGGATACCAATCACCTGAACGAGGGAGGAAAAGTAAAATATTGTTTTCCATGGCCAACAATTATGTTTGGTATGATCCTCACCTATTCAAGTATTGCCCCAACCAACTTATTCAGAAATGTGTTCTGAAGATGGAGCAGCAAGAAGTTCTATCTATGTGCCATTTCGGAGTTTGTGGACACCACTTTGGTGGAAAACGTACTACAGCCAAGATTCTCCAAATTAGATTCTATTGGCCCTCCTTATCTAAAGACTCATGAATTTTGCAAGTATTGTTTGAAGTGCTAAAAGGTGGGCACTATCTCTAAGAGGGACATGATGCATTTATCACCCATTCTTGTGGTGGAGGTATTTGATGTTTGGGGGATTGACTTTATGCGTCCTTTCCCCCCTCTTTTGGATGTGCCTACATTTTGGTTGTCAATGATTATGTGTCAAAGTGGATCAAGGTTGTTGCAACAAGGACCAATGATCATAGAGTTGTTTGTGACTTTGTGAAAAAAAACACCTTTAGCCGATTTGGTGTGTCGTACGCTTTGATTAGTGATGGAAGAAGCTAATTTATTCATCGGATATTTGAAGGGCTGCTCAAGAAACATGGGGTTAACCAACGTGTGGATACTCCTTACCACCCTAAAATGAGTGGTCAAATTGAGTTGGCTAATCAGGAAATAAAACTCCCTCTTGAAAAGACAGTGAGGCCAAACTGCAAGGATTGGTCCTTTCGTCTCAATGAGGCTTTATGGGTATATAGGACTGCATTTAAAGCCCTAATAGGCACCACACCCTTCAAACTCATCTATGGCAGAAGCTGTCATCTACAAGTGGAAATGCAACACAAAGCTCTATGGGCATTGAAGGCTATGGACTTGGATAGAGAGAATGCCAGATTGAGAAGGAAGTTGCAGCTGAATGACTTGGAAGAAATGCCACATGAAGCCTATGAATTATATAAATTCTACAAGGAAAGGACAAAATTTCTACATGATAGGTTGATCAAGAAGAAGGATTTTGAACCTGGAAAATTGGTATGGCTATACAATTCAAGGGTAAAGTTCTTTCTTGGAAAACTTCGGTCTAGATGGGAAGGACCTAATCTCATCAAAAAGGTGTATTCATCCGAGGCTGTGTTGATTTGTGAGAGAGAAGGAGCTAAAGAATTCATTATGATTGGTCAAAGATTGAAATTAGTTGTGGAAGTAAGCCCAGACAAAGAAAATCAAAGTTTTGATATAGTGATTCTAGTGGAAGAACATCCGATTGATCAGGAGATGTGCTTGAATGCCCATTTGAGAGACATTTACCTCAAAGATGATTTGGTAATCCCACTAAGATGAATGAAGTCAAGAATCAATAAGTATGGATGAAGGTGTAAAATTTAGCTCTAGTGGGAGGCAACCCACATAGTTTTTGGAGATTTTTCACCCAAACTTCTCTTTTTAATACTTTTACTTTCTTTTCCACAAAATAAACACACACATGTTTAATAGTTTTGTTTGAGTTTTGATGACATGGTAGGTGTTAGGCACTTAAGAGAGAGATATCAGAGGAGAATCATGGCCACTGAGATCAATTTGTTGAAAAATCTCGAAGAGAAATAAAGTTCTTGAATTTGAGTTAAAAAAGTTGCCCCACCACAGTCGTGGAGCTTGACCACAGTCATGGCAGAAGATACTCACACACAAATGTGGCTTCCTTCCATGGTCATTGTAATTGTTTATTGAAGAAGTCAAAGAAGTCAGATTGCTTGGCCAAGTTTGTGCACGAATGGCCACAGCCATGGCCAACTGCCACTGCCATGTCAAGGAAAGATGGCCATGACCGTGGCCTCTTGCCACATTCGTTATAATTGTTTATTGAAGGAGCTGAAGAAGTCAAGTTGTTTGGCGAAGTTTGTGCACAAATGGCCATGGTCGTGGCCTCCAGCCAGGGCCGTATCCAGGACGGATGGGCACGACCGTGGAAAGAGACCACGATCGTGGCAAGGTTGGGTGGGTGTGCTCTTCATCGACAACACGATAGTGGCACCGACCATGGCCGTAGTATGAAGCCCTCACCACAATCATGGCCACCCACCATGGTCGTGGCGCTCCCCGACCCCACAAAAAAATATAACTTCAACTCCTCTCCAACCCAACCCTCCCCTCATTCTATCACTCTCATTTACATGAGCATGACCGTGGCAGTGCACCCTAACCTCCAGCACCTCTAAGATCCACCTCCAAGCCCCCAAATCACCTCCAAAAAACTACCAATCACTCCATAATCATCCTTGTACCATTCCTCTTCCATTTCCACACCAAATCATCCATCAATCCGACCTCCACCACCCCTTTCTCCTCCATTCATCCCTACAACAATCCTACCTAAAACCTCCACCAAAATCTCCATTTCTTACCCAAAGAAAAACCTAATCATTCTCCCATCATATAAAAATCCATATCCTTCCATTATACCCCTTAATCCACCTCCATATTATCATCTATCCAAAAATGCAATTTCCACAACCCTACCACCTCTTCCACATCCAAAAAATGAAGGGGATCACTAAGGCAGTGAAGAAAGGGGCTTCAAAGAGCATTGATGTGTTCACAGAGGCAAGGCATGAACCAAGAAAGCCTCCTCCCAGGTCTACATGCCTTCACACACCCCTTCACCATCAAATTTCATTGCCCAATCACTCCCTACTCTATGTCTGGGAGTGCATCCCGTATACGGTCATCCGACATCCACAATATTACAGATGAGACATATAGGGGAGAGGAGGAGGAGGCATTTGAGTAGAAGATTGACGACTTGGTCGATGAGGTCGAGATGGTAGTTGCAAAGAGAATCCAATGATCCAAAGAAGCCTTGTCCCCATCAAAGCGTCTGCCAAAGCCAACTCTGCCCTGTGATTCGACATCTTCCATGGCAGCAGAGCATGGGGAGCAGTCATAAACAAGGTGGCAATTGAATCTAGAGGAAGATTAGTTTGCATTGTGATATCCTGAACAACAGGTACCTCTCAATCTTGATACTAATATGGGGTCCCAATCATACAAGTTGGATGAAGAAGAGGAAGACAATGAAGATGAGGAGATGGAGTTGTCAGCTGAGGTAGAGGATATTCTGGGGAAAATGAAGGATGACAAGTTGAAGGCCTTAGGAATGGCCCTCATTGGAGTGTCCTTTGGAAGAGGACACAAGAAAAGGAAAATTTCCATCACATACCTCGAATGCATGACAAGGAGAGTCATTTGCACTAGGCATGGATGTGAGAAGGACATTGATGAGCTGGGAATCAAGGTGGCTATGGAGGGTAGCTTAAAGAAAATGGGGTTGTGGAACATTCGTTTCACACCCCAAACAAATTACACCACGTTGACTTGAGAATTCTTAGACACACATGAAAAGATGAAGGTGAGAGGTAATGATGCTATCAAATTTGTCATGATGGGTAAAATGCACACCCTCACGTTAGCTGAATTGAATTGCGTATTTTCTGCCAATCTTGAGGAGGCCAAGAAAATGGATGATGGCCTACTTGAAAGAGAGGTAGATTTCAATTATGTACATTTCTGGTACCTCTTGACAGGAAGAAAGGACTATTATGTAGGGAGCTCAAAAGCTTCATCTATAAGCAATCCCCTATTTCTTTATGTGCAAAAGGTTTTGGACACCATTGTGGGAAAATTTGATAATCAAGGCTCAATTACTTAGAAAGACTTGTTTGTTTTTATGGTAAAGCAACACAAACAGTATATTGACCTTGGAGTGAATTTGATTGATCATATGAGGAAAATATTATCCAAAAGTAAAACACCTTTTGTCATGGGAGGGTTTGTAACCTCAATTGCACTAGCTTTGGGGTATGATCTTTTTGGGTTTGAAGACACAGATGAAGCACAATTTGTTGACTTGAACTATCTTACTTGTTCCCACACTATCATGATCAGGGACCAAAAAATGATATCATGCGAGTGGTGTGGCAAAGATTGAGCTTGAGCTACCATACCTTATTGTGCCACTTCTCTCTATCTTGAGAATCCCCCATAAACCGGAGGCCAAATTGTTGGAATGGAAATAGAACAACCCAAGTGAGACATACACTAGGGGAGCCACTATTACACAAGAAGAAATTTTTGAGTCCAATGTCCAAGGGTTGGAGCAAAAAGCTATAAGAGAAAGGCAACCCTAAAAGTCAAGAAGAAAGGATGAAGGAACATCCTGGCTGCAACAGCCCTCAATCAATGCCTATGATATGTCTACCATCCAGGCATAGCTTGAGAGCATTCATAATACATAGAGAGACATGCAACTGATCCAGCAGTACATGTGGCAAGACCAACATCAGGTGCACCACTAGGTGATCCACATGTACTATTACCACCATGCCCAAGTAGCAAGAAACCTTGAATGGGGTGGAGACTTTTGGGATGGTATTGGTGGATATTCAAAGACATACCCTCCACTCCAGGATAACTATTGGGGAGACTAGTACCACCATCCTCCTTCATGCCCAGATCCTCCTCACTCATCCGACCAACCACCACATCAGCCATGACAATTTCCCTATCTACCCTAAGCTATAGTTTCATTTTGAGAACATCATGATTCTAAAGTTTGGGGTGGGTAGGGCGGTATGAACCACCCAATCTCTCTCTTTATGATTTTTGTTCCACCTATGCCATGCCATGAGTATCTAGCTTAGTTTTTCTTGTTCTTGTTTTTGCTTGCATCCATGCATAACATGTAGTTACTTTCATGCATTTTTGTGTAAATTTCAAAAATTTTGCTCTTTTTTCCATGCATTGCATATAATGTAGGTTTTTTGTAATTTTGGCATGTTTTAGCTAGGATTTGCTTGTTTACTATTTTAATTTCAATAATATAGGTTTATATGTGATTGAAGGAAACTTGGCACTGTTTTGGCCAATTTTTCCCAAATTTGAGATTTCTTGTCTAAAAGAGTGTTTCAACCCAATCTCTACTTTTTAGATAAAAAATGATGAACTTTGACAAATGCAAGTGAATTACTATTTTTTATTACTAAATAGTATCAATTATTGACTTTTAACATGTGCATCACCTCTCTTGGTTTTGTGAATGCTTTGGTTGAATTGTGACTTGAGCAAGCTATGAGTGTTTTGTACTTATCAAATCACTTCATCCAAGTATCAATTTCAGATTGTTCATTCATGTGGTTTGATATTGTTGGTTGAATTGTGAATTGAGCAAGCTATGAGCACTTTGTGGCTATGAAATCACTTGATAGAAGTATCAATTTCAGATTGTTCATTCATGTGGTGTGATATTGTTGGATGAAGTTTTGGATTAATTTTCATGCATCATACTTTATGTTGAGAGTCACGCCAGTGATCCCTCTTTGACCCAACTCTTCATTCACCATCTTCTTGTCCCTTCACCTAATGAAAGGATGCCAAAGTTTACATATCAGTCATTGCCACCTCCAAAAGTTTGGGGTGGCCACATATTCATCTCAGTGTTTCACTCTTACCACCATATGCCCTATCTACTCCAAGGGAAAAGAAAAAGCAAAAGAAAAAAAAATATGCAAAAAGAAAATAAAATATGATCCTATTTAAGAGCATCTAAATAAACAAAAGATGAGTGCTCTGTGTAATATCACTCCAAAATCTTACCACAATCCTTTCTTCCATTTTCGTACCCATTGAGCTAGGAAACATCAAACCTAGCTCATTTTGGCCTTTTCCGTAGCCACGAGGGTCATTTGGTGTGATTTGAAACATAAGTTTGAAAGCATGAAGGTGAAATAGCATTCCTAGTCATCCTTGATTAATGCCATCATGGAACAGTCTACCAAGAACTACATGAAATAAATATGGATAGTTTTTTTTTTATGTTGGTGATGTTGAAGATGTTGAAGAAATATGGATAACTTATGTGTTTTATGTACTATATTTGAAGTTCATATGTTTTGTGCACTTTTCATGATTGGTTAGTGAAAGAAGGAGAGGAGAGAGGTGGAATGCATGCACTTAGTCACTTTTGATCCCATTCAACAATAATCATCCTTTGCACTGCATTTTTCATTTCCTAATTGTGGAAAATTTGCAGACAGATTGAGTTGGAGCATACTTGAGGAAAAGTATGTTTCAAGTTTGGGGTGGTGATGCAGCCCTATTTTAAGGCTCCAACTTGTGCCATTTTGTACTTTATTCACATCTAAACATAGTAGAATGCAAGTTAAATCCCCCAATTTGAGTATTATTATCAAATGCACTTATGGACGCTCTTTGCATTATTTTCAGGTACTTGGACCATGCTTTCAATGGATTATAGAGAAGGAAGGAGTTCTAGGGTTCCTCCACTTATGGAGGGGTCTAAAGAAGGCCCGAAAGCTCCCTCAACCTACCCCAAATGGCCAAGATTTGACATCAAGCAAAGAAGTCCATTGATGATGAAGATTGAAGTCAATTTAGTCACTGAAGACCCCAGCACGGTCGTGGGCATCCACCACAGTCATGTGAATTATAGCCAAGAATCAATAAGGAAGTCAATGTTTTTGCACCAAGGCACCACGGCCATGACCATCATCATAGTCGTGGCCCATTGAAGACACCATTGTTGTGGCCAGCAGAAGACAACATGATCGTGGCCTCCTGCAACTGTCATTGGAATTATGTGCAACGCCCCCTGAAATCAACATGGAAGTGGCCCATTTTTCACTTGAATGACCATGGTCGTGGCCACTCACCATGGTCATGGCCCTTGAAGACCGGGTCACCCGTGGTGATCCCCATGCCCATGACCACCTCCTCCAACACAACTGTGGTATCCCTTACCCAAGACAACCGTGGCACTCCGCCCTGGTAGTGGCCATCACATATACTTAGCCTTTCCACTCCATTTCACATTGTGGCTGTGTCCACATCCCCACAACCTTGCCATGGATTCCCCACTATAGCTGTGGCACCTCAGCACAACCGTGATGACCAACTAACCCTACCCATTTTCTACACTACTTTTCCTATTCTTCCCCTACTTACCCTAGTGCTTCCACACCACCTATATTGTTACAACCCCAATCTTGGGTTCATAAGGAGAGAAATGTAATTTCTCATTTTAAAGATATTGGAACAAATGATGATACAATTTGGTTTGATTAAATGGATTTCGTTTACAATAGCCTTGATAGTTGTGTTGTGGGCTTTATTGGCTATTGGGCCCAATAACAAAGAAAAAGACAAAAGAAAATTCTATTATTGAGTAAATAAGAAAATAGAAATATGGAAACCTCTATAAGGCAAATTCAAAGAGGAATTTCGTGCCTCTTGGGTTCCTTGGGTTCCAAGGAGTCCAAAGTTGCACAAAGAATGCAATAAGAAAAGAAAAGACCAATTAAGTATTTCATTGTTAAGAAAGAATTTGCAAATAATGATAAAAGGTGGAAAATAGGTATAATTGAGTTATCCTTGGTGGATTTTCGTATCCCAAGGATTCGTAATGTTAAAATGAAATCCAATAGGAAAATAGAAGAGAGATAAAGAGAAATCCTTAAAAAGATAATTAAAAAGGAAAAGAAATTGATTAATAAAAGGGAAATATGAGAAATTGACTTTCAAAAAAAGATATAGGCAAATAGGTTTTCCCCAATATGGGAATCCATGCCTTTAGGATTTCTTGAGGTCAAAGGGACCCAAAATAACAAGATAATCACAAGGAAAAAAGGAATATAAATTAATTTTGATTAATAGGATAAGATAACTTGGGAGAGAAGAAAACCTTCTCATCCATTACAAGTTGTTTCCCAAATTTCGTACAAAGCTAGGCAATATTAAAAGGAACCTTCCTTTAAAATTTGAGAAAGAAAAGAGTTATGGTTTGGGATAAATTGATTTTGCAAGTCTTCAAAATTGGTAATTAATTCTGAATTAAATAAAATAGACATTTCCTTTGTATGATTGCGAGCAGCGAGGTCTGTTGGATCTTAATCCAACGACCGGAGGTTATGGCCTAAGTCCCAAGAGGACTTGGACTCTGCCAGGTTGCAGAGGAATTTTCCTCTTTGATTTTTTTGAGATCCAGGGCAGATGGAAGCCAGATTTTATTCCCATCATTTTCGGGAAAGCAAAACGAAGGGAAACATCACTATTTTGATGGAGTTTTGTCGCCAATATGAGAAACGCCCAACTGGGCAGGACCTTGCCCCGACGCTATATATAGGGGAGGGCTATGGAGGGAACCATCATCCCTAAATGCTAGCCCAAGCTCTACGGAAGGAAGCAAGGAGTGCTTCTGTGCGTTAAATTGCTCCATTGCTCGTGACCTGCGACCTCCATACCTCAGGAAGTTGCACCGGAGTCTGGCGAGAAGAGGACGGTTGAGGAACGACCTGGGTGAGAAATTGAAGGCATCAACAAGTTCGGGTAAGGGAGGCAGAGCTCCCTGGACCGTTGGTGTGAGCAAAAGAAGGCCAAAGCTCGAGGTCAACCCTCGAGTTGACCACCTGGATCTGCTTGCTCGACGCAAGGAAGAAGAAGGCCTTACTGGCCTTTTATCGGATTGCCCCCCCCCCCCCCCCCCGTGCCTCTTTTGCTGGTAAGGGCAGTCATGTCTTTTTTCCCTTTGATCGTAGTGTTGAGGGCGCATGCATCCACGGTCGCATGATCCTCAGTGGATCCGCGGACCATGGATCAGGTGGCCCTAGGTTTTTCTAGAAAATGGTAGATAAACCTAAAAAAGGGATCATCTTGATAAAATCATATCTGGTGATAGAAAACTCGGATGCAAAAAGTCAATACATGAAAAATTATCAGAAAAATATGAGGAATGCATTAAAAATGTTTCAAAGCCTAAATCTACCTCGTTTTGCAAAAGTGCATATTTTGAATAGAAAAGGGATTAATTTGTGGTTAGGAACATTAATAGTTGATAAAATATATGTTTAATCTTGCAAATATGTTAATTCGAACATTAATTACTTGATTAGTGATTAATATGATTTTTAACCTATTTTGATAATAGAATTACAAGATTTAGGGTTTTTAACTCAATTTGTTGATTAACAAATTTAGAAACCCTAAATTAGAGAAAAGGAAAGAGAGGATATAGTAATACGAAAATTAGGGTTTTCATGGTCCAAACCTCATATTAAGGACCTTAATGGAAAATAAGATAGGTAATTAGGGTTTGATGGACATTTGCTAAAAGTAAGGAAAAAGGAAGTGAAACCCTAATTATGGTCAAAACCCTAAAAAGGGATAGTAACCCTAGGGCACGATTAGGTGTATTAGACTTGGATACCATGATCCATGATAGAGAATGTTGGATGAATATTTCAGGATTGAATTGTGCTTGCTTGATTTACTCGGGAATACTTGATTGCTTGGAGTTGTTGATTTTGCGAATCAGGTATGTGGTGAATAACCGCCTTAGTTTCCCGAGGATTTTTCGGATGGTTAATCGCATTGAATGCAAATTATCAGTTTGAATGTTCATACTTGCAAACTATAAAGTCACTATGATTATCACATTAATAATAGAAGTATGGCTTCTCGCACCTACATGCCACCCTGATGGATGATGCCAAAGGTCAGGCCCAGATGGGTAGACCAATGGACACCTTGAGTGGTGACCAGGCACCAAGATCGGGAATGAGAAGGTGGCCTATGATATTGCATGGCTAGAGGGCACCATGAGTGGTGACCCCAGGCACCAAGCTCGGGATTGAGAAGGTGGCCTTATGTCATTAGCAAAGGAAACCCTAAGGTGGGTATGCCAGGGTTAGGGAAAAAGCGGTGGAGAATGTCATACTGAAAAATGTAAATTGACTGGTTAATTATCTTGATTGTGATAATTAGATTTTTAGCCATATGTGCAAACTTTTGGTTGTCCCCACATACCAGTATATTTCGATATACTGACTGACGTTTTGTTTTTCGACATTTTTAGTACAGATGAAAAGAACAAACAATAAAGTGACATATGTGGAATTAAATGAGAAATAATGTACACAGGAGGATTAGTTAGATTAGCATCTTCATGGATAGAAGTTTACAAATCCCAGTTTTTCCAAGGTAAGAAAAGATTTATTTTATACCAGTTTTCAGTTTAGTTGGTAAAGTTTATTAATTATTATTGATTATTTGTCGAACCTTTGATCCTGTTAATTGAATAACGGCTCTGACCTTTGGGTCTCCCTTAATTGGGGGTTACCGGGAGACGGGGTCGTTACAATTGGTATCAGAGCATAGGTTCCTCACTTAATCTTTAATAATTATTAAATTTTACAAATTATGTAGAACTCAAGGGAGTTATTAGAGGATTGTCTGAAAGATTGAGGTTTCTAGAAAAGGATCACGTCTGGGGGCTGGCAATATTTTCCTCCGCACCGCTAGTCGGAATACGAGGACTCCCGGATTGTGTGACTGCCTGGCCAATGTTTTAGAATATGACTCGAAATAAGATACCTTTAGTACTCTCTCATCTTGTTCATCCCTTCTCAACTCCAATTCTGTTAGGAACCTTAAGGATTAGGGTTTCCTCGCTCTTCTCCCCGCCCTCTTGAGGTATGGGTAAGGTTGATAAGGATTAAGGAATCCTCCACCAAATTAATAAAAAGCATGTAAATAAGATGTCGCGGACATAAGCTTAATAGAGTAAGCGTAAAGGAATAGATACATGCTTAGGTCGTATGACACGAGTTGTCTTTGCCCTCAGGAGAGACCTGAGGATAGACCTCCTTGGTAGGAGGATGAGTAGAGAGAGCTTTAGTTTTGGAGGTAGAGACCTCCATTAAAAGTAGAGACCTAGCACATCCTTTGAAGATGATGTTAACCCTAACCCTAAGTGAAGGTTAGAGAGAGAGATGACATGATGAGTTAGATGTCATGGTTGACCGAGTGTTTGGTTGGTCATGTCTTTGGGATGCCATAAGAGGGTAGATGACCTAGTACCTTTGGCGACCCAACCCTGGAGAGGGTCGTGCATGCCATAGTGAAGGATAGCTCCTTCATGGATGGGGTCAGAGGAGAACCTATAGTTATCCTATTGGCTTAGGCAAGTAGGGTATAGCTTGATGAAATCCTGGTTAAGAGATCATGATGATGGATTTTGAAAGGGCTATGGATGCTCTTGAGCAAACATAAGTTGAGCATAGGCTTCACCCGCATAGAGGTATGCCTGTGAGCTTGACCCTTCATGGAGAGAGGACCTCTAGTAGTAAGGATGGATGTGGAGTTAGCTCTAGGAAGAAAGAAGGACCCCAACAAGGGGGTTGGAAGCCTAAAACCCCGAGATATGAGGAACAGTGGGGAGTTGAGGATGATGCGACCTAAGTGGATGATAGTGGTTGCATTATGCTTGACCCCTAGAGGTTGATGATATCTTGGTTACCTTTAGAGGAATCAAACCCTAAAGATAGGATGATACTTCTGGAACCTATGTGCCTATGGTATAGGAGTTTACCTGCTGAGATGAGACAAAGAGTGCCTTAGACCCTGAGGAGGTTTGAGTAACCAGTTGTGGGGCTTTATACCTAGTTGGTTGTCCTTGAGGAGGACTCAACTCTGAGGTGTTTCTCATATAAAAGGATCATGGGAGTACATGACATACATTGGACATGCTTTATTCGTGGTTAAGAGGTTGAGCATGTAGTTGGATATCCAAAAGTGAACCTAGGGTTCCTGGCCGAAGAGGGGAAGTGATGTACCTAATGCTCATGATGAGAATTGAGTCTCTATACTTTTGAGTATGGTACTCTTAATGTATAGAGGAAAAGAAAACCCCTTAAGTAAATGTAGGTTTGATGAACCCCTCACAAATAAGTTGACCTAATGTTGAGGAAAGAGAACAAGTATGACCTAGCAAGGTTTAATAGGTGATTTGCTTGTGCCTTGGTAGTTGTTGGGTTAGGCATGTTCATGTGAATGTAAACCCTAAGGGTGGTTGTGACCTTGTTGTCAAGAGTTTTAGTTTCCTCCCAGCCTGGGAGAGGGACCCTTTGGTAGGGTGTATACCAGTTTTACTAGTTTTGAGGTAACCTAAAGAAGTCCCATAGGATCTTGAGAAGCTAAGTGAAAAGTACATGGAATGAGAATGAACCTGTAGACCCATAGATAACCATCTCTAAGTGCATGTGGATGTGTTACCATGGAGGTGACCGGTATGGGGCCTGACCAAGGTAGGCAGGTTTCCTTGACCCCTATGAAGGGATGAAAGTCAGTCGAGAATGCGGAGAGAGATGATGAATGCTTGGGTAAGGTTCTAAGTTGAACATGTACTATAAGAGAATCCTAAGTCAGTCCTAGGGTCAGGAAGGGATAAGACCGATGGAAGAAGGAGTTTCCTAATTCCCTAGATGCACATGACCATAGGGTCGGGAGGTAACAACTATCATTGTCTGAGGGCCATGGGTTAGGAGATTGATCACCTTCATGAACTCATGGGACCCAAAGGGCAGATTAGCAGGGCACTCTCAAGATGCATAAGGGAAAAGGGATGACCCCAAAAGTGTCGGCACCCTATAGACCTAGAGGAGATGACCAAGGATTGTGTGGTGACCCAAGTAGGTTCAGGACCGGTTCTCCATGGAAGTAACTTTGATATCAAGATGATGTTTGTGATGTAAAGACATGTGTGGCACATTTCAACTCAGATTTAAAAGTGTAGTGGAAAGGTGGGATGTACCATCTCTACTCTTGGAATAGGAAGAACTCTGTATTTGGACTGCAGCCAAATGCTTATTTCCTCTTGTTATGGGAGTAAGAGATAGGACAGTACGCATGCCATACACCAAGGATAAAGATGGTGTGAGTTGAGACGTTGCTACAGAGAAGATATCATACCCTGGTGGAGTGAATGATGCATGGATGGTTCACAAACACTATGAGAGTTAAGGTAGTCATCCTATAAGGATGCTTATAGCATAAGCTTTGTGGAATTTGCAAGTTATATAAAGTTGAGTTTGATTATCAAGGGGAGGAGCTCAAAGTTTTTTCAATGAAGATAGACTAAGAATTCGAGTTTGAAAGGATAAGTGAAATACATGGGGGTGTATGTCCTCAATAATACCTTACATCTAAGGATAAGAAGTGATAATGAATGCTCTGGTTGAGATATAGCTACCTAGCTTAACTAGAAGCTAGAAGAAGTTGAGGTTGTTTGACTAACCCTAAGTTGGAAAGAAGATATGTTTGGCTAACACTCAGATGTAGCAAGATCTGTTGAACAAGTTAGTAGTTGTTTGGTTAGCCAGTCTAGGCTGTGATGCAATAAGAGGATGGTTGTAGAACCTCAGATGCACCCTTTAGAAAGGAAAGTGATGAAACCCCGACCAGAGTGGTTTAGGGTTTCTGAGGAATCAATCTTGAGGAATCATGACATATTGGAGATCATGATTTTAAGATCACCATATACCTTGGTATTACTGAGATAGTAAGAGATAGTAGCACTTTGGATGCTTAAGATGAAGATGCATGTGGCTTGTAGTCATGCATGATAGAGGTGAAGGATGAACACCAGTAACCCAGTGATTTGACATGGAGAAAGAGAGTTCCCGAGAGGGAATGGGAGTTCATCACTATGGATGTTGTGGTAAGTCTCCTCTAGACCAAGGAAGGTCAAGATGCAATATGGGTTATGGAAGATCTCCTTACCTAGATGACATGAGAAAGAAAGAGTTCTTCAAGGGACAGATTTGGTTGAACTACCTATGAGAGATATGGTTTAAACACACCATGATGCGAGTTCAAAAAGTTCTTGAGTATGACCTAAAGGTTCACTTCCATAAGGTGGAAGTAGGTACATGAAGAACTCGGTGTCAGTACCGCTTATCACCCCTAACTAATGGTTAGTATGATCCAGACTAGAGGGTATGATGAGAGCATGTGTGCTCATTTAGGGTGATACATAGAGACAACTCTTGTCTTTTATAAGATGTGATGATAACCACCATAGCCTTTATCGGGATGAAAGAAGTTCTAGAAGGAGGTTGTGTCGGTCACCACTTTATTAAGATGATGTTGGTGAAGGAGGCCTCGTGAAGGTCAGAAAGGAACCACAGTGTGTGCAGATGAAGTCACTTTGATCATGCAAGGGCTGAGAGAGAGAGAGCCCAGTGGTGACATGAGTCGCGAGCTGATGCAAAGCAGACTGACATGCAGTTCACTATGGGAGAATATGTGATGTGAAAATCCGACCCCTCTAAGCTACAACTGATAAAGCTAAGACCCCGATATATGGGTCCATTTGAGATGGATTGGTGAAGATGGTTGTGTTTAGCCTTGCCCTCAGGATAACATGATGTGTAATGTGTTCCATAAGTCCGATCTAGAGCACTATGTGAGGTACCCAAGCCATGTGTTGAGCCCTGAACCTATTCAGCTTTCTGAGAGGCTGAAATGTCCTGAGTCACCTATCAGGGTATGATATACCAAGGTAAGAAATAACTCAGATGGAAGAATATGAGATGATGATGGTTCTTGGGAAGCACCATGGAAAGGGTGATGCCACATGGGAGCCCTGATGGACGTATGAAAGGCTTATCCTGAACTGTTTGTTTGCTTGATAGAATTTTGAGGGAAAAATACTTATAAGAGGGGAAGGATGTTACAACCCCAATCTTGGGTTCATAAGGAGAGAAATGTAATTTCTCATTTTAAAGATATTGGAACAAATGATGATACAATTTGGTTTGATTAAATGGATTTTGTTTACAATAGCCTTGATGGTTGTGTTGTGGGCTTTATTGGCTATTGCGCCCAATAACAAAGAAAAAGACAAAATAAAATTCTATTACTGAGTAAATAAGAAAATAGAAATGTGGAAACCTCTAGAAGGAAAATCCAAAGAGGAATTTCGTGCCTCTTGGGTTCCTTGGGTTCCAAGGAGTCCAAAGTTGCATAGAGAATGCAATAAGAAAAGAAAAGACCAATTAAGTATTTCATTGTTAAGAAAGAATTTGCAAATAATAATAAAAGGTAGAAAATAGGTATAATTGAGTTATCCTTGGTGGATTTTCATATCCCAAGGATTCCTAATGTTAAAATGAATTCCAATAGGAAAATAGAACAGAGATAAAGAGAAATCCTTAAAAAGAGAATTAAAAATGAAAAGAAATTGATTAATAAAAGGGAAATATGAGAAATTGACTTTCAAAAGAAGATATAGGAAAATAGGTTTTCCCCAATATGGGAATCTGTGCCTTTAGGATTTCTTGAGGTCCAAGGGACCCAAAATAACAAGATAATCACAAGGCAAAAAGGAATATAAATTAATTTTGATTAATAGGATAAGATAACTTCGGAGAGAAGAAAACCTTCCCATCCATTACAAGTTGTTTCCCAAATTTCGTACAAAGCTAGGCAATATTAAAAGGAACCTTCCTTTAAAATTTGAGAAAGAAAAGAGTTATGGTTTGGGAGAAATCGATTTTGCAAGTTATCTTCAAAATTGGGAATTAATTCTGAATTTAATAAAATAGACATTTCCTTTGTATGATCGCGCACAGCGAGGTCTGTTGGATCTTAATCCAACGGCCAAAGGTTATCGCCTAAGTCCCAAGTAGACTGGGACTCTGCCAAGTTGCAGAGGAATTTTACTCTTCAATTTTCTTGAGATCCAGGGCAGATGGAAGCCAGATTTTATTCCCATCATTTTCGGGAAAGCAAAACGAAGGGAAACATCCCTATTTTGATGGAGTTTTGTCGCCAATACGAGAAACGCCCAACTGGGCAGGACCTTGCCCCAACCCTATATATAGGGGAGGGCTATGGATGGAACCAGCATCGCTAAACGCTAGCCCAAGCTCTGCGGAAGGAAGCAAGGAGTGCTTCCGTGCGTTAAATTGCTTCGTTGCTCGTGACCTGCGACCTCCATACCTCATAAAGCTGCGCCGGAGTCCGGCGAGAAGAGGACGGTTGAGGCGCGACCTGCGCGAGCAATTGAAGGTGTCAACAAGTTCGGGTAAGGGAGGTGAAGCTCCCTGGACCGTCGGTGTGAGCAAAAGAAGGTCGGAGCTTGAGGTCAACCCTCGAGTTGACCACCTGGATTTGCTTACTCGACGCAAGGAAGAAGAAGGCCTTGCTGGCCTTTTACCAGATTGCCCCTCCGTGCCACTTTTGCTGGTAAGGGTAGTCATGTCTTTTATTTCCTTTGATCGCAGTGTTGAGGGTGCATGCATCCATGGCCACTGGATCCTCAGTGGATCCGCGGACCATGGATCGGGTGGCCCTGGGTTTTTCTAGAAAATGGTAGATAAACCTAAAAAAGGGATTATCTTGATAAAATCATATCTGGTGATAGAAAACTCGGATGCAAAAAGTCAATACATGAAAAATTATCAGAAAAATATGAGGAATGCATTAAAAATGGGTTGAAAGCCTAAATCTACCTCGTTTTGGAAAAGTGCATATTTTAAATAGAAAAGGGATTAATTTGTGGTTAGGAACATTAATAGTTGATAAAAGATATGTTTAATCTTGCAAATATGTTAATTCGAACATGAATTACTTGATTAGTGATTAATATGATTTTTAACTTGTTTTGATGTTAGAATTACAAGATTTAGGGTTTTTAACTCAATTTGTTGATTAACAAGTTTAGAAACCCTAAATTAGAGAAAAGGAAAGAGAGGATATAGTAATCTAAAAATTAGGGTTTTCATGGTCCAAACCTGATATTAAGGACCTTAATGGAAAATAAGACAAGATAATTAGGGTTTGATGTATATGTGCTAAAGTAAGGAAAAAGTAATAAAAAGGAAGTGAAACCCTAATTATGGTCAAAACCCTAAAAAGGGCTAGTAACCCTAGGGCACAATTAGGTCTATTAGACTTGGATACCATGATCCATGAGAGAGAATGTTGGATGAATATTTCAGGATTGAATTGTGCTTGCTTGATTTACTCAGGAATACTTGATTGCTTGGAGTTGTCGATTCTGCGAATCAGGTATGTGGTTAATTATGAATAACCGCCTTAGTTTCCCGAGGATTTTTCGGATGGTTAATCGCATTGAATGCAAATTATCAATTTGAACGTTCATACTTGCAAACTATAAAGTCACTATGATTATCACATTAATAATAGAAGTATGGCTTCTCGCACCTACATGCCACCCTGATGGATGATGCCAAAGGTCAGGCCCAGATGGGTACACCAATGGACACCTTGAGTGGTGACCAGGAACCAAGCTCGGGAATGAGAAGGTGGCCTATGATATTGCATGGCTAGAGGGCACCATGAGTGGTGACCCCATGCACCAAGCTCAGGATTGAGAAGGTGGCCTTAAGTCATTAGCAATGGAAACCCTATGGTGGGTATGCCAGGGTTAGGGCAAAAGCGGTGGAGAATGTCATACTGAAAAATGTAAATTGGCTGGTTAATTATCTTGATTGTGATAATTAGATTGTTAGCCATATGTGCAAACTTTTGGTTGTCCCCACATACCAGTATATTTTGATATACTGACCGACATTTTGTATTTCGGTGTTTTAGGTACATATGAAAAGAACAAATAGTAAAGTGACATATGTGGAATTAAAAGAGAAATAATGTACACAGGAGGATTAGTTAGATTACCATCTTCATGGATAGAAGTTTAAAAATCCCAGTTTTTCCAAGGTAAGAAAAGTTTTATTTTATATGAGTTTTTAGTTTAGTTGGTAAAGTTTATTAATTATTATTGATTATTTGTCAAACCTTTGATCCTGTTAATTGAATAACGGCTCTGACCTTCGGGTCTCCCTTAATTGGGGGTTACTGGGAGACGGGGTCGTTACATATATATACATAGGTGGTGTTTGGGGCACGAAGGTTACACTCCCCCTAGCTTCCATTACTCCTCTCCACCCCCTCCTTGAGTATTCATTGCACTTCCCAAGCATTTATGCTATCCATCCACCATTTCCACCTCATTTCCACCTTGATAACCTAGATTTCTAGGTTTTCCTCCATAATCCCCTACATTATCATGCCCATCTACACCATTGAAGTGGAGAGGTCGTCCCCAAGATGCTAGGAGGTGAATAAGGAAGATCTACTTCAAGCTGCATGGAGTTTTATCTCCTTCTTCACCTTTCTTTTGCATTTGTTTGATTATGTCTAGCTAAGCCCCTAGTGGTGGGTTGTTTGGGGTTAAAATGTGACTTTGATATCATGTTAGGGGAGAATAATTTGTAATGAACATAATTTCATTCTATGATGATTGTCTTTTCTTTTATCTCATTTCCCATTACCTTTTATGTGATTTTTGCTCTTAAACATAAATTGCTTACTTTGTTATGTTTGATGACACTTAGCTTCTAGGAGGAATTGGAGTGTATGTAGCAATCTTAGGAATGGCTCCTACATCCAATTAATAGATCCCTAGCTAGCCCCCTTTATTCCTACATACATATCCCTCCTTCTACAAGTGAGTGTGATATCTAAGTGACTAGTGTAAGTATGATTAGAGCAATTTCCTAGAGCTTTCTAAAGGCTAGATGGCTAGTGGAATGAGGTGAAAAACCCTCATCTCTACTCCCATTCCTACCCTTGGCTCTCGATTCCCCTAATACCACTTATCCTAGAGACATAGAATTAACAAGTCCTACTAGAATTACACCTAAACCTAGTTCTCTAACTAGTAGTATAGGGTATATTCTAATAGCACTTGCCTTGTTGTTTGGTTGGGTAATATAGATTGACTTGTGATAATTGCATGCCATGTTGATACCCCCAACTAATATCAAACCACATTCCGAAATGGCCCATCTACCTAATCTCATTGCTTAAAACCTATCTTAATCATCTTGCTTGTAAATGCTAGTGTATTTTAATTATTTTTGTTTCTTCTAGTTAATTTCTTAGTTTTGCTAGTTAGGGTTAATCTAGATCTTTTCTTGCGTTAGTGGTTAACTTAGATCTTAAGTGCTAATTGCTCTACTAGTGTAGTGTAGTTAACCTTTGCTACTATTTAGCAAATTGCTTGATCTAGTTCCTTAGACTTGCCTGCTTAGGATAATTTAGGTTTGCGATATATTAGATTTCATATTGCCTTCACTTGCATGTTCACTTAGTTTAACAACCAAAACCCCTTTTAACCCCTTCAACCCTAGTCTCTGCTCTAGGAATGTAGCCAATGCTAACCTAGCTCTAGTGCCCCCTTGTCCCTCAGGATCGACCCTTATTCTTACATATAACCTATACTACAATAGTACCCCGTGCACTTGCGGGTCACCTATTTAATGTTGTGATCAAGTCTTGTTAAGGTTTTTATAAATATTGAAAGATCTGGTGTGTTTGAGTTCCGTGGAGTGCATGTAGACAACTCTTGTTGTCTAGTGTGTGCACCTATAGCTTGACGCACCAATTTTTCTACACTACCAGGAGGTGGGTGTAGGATATATGCCTTCCATGTGTTATTGCTAATGTTCTTTTATCTTCATTGTTCTTCATGTTATGATGTGGATGTGAAACCATATCCTTAAGAATCCTTATTCATGTTTGAGCAATATGCAAGGGATTTCTGTTTAGTTGACTTCGTTAGTTTTGCTAGTTTTCTAGTAAAAACCAAACCAACCTTTGAAATGAATCTAGATTGTTGAAGATTAACATTCCTACACCTGACAATACCCTACTCCTTAGGTGACTTGGATAGTACTACAGGCACATGTATACTTGCGGGGTAGTGTTTGAGTTATAAATTTAAGAGATATGCACATAGGCTAACAAGTTTTTGGCATCATTGTTGGTGAGAATCACTATTTTTGATGGCATAAGAAGTGTCAAATTGTAAGTGAGACTAACACCACAACCACCTCATGGCGACCATCATTTTCATCATGATGATAATCATTATCATTTTTATATCTTCCAGTTTTGTTTTTGTACTTCACTTGCCTTCCTTACTTGTAGGACTGTATGTGCAAATCAAAATGGGGTCTTGAGCCTTCCACATTTATAGATCCCAAAATCAAGAATAATGTTATATTCCTTAAAAATTCAAAGAGGAGTGAACCTCAACCAGATTCAGAGGAATCACAACATTTATCACCTTCACCACCACCAACTTCACATGAGCATTTAACTCAACAAGAAGAACTAATCATGCAAGATGATAGTCCCCTTAAAGTCTTTTTTGTTCCAACTTCTATAGAAATCAATGCGCCTATAAATATCCTACAAATCAGGGAAAATGATTTTTCAATCAAGCCCACCATTATATAGATCATACATAGGAAAGTGCAAGGAGGGATTCCAATGGAGGTTCCAAACCTCTATATTTTTGAATTTCTACTTTTACTCCCATTGATTCCTATAGAACTAAGTTCCTCTTCAGGAATATAGCCATCCCGATCAACAAACAACTTTGTTGTTGGATTGGGATAAGAGTAGTATTTTAAGATAATAACATTTATGTCATTTGTGAACAAATCTTTTCAATAAAGTATTTTCTTACATAAACTTTCAATCATAATCACTATAAAAGATCATCATGACTTCTCCCATTCCATATTTCATATGGTGTATTTTGAACCATTTAGGTGGTACATTGTTTAGTGTTAATTATGTGCCCAAAAAAAATTGGAACAACCATATTTTATTGATAATCACTTCATGAATAAAAGGATGTGATTCCTTCCTTTTTATACACTCTCATATTACACTATCATTGTGTTTCAGGTGGGGCTCATAATGATACATTATCGTGATCTCCCATAAGGTTCTCAAACTCTTGGTTAAAATATTTCAACATTGATCATATTGAAATATATTAATAATTTTACCAAGTTAGTTGCATACTTAATTCATGATCACCTTGAACACTTCAAGAGATTCATACTTTTATTTCAATAAATACAAACTCCATATATACTGATAGCATCAGTAAATATAGTGAGGTACTGGTAACTACCTTTAGTATTCATTCTATGAGGTCAATATACATCAATATGAGCTCTAATAGAATAGTATCTCTCCCACTAAATCTACTGAAGATGCTTTTGTTATATTTCATAGTAAACAATACTTGCATGTCTCTATTTTTTCAATAGCCAAAAGAGTCTATAGAACCATCATATGCATTCTATAAATGCATTTCTAATTTATGCACTCTAGATGATAATGTTATATGTATTCAATGTTTGAGTTATTAGGTGATTCAATATATGTGTTACACATATCTGTCTCTACAAATATCAAGTATAGATTCTGAGACATAAGGGTTACTGCCAAAATAGATCTTATATTTTAAGAGGAAACATATATCTATTCTTGTCATACAAGATACATGATTGTATCATCGCTGGCAGATATATAATAGAAATTTTGTAATTCTATTACATGTCCGTGAATGATAGATTTCAACTATAGTGGCAAGAACTCTTGCTCTGTATAGTTCTAGGTTACTTCTTATTGGGTCATGAAGTAGAGATCTCTATCTAATTCTTCTTCCTTTGTTCCATTATGTGAAAAAGGATAGATTCCTTTTGCACTCACCCTTCTCCTTTTCTTAAGTGCTGAAGACTTGGACTTTAACTTAGTTTTAGAACTATTCTTGGCCTTGCCTTTTCCCATGGACTCACTTCTATCGGTCACCATCGTAGATTTGTTCTTATTCATTCTTGGTTTGGCATCAACTTTCCAAGTAGTTCTTACAATGATTCAGCCATGTTACTCAAGTAGTAACACTTGATAAATTGACTAAATGATTCAAGCAACACTTGATTAACATATTTGTGGTCCTCTCTTGACCTAAGGAAATCCCAGTTTCCCCACACGCCCAATCATATTGAGCACACAGGGATCTATTGGATCTCTCTCTATTAGTTTGCACTCAAACAACACTTTGGAGACATTATACCTTATCTTATTTACATGATTCTTAACATGTGTCACCATCTTGAGAATGTTTATGTTTTCATGTTGTTCATGCAACTCTTAGTTCATACAACTTAGCAAAACATAATCAATGTTTAAGGCATCATTGGCGTGATTCAAGTAAGCATCCATCTCAGCATTAGGCACCTTATGAGTGGGTTCCTCTAGCACTGGTGTTTCAAGGTCTTAGATTTTTTGATCATTATTGAGAACTCTTCTCAAAGTCTTGAACTAATTATGGAAGATTATCCTGTTTAGTTTTGAATCATAACAATAATAACATGTTTGTGTTTGCCACTATATTCTACAAAGAAGTATTGCAAGTTTTGAAAACATTTTTGATTTGTTTGATTAGATAAGTTAATGATATTAATTAGACCTTTGATTAATTATCGCTCACACGATTTTGTTTATATTGATAACCCTCATGTATCAATTCATAATATTGCAATTTACAATCTTCTAGTGAGCTAAGATCCAAAACAATTCAACTATTACCCGATTAACTCCAACATCCACAGTCAATTATTAAGGTAGGGAAATTTTGCCAATTACATGATAGAATATGCACCCTGCTTGGGTATAACCTACATATCTACCATCACACTTCTACGAGATGGATGGCGCACTAATATTGGGTGTAACATATGCTTGGTTGATTAAGATTTTCATGTGTGCTACTTTTGGAAAGCATCTAAGACTTAATATCATATCAAGGGATTTATATATAAATAGATATACATATCAAATCACCAAATACTTATAGTACATATCATATACATGCTATAAGCACATCGAGAACATGCAATAAATAAAACACACAAGGAGATGGTTATGGCCATTCTATTGTAACTTCTTGGATCCACAAGGAATTATTACCACCTATGGTCCAGATCATATGCAACATGTTGTTGATGAAGATCTATGATCGAACCAATCTGGGTGGATTGGCCAACTCTTGAACTGGTCGGCTCGCATATCAGTCACTTGGTTGGGCTCTTGAATTGGTCATCCATTTCTGAGGTCCAAGTGGCATTTGTACTCCTCCAACTAATCGGTTGGGCCACCAATCGATTGGTTCATCGTCCTGTCATCTGGCCTCCTTGGTCCTCCAGTTGATCGGTTCGTCTCAAGCTGGTCGATTTTTCTACTGATGAATGATTCATCACGACAAAAATTAATTAAAACTATCCTATATCTTATTACATTGTATAAGGGAAAACTTTGAGTTACATTTTAGGGTAAATAGGAAGAAGATCATTAATTTACATTTTGAAAGGAGTGAGAGGATTGATATGAAAATTGAGATATAAATAGGAATAAACAACCACAACCATGAACATACAAATTTTGTGTTATTGGCCATAACATGCTTCATGTCCACCATCATAACTAATTTTAGGGTGATGTGTATGAATTGCATATATCTGTGTATGCTTATACATATATAAGTATATATATATATATATATATATATATATATATATATATATATATATAAGTATATATATACATATATAAGTATATATATATATATATATATATATTTTTTTTTTTCCCAGGATTTGAGGCCTTAGGTATAGTCATTGTAAAAGGAATGATTGGACTATCCATATCACCAAGGTTCACCTCCTTTTTAGGGATCCCATCTCTAAAGAACTTCACAGCTAAGCGTGCTTAGCTTGTAGTAGTAGGATGAGTGATCTGTCGGGAAGTTGATCCTGGCTTGTGCGTGACCAAAGACAAAGCACACAATTAAGGCTAGTGGTGGTGTTTGGGGTGAGTCGTCATTCCTAAAACTCACTATAGCATTGGGCATTGGGCCCAAGTCCTCACAAATGGTATCAGAGACAACCTCTCAAGTAGGTGGGCCCCACATGGGCCTGTAGCATCCCAGTGTATGAGACATGCAGTCCAAGTATGTTGGAAAGGGCTATTTGTGGTGATGGAGCCACCCTTTTGCTGGTAGCTATGATCAGGAGTTGGGTGTACATGCTCATGTCAGGTCTGCACTGAAATGGTGAAATATTATAAGACCACTAGTCGAGCCTTGATGAGGATGTCAAGAGTCTAAGTAGGGACATTTTAACATCCCTAGATTTGAGGCCTTGGGTACAATGATCTTAAAAGGAATGATTGAACTACCCATATCACCAAGATGTGCCTCCTGTTTAGGGAGCCCATCTCTAAAGAACTCCATAGTTAAGTGTGCTTAGCTTGGAGTAGTACTGGGATGGGTGACCAATCAGGAAGATGATCATGTCTTGTGTATGAGTGAGGAAAAAGTGTGTAGTTAATTCTACGGTGGTTTGTGGGGCCAGTTTTCATTCTTATAACTCTACTATAGCATTGGGTAGTGGGCCCGGGTCCTCACAATATATATTAGTTTGTGGAGTCATGTGGAAATAAATCAAATATGCACATTAACCAATTTAATATTCACATTGTATGTAATATAAATAAATCCAATAATATTGATTTAAATCTAGATACACTGTAAATTGGCATGGCCTTGATACCGATGTAGAGAAATCAAGGTGATAAATAAGGCAGCGTAAACAAAAATTTAAAGCTTGATTCAACTTAAAAGAAAGATCATGTCAACAATAATGTATCTAGGAAGGAAATGTTTGCAAGGTTATATGTGGTCTTGGAGCAAGTATACTAACATTACCCTTGCATTAGCATTGTTCTTCTTCTTCAAGCAGCAACTTGGTCCTTCTTCAACAGTAGAACATGAAAAGTCATCTCCACCGGGTGCAACACAACAGACAATGGTTGACGGTGTCCTCCTAGTAGAAGAAAATGGAATTTCACCTCTAGAGAAGTCCACATGGACCAAAAAGAACTCTATATTGCACTACCAGAGACAACAAGAAGGAGTAGTCCCTCTCGAACATCAACTTGCTATAGTTGATACACTCTCCCACAATTGTCTCTCCCTTTCTATCCCTCCCTTTATCAGGTAGAACTTGCTCATACGTGCTATTGGTTACCACAACCTGAGAAGCCCCCAATACCCCTCTATTTATATGAGAGGACAGGGTCAAGGTTCCTAGTTAGTGTGGGAGTTGAAACAGATAGATTCAAAAAAATTTCGGAACATGCGCATAGTGAACCATTCGGTTCACATGCCCAATCGGTCCATTTGTGTGTGAACTAGTTGGTACATGCAATTTCCTATTTTAAATCACATTGGTAGTGAATGTATGATTAATGCACAACATGATGTCAACACCAATCCTTGATATAATCAAATTGACCATTGAACCTATGGTTCAACCAATAAATTGGTCGGTTGGGACCTGTGAACCATTTGTCTCACACCCTGGCTCGGCCATTTACCAACCAATGTTGATTCCAATTAATGTGACACTCCAACTGGTTGTTCCAACACTTGAACCGATTGGTTGATAGTCCAGTTAGTCAACTTTGAACCTCAGTTGTTTAATTGAATACCTAAAAGCCTTTAGTAATCATGTTAAACATCATTCATTAATGAACTCCTTTAATCCAATTGTATCCTATGTGTGTGAACCTACAAGTCCAGAGTTACATTGGAAGTGAATGTCCATAACCAATATGACATCATAAGTAAAGAGTAGCATCTGGAAACCCATCATTGCTTCCCAAATAATTTAAAAAGTTGGAGAAAAACTTCAACCTACAATCTGTGATTAATGTTACCGTGATCATATAGTTCCTTTATCTATGATATCCTAATTGATCTTGAGGCATGGAATCATCATCCTCTCATCATTCAATTTATGTTCCTTGAACTAGAGAGAACTGTCTGAGATGCACGTCAGTACACACATCACATATTGAATCACATGAGTATGGCCATACATTTCTCAGTCTCGCTTATCAAGAGGTAATAGATATCATTCTCTCGTATGAGGGACAAATTCCATCTACATCACTCACACTCTATCCCGATGTGGCACAGTGCACCCAATCATCACCTTTACGGAAACCCTTATTCAGAATCGCGTTAGATGATGTCAAAGTACATGAATGACATGTGATTAATGTAGTGATTTTAGGTCTAAGAACCACAATAACCACTTATTACTATGAGAGTTGATTTTGATTACCATTATGTGGTCTCCATGTATCACTCTCACGGTGGGTCTATCTGATATATCATTCTCTAACACAATCCTATGTCCTTGACTTGATATCACATATTATGACTAATTAGACTCTGTCATAAGTTAACACACACTTTAGTCTTATGCATTATTGTTGTCTATTTTGCTTCCACAATAATATCCAACTAGTTACGTAATAAAAATATATGTACTCCTGTCATACATATGATATCATTATTCAAGTCACATACTTGAAGACATAGGTCACTGAGTAACATCATTCATTAGACATGTACTATGTTTGTGTCATCATCTCATGCCAATACGAACATAATAGATGGAAGAAACTTTATTATTATCAAATCAGGTATCTAGTGCCCCATTGCAATCATCATATGATTGGCTGTCTGGGTATACATACCAACACTTTCTTATTTCTTTTTCTCTTTTTTCTTGGCGTATAAGGGTGATGTAAAAAATAAGGAAAGGCATGGTTCTAGGAAAGGATTGAACATATTCCTCTTATATTTCTTTATATAAAAACACTCAAGTTTTTATTACATAAATCCCAATGTTATGAGAAGAAACTCTCCACTTCCCCATGAAACATGCTTTTGTCAACATCCGATATAATAGCGAGAAATACTAAATATATTTCCAACATAGATATACATATAACCATGATTTATCACCAACTTCACATAATTCTACACCAAAAGCCATTAAGAAACATATATAAAAAACATGGCACTTTATTGGATTTGATTATTCTTTCTCTCTATTTGATAACATTCTCAAATCAAATATAGGAACTCATTAAGATATTTCCAAACTTCTATATAATTGTGGGATTTCATTGGGATATTTTCTATATGTAATACTTGCTCCTTTAATCATTTACTTCAAACAATTACCATTATGTTATGGAATGTATTTTATTCCCAATTTCTACAATTCTCTTCTCTTCATAAGAGAGTGTGAAACTTTAACAAACGACCAATCGCCCTGGTCACATTTTCTTATAGATATTTAATGCCTCTGACAAATATACTTTGTTGGAATGTTCGAGGGATAGGGAATGATGAACATTGCAGAATACTTAAAGAACTCATAGTTGTCCATAAACCTGGGATCATAGCCATCATTGAGCCCCGCATCAGTGCCGCTGCGGCAGAGAGAACTATAAAAAACATGGGCTTCTCTGATTTTTATCGGGTGGAGGCCAGAGGCATCTCATGAGGCATCTGGGTATGCTAGAACTCCAACGTATGTAGAATTGAGATCATCTGTAGCCATAGACAGTTCATTACCTACAAGATCTACAACGAATGCTATGTATCCTTCATCTATGCCATTCTACAACTCAGAACAAGACAACTCCTTTGGAAACACCTTATCAGTATGGGGGAGTCTTTCTCTTCCCCATGGATAGCCCTGGGAGATTTCAATGCCATTGTTGACCCGACAGAGCAGAGCGGCAGCGACCATTTCCACCAAGCAGAGGCATCCATCTTCCAGAACACCATGATGCAAGCGGATCTGTCTAACTTGGGCTTCTCCAGCATGAGCTTCACCTTCCGGTGTGGCCTCATGTTGAAGAGGCTAGATAGAGCCCTAGCCAAATTTTCCTTCCTCAGTGCTTATCTTGGTTTGGTGGTGGGCCACCTACCCAGACTCGGGCCTGATCATAGCCCCCTCTTGATTAAATTTTGGTATATTCCCTGACCGCCCAAGAGGTTCTTTATGAGAACATCCTGGAAACAAAACCCGGACTTCCCCACGATCCTTCAAAATAACTGGGACTAGGATCTCAGTTTTAGCGATGCTCTTCACAAAGAAGGAACTAAGGAAACATAAAGACCGGCCTATCCACAACATAAATAGGCTACTGAAGGATCTTGAGATACAGTACAATGAACTCTCTGACGCTTTATGTACATATTTCCAAACAGAACTCAACTACATACTTAAAGCAGAGGAACTTGACATGAGGCACCAATGTCACATTAATTGGTTGAAAGATGACGATAACAACTCTAAATTTTATCATAATTATGCCAATCAAAGGAAAAGGAAGAATACAATCATTAAATTGAAGAATCAGGAAGGCAAGTGGATCAAAAATGAGAACGAGTTAATGGAACTTGTGGTTTTGCACTTTGAATACATTCTCATTGCGCCTACTAGCGATGCCAGACTACAGCTCGATGAGATCCTGGGTTCCTTCTTACAACTCATTGATGAGAAATTGACATCTCTAGGCACCAAGCCGACAAAGAGGGAAGTCCATCAAATCATTATGTCTCTTGACCCTACAAAGGTTGTAGGTCCGTACGGCATGTCAGCACTTTTCATTTAGAAGAATTGGGATATAGTCGGTCCTAGTCTGGTGAAGACCATCGAAGAAGCAATCCACTCGGGCAACATTCCTGATGATCTGTTCAACTCTACCATCGTCCTCATACCCAAAGTCCTTACGCTTGAGAAATGTGAGAACCTTAGGCCGATCTCACTCAACAACAGTGCCTTAAAAGCAACCTCCAAGTTGGTTGGTTGTTGAGAGGATCAAGCCCTTTATAGCTGGTTGGGTTTCCCAAGCACAAAGCAACTTCATACATGGATGCAAGATTACTGACAACGTTGCTATTGTCCAAGAACTCATACATGGAATGAAATGGAAACATCGACTGGCCACAATGGCAATTAAGGTAGACTTGTCTAAAGCCTATGACCAGATGTCTTGGGATTTCATCAACGACTCAATCAACTGTATCAATCTTCCGCATAATATTAGAAAATTCATAGTGGAGTCGATATCTAAGAGGCATACCACCATTGCTTGGAATGAAAAGAATGCTAGACATTACAAGGCAATTTGGGGTCTCAGACAAGGGGACCCCCTATCCCCTTACCTATTTGTGCTATGCTTAAAATGCCTCTGGCAGATTATAGAACTCCAGGTCACACAGTGGCCTGGAAACTTGTGAAATTTGGCATCAAGGGAACGCGAATCTCCCACATTTTCTGCACGGATGATTTAATACTTTTCTCCCAAGCAACTGTGAGACAGATGAAGGTCATCAAAGAATGTTTTAAAGACTTCCAATCATCCTCCGGCCAATCGGTATCCAAGACAAAGACTCGTATCTTTTTCTCAAGAAGTGTGGACGCAGCCTTGAGAAGAAGAATTAAAAGATTAGTCGGGTTCTAGTCAACTAAAGATCTAGGGAGATACCTTGGAATCCCGATCTTACACCATAGGGTAACAAAGTTTACTTAAAGTGAAGTTCTCATTATAGTATCTAATAGAATCTCAGTGTGGTTAGCAAGGAGCCTATCCCTGGTGGGTAGGGTATGTCTAGCAAAAACCACCTTAGCCACCATGCCCACCTATGTAATTCAAACTACACAGCTCCCTCTACAACTCTGTGATAGACTTGATAACACCATCAGAAATTTCATATGGGGAGGCTCCCATAAAGCTCACCCGTTAACCCTAGTTGCTTCAGACAAGATATGTTGCACCAAAGAAATGGGTGGTCTCTGTCTAAAGAAGATGCGACCCTAGAATATAGACTTAATCTACAAACTCTCATGGGACTTGGCTACATCTGAACACTTAGTGGTGTGCGGGTTTGAGAAGTCAATTCATTAAAGCAAAAACAGTTAAATCATATAACATATCTTGGCTTGGATGAGCTGCCATCGCAGGAAAGGACTTCATAGAAGAGAATTCATACATTCTACCCATGAATGGCCAAAGCATCAATGTTTGGGAAGATAGATGGTGGAGAGGCGGACCAATACTGAAGGAGCACTCATTGATGCCAGTCCCAACTAATCTAGCAGACCTGCAAGTCAGCAGTTGGTGAATATACAAGGCGAATGGAATACCTCATTCCTCATGGACAAGTTTCCACCCAATATAGTGAATGACATCACCATGCGTGACATCCCAACTGACGCAGATGGTAGTGACATCAGAATCTGGAGCCACACCGCCACTGATTTAAATTCTACCAAGATAGCATACCACAAAATAATTGAAGGGAAATGTCACCCAACAGTTGGTAATTGGAGGAAAATTTGGGAGGCTAAGACCTCATCCCATGTCAAAACCTGCACTTGGCTCCTAATGCATGAGGCTGTGCTGACCAACATGAGAAGACTCAGAAGAAGACTCTATGATGACCCCATCTTCCCAAGATGCAGTTCTAGAGATGAAACCACTATCCACGCAATCAGAGATTGCTACATAGCTACAGATGTGTGGATGGATCTCCTTCAAAACTGAAACTCTATACATTTCTTCGATAACACCACCTTCACTGAGTGGTTTTAGAAGCGGCTGGGTAAATATGATGAGGAAACGACTCTATTCCTAATGGCCTGTTGACACATTTGGAATTGCAGAAACAAATAGGTCTTCCAAAATGATACCATCGACCCTCTACAACAAGCTAGATTCATCTCTAGGGAAACTAGAAACCAACTGCAAGTCCTCGCCAGTCCTAGCAACCAAGCACATGATCTAGGATCCAAAAGGAAGGGGATATGGCAGACTCCATAGGTAGACACTCTAAAGTTTAATATGGACGCAGCTATCAAACCTAGTTGCACCTCTTGTGCCATGGTACTTAGAGACAATCTTGGAAAATGGAAAGGAGGCGCTTCCCTAAGGTTTCACACCCATGATGTTGTAGAAGCTGAACTCAAAGGGATACTCCTGGCTATGGAGATGGTTCATGACAATAATGTAAATAAGGCAATCTTTGAATCAGACTCCTCTCTGGCTATGAAGATAGCCATTTCCAATTGGCATGATAATCCTAGGTATGCTAAATTAGCATCTAGGATCTCGTCGTTAACAAGGTCGGAATGGTCCATTGAATACACCTGTAGAGACACCAACGAGACAGATGATGGTCTAGCCAAAATTCATTTAAAACTCCCAGAGAGGTACATTCAGTATACTCTTCCACCCACCGTGATATACAACTATCTTGTCAATTTTTGTAAGGTTAGTAGTACTACCTCATTTAATTATGAAAATCTAATTAGTAATTGTAGCCCTACTTTGAATTTTCTCACAAGGGGAGGGCAGGATGAATAAGATAGCCTCCTGACTTATATTAAAAAATATATTTTCAAGTATACAAAGGTTAATTTGAGTTAATGTTTATTTGATGCCTTAAATATTGTGTTTCCACTCTTGGCTAGATAATTATTCTTTTAATTATCTAAAACACCATGTATTTTCTTTTCTTTTGGAAACTTGACAATTATTTCATTTATCACATGAAAAAGCCAATATTAATATATTCATCTATTAATTCATTATATTGTTTTACCTTGTGCCACAAGAATCCATGCCACAAAGGTTATAAACATTATTATTCCACCAGTAATACCAATAGAGAATATTATTTATAAATTAATGATTTACATTTATATCATTCAATTTTACCAAAATTTAGGATATTACAATTGAGCCTACCATTGGCTGTATTGACTTGGAATCTAGGAGGCATCATACGAGAGTATGACAAAAATCCCCAACGAAAATTGTCACAACTAGCAAACTTAACTCAGGTATGACTATATCGGTTCCACCGACTTATGTGTCCATGGTGATGATATTATACTTAGGCTCTCTGATCCTCAATATCAGGATCATTGAGCCTACTGTTGGTGGTACTTAATTGGCATCTTGGCGGTATAAATTCCTATCTTGTCTCTACTGAGATGACTCTGTGATTTTTCCTCTGGTTCTCCACATTAGTGGTACCGACAATGTTGTCGGCAGTATTGACTTACTATAATTTATACTTGATTTCTCTAAAACAAATAAATAAAATCATCATGACATAATAAAATATAATCTTTTTGAAAGAATTGTATTATAAATAGAGAAAGTGGATGCACAAGTGAAACCATAGGATATTTAGGTGAGATGTACATGAAACATGTAAATATTAAAGATTTTTCAATAAAATAAAACTAAAAAAACATACAAGAGGTTAACAAAAATATGTGAATCAGTTTGCATGATTAGAAGAAGTGGAAGTTTTCCAAGTGGTGAAGAGGTACATCATCCAGTTTCAAGAGAAAGAAAATTCACATACATGTAGTATCAGTTGTGGAAGAAATTACAATGTGATCACTTTTTGTGTCATCATCCGATGATAAACTTTCTTAATCTATGCTAATAGGGATGTGATTTTGTAATATAAGGCACAAGAAAGTTGTGGTTTTTTCCACTCGACTCTTTCACTGACATCGTATAAGATTGCAACTCTGCACTGACACAAAGAAGACTAACTGGTTAACTTCCTAACAACAACTACAAAGACATAGGGACATGATGACCAGTGGTAATCGGTAGCATGTGCTTCTCATTAGTAATGTGAATGTTGTGTAAGGAATAGGGATCAAGTGGGGATCCATGCCTTACTTATTTCAAGATAATAAAGCACACAACTATATATAATAAAAAACATAGAATAAAAGTAATGAAGTAAAAGGGGTGCATAATGTTTTCTCAAACAAACTGGTAAAGAACATAATATTGTAAAAGCGGAAAGGTAAATCTAACTATCACAAAAAATAATTTTGCAAGCTTGGCAATGGGGATACAATGGGCATGTAACATGATTAGAAATCTAATCTAATGAGATCAATACCAATAGGAAACATGTCCACTACAAAAGTCTTACTGAATCTAGTCCTAGGTAGAAACACCTACTCTGGTTCCTCATGCTACTCAACACCTAGGTGCGTTGAAAGCAAAAACTATAAGAGGAAACAAACAAAGGAAGGGACATCAATATAAAATTGAGTATGTTCAAAAGTAATAACAACTAGGAATTATGTTAGGAAAAGAAAAACTCGATGAAAGGAATTCAATACAGGGAATCCAAAACATAATAGTTTCAATAGATTTAACATGTCTTGTAGAAGGAGAATTTAATAACAAGGACACAAGTATTTGAAAGAGAATCTTTTCATATAATTGATCACAATAATATCTCAAAGTTAAACATACCATGTTAAAAATAATCATACTAACAATATTTAAGTAGGACCGAGACCCATAAAATCATGTGCTTGATGTATTGGATCGATGAAGCAAACCTTGGGCAAAATACACACTCCATAAATAAATATATGCATGTAATACACACATTTAGGAAAAAATACACACGTCCAATGATTTGGTGGTATAGAGATATCACTACTATAAATATGCTATTTATTATATATGCACATATGTAGAGGCAAAAAATATGTTTAGTCAATATAAATATAGTTCAAGTAAAGAGGGTGTGAACATCCACAAAAGTAGAAAAATTAGGTCACAGGATCACCATCAATATAATCATATGAGTGCAATATCAATTAAGGGAAATAATCAAAAAAGAATTGGAACATCAAAATGATTTAATGTCAAACAAAGAGTATTCAAGAGAAAACTCACATGGGAAATACATTACTAGTCATGATAATAATGTACATAAATTCGGAGGATGCACATACCAGGACTTGGATGTTTGGATTAGAAAAAAAACTTACCATCCTCTATAGAATAAAAAAAAAGGATTATGACAACCTTTACGGGCTGCCCTCGCGTCCTTTGCCCAGCCATAGCCCGAATAGCTGGTGGGTGGTAAATACAATGCTTAGCATGGGGATCGAACTCGGGTTCCCCCCGGAGGGGGACACCATGCCTACCACATGAGCTACGTTGGCCGGGTCATCCTCTATAGAATAGAGTTTACTCAATCATACACATATTAATTATACAACGATTAGGGTTCAATTATGGCATATATATTATGAAGCCCTAAAAAATTAACCTTATAAACCTTATATTATTTATTGATATGGGTATAATTAGGATCATAAGTTCTTCATTAAAAACACTACTTCATATCGGTTGTCAATGATTCAGAACAATTTCTATTAAAGTTCATCAAATTTTGATCAGAGAGAAAGATATATATAAGCTGTAAAAATTATTCCTTCAAAATACTCAAAACAGGCAATGAAAAGTACACTGTTAGATAGAAAAAAATCTCAGGATTCAATAACATGTTTTTTTTGTAATTTTGGGAGCTTAAATATAAAATTTATGGATTTTCTAAGTTTTATAGGAATTATTGATTTAATGGTGAAATTAATGAATAAATGATAATAATATCCCTGCATTAACATCCCAAAATGTAGAACATGACTAACAAAAATATGTAAGAAATTTCTAGTAATTGAAATAGAAATGATGAACAACCATTTTTCCCCATATAGGAGAAGGAATAGCACATAGAACCAATGAGGGGTAGGAAAGGGAAAGTACGTGAGTTGGAACCTCGTTCAACCTATACATGCACTTGCATAATGGGATATAGCATGAAGCAGGTCAAGTCAGGGGAAAATAGGGCCAAACTTGTTCACATATGAACAATCTACATTAGTGATGAAAAAGAGAAGAAAGATTGACATATCATACCACCCTAGAATTTGGTCATCGGTGAAGCAGGGCGTTGAAAGAAAAGTCCAAATCCATATACTAAAGATGTACTTGGTGATGGAAAAGAAGACAACAAGAGACACAATTCACACCAGGAAACATGTCTTGCGATGGACTGGAACCTTGTGTGTAGTTAGGTATTTATAGAGAAAGATATCAAGGCTTCTATGGATAGGATATTTGACAATATTTAGGGTTATAATTAGGTAATTTTCCGATGCAAAACAATAGGCTTAGATAAAATGGCTTGTTAGATTCAGATTTTAATTTGGAAATTAATGCAAGTTGTTTGGCAATGTTCCACTGAGAAGGGAGGGAGGAAGAGTTGAATTACATATCCAACTCGATGGTGGATTGTTCACAGCCTATTCCACCGCCTATTCGAGGTAGGAGTCAAGTTGTTGGTTGTGCGGTCTTGATCATAGCCATGCGCCAACATAGGGAAAATCAACATGACATGAAATTAAAAGATCGGACTTTAGATTTTTGACGCATTAAATACATAATTCTTTTCTTTTCCAATTGAGGGTGTATTTATAATAAATTAATCCCAAATTTTTTGGATTATTTAATTTAGGGTTGGTGAAAGCAATGTTTCTTTTCTGTATAAATTTTGATACACCTAGTCTAACAAAACTTAACTTGAAATCTAAGTAAACTTTTAACATATTATTGATTCCATTATCACTAAATGCTCAAATATGGTTTATAGTTCTTTGCTACCCATTCCTAACCATAGGAAAAGTCTAGAAAAAATATTTTTGAACTTAAAACATATTAATGTGGTGAAATTGCCTAATTAGACCCAACTTAGGTTCTCATCTTGATTTCTTTTTTAACATCTTAAATAATCGATTTATTTGTTGAAACTTTATAAATATATACTCATACAATCCAAGTACAACTTATGTCAAGAAAAATAAAAAAGAATGAAATTATTATAAAGTAAATAGAAAAAACAAACATGTACCTATAATTGAGTATGCTATAGGTTGCCTTGTAATTTCTAGTTGTGGCTAGAAATAATGTGACTCATTGTATAAATACACATTAAGCTATAGAATTATAACATCTTTCTATGTATTGAAATATATGGATATGTTACAATATTACTATTTTTTTTTGGTCGATAAAAAACTCTGTTGCTATTAAATGGGTCCAAAACTTTAGGTACAGATAACCTACGCCCCATAGGAGCAGGATGAGAGACAACATCCAAGAGAAACATATGAGAGTCCTAACAATGGACCTCCTAAAGAGAAAAGGAGAGAAAGTAAACCTATAACAAGCTAGTTCTACGCAGACATCAAACAACAACTAGATAAATGAGCAACCAGACCACCAACATTGATCACAGCAGTATGCACACCTTAAAAAAAATGACATTTTTGGAAGCCTAGTGTTGTATCAAGAGCTACAAGTGAGATTAGTAGAACTAGGAGGCCAAGGAACCATCACTCTTCATCCAAACCAAAACAAAATACTCCAAAACTCAAAGATCTATCCACAAGATCCTTCAACATGGTGGACCATCAACTCATATCATTGTACTAATCATCTATTTGGATCTTACTAGCGTTTAAGATCATCCCCTAAAATTCTGAAGAAAACAAATAGATGTCCAATGCAACTCTATTAACCAACAATCTGACAAATCTCAGAACCTTGTACATCAAAGTCTGCCAAAGGATTATTTCCAACAACCAGAGGGAAGAAGTTCGATGAATGTTAGGTTCGATCCAATTTCTTCCTAGCTGACTTTTTCTTTCCCTGGGTCCAATTCTATTCGGAATCCAGGGAGTGAGTATCCCAATTATTAGAATCTGCTTCAGACCCATTTGAACCTTCATCTTCCTCAAAGAGCTTTTCTTTTCGATCTTGATATTTGACTGAAAAACCGCAACTCTCCCATATCCTATTCATCTTCCAAGAGTCTGACACAGTGCCATTTCTATGAAATCTAGCAAACTCCAATTCCCAATCTAGGTTGAGACTGCCTTCATTGCACACTAGGGTGCTCCCAAACATGTCTGGTTCCCCCGGTTGAAGGCATGAATCAGCAGACAGGCTTTGGTGATTTTCAACTTCACAGTTGACGACTGTTTCTTTGACATATTGGGAGATAATACTCATAAGGATTTCGTCTTCCTCAGACTGATCAGGAGACCCGATGTGCTCACCTTGCTGGAACACCTTTGATTTCTCTTTGGTGGTTAGCTTGGAATTGGATTGAACACTTGACTTTTTCCCCAACCTGACCTGGACTTCCTTTTATGGAGGTGGCTTTCTCACCTTCAGCGGGCAGGAAAGTGCCTTGTGCCCAAACTTCTTACAGCTGGGGCATTGGACTTGCTTCGCAACTACCTCCAGCATCAAGGATTTCGGTACAGAGTCAACTTCAACCATGGTATACTTCGGTAGCTTGGACTTGCAATCCATCTCGATACAGACCAGGGCATGCCCAAGGCAGCCAACAATGAAGGAGTGGTCTTCAATGTCCACCAGCATGCCAATGGAACTGGCGACAGACGCGGTGTGCCTGTACGTCCACGGCAACCCCATGTTCTTGATCTTGAACTAGATAGAAACATGAGTGAAGGATAGAGGTTGAAGAAGTGCGATCGACATCCATGCGTGGACCATAATGAGCGATCCATCCATGAACCATGGAGCCTCATTTAGAACCCGCTCCCTTTCACTGTGAGATGGCAGCTTGCCGATGAAACCTTCACACTCCTCTGACCCGATTTTGATGGGGCCGCTAGGCCGTCATAAATGCCGAATCCAATCGCTAAGTTGGCCACTATATGGTTTCCGACCAACAAACCATATGGATAGGTGATCATCCCAAGAGGGGGTTGAGCACTCCTGGCTTGAGATGGAAGCACATCTCACACTGTCTCTGATCAATGGCTCGATGAATTTGACCAAGTCCCCCACAACCTCCTCCTGGTCCTGTATATTACTATATATGAAATATAATATCTTTCAATGTCCTGTCTTTTATGTAATATTTGAATGTTTAATTTTGTGTCTTGCTCCAAAGTATTATTAATTCTTCCTATATCACCATTAAACTTCAAAATAGTAACTTTCATCATTCTTTTACCTTGGATCAGAAAGTAGATCACATTTTTTATGAACTTTTACGATGTTGACCTAAAAGTGGCACATTTTGCTTATGCATAATGTTGCTTGCTTAACATTGGGACTTGGACATATATAATCATCTAATGATTATCCAACATCTAAATCAGTAAAATTTAGTACCTTTTTGAACCATAGGATTCACTTTTATCATGCTTAGCTTTATTGATGCCTTTATGCAATATGCCATATTATGTGACTTGTAAGAGTTTTATTAGCTAAATCTTGAACCTTATACAAGTATTGATGAACAATTCATAGAACAATATTTGTGAATTCCAATCAGTAATATTTTGATTCTATGTGAATTCTTTTACCATGACCTTATATTACTTTCCATGATGTCACTAAAGTCTCAAAAGGCCTACTTTTGTATACTACTTGACCTAGTATGACTAGATATGACCATGCATGATTGAACATTGATGATAACATCAATCTCATAATTTCCCTAATTGTAAATTAGGGATTATATTTAACTTGTATCACTCTTAATGTGGATGATTCACCTAGCCCTATGGCTCGTTGTTGATATTTGGACTATGTTGAATAGTTTAATGAACGCTTATATATTGGAATTATAATTGAATCTATTGAAACCTAGGTTTAGGGGGAAACATCCACATGACATTAAACACATTTATCTTATCTAAACCCATTGATCTAAGATTGCATCTTATATTTTTTACATCTCACACCCATGTTAGCTTCGGCCTTCTCTAGGAATCTCACTCATGAATTATGACTTGTTCGCTACTCACAAGGTATTGTTAATCTCTTGTACCTACTATTATATTGGCTTGCTTGTTTTAATTCTCATTTGAATGTTTGGATACTATAAATAATACTTTCATGTTTGATTATTCTATAGTTGATATAATGGATAAAGAAGCCTAAAATATACTTTGTGTAAAAAGATATTGTTAAGTATTCTCTTATTGTTTCTACTTCTTGTTTATTATCATGTTTCTTGTTAAGAAACTTTTACATACTCTTAAACAAGATTTACATGGTATTTCAAAGTATACTTTGTGCACTCATATTGATATATCTTATTTATCGAATTTGTAATTTCCAAAAAAAAAATCACTGCACTCATGACTTTAAGATCCAAAATGAAACACAAATGGGTATTATTGATATAGAAATGGGTAAATATTTCTTTTCTACATTTGTTATACTTTGTTATATCTTTAGTTTTTCTAATTGACTTTTCAAATATATTAGTTGTGTGAAACTATGTGCCAATCTAAGGATGGATGCCAAAGACCACTTGACTTTGGCTATATATAGAATAGGAGTGTGGACTTAGGGTAATTAATGTTTTCATGATAACCTCCTCCTACTTGAGGTACAATACAAGTCGTGGATTGTGTGATCCTAATCATATCTACATGCCAACATAGGGAAATCTACATGATATAAAATTAAAATTGGAATGTCAGATCTTTGATGAATTATATACATAATTCTTTTCTTGTCCAATTAATGGTGTATTTATTATACAATAATCCCAAATAAGGTGTGTTAGCTAATTGAGTGGTGATGAAACCAAATGTCCTTTATATTTAAAGTTTGACACTCCTAGAACTATCAAAACATAACTTGATGGCTAAGTAATTTTTTAACATATCTATTCATTCCTTAATAATTAAATGCTCAAATATCATTTATGATTCTTCTTCCCCATTCCTATTTATAGTAAAAATCATAAAACATAATTTTGAACTTAAACATATTAGACCCAACTTAGGTCATTATCTCAATTTCTTTTATTAAGGTCTCAAATAATTGTTTTATTGGTCAAAACCTTATAAAGATATATTTTTAACATCCTAGAACAATATAAGTCAAGGAAAATGATATGAAACTAAAAGTATTATAAATTAAATAATTAAAATATATATGTACCTAGGATTGAGTATGTTACATGTTGTCTTGTATTTTTCTATTATGCTGAAAATGAATGTGACTCATTGTAAAAATACTCATTAATCAATGGAAATGTAGTATCTCTCAATGTATTATAAGATATGGATATGTTACTATATTACTATAATTGCAACTCAAATGAGTCAAAGCATGTTCGGATAAGAGGCAAAGTTTATAATCATAGGCATACACAATGTTGTTTTGGTATCATTTCCTAGCATGTTGGTCATGTTGTAAAAGTCAAACAAAGTGCCTTTTCTGTATCATTTTAAGACATTCAAGACATGTCATATAAGCTGTACAAAAAATGTTTATGGTCCTTAAGATCTTGCATTCAAGTAATAAATGACATAAAAATGCCATTACAATATTATATTTGATATTATTGAAGTGTGGTCATTATATCAGTTATGCATGAAAGATGTCTTAGTTCCTTTTACCGCACAATAAAGTGATATTTATATAACATTATAGAGAATGGCATAAATGAATAAAATAAATATAACACCCCAAATTTTGCACACATGCACATGAGCAGAAGTGCCAATTCCTAACTCATAATATTGATTGGGTGTCACATACATTGAGTATCATGCATAAGAAATAATTGAAAACTTAACCAACACATGATATACTTTTCATTTTCATTCCCAAAAGTTTTCAAAAAGTAAAATTGAATACATCTTATGACATATTTCAACGATCCAAACATGAACAACTATATCTTGAAACATAAAACTAAAATGAGGTGGATACTGGCACCCCATCAGGGCACTCCTAGTCTTTCATTGTATCATCCTTCTCCTTAGCCTGATGTCTTAGTCTTCTTCTGCTCTTCATTTGTGGACATCTACACTACAGAAAAAAGATGATTTAACTACATGTGTTTGGGTTACATTTAATTTATGTGTAGCACGAACTATTTTTAGTTACAAAATATATTTGTGTAACGGAAATAATTGTGGCTAGTTCTATAAATAAGATATAACTACAATTTTGTTTCCTTTTAATTGTATCCAAAATAAATGTAGTTAATTGGCTTAATTAAAAGCAAAAAAATCCCAAACTTTCCCTCCCCCCCTGCACTTTGTTCAGTAACCTAATTGTTTCCCGGTTCTATGCCCCCCGATCCCCCCATGTGTGACGCACTGTCCATCGGAATTGTCTTCTGCCATCACCCACCTCCCTCCGGCCGTCTCCCATCTTCCACCATTGCCTGCCTCCCTCCGGCCATCACCCCCTTCCCTTTGACATGTGCCCACTTGCAACCATCTTCCACCATCACCCTCCTCCCTCCATCCATCGCCCCCTCCCTCCAGTCAACACCTGCTTCCTCTGCTTCTTCCATCCAGTGCCGGCCACCTACCCCCTCCATTTCTGGATCCCCCTGTGTGGCTCCTTGTGTGGCTCCCTATGCACTGGCACCCACTTCCTCCATATTCTGTCAGCTGTCTTTGAAGACATTCTGTCGGATCCCCTGCAGTTCTCCTATTGATCAGCTTCCTCCTAGCACGGTACACATTTAGGGGCTGTTCGGCTCTAGTTTTTTTAAGTTACGAGATTCATTCATATTTAATTTTCAGACCATTATAGTTGCAAAAAACAGTTTCTATTATCTTGATAGATGGGTGACACGACCACCTGTATGAACACGTCCTTTATAAATGTAGTCACGCATGGTGTGCTTTCAAAGTTGTGTTCAGGTGGTATATATGTTTCTTTGTGTACAATTTCATAGCAATTGCATGTGAGTTTGGTAGTATATTTGTTTGTTTGTGTTCAATTTCAGAGCAACTGAATGCATGTGAGTTTAGATTTTAGTTTTTTGTTTGTCCTGGACCTGGTTATATTAGGCATTTTTTCATACTTTTTCCATCTCTCTTAAGTGCAGTCTCCCAGATTAGGAAAAGTCATCTCCTCCATCTATATGGGTTGGCCTTGATTGTAGAATAATTCTTGGAGCCAGATTCTCCAGATCCATCAACAATTAGCAGGCATGACTTTGCAACATTGATTGAAGTGCAACGCTTACAGGGATTCTAATGATGATGTAGGGACCCCTTCATTTAGGTATTTAGGTCCAAGAGGGAACAAAATGTGCTACCTCTGAAAACTTTTTTAATGTCCGAATGATCCCCATCCAATCAAATAAATTCATGGTTAACTCATGGTATGTATATATTGGATGGCTGGTGATGTTGTCAGGTAATAAGTTACAGTTGCTTGGTTTAATTTTTTCATTCAACATGGCATGCTACATGCTTTTCTCATTTCTCATTATGCTTGTATGGCTGATCTCTTGGTTAGAGTGGGAGGAATAATATAATACAAGATCCAAATTTTATAAATTCCTAGGACACCTACCATGTATGTTGAGGTAGCCGTATTGGGTTAGTAGAACTGACTACAATCTAGAAATAGCAGAATATGCCTTAGAGATAATTGACTACAATATTGTAGAAAAACATTCTCTGAATCAGAAAATAGTATTAGCTCACATGGTAGTGTATAAATCCATGTGTTTATGAGCTCACATGGGAGTATTGATATTGATGAAGGTCTATATCTTTGGAAGGATCTACTCTTTGTAGACATTGTCCTTGACTCTATAGTAAGGACAATCATCGAAAGAAGATATGAGAAGTTGCACAATGCAAGTCCAGAGGTCTAAAAATAGAATAACCCTTCTTTTATTATCTTTTTTCTCTAGGATGTAGATTGACAATCTAAAATAATTTAAACCCACATGTTGAATCATAAAACTGTGTTTCAGAGCCTATACTTCTACCCACATGATGAATCTTATATCGACTTCATAGAAGCACAAAAGATTTTTGTTCTACATTAATCTCCAAGCTATGTTACTTGAGTCACATTTGACATGCCTATTATATTTGTAAACCTTGTACCTTCTAAGCTTGATCATGTCATTTCTATGTTACTTGAGTTGTATGATGTATTGATTGTTAATTTTATGTTCTCTTACAGAAAATAATGTACTCATAACCCTGGTTGTTGAATACTTAGCACTTTCAGTAGATGATAATGAAGATCTTCTTTACTGCTTAAAGGTAGACATCCAAAATGTGATAATTACGTATTTCCATGTTTTTGGAATTAAATTCTAGTGACTTGTTCTAGTTTTTTAACAGTAGATCCATGTTATGTGTTCATAAGGGGGATTATACTTTACAGAAGCCCCTTGATAGTATTACCCTGGTTTTGGAACTATAGTTCAGTTTCCCTTATGTTATGAGTTTAGTATTATCCATGGTGAGCACTTAACGTGTATACTTTGTTACAATGCTAGGTTTGTAGTTGACCCCTCAATATTTTATGGTGTAAGAGTTAAGGCATGTCATACATTTGGAAAGTGCTCTAAGTATTTGATGATAATTGTTGTAGTCACCAAAACATATGACAATTCCGTACAAATTGGGAAATACTGATGTTCTTGCTACATGTAAGGTTTGGGCTCAATCTTGGTTATATGTTGTGTAAGTTATCATTGTCTTGTGAAGCTTCTAATGTTTTCTGTTTAAGTGATTTAAAGCTTTGTTTAAGAGATGCACAACTTTTCCATCCTAGATGACAGGGGAGTTGGTAGTTCCTATACCTTTATCATTATGTTTCACACTAATTAATTGAATTTAGCACACATTAACACCAAACTGCTAGATATGTGGTTCCTATACTACATTTACTAAGTTGGTAGTTCGTGTAACTATTCTACATTTACACCATTGAATAAAAAAATGAGTCTCATTTTAACAACAGTTTTTAGTCGAGTGCCTACATTATCACAGAGAAAGTGTGAAACCATGGGTGGCCTTTTAGGTTGGCAAACCAATTTGTCATTATCACAATTATTATTATCTTATGATTAGATACTCCTATTGCACTTGGATTATTTCATGACTACAACAATACAAGGATTAGTTGTTGTCAACCACCTGAAAAAGTTGGACTAAAACTTATTTTTTAGCAACAAATGTGGTTTCTATGGTTGTCTTTGGTGGACAAAATGAGAACTCAGGTGTCATGTAGAATGACATGTGATATTAATATACAATCAAATATAGAAATGATTTCTGGTAAATTGTCCATGAATTTAAAATATCACTCTATATTAATGATGAAATGTCATATTAAGTAATGAGTGATTGTTTACACATGATATAATTTCTAATTAATCAGTATTGAATATCATTTAGCAAGTGGCCTTAGTTTTATTGCATATTGTCGATGTTAGTTTGTAGATCCATCACATGCTTCCTTATCAATTAATGTGGTTGACACCCAAACTAGAAATAGAATGGGATTTCTTCGAGGTTGTAAGTGTATGATCCACGAGGGGACGAGCCATCTAGCCTTTGGTGATGCTTCTGTGTGCCTAACGCCTGTATAGGGGGACCACAACCTTCATTGGATTTATGTATCTTCAGAGTCGTAAGTAAGTGATCTGGATGGTGACGAGACATCTGATGCCTAAGGTGATGCTTACGCAAACCTAACGCCCGTATGGGGGGTCTTGCAGCAACTCTATTTGGATTGTTATATCTTGCCTGGATGGTTTGCGTTTGAATGTGTTTGTGTGCGTAGCGGTGGTGAAACCCGATACCATCTTTATACTGAACATGTTCATTCTTTCTGTCCCTATTTTTAGAATCCATAACTACCCTTTTAAATTTAGCTAAAAAACTATAATACACAGAGAAAAATGTGCAGATGGGCACCCAACATATTGGGACTTAACGTATACAAACATGTGCCTCATTAAGGAAGGGCTATGCTTACCTTTTTCATGGGGCTTAGTGACTTCTCCATATAAACTGGTAATCACATTCACATCCACACCTTCATTTGAACAATTAGCCTTAGAATTTTTTTCTGTGCCTTCATTTTCTAAGTGGTGTACATTTTGTAACTCTATATTGTTCACATTTTGACCTTTGATTTCTCTTTACAAATTGCATTTGACATCTAGATTTTATGCTTTGCAATAAAGGAAGTATCAAATTTCTCTAACTGTGTTGAGCTATAATGTTTTTTATCTATATGGTGAACATGGGGTGTTTTCTTGGACTGTTATTGGACAGTTTCTAATGAATCTCTTGTCTTCGTGGAATATATGCTAGTCGCACAAGCCACAGAAATAATATCTCACTGTGATAGAGAACAATGCCATAATGTGGCCCCATCGAGGCAGAATGCTTCTCGTGGACACACATGTACGAGAAGATTAATAGTTGTGGGAGTATGACACCTTTCAAATACTATTGCATCATTACAAACTCTACTCAGTTTATCTTAACAAGCAATCCAAGTCTACTTTGCTAATTCAGAAACTAAATCCTTTTCTTTACTTTTGTTATACTAAATCTGTTCATTGTGGGTGTTTAGTGGAAAAGCGATAGTATTAGGTATTGAGTGTATTCATGATTGCATAGTAGAATTCATGGTACATTGCCTTTTTTTGAAGTTGTTGTTCAACGATTTTGCTTATGCTTGCATAATTGCATTGATAATTGGTATTTTCCCCAATTAGGACTGCTAGTGGTTTAATTAAAGACATCAAATGTACGCCACTCAAAAATGTAAAAGTACAAAAATGATGTCATAAACAATAAACGAGACCACGGGCGAAAATAACAATTTTTTCTCAAATTTTACATGAATTAGTAAGTTTAATATGTCGAATGACGTAGTCAAGGAGAAGACCAATAAGACTATGTTGATTTAGCTCAACTAAATGTAACATAGTCTAATCTTAACTACAAATCATAGAATGACTCCATTGGCTGTAGCAGGGTAAGCCCATATTTTTATACTTAAGTACATATGTAATTCCAATATTAAGATATTTGAATGAATCTAGAATGATTAATCTGACTAGTACAAGGAGATGAAAAAAACTAACCAATAGAATGATTAATCTCAATATTTATAGCAGGAATGAGCAACTTAGTTGTATGTATGTGGTGCTAAACTACATGATTGAGTCTGAAATGGAGGCAGTAGAGAATATGAGAAAGTAATAAGAAATGAAATGAGATTTCAAATGGAGATGTGACTTGAATTGGGTTGGCTAAGACCTTTTTTCTATTTTAAGTGCATATCATAATGTTTCTTTCTTAGGTACCATACTAAATTTATTAGACTCAAAATTTTAATCTATGATTAAATGTTAAAAACAACACCTTAAAATACTTTTCCATCAATATAATTAGATCTAGCAATAATAAAAGGCCTGAGCAATTGAATTCTTAATTGTGAGTACATTGTTGAGTGGGCTACGATGATGGAGTGTAGGTAAGTAATTGAGGTGGCCTATGTAAGTGAGTAGAGTAGAGGGGTAGGAGTAGGGGTAAGTAAAGGAGTAGAGAGTTGGTATAGAAATAAAGGTGTGGATGGTTTTTTTAGGCAGGACCGGTACATAATTACTTTATTTTTCTTGCTAAATTGTAGTGATGGCCCCAATGTACATTTATAAGTAGAGGAATCCATTGAAATTTTTGTTCCTTGGATTATTTACATTGTGTTTTAGCTTATATAGTGGGAGTGGATTGTGCAAATGTTGCAGGTTGTACACTTTATTATTTGTTTCATTAATCCAACATTGCTTCTTACTCTGTTATTAGGATGGTTGTAATTTGTATGGCTAGTCTTTTGCTTGTATTGTACAGGAAGAATTTTGCTCCAGGCTTTGATTCTGACATCATCAATTGTCCTAAATTTGACTGGACATACATTCTAGGCTTCAAGACAGGACACGACTTCAACTTATTTTGAGAGATGCAAATAGATTTCATCATTTTAGTTAAGGGGCTGATACAAGCACTGCTACATTGAGATAAAGTGATTAACTACATTCAAATCTAGATATGCTTTACATGGCCAAATCTGTGGCTCGGGTATTTTACACCGGTGAGGATATATAGGTCCCGATTGATGCTAATTTGCTGCATTTTTTCGAGGTTTTCATTTAGAACTACATGAAAATGCCAATTCTTAAAGATTGATTGAAACCATTTATAAGAATAACTAAATTGATTTTTCATTAGATGTCCCTTTTGAAATTTACTTATAAACTTATAATATACATCTTATTTTTAATTATGTTATAGTCTTACATGCCTCAAATCCTTTGGTGAGAGGATATTGCATCTATCTACTTTTCTCTAAGAATGGTAGAGTAAAACAGAAGTGCCTAGAGTGATACTTCGACTGGGTTAAGCATCAAATGTGTCACTGCTATAGTTAGACCACGGAATACAAAGTCTTCAACAAAGGCTATTGAGGTTTAGTCTTCTAAGGATTCTATATTTTTTGTGAATTATAACTTTAATGTCACACCTTTTTCATGTACAGTAAGTAGCAATTTTGGGTTTAGTCCTGCAACATCTGAATATACACCTGGCTCTCCATTTTCCTACAATTAGGTGGTTCTGAAATGTACAATTCTTTGAATGGATCAGCTGATTTTTTTGGCCAGAGTGCATCAAATATACGATTAAAAAGTCTATTACAAAACAAAGTTTACCCATTTCTTTATCACAATAATTTTAATGCTAAAATTGATTCCAATTTCTTCATCTCACTTCTAGTTCAATGATACTATTGATATGTTAGACTATATAGCTGATCTCAAACCATTGATATCTACTTTATGAAGAAATTTATTCCACTAGTACTCTATAACTATAATGTTATTGTTTCATTGCTAAAATGCATCACCAAAATATCCTAGTTCTTTTCCATTGGAGGTTACCCGAGTTTCTTATTTTGGATGTTTTGTTGATGCTTGACAGGGCTAGATTTGTTGTTGGACTTACTATATTTTCCTCAGTGTATCAGGTCATCTGAACTCGGTCAGGCTCTATTTTCTAATTGAGATGATTGGTCAGGCTTTGTTTCCTTAGTGTATTGGTTGATTGCTTTTGCCTCAAATTATGACAGCACAAGAAAACTGTTGGGATGGAGATCTTGACAGAATATGGAGCTCAGTGCATTAGCCATTAAGTATGGCTTCTGGAAACATGTGCTTTGTTTTACCATAATCTCATTCCATTGACCAGGATGTATCCATAGCTAATAGTAAGCTTGAAAATTTTCATTTACCTAGATCTTCTACAACTGGGTTTGTCAAGCTCAACATCCCATCAACAAGTGGTGTGCAAGAGCATCAGAATGTCCAATACGTACAAACTTTATGTACACCCCATTCATCAGGTAAGAACTTTCTCCATTATCCTTCTCTATATATCCTTATGTTTTGTTTCAGATGAGAGCATTCGTATTTTACCTCGGCTTTCTTTAGTTTATTAGGGTCATCTATGATTTTAGCAAACTAGAAACATTGTGGTTGTGCCTCTACAACTTCATGTTGCACACATCATGTACACATCATATTAACATGTCTTGTTGTACACATCACTTCACTTTCTATCTTTTGTCCAATATTTTTCCAGCTTGTTTAGACATCATAGGAATTGCAACTACTAAAATGTCTCCAGAATTCCTCCCGATGCAAAATATAATACAATCATCATTAGTGAATTATAGAGTGGGGATAGAGGAACCATAAAATATGCACTTTCTAATAGTGTCTTATACTACACTTTTGGTATACTACAGTTCTTTCATGTTTTGTAGCTTCTAGGTCTCCATTTGAGTCAGCCAATAACTTAGTCAAGAACTTTGCCTTCTCAAGTGCCCAGACTTGTTGTTGTTCTCCTCAAGGTTGTTTATATTGAAAACGTTTTAGTGTAATGGGAATTCGACATTTGTATGTTCCAGGAAAAGGCCCCCAAACCAAGCCACATGAGAAGTTGGAGTGAGTTAAAGGTGACTTTACTTTTAAAAAACTTACAGTACACCCAACTTCTAGTGTTTATATCTACTTTTGTGTTTATGTTGTCAAACTTTCTCAGGTTTTAGTGTTTATATCTGCTTGTTATGCATATTCTGATAATACATTGTTCCAATTATGTAAATACAACATAAATGAGATGTGGTGTTCCCCCAAAGTTGTTTCATTACCCAATATACATCTAACAATGTGTAGCTTTGAGGTCAAGCAAAGGTATGCAATATACATGAATATGAACAATACTATGCATATTTCAATGATCACACGATCTACAGATGACTATTGAACTAATTTCCTATATACTATATATTGATTGCTGGTGTATATTTTGGCATTATAGGACCTCTTCAGATGAAATCAAGAGACTGAGATTGATCACAATGGTTAAGACCGCTTATCTGCATGTTGGAAGGTTTGATATCAAATCATATGACAACTTGATCAATTTGCAAATTGAAAACAGCGTTGAAGGTGTGATCATTTGAGGAACTACAAGGGAGGGCCATCTCATGAGTTGGGATGAACACATTATGCTTATTCGACATTCTGCAAATTGTTTTGGATCATCTATCAATGTCATTGGAAACACCGAAAGTAACTCAACTACAATGTGGGGTGAAATTTTGAGAGAGATGTAAACTTATATTCTCATAATGGTCATTATATACATGTATCTTCTTTCCATGTTGTAAAATTGGGGCAAGGTTTATGTCCTCCCCATGTGCACTCATGTTTCAATATAAATAAAAGTATGATTATTGATATCACAACCAGAACTTGATATGAGTCACTATTGATTTCAACTTCTTTCTAAAAAGTACGTTTGTATTGATAATTTAGTGAATGCACACATAATCCAACTACATATGCTTGCATATGTAGTTAGTGATGTCTCTAACTACACACTAACTATAATCACAAGTGTAGTAAGTGCTAATTTTTGCTACACAAGAACTACATATACAATTGTAACTAATGGCATTTCCCCCTACATATAGTAGCTACAAATACAATTGTAGTCATCTATTTAACTACAATTGTAACTACATTTGCATGTATAAGGAAATCCTTTACCTACAATTGGGGTTACATATGCAATTCTAGCCAAATGAATCTGTAACTATATTTTTGAAAAATGTAGTTGAAACAATTATCTACATGGGCATTAGCTTAATATCCTCAATATAAGGATAAATGTAGCTAAAGCTTTTAGCTACATATTTTTGGATTTTAACTACACTTTTTTTAGTAGTTAAAGACCATTTTTTGGTAGTGCTCGTCCCCAGCCATGCAAAGCAAGGTAAAAATATGTGAGTGGTGTTGAGTAGTTATACATGAAAATAACTTATAACATGAGTGCTTAATATGATTAACGTGATTACTTGAAGACTTAAGTAAATTGACATGCATGATTACATGAAAATTGTGTATCTTATCTTGAGTTAATATAGTCCCTCTCATGAATGAACCGTAGTACTCATAAGGCCGATTAAGGCTCACATAAGGCCAGTTAAGGATCACATAAGACCGATTAAGGCTCACATAAGGCTGATTCTGGCTCACATAAGGTCGATTAAGGCTCACATAATGCTCCCACAGAGCTCCTAAGGCCGGTTAAGGATCATTTAAATATTTTTGAGAGGACTATATTCACCTAGCATGATTTCTTAATTCAATAAACATGTTTATCATAATTTCTTTATTCATTAGCATGGTAACACTACATAATACTTCATTTGAAATAGTAAACATGAAAAACATAGAAAAAGTGAATTCTTAGCATGATCATGAAGTTCCATAAGCATATAATGAGTAATAATGTACTCGTACTATACTTGAGCCATGATGAATAAATAAGCAAATATAATAACCCTAAACCCTAATTTATTACTCAATATGCATGACCACTCACTGAATCCTGAGGAGTAGTAAATGTAACTTGAATCTTGATCAACTGTAGTTGTCCTCTACAACATATAAATACATTATTTATCATGATTAAACCTAGGGTTTTATGGTTTTCAATAAAGCACGACAAGTAGGTTGGGAATCTCGATCTAAAACCAAGACCATCTGATAGATCACAAGGAATTGATTAAAATCCATATATGGTTCATTATCATCTGAGTTATTTAGCTGTCTATGAATTATCTATGATTGTGTGAAATTTGACCAATCAGAGGAGAGATAATCCAAATAAGTTAATTTTTGAAAATTCTGGGGAGGAAAAGGGCTCGGCTGGCAAAGTCAGATTTGCCCTTCAATTAAAAGTAGCAGAATATACGTGTGATAGAGTAGAGTGGTCAATTAGATTGACAAAACTTACTGTTGTATCCAAATATATAGGTGAAATGGCAAACAAGGCTATGATGACATTACTTGAAAATTGATATCATGAGGGCAGAAGGGTAATTGCCCTACCTGGTTTCATCTCCAACCATGGCATCGAGCTACTCCTCCTAAAGAAATGGGCTCAGATTGAGACCTAAGACAGAGCCTCAAATATGGGGAAAGCAAAGACGAGAAATTCAAAGCATTAAATCCCTGAAAAGGTAAGGTCTCGAAGACCATTTTTGGCGATCAGTTGGTGCTCCAGAATGAGAGAAGCTTCTCCGTACCATGGTTGGCAAACTGGAGAAAGGTAAAACACCTGAATAGAGGGAAAGTGCACTGCAAGATACATCCTTTGAGTTTGTGAAGGTCATTCAAAATCAACAAGGTAATAATTAGTGCATAATAGGCCTTAAAACCCAAGGTGTTGTTGCCATTTCCAGATAATAGAGCAACAGAGCTCGAGATTAACTATCATGATTGTGGCAGTGAAGTATTGAACTAGATATAACTTTAGGCATGAAGAAAGTTGGTGAGTGATTTATGTGATCTTATCGTGGATAAGAGGTCTGGCCGGAAGTCGAGCATCACCAGCCTAAATCCAAGATTGTGGATACAACACTAGGGAAAATCGCTGGCCTTATTGACACGTAGCTAAGAAAGTATAAAGTTCAAGGATCCTACCTCTTGGTGAATTCAATTATGGTGGTTGGAGGGTCCAAGTTAGGCTCATTGTTTCCAGGTTAGGTGGTTGACTATGTGGCTACACCTAAAATTATTTCAGACAAACATTGTGGTAGATTACTGCTACAAGGATCTGGCTGATGCTCCTTGAATAGAAAGAAGATGCTCTAAGGTAGTGTAGATGTGTGGGGATCTCTTTGTGTGGACCGACAGTAGAGGGGAAATTCTAGAGTTTGGGCATTCTCTCTAGGATGACAGATAGGGCTTCACTTATAGATTGATGGACTTGGGATGGCCTCCCAGTTCTAGTGGTGGAAAAAATCAAAGGAATCATGGAGGAGAAAGAGGGATTGAGGGGCCAAAAATCCTGGCCTTTTGTTTCTCATTTGACCATCTCCCTCATGGAAGATAGAAGAAGATGGTCTGACCATCAGATCATCATCTAGTGACTGGCACAAGCAAATGTATATTGGGAATAGGGAAACCACACGAGAAGAATGTGTGACGGCCTAAATTAGGCTAGTGTTGTCCAACTTAGATACACATAGATACATCAATGGTATTAATCAAATAATTAAGTTAATAAATAGGATTTCCTATGCTTTCCTTCTTGATAATATTTGTATTGATTAAGATTATTCAAAAATAATGAAATTCGGCCATTTTGTTAAATAAATTATAAGGAATCCAAATATCTACTTAGATTTTTGGTTTGAATTATGAAATCATGTGATTTACATTATTATGTGCTTAGGGTAATAAATGCATTAATAATCATTGGGAGAGGAATTATTCCTCTAAGATTTAAAGGAAGCCCTAATATTCACTATATACTCATATAAAAATCAAGAGAACATTTTATTCACATATGATGGGTAAAATGTGTATTCAAATCCTAGCTAGTCATAATTGCATAATTAGGGATATATTCTCAAATTAAGAAGTGAAAAATGCTTGACTCATAATATGTCAGACTTATTTTTGGATTTTACATCATTCGTAAAAATTTAATTTTTGTGACTTAACATTATTGGTAACTTTTATTCAAGACTGAAATTCTAGGGTGTTACAATAAACTTAATTTTTGGCTTATTAATATTATTTTATCATGCAATGAAAATTAAAATTGTTAAAGTGTGCTAATCATTGTTGTTTTAATTGACTTTGATTGGTTGAGCAAGAGAGAGGCAACAAATCTAGTGTAGTGTCAAATTGACAAGGAGGTCGCATACAAAGATTGATTTGATGTGTTTAAAATGGAGACATTTAAGAGGAGAGTGTTTATGGGATATAAATGGAGGGTGTGTTTCAAAGAGAGAGAATCAGATTACAATGAAATACAATCTTATATTAGAAAAAGGTAATAAGATAATTAACAAATATAAAGTGTGGGAGTAGAGAGAGTTAAGAAGAAATCAACATTTTAAAAATGTTGCAATTCTATTGACTTTTCTAATATACTAAAATGAATTAGTTAACAAACTTGTTATTGTATTCTTATAGATCAAACATATCATAGTAATATTGGATAAAAATGGGTAAATACAAATACAATTCCCATTTTCAAAGGCCTAAACATGAGTAGAGATACGCAATAATATTTGAAAATAAATGACACATTATTATAATCATAGCTTTTTGTCGACTGTGATCCATCTGCTGACCATGCCCTTGTTCTTTCCATCAAATCAATTCTTGATAATAACTCATTTTTTCTTTTTCTTCTCTTATTTCTACGCTCATGGAACATTATTTATTATACGTTAAGATGGAGATGGCACTTGCTTTGATCATTTCTAAATCTGATTCACCATCTACTAGCTAACTCGATGGGACGTCAACAGCGGGAATGCCAAAGCAAATGACATGGTGAGTCCTTGACGTGTGAGAAGGACTACCCCTATTCTTGGACCTTGTGCATTCAACATCGAAGTGTAGAACCCATACATTTGGATTGTGAACTTCATCGGTCCGTATGGATCGGCTCCTCATCCGTGATAGGAAGGCTAGCAAAATGGTCAGATATCAAAAGACTCTGATCGTCCATATGGCTGAGGATTTCAATCCACTCCTGTTTGTAGTAAGGTCCCGGCCACTGACTTGAGAAAAATTCTTTGATTGGAATTCTCTTTTCTGGGAAGTAGGGTCTCGCTAATCTGTCTTTGATAAACTTGAGATGGCTCTGGAACAAATTTGCACTTTCTTTTAAGAAAGTCTCTAGTTCCACTTTTATTTATGTCGTTAAGGCAGCTTTTCCTTTTGATGCAAGTTCTTTGAGTAATTGTGGATTAGACTTCTACTACTCTGGATAATAGGCATGTTGGTACTATTTTACGCACCACTGTCCTTGGTCCTTCATAGCTATTATGGAGCCAGATTCAACATCAACTTTCCTGATACCCTTATCCCATGTCAGTTTCAGCCCAGACATAATTCCCCATAATTCTGAGCGTGAGAGCGAGAGTAAGCGGAGGAAAAACCTCATACGAGGAGAAGAATTTCAAAGACAAATCTTTCCTTGGGAACCGTCTGAGTCTTTCAAAAAAGGAAGAAGAACAAGGGGCTCCTACCCTTCCACAACAACCTAGTAGGTGCTTTTTTACCATCTCAAGTGAAATGGCATATATCATATTCGAACGCCTATAATCGGATATGAAAGCCAAGTAACAAGGAGAAATGTCAGGAATCTCTTCTTAGCCTCTAGGGCCCTAAAAAATTTAAGCCAAAATTTTAAGCCAAAAGAACCTGAAAACCAGTGAGTTAACGAGCGGTTTTCCTTCTTTCCAAGTAAAGAGTGACCACTTTGTCCCGGTTGTATGTAAACTGCCCCTTCACCCCACCCCCTCTCCCTATCAATTCCTTTGAGTTTCGGTCTTGTGACTGTACTCCCCAGGTAGAGTCTTTCACGCATTTTTCCGTTTCCTGAACCTTCTAGTTACGAAAAAAGAGACCGACATCAAAGCGGAGTCATGCTGCTCAAGTCTCTGATGAATCAATTTTGATTTTCCCTACAAATGGGTGAATTTCCCATACAGATAGAGGCACCAGTGAAAAAGATACTCTGAAAGCTTCGAGATCGAGGTCTCATTAGCCAAAAAAGACCCTGACCAATTCACGGGGAAATTGAGAGTGTCCTTACGACTTTCTGATTCCAATCAAATCGACGGGTCCTAAGGTGTTCCCTCATAGAAACTCATTCCCTTACGGAGGTTCAATCGAGGCGGAATAAAAAGAAATGGGAATACAGAGAAGATTGATGTTGAGCAGAAGTGGAGTTAAAGCAGCTAACAACACATCTTCCGTTATGTTTTTTAAGTAGGGCTTGAAAGGCTGGACAGTTTGCCCTTCATGTCCAGTATTTTCTCAAGCCGAAACTGAGTTGTTTCATCTGCCAAAAGTGAATGAAAGGCGAGCGGTTCACCAACCACTACATCCAGGGATCCAAAAAAATCATGAAATCTGGTGGTTGTTCGCTCTTTGATCACTGATTTCTCATCGCTTTCTTCTTTCCTTTCTGGATCTTTCTCTTTCTCTTTTTTGTCTTTTTCCCTACCCTGGTTCCGTTCTTTATTGTTTAGGTTGTTCTACTGTGTCAGATACACGGGACACCCTGGCAACCTTGGCATCAATGATGAGGGTGACAGAACGTTGTATAACCTCTCCATGTAGAAACTCAGTACGTCCAATCAATCATACTACTTGATGATAGAAGAAGAAGATGGACTCAGCCAGAAAGGAATAGCCCCTTACTCCATTTCATCTATTTTTGAGAATGAAATGGTCGGGGCGGTTAGCAGCTACAAGGGAATCCCTCCATTTCTTGATCAAGTTCATGAAATGTTGGGGTCTTTTGTGACTCTTTGGCTAGCTCCTACCGGTGCTCTCTCTATTTATCTCGTCGCTACCTTTTCTCTCTTTGGTTTGAACGGCTAAAACTCTGTAGGTCGAAGGCGTTGTGTAACACTAAATTGGTGTTCACTTCCATCCCCTATGAATTTGATTTGGGGGAATCAATATGTAGAAAACTTGATCTGGAAAACCCGACTTTGGCACATGAGGTGGCAGGTTTGGCTAGGTAACATAATGGAAATGTATTGGACTGCAAATCTTGGGAAAAAAGCCTACTCCTGAAGTCCTGAGGTCTCCCTCCACGGTCAATCTAAGCCTCTGTCTTTCTTCTACCCCTCCATCCAGTATATGCAGAGATTTGCTTTTTTCATCTCCTCGGAGAGACTGCAGAATTCATCAGACCAACTTATCGTCCCAGTAAGAACTGCTTTCTTCCGCTTGGGCCCCAGGTAATCAAACTCTATTTCCCCATATCAGTAGTACCCATAGCTGTATGTAGTCCTTTCCCTTAAGCAAGTGGGTAAGCAATCATGTATAGAAAATCCAGTAGTAAATGAAAAGAAGCATCGAAATGGCTCGTTCAAATAGAGTGTCGTGGTCTAATGACAAGGGTCGGGCACCAGAGTTCCATTACTAGTATGAAGAACTGGATGGAGTCACTCGTACTAGACATCTGGGAAAGAAAAAGGATTTCTCTTGCTGCGGGAAAGAATACTCAACAATTGACTTTACAAGAACAACTTCTCCGCTCTTTCCTGGTGCACTCACTTTGTATCTCCGACACACAAGGAAGGAAGCGGTGGGAAGGAAGCAACACCCGCCTATGTCCGGTCGATCATTCCGCTGGCATCTCACATTCATGACTCTGGCTTCAATTGCTCCTGGTTCAATGGAGGTCAGAGGAAAAGCCAGTTCTCATTCTCGGTTCAGAAGACAGTTTGAAAGCTTAAACTAGGCAGCAAATGGTCCAGGGAACCGTCTGTCAATATATCATCCATCTTACTGATGGGGCTCCTTTAGAGGAATATCCAATATGAGACTACATGCATAACGCCCCCCACCAGATGTGACTTCCTTCATTGAGTGGCGGAGACTCGTTTCTAACTAAACTTCCTTTATCCCCTGGGATTATCCCTCTACGCTTCGCTCGAGCTATTTCATCCCTCTCAGAAAAAGTGCTATCAGTTTTCCCGAGGAGATCCGTTGAGACCTATCAATCGAATGTGAGGCCTACGGACTGTGATCAATCATCTAGTCTAGAAACTGATCTGAGGACCTTGCTATTGATTTGACTTTTTGCGGGATTGATTATGAATATATCAATCGACTCTTGCATTCTTCCCTTCTACCGACCTTGGTCTTCTACCTGATCTGAGTGAGGAAGGGGGTGGAGGTGGCCAGCTTAGGATAAGGAGTAGGGAGGGTGGGGAAGCAAGGTATTCTCCCTAAAACCTCAAATGGCTGGTGGAGGAGAGACGTCCAACATGAACCACCAATGTTGGAACCACACCCCATAGCCATTTGCCATTCATTCATGAACTGGCACTGGCTTTCCAACGATTCCTACTTACTCTTATTTCACACTTTCCAGGAAATTGGACCCCAGTCAGTAGAAGAAAGGACACAGAATCAAGATCTATTCCCCTTGATTGAAGAGAGCAAGCTCCCCAACCCAACTCCTCTCCTTTACTGTAACTCGACAGAATTGGGCCTCAACTTTAACCAATTGAGAGTTTCCAACTTCATTCTTTCCATTCCGGAAAGAATTCTTAGTACCTTACCCCTCATCATGGTGAACCTTTCCTTGTGATCGGGATGAGGTAGAATCCTCCCAGCCAGGGGGCGGATCGAATCGGAGTTTACTTAGGTAGCCACCGACCAACAGTTATCCTTAATCTACCGTTCTTGGTGGAGAAGAAGCGAACATTCATTCTCCAACACTCGGATCAGTACTTTCGTCGAATGGGCGAGGCGGCAGGGCAGAACGGATACATTAAATTGGGTGGGCCCACCCAGAATTCACATAGGTAGTGTGATTCGGGGATCTTTTGTTTGGTAGCTAGAGCCACAAATAATAGGTACACCAACCCCAGGCAGATTCCATGAGTCGTGTAATAGGCAACCATTTTGCGCAGTTTGGGGGGCACGTCGAGTAAGCCGCCGGCGCCCAGCTGCGTCTTGACCCCTATCCAATTTTTGGGCCAATTCCCCCTTCGTACTACCAAAAGAAGTGTATGTCTCATGCCAAATGTCTTAGAGAATCTGCTACTCTAGGATGAATATGAGTCAAAAAATGGAGTGCGTAGAACCATCTACACTTTGATTTTTTTTATTTTTTATTAGTAGGCGAGTGATTCTGCAAGCTTAGGTGGAGAGATAAGAGAACGTCGGTGCGGTTCTTCTACTACTTCATAGCAATGCAAAGTTCCCGAATACCCTCCGCTCGACGTCCGGAGAGTCGAAGGGGCTTTTTTTCTGCTATTCGCTTACTTGTAGAATGGTTTGGAGACCATCTCATTATTCCTTTCTTGCAGTTTTTGAGGACCGTACTTTCATGGAAAATTTCTGACAAACACAAAAAAAGTCCATCCCCGGCCTCCGACGTCTTCCTCCCACCTCATTTCTTCATTATAGATTGATATCTTCTTCAAACGTGATGCACAAATAGATGGAATAGCTGCAAATAACATCTGATTTGATGGAGTTCTCCTTATTGAGAGGGTTGATGGAAGAATGGTTACAATATTGTCAATGGTACTAAACACTCTCTTTATCAGTGGATGTGACACTTGATGAGTTCTTTCTCGGGATCTACTCGGGCTTTTGATTTTATGGAGGTGTGTTTTAGAGGAGCTTCGAGCGATGTGACCGGGAATGCAGAATTTCCTAAGGTCGTTGATGGTGGTTACGGTAGACCTGGATGAGGTGGAGGACAATGAGTGAAAATGGCAAAACTCGGTAGTTTTGGGGAAGAGACCACTCTATTCTATAACCACACCACCTTCAGCCCTTCATCCAGCGTGCGTCCAAATTAGCTGTGGGGAAGGATTTTTCCTTGTTAAGTGTGCATGTTCAGAAGATTGTGGAAAGGTTTTGGAAGGTGGGTCAGCGACTATTTGACAAAGAAGGTTTCAAGTTGCTTGTGCGGGGGACCCCAGAAATTCTTGTATTTTTTGCAATATGAGATTGAATGCCATCAGTATGATTTTTATTTTACTTTTTATTGGTGTTGTTGGGAAATCCGCACATATTTTGGGTAGGAGTTCTGATTTCATTCGATTTGTTGTGGATTGGATGATGGAAAGAAAGCATAGAACTCGATTTTCGGTTTAACGAAAAATGGGTTCTACTCAAAGTCAGCTCCCTAAAACTTGTGGAGGTCCAAAGAAAAGAGAACAAGCTAAATAGTCCAACATCATTTTCCAAAATTCCAAAACAAGGAAAAAGATCCAATGGACATTGGAGACTAGGTCCACATGTTTGCTTCAATAAGAAAGCCATATCTAGACTTTCCCCGTTCACCAGGTTCTACCACTGCAGGGCCCAATGGTCAAAATCTGAGTTTGATCCTGGCTCAGAAGGAACGCCTGCTAGATGCTTAACACATGCAAGTCGAACGTTGTTTTCGGGGAGCTGGTCAGAAGGAAATGGGGCTCCCATCCCAAGAGAGATCATCTCGCCCAACTTCAACAGTGCGTGGACGTCTGTTTTTGTAGAAGATCTAATTTCTTGGAACTAAGGCTTATTCTTTTTGGAGTTGGAGTAAAAACACTTCTAAATGCTACTTCTTCCCATCGCATCCATCTTCAGGACGATATAGTCACATGGTTTCACTTTGGGGTGAGTGAAAGATTTGTCCAAGATTGGCCACCGGTGGGACCAGCACACGCCCTTAAATTCGTTGGGAGCAACCCCAACTCTTCTTGAGCAATATACGCCTTCTTGTACCTATAGTTGGCGCAAATATTGGTTCAATCAAGATTTGTTTTTTCGGAGTACCAAACGCGAGCATAACATCATTATGAACGTAAAGTCCATACGGGTTACACTCTTTACTTGGAAAGGAAGAAAATCGTTCGTTAACTCACAAGGTTGGGACTCTATCCAACAGAGGAAGCAAGAGAGAAGTGGTAGTGAGTGAACCTCAGGTGAGGGGCACGAGTAAGCCTGTAAGTGTCTCCCCTACCCGTACCCCCTCCCTTTCGTGCGCATATATAGTATCTCATACGCGATATGCACATACATGCATTATGCATACATGCATTAGTGAATTGGCTAGTGATGAGTGCCGACAAAAGACATAGATATAAGCATGACGTTTTTCCTCTGTATATGAACTGTGCCCAATGCTTGTGTGGAGCGAGATGCGCTACACAAAATGAAATCTAGCATTGCTGACTCTGAATAAGCCCGCTATAAGAGCGGGGAGGGGACCGAGTGACGTAGGTGCATAAGAGTACTTTGCACCACAACCATCTCTTTTTAATGAAAACCAGTGAGTTCACAAGCGGTTTTATTCCCTTGCAAAGTAAATAGTGTACACTTGTTCACTTCAGGTTCACCAGGTCCTCTTTCCTCCTCCCTTTTCTGCTCACTCGTAGGGGTAGGGGGTTAAGGGGAGGGAGTCGATTGAACATATCAACCACTCAATCTTTTACACCAATGTTTCGTACTCTCTCGACCCAGGAGAAAAGATTGCAAAATCTTTTTGAAGTGAGAAAAGGAGGGAAGGCGTGCTACAACTCACGCTGATGCGATGCTCCATGCATAGGATCAAGGGCCGCCCCTAGACCTCCTCTCACCTGAGGTTCACTCGCTGCCGCTTCACTCTTGCTTCCTTCCTTTCCTGCCTTCTCCGGAAGATTTAGGGAGCTGAAAAATCCACCTCAGCAAAGTGAAAAACTGGATTTGTCATCATATAACCAACATTATTGCACAAAAGAACTGGAGGAAAAGGAATAAACAACAAAGTCGCACTTGGAGGAAGAAGGGGACCGACCCCTTTGAATTTTGTGCCCTTTTGAGTGTGGGACACGTCTCGGGAAAAATGAGATCAATGAATGCGGAAGCGATTAATTAGTAGTGGAATTATTGAAAATCACTAAAAATTTAAAACTTTTTGTAAATAGATCTACAAACTGTGACACTCTTTTGTAAAGAAACAAGATAAGTTATTTCCAAACTAATTCATTATTACATCTCTATAATCATCACATCTCGAGGGCTACAAACATCAACTGTCCTGTTAACTGTACAAGGCAAGATACAAAATCTTGAGGCATTACGCCAAAATCTCAGATCTATATTAAACATCTACTAACTCTTACGACCTGAGATTACAGAGACGACACATAGGACATTCTATCTACAAGACTTGACAAATAGTGTTTCCACCTGAGGATCACTACTGTCCCTGATGTTGTTGCTACTGCTTTTGTTGCTCACCCACTGATGGGTTCCTTCATCCTCGGCGTATACCTAAAAAGTCAAATACCATGGGGGTGAGACAATTGAATAATTGTCCCGGCGAGAGTTATAACTCTCCGCCAGAAGCATTGTTATTGCAATAAAGGAATAACATTGATTAATAGAACTATAATTATACAACAGCAGGTAAAATGTTGAATAAGCTAAGCAGAATAGTATTTCATAAGCAATCATTTCAATTATAACTTGATTGAATGACAAGACATATATCAAAAATGAATATGAAGAACATGTATACTAGTTATTCAACTAAAGCACTATAAACAAGGTATCATAAATCATTGTTTCTCGTAGTTCAACCTAAGCAATTATGCTATATGGCTGATTACATTTTTCAAACATATTTATGCCCTGAGGAGATGAGTTACACCACTCATACTCCAACCGACCATTACAAAATCACAATCGGTACCATACATAGGTCATTAGAACAGTCAGATTCCTATGACCTCATCTTCCTCAGTCAGTGTGAGGATCAACATGCAGGACATCTGGTGTCTCTGCTATAATCGCTTTCCAGGGTATTCTGGCAACTTCGCTATTAGAGTTACAGTGGCATGTTGTACTCTCTTTGCCATCGAGGGATTTCTTGTTTATCTGTCATCGATGCGGCATTAACAACATCATTGGGAGATTAGTGATACATCATCCCGGCATAAACATATAATGAAGGATTGAGAGATTAAATGTACATCTCACATCAATTCATACATTAGGACGTAAGGATATTCACGTCCATAACCCCCACATACTCAAAAGTATGCTCTCTAGGAGTTCCCTTAGGAAAACCTATTTCACCATCATTTAACTTCTGACAATGATGGATCTATGGTCAGGGCTCTACATGATATCATTATACTTGATTATTTAAGTACATTATGACATTATTTTAGCATCATGCATGTTTTCAAACATAAACCAATAAGACAATTGCTATAAATAGAAGTACTAATTGTATCAAGTTCAAATCACATATTGTTAACATTGGGATATCAATCCCTGACCATCTCATCATTATGATTCAAGAATATGGATGTTCAAACCCTTAGATCATCAAAACACTTGTTACCAAGTAACATATTGATGACTTTATGGCAATATAGATATTTATCATGGCTCATATAGCCTATCAATCTCATATGTTACCTCTTACTAGGCAACATAGCATGTCATTACTTTCAAAACTAATAAAGTGATTTTAATGAATATGACATCATAACCCTTACCTGGCTATGGTCACTTCTTTATAAAGACATGCATGACTAACACAATTGATAACATGCACATTATATCTACATCAGTACAATACCAATTATTTCCAAGTCAAGTATAGAACACCACGGCCGTGCTATCTTGCACGGTCGTGCTACAGAAGATATACCAGGACCGTGTTACATCACTACAGCTGGTTTCTAGGGTTAGGGTTTCTTATTCAATTTAATTAGGGTTATTCAACCCCTATAGCCTACAAAGGCATAGTGATTCCTCATATCATAATTCAATCATAGAGTTTCATGATTAAAAGCATAACCCACAATTAGGGTTTACTGTTCATACCATGACATTTCCCTATATTAGGGTTTACTATTCATATTTCATCACATTACCCTAGATTAGGGTTCATTATTCACATTACAATAAATTAAGATCATACCATCATCATCTATGAGGATTACTTCCATTAATGCCCTCAAATTAGGTTAAGATTCATTTTACCATCATAATTAGGGTTTCCATTATCTCACTATGAAGGATCATACCCTAATTAGATATATACATACATATTGGAGTTTTATTACTTGATTCTCATTCATATAAAGATTCTTCTCTCTCCTCTTTCTATCAGATGATGTTTACATCACCCTTGAGTAAGCTAAGCCAATTCAACACTTACATCATGGGTTGTGTCATTACTATTGTGGTCATTAAGGTTCACTTGATCAAAGGTTATTGGTTCATCTATCCTATCAAGGTGCCTTTGTAATGATCACCACTGATTAAGACATACATTAATCAACTAATTACTTGGTCCCTTAATCACTTTAGGTATCTATGAGGTTTAGGTTAATCAACCACTAAACCATCTTGACCACTAAGGCATCAAATGATCTTGACCTTTTTAGACCTCAAACGGTCTTGCACACTAAATCCCCAAACGGTCTTGGACAGACCTTGAAATTGTTTGGTATTGTTGACCGTTTGGTCTAGTTTAACTTTTGAAACTGCATGGTAAAGTGCACACTCAAGACCGTTTGCTAAAGTAGAGGTGAAGACTGTTTGGTTATGAAGACCGTTTGGTCAAGTTTGACTTTGAAACCGCATGGGCATAATCGATCTTGAAACCGCATGAGAACCAAATGGTTTGGGATCATTTGGTCCCAAATGGTCTTGAGACCATTTGGACCCAAGACCATTTGGTCCAAACCACCTCAAAACCGCATGGACCAAAAAGTGTCTCAACCATTTCAATTGAGTTAGCGTTTCCAATGTTGAACCCCTCAATCAATCATGCAATGGTTAGCCACTCATCAATTGAGTCAATTAGGTCAACCTTCAACTGATTTGGCACTCAATTGACTCGCAATTGATCATCAATTAGGGCTTGGGTCAATTGGATTCGGGTTTGGTATCGATTACCCTTCAACATGTTTCAACATGTGTCTAATTGATTTGAAACGATTGAACCATCATTCAATTTGATCACGATCTGACCCCAAAAGGTCTTGGGATCATTTGGATGTCCTCCAAATGGTCTTGAGACCGTTTTCTCAAGTCAACATCAAAAACTAACTCACCCAATTAAGGTTAGCTCATTGGATTGATCACTAGGTCAACAATTAATTGCACTTCAACTTATTGCCTTCAAATCTTCAACCACTTAACCATAGTCAACCCTAGACCTCCAAAAGGTCTTGGGTGACCCCCAAATGGTTTTGGGATCATTTAGATGTCCTACAAGCGGTCTTGAGACCATTTTCCCATTATTCCATCAAAACCCAAGTCATTCAACTAAGGTTTGAACCCTAGGTTTGGTCACCAAATCAGCAATCGATTGTTTATCAACTTAATATCATTGGACCCTCAAATGGTCAACCCTACTTAACCCTAGACCTCCAAACGGTCTTGGTTGATCACCAAACGGTCTTGAGACTGTTTGGGTGATCCACAAATGGTTTTGAAACCGTTTGGGTCACTCAACCCAAACTTCAACATAATCCAATTATTGAAATCAGCAATTAACCCGATTAGGGTTTAGGAGGTTGATGGGCCTTCAGTTGGTGATTCACTTGGAATTAATTGATTATTTTTGGTAGGTAATTAGTTTACATAATTTACAATAGACCTCCAAATGGTCAACGCCTGGTCAACGCATCCAAACGGTCTTGGACCATTTGCTTCCATGCGTTCTTGTGAAACCGATTGAACTCAAACGGTTTGAAAACTGTTTGCTAAAGTTGGGAGACCGTTTGTTAAAGTTAATTCTTGCATAAACATAGGAATTAACATCATCATCTTCTACCTCAAGACCAGGTTCTGTTCTTCAAGGAAAAGATAGCAAGAACACACAAAGGTGTCTAAGAAAGAAGTATAAGCAACAATTTTAGGAAAGAAGGATGCAAAAGCAAAGCTTAAGGGTTTAAAGTTATAAAACCCACCTCTAGGACTGATCCAGAGCTCCAAGCTTCATAGATTTAATGGTGGCTTGAGCTCCAGTAGTTTTCCAAGGCTCCTTCTTCAAGTTTTGGGAGAAGAAGATGGCTAGAAAGAAGAATCGTATGAAAAAAACTAAGAAACCAACCTTGTTTTAGGGTTTCCACCATGAATTTGGGTTAGATGATGATGAACACTTACCAAGTCAGCTTGGTCCTCCTTAATCTGCTCCAGAGCTCCTTCTTGGTCGGCCAAAGCAAGAAAATAAGAAAAAGAACTAAGGGAAACGATCCCTTGCTTTGTTGATAAGGATGCTTTATATATTTATGGGTATTTTCAAGGAAAAAGGAAAGAGATAATTATTTGCTTTTATTTCGCAAACATATCAACTAAAGTTTCCTCCATCCTTGGCCACATTTCCTCCTTCTATCCTTATGAAAATCTCCTCCATTATCCAAGGTTAATTGGAAAAGAACTAACACCTTAAAGAGTTGTTTATTAATATCCATCTTTATTGGATATTACTTAGTATATTATTAGTGTGAGTAATTTCCACTTCTACCATGATCATTTAAATGAGGCGCCCTTCTCATTTTCTTTGCTCCACATAATGACAATAAACATGAGATATCCTCTAGAGGGTATATTTTACATGTTGGACCCTAGGTTTTGAGTAATTTGCACTTTACACCAAAACTATGTTTTAAAGCACAACGATTGCTCTACAAGCTATATCTTGGTGCTCAAGCTTCTAGAATCCATACCACCACATCATATTCATTCTTATGATGTCTCAACATCTGCGGAACATCTTAACATGTACAATTTGCAAGTTAACCCTTCCACTTGGGTAATTTGCACCTTAGTCCATTATTAACAAAACAATGTTTCAACATTATTCAAAAAGGATTGAAATAGAAATATAGGTTCCTCAAAAGCTTAATTACATTTCAAAAGATCACCAAAAGCATTTAATCACATATTTAAGCAAAACACCTAGGGTTAGTTCATAACCCAGGTCAGGGATGTTACAAATTATCCACCCCTTACAAGGATTTCGTCCCTGAAATCATTACAAAACATATTAAGAGAAAAGAGCAGGGTATTTCCTTCTCATCTCTTCCTCTAGTTCCAATGTGGCTTCTTCAACACCCCGGTGATTGTAGAGGACTTTCACAAGACTTATGTCTGTCTTTTTCAGCTTCTTAATTCTTCTGTCAAGACTCGACACAGGTCCTTCAACATAAGATACATCATCATTCAATTCTACTTCCATAGGTTGCATAACTGATTCTGTATCAGGATGACATTTCCTCAGCATGGAAATGTGGAACACAGGGTGTAACCATTGTAGCTCTGGTGGTAACTCTAGTTTATAAGCTACCTTTCCAATCCGTTCAATGATTGGATAAGGCCCCATAAACCTAGGAGCTAACACTCCTTTCCTTCCAAATCTCAGAACTCCTTTCCAAGGTGAGACTTTGAGGTACACTCTGTCTCCAACCCAGAATTCTAAAGGTCTACGACGCTTATCAGCGTAAGATTTCTACCTATCCTGTGCAATCTTTATTTGTTGTTGTATTACTTTAATCTTCTCAGTGGTCTGCTGCACAAGATCAGGACCTAAAAGTTGATATTCACCAGTTTCATACCAACATAGGGGTGATCTACAACATCTACCATACAAAGCTTCATAAGGTGCCATGTCAATGATATGTTGATAGCTGTTATTGTAGGCAAACTCTATCAAGCCTAGGTGCAGATCCCAACTCCCTGTAAACTGAAGAACACATGCTCTAAGCAAGTCCTCCAAAGTCTGCATAGTTCTTTCTAACTGTCCATCAGTCTGAGCATGAAAGGTTGTACTAAACCTTAACTGTGTGCCTAAGGCTTTATGAAGTCGCTCCCAAAAATGACTCGTAAACTAGGGACCTCTGTCAGAAACAATGGTAACTGGGACCCCATGCAACCGCACTATCTCATCGATATACAAGTGTGCCAGTTTCTCAGTAGAATAGGTTGTTCTGACAGGTAATAAATGTGTTGTCTTTGTCAACCTATCCACTATTACCCAGATGGAATCATGTCCTTTGGTTGTCCTGGGTAGACCAACCACAAAGTCCATGGTTTACATGATCCCACTTCCACTATGGTATGGGTAAAGGTTGCATTGTTCCTGCAGGTTTCTAGTGTTCATCTTTAACTTGCTGACATACAGGACACCACATAATGAACACAGCAATGTCCTTATTCATTCCAGGCCACCAATACATATCTTTCAAGTTTCGATACATCTTGGTGCTTCCTGGGTGCATAGCATACATCGAAGAATGAGCTTCTTCCAGGATCAACTTCCTCAAGTTATCCACATCAGGCACTATCATTCTACCACGATAACAGGCAACTTGATCATCTGATTCATGGAAACTGTCTCATTTCTCACTACCATACTCTGACCTAATTAGTTGAACTGTAGCATCAACTTGTTGTGCCTCCTTAATCTGCTCTCTCAGAGTAGGTTTTATGTGCATCTCAGCTAACAATCCAGATAACAACGATACTCTCAACTTGACATTGTCTTGCCTTAAGGAGATAAGCATATCTCTCCTTGAGCACACCAAAGCATTCAGTTGTTCTCTATCTAAAGCTGGTGTTGCTGATTTCGTACTCAAAGCATCCGCAATGACATTGGCCTTCCCTGGATGATAATCAATTGTACAATCGTAGTCATTGATTAACTCCATCTAGCGGCGTTGCCTCATGTTATGCTCATGCTGAGAAAAGATATACTTAAGGTTCTTATGGTCTGTGAAAACCTAGAATGTCTCTCCATAATGATAATGTCTCCAGATCTTCAAGGCATGAACCACAACAGCTAGTTCTAAATCGTGTGTCGGATAATTCTCCTCATGTTTCTTAAGTTGTCGGGAAGCAAAAGAAATCACTTGTTTATCCTGCATCAACACACATCCTAGTCCATTCTTAGAGGCATCACAGAAAACTATATATCATTTTCCTTGTTTAGGTAACACAAGCACAAGTGCACTTGTCAACCTTTCCTTCAACAGCTGAAACGATTGTTGACACTTGTCACTCCAGGTAAAAGGAACATCCTTCCTGGTCAACTTAGTCAAGGGTAAAGCTATAGAACTGAAGTTCTTAATGAACCTTCGGTAACTAGAACTCGCACTTGCTAAACTTAGCATATAGCTTATGTTCTCTTAGTAAAGTTAGAGTCTGATGAAGATGCTACTCATGCTACTGAGCATCTCTACTATTGATCAGGATGTCATCTATAAAGACAACAACACATTGATCGAGAAAAGGTCGGAAGATTCTATGTCATGAGTTCCATAAATGCAGCTGGTGCATTAGTTAGTCCAAACGACATAACTGTGAACTCATAGTGATCATACCTTGTCCTAAAGGCAGACTTTGGTATGTCACCATCCTTAATGTGTAGTTGGTGATATCCTAACCTCAAGTCCATCTTTGAGAAGACAGTTACACAACACAACTGGTCAAAGAGATCATCAATCCTCGGTAGAGGATACTTATTCTTTATTGTTACTTTATTTAACTGTCTGTAATCAATGCACAACTGCATTGACCCATCTTTATTTTTAACAAAGAGGACCGGAGCACCCCAAGGTGAAGTACTCGGTCGGATGAAACCCTTGTCAAGCAATTCTTGTAGTTGTTTCTTGAGTTCTACCATCTCAACAGGCGCCATCCTATACGGTGTTTGTGGTATAGGTTGCGTATTTGGAACTAGATTAATTTCAAAATCAATCTCCCTGGGTGGTGGTACACCTGGAAGTTGTTCAGGAAATACATCTTCAAATTCCCTAACTATAGGAACTTCGGCAGGGTTAGGACTCTCCATGGTAGTATCTACCACATTGGCCAAGAATGGATAACATCCTTGTCTCATCTGCTTCTCAGCAACCATAGCTGACACCAAACAGGTTGGAAGAATCTTTCTATCTCCTTCAAAGATCCAAGTACCACTTTCATCAGTGAACACAGCTTGCTTGGACTCACAATCCAAGACAACCTTATACCTTTTCAAGGTATCCATCCCAGTGATTACATCAATCCATGCATCTTGAGTGGTATAAGATCTACTTGAATGCGATGATTAGAAAAGAAGAGAATGCAGGGAGAACATACCTCCTGCAACACAGTAGATCCCATCAAAGGAGTTTCTAGCAACAAACTATCTGCCTGATGACTTATAGTCAAGTTCCAGTCAAGAATCACTCTTCGAGTGATAAAGGAGTGTGTAGCACCCGGATCAATTAAAATAGATACAACGCAAGATGTAGACATATCTGAATATAACAATTCCATCTGACCTGCCACAACCCGAGGGTTGATCACTACATCAGGTGGGTTCATCGCGTAAAACCTTGTCATTGCCTGTGGTTGATTCGGTGCTCGATGACTAGGTGTCGATGATCCAGCTTGGGACGCTTGTCCACGTCCTCTAGCGTTACCTAGAAACTGTCGTCTTCGAGATCCCTGTTGACTCTGCCTTTGGGGTTGAGTTACACTCACTTCTCATGCTCTACAATCCTTCATCAGATGTCCCATCTTTCCACATATGTAACAACTTATGTTCAGTTGTTGTGGGCTGGGTGGTCCTGTAACTGACATAGATGATGAACTACGAGCTCCTTCTAGAGGTAGGCTTCGTCCTCTACCCCTATTTGACGTCCATTGCGTCTGGGTACTGAATCTACGTGGTGGTGTAGGTACATAAAACCTAGGTTTCATGAATTCTTTAGATGAAGATCCTCGGAACTGGGGATACATCCTATTGTTCTTGGTCTATCTGTTTTCTGCCACAAACCTCTCTACCCTTATGACAGATTCCACGAAGGTAGAAAACCTTTCCCTGTTCTCTAGAGCAGACACAGGAGTGGTCAACTCAGCATTTAATCCTTTCTTCATCAGTGGTTGCCATGTGCGTATAGAACCGCAAAAGCTCCATGAACTTAGCCTCGTATTTGCTAATGTTCATTAAACCTTGTCTTAACCTCTCAAACTGAGAGATTTTCTCATCTCAAAACATCTTAGGGAAATATCTATTCATAAATTCCCGTCCGAAAACTTCCCATGCAACCTCCACACATGGTCTTTTCTATTCTTCCATGGTCCACCAGTGACCAGCACTTCCCTTGAGAAGATACACAACATGCCAAACCTTCTCAGCCTCTGGGATGTTCAGGATTCTAAAGGCCTTCTCTAGTTCAGTTAACCACAAGTCAACATCTGCTGGGTCAGCTATTCCAGCATACTTTGTGGCTCCAACCCAGCGAAGTCATTCAAATGTCTTGCCGGATCCTTGTCCTTCATGATGGGTAGGTTCCCTAGGTACAGGTATATGCATCCTATCAATCATATGTGTCATGGCAGTCATAAACTGCCCAAACATGGCTTGTACGGTGATACGATGATTTTGAGTCGCATTTATAGACTTGTTTGATATGTGTTTTATGCATTTATTAGTCATTTTCATGGTTAATGTTGCATAATTCATTCACTTTGGGCTATGCTACTTCTTTATGTCAAATTTCCCCTATTTCAGCATTTTGAGTATTAATTATCAAAAGAATATGTTTTGTGTGGACTTATGTGGTTTCGTGTGTTAATTTAAGGAAAAACAAGTATCTGCTACCGTCGATACCATCGACCGTGGTCGATACCATCGACCGAACCACAGGTTGCCAGCCGCAAGGACCAAAAGAAAGTTGTTACTATCGACAGGGATGTCGATGGTATTGAGATACCATCAGGTTGCTGGCGAAATGTGAGTCGATACTATCGACTCATATGTCGATACTATCGACTGGTGGTGCTACAGCGACGGTAAAAGGACAAAACCGACGCCTATGAATGTCGATACCATCAACCCTCGTCGATGGTATCGAGATGACATCAGGTGCAAAGACAAAAGAAAAGAAGAACTGCTGATATCGTGCTAGGTCGATATTATCGACCCGCGTCGATGGTATCGACACCGTCAGATATGAGTTTGTTTCAGATTGATCTTAATCGGACGGCTGTGATTAATTGGCGACCTAATTCGAGAAATATACCTAATGACGGCGCCGAGGAAGGGAGGATCACGTCATTAGCCACTGCACACATCCCGAGAAGGTGTGGAGAGAAGAACGGAGCCCGAGAGCACGCCCCAGCTGATCCAGATGCCAAAGAAGATGATTTCCACCACCGAAAGGTGGGAGAACGTGTATTCCGCACCAAGGATCGTTTGGATCTTCTCTGTTCAGGGGTTTCACCACTCAATCACGTTTTTCTCCATGTTTCCCTTTTTCTTCTCCACATTGTACTCTGAGATGAACATGCAGGGCTAATCCCCTTTGTCTTTAGGACCGGGAGTAGCCCGGGAATTCATTGTATGACGATTTTATCATAGTAATTCATATCTTATCTCTTAAATCCGTGGTATAATTTCATTTTCTGCAATATATTGTTATGCCTGATCACCATAATAATAATCTAATGCCCTTAATTGCTTTGAAAGAAGAATTAATGGTTGAAAAGAGACGGAATTTACATTAATTGACAAATCCCTTGAACAAGGTGGTGTAAGATTAATGGTGGATACCGAGAGGTCATTTTTAATGCACCTAGTTTAGGATATAGGTTACTATGAAGGTGGAACCGACCTAGACATAGGTAGTGAATTGTACCACGATAGTGGGAAATTCTGATTTCAGGCCACTACCCGAATAGAGAGATAAAATTGAGTGACTATATAGAATTTAATACAATGAAAACCCGCGGTAAAACCGCAATCCTAAAGATCTCCTTTTGAATTGATTAAACTAAACATTTAATCGATTGCTTTGTTTTGTTTCATTTTTATTTTCTTTTAATTTTAACAACAACTCTCAATTATTTAATCGGCTTAGCTGATCGCGAGTAGTTAGTAGGAGTATCCGACAATTTCATGTATCCCTGAGTTCGACTCGGGCCTCACAAAGGCCTATATTACTTCGACGCGTTCACTTGCATTTCTGCGCACGGTAAATTTGCGTCAAGTTTTTGGCGTCGTTTCCGGGGATACGGCAAACTGTCGGCACTTCGAGTGCTGCAAGCGGCCACTCTAGGCCACATTTTTTTTATCATTTCAAAAATTCATAATCTATTTTCTAAATATTTGCAATCGTCAAGCACTGTACTAAATTTAATTTTTCAATTTGCAAGTACTGTGAATGGTGCAGACGCGTAGTATAGACTACACAAGTCACGCACCAGAGGTTCCACTGCTGGGACCGGAAAACGAAGGCGAGTATAACAAGACCATCTTGAGGATATAGTTTCTGAACCTGAACAGGAAGAGATGGACGAGCCACAGACAATATGGGAGAAGATCAAGGCTTCTTCCTCATCCGCTTCCAAGCGGCCGATCAAGAAGCAAGCGATTAATATTCCGACATAAAAGATTGATCCGGCTTTAATCAACTTGGTGAAGTCGGTTGCTTTTCATGGGCTCAAAAATGAAGACCCCGTCGTGCACATAAGTCAATTTGTGGAGAATTGTGCTATGATAAAAATCGGCATATTTCCACAAGATGTGCTCTACTTGAAGCTCTTCCCGAGTTCTCTAGCGGGAAATGTGCACGAATGGCTATACAACTTGGACGATGAATATGTGGAGTCTTGGGACCACATGGTGGAGGTTTTCTTCGAGAGGTTCTTTCTGCCCGAGAAGACCAATGACATGATCAGGAAGATCCACAACTTCACCCAACAAGCAGGAGAGACCTACTCTGAGACCTGGGAAAGGTTTCAGATTATGCTCAGGCGATGCCCACATCACGAGCTTGATAAAGAGACACATGTCAAGATCTTCTATTTTTCTCTCTCCGAGCATGATAGAAGCAACCTCAATTCAGCTAGCTCAGGATTCTTCTTGGACAACACGGATACCATGTGTTAGGAAATCCTAAAGAACATGGCCAAGAAGCAATCATGGGGCGAAAGAGGCGTCGTGGAGAAGGTTTGAGTGGCTGGTGAATCTAAAGCAATGAAGGAGCTGAATGAGAAGACGGATCTTCTCACGAAGAAACTGCTTGCAAAGGAGGACACTGAGTCCGAGGATGAGGCTCAAGTTAAATTCATGAGGCAGCAGCAAGGCTACATGAATAACGACTAGTCATGGAGGAAAGACAAGAAGTTCTCCTGAAAGGATCCAAACAACTTCTTGCAAGATCCAGATGCTAAACCCCAACCAGTAGTAGAGGATAAGAGCACAGAGTTGCTCAATCAAGTAATAAAGCAAAATCAAGAACTCATAACTACTTTCGGCCAACAAATAAAGCAACAAGGGGAGTTTATGAACCAATTTGGGCAGACACTGTAGAGCCACGGGGCTCAAATGAGGACAATAGAGACATCCATGGCACAAATGGCGGCAGAGATAGCTAATTTGAAGAAGTCGGTGCACCCAGGTTTTCCGGATAATACTAATGTTCCAGGAGGAAACCAGCAGGCGAAGGCCATCTTGCTAAGAAGTGGCAAGAAACTGTTAAATCCCAGAGCCGATGAACCAAGTAAACCCCAAGCAGAAATTGAAGGTGGGGCCACTAAGGAGCTGCCCGTACCAGTTACAGAACCAGTCGATGACATAGCAGTGGATGCTACTGAAGATCCTATTGCAGAGGAGGAGGATCCTCAGAAAAGGACACCCTATGTGCCACCGCATCATAGGGCACAGGTTGTCCCGGTCCCTTATCCGAACAGTGCTAAGGCAAGGAAGGTAGACGCCCAATTTAAAAAGTTTTTAGACAGTTTCAGAAAGCATTCAGTCAACATCCCTCTATTGGAAGCTATTGAGCAAATCCCTTCTTACGGGAAATTTTTGAAAGACATCATCACCAAGAAGAGAAAAATCCCGGACACAGAGGTGGTTGTGCTAAAGGAGCAGGTGAGTTCCTTCATCATGGGCACATTACCACCAAAGAGGCAAGATCCAGGTTGTTTCAACGTTTCATGTTACATCGGGAAAGTTAAATTTGGTGAAGCATTATGTGACTCACGGGCGAGCATTAATTTGATGCCCCTTTCTACATTCAAGAAGCTGGGATTAAAAGAGTCACAACCAAGCAACATGACAATCCAATTGGCAGACAATTCAGTGGTAAAGCCATATGGGATTTGTGAAGATGTGCTAGTGAAAGTGGATCGATTTGTATTTCCAGCAGATTTTGTCATCATGGAGATGCAGGATGAACAAGGCAATGAGCTACTCCTCGGACGACCCTTCCAAGCTACAGTTGACATGATACTCGAGATGGGGAGAGCTCGCTTGACCTTAGGTATAGCCGATGACCGATTTGAGATGGTCATGCCTTCCAGTGCCACTTCACCTAAATCCAAGGAACAATGCCACATGGTAAAACATTTTGATAAGAACATCTCACTTTGTCTAGGGAAGCCATTTTTAGATATGGCCCGTATAATGACCAAGGTGGAAAAAGGGACTTTGGCTATGGACATCATGGAGCAGACCAAAGTGGTATCCCTTTGCAAGGCTGTAGGGTTCCCGAACGATGAGGATGAGGACATTCCTCCCTCTACGGAAGATGATGCTATAGCAAATTCAGTTTTTGATGCATATCTGGAATTACCACTCGAGGCCTGTTTAGTCAATATCACTCATGATTGGATGAGAAGCAAATCTCTGAAGGAGTGCGCCAAGATGCTTCAGATGTTGTCGTGCTTCTATGCCAGGTATTACGAAGATTTGGGCGAACTTTCACCACCACTTCAATCATCTTTAATCATCCCGCCGGAGTTGGAATTGAAGCCGCTGCCACCGCACCTCAAGTACGCCTTTCTAGCTGAGGAAGACAAATTTCCTGTGATTATTTCGGCTTATCTGAGTGCTGAAGAGGAGGACCAATTGTTGATAGTGCTGAAGAACCATCGGGGATCTTTTGGGTGGTCTGTTGCAGATATCAAGGGGATTTCCCCTACTTTGTGCCAACATAAGATTTGGCTCGAGGAGGGAGCCAAGCTGGTGATTCAACTGCAACATCGACTGAATCCGAGCATGATGGAGGTTGTGAAGAAGGAGGTGATTAAGCTTCTTTCCGTAGGTATTATCTATGCAATTTCAGACTCGACATGGGTGAGTCCCACGCAGGTAGTCCCTAAGAAGTGGGGAATAACTGTTACTCATAACCTTTTAAATGAACCTGTCACCACCCGCTTGGTAACCGGGTGGCGAGTTTGTATAGATTACCAATGACTGAATGCCGCTACGCTAAAGGATCACTTTCCTCTTCCATTTATTGATCAAATTCTAGAGCGATTAGCCGGCCGATCACATTTCTATTTTCTGGATGGGTATTCGGGGTATAATTAGATTTCGATTGATCCAAAGGACCAATAGAAGTCCACCTTCACTTGTCCCTATAGAACGTTCATGTATCACCGCATGCCCTTTGGATTATGCAATGCATCGGCGACCTTTCAGCGTTGTATGCTCGCCATTTTTTCTGATATGGTAGAACACTGTCTAGAGGTCTTTATGGATGATTTTTCGGTTTACGGTGCATCTTTTGACGAATGCCTTTATAATCTGGATAAGGTGTTACAACGATGCGAGGACACACATTTGGTCCTCAACTGGGAGAAATGTCATATGATGGTGAATGAAGGGATAGTGCTAGGACATAAAGTGTCTAGCAAAGGTTTGGAGGTAGATCCGGTAAAAATTGAAGTAATTTCCAAATTGCCCCCACCAAATTCGGTAAAAGGGGTAAGAAGTTTCTTAGGTCATGTCGAATTCTATCATCGTTTCATAAAAGATTTTTCAAAAATCGCCAAACCTTTATCCGAGATTCTAGAAAAGGATGTTGTTTTTTATTTCAATGATAAATGTTTACACGCGTTCAACGTGCTAAAGGAAAAATTGATTTCCGCACCAGTTGTTCAAACACCGGATTGGACTAAGCCGTTTGAACTCATGTGCGATGCATCTGATTTCGTTGTAGAAGTTGTGTTGGGACAGAGGGTGGACAATAAACCCACCGTGATTTTTTATGCCTCTAAGACTTTGAACGACGCCCAACTAAATTACACGACTACTGAAAAAGAATTGCTTGCCGTTGTTTTCTCTTTTGAAAAATTTCGGCAATATTTAGTTGGATCGAAAGTCGTTGTTTGGACTGACCACGCCGCTATTAAATATTTGATGGAGAAAAAAGATGCCAAACCTAGATTGATTATGTGGATCTTGCTCTTACAAGAATTTGATATCAAAATCAAAGACAAGGCGGGGATTGAAAATGTTGTAGCGGATCATTTGTCTAGCTTAGAGAGGGTGGATGAAAAAGATTTACACATACCCATTACCGAGACATTTCTGGATGAACAACTTTTGAAAGTGAATTCTAAAGATCCGTGGTTTTCATATATTGTGAATTATCTTGCTTGCAGGATCATCCCGGATGATTGGACGTATCAAGAGAAGAAGAAATTTTTCCATTCTCTACGATATTATTTTTGGGATGACCCTATTCTTTTAAAGCAATACAGGGATGGTGTCCTACACAGGTGTGTACCTGAGGTGGAATACGAGAGTGTTCTTCGTCATTATCACACACTACCTACGGGCAGACACCATGTGAGCTCTCGTACAGCAGCGAAAGTACTGGAAAGTGGCCTATATTGGCCTACCTTGTTTCAGGATGCCTATGAGTTCGTGAGGCAATGTGATTCCTGCCAAAGGGCGGGTAACATTTCAAAGAGACATGAGATGCCCCTAAATGTTTTCCAAGAGGTTGAGGTATTTGATTTATGAGGTATAGATTTCATGGGACCCTTTGTGTCCTCAAATTCGAATTTATATATCCTTTTAGCCGTTGATTATGTGTCGAAGTGGGTAGAGGCAATACCCATGAGGACTAATGATTCTATTGTAGTGTGCAGGTTTGTTAAGGAGAATATCTTCTACAGGTTTGGAGTGCCCCAAATGATAATAAGTGATGGGGGTACGCACTTCCGAAATCAAAAGTTCTCGGCACTATTGAGAAATACGGGGTCAAACATAACATTGGTACCCCGTATCACCCGCAAACTCAAGGACAAGTGGAGGTCTCCAATCGCAAAATTAAGAAGATCTTGGAGCGTACCATGGCTTCCACGAGAAAAAATTGGAGTGCCCTACTACCAGATGCATTGTGGGCATACCGGACGGCATACAAGACACCTATAGGCACCACGCCTTTTAGGTTGGCGTACGGTCGGGCCTGTCACTTACCGGTGGAGTTAGAGCACAAGGCACATTGGGCGCTAAGAAAGCTCAACTTGAGTTATGATGAAGCGGGGAAGAAGAGATTACTTGAATTAAATGAACTAGATGAGCTACAAATGACTGCATATGAGAACTCTCGGATATACAAGGAGCGCACTAAGTTGATCCACGATCTCCACATTCAGATGCGCACCTTTAAGAAAGGAGATCGTGTGCTTTTGTTCAATTCAAGGCTAATGTTGCATCCCGGGAAGCTAAAATCCCGATGGAGTGGACCATTCACAGTGGAAGAGGTCAGACCACATGGCGCAATCATGGTGCGCGATGGCGAGACCACATTTTTTGTGAATGGACAGAGGTTGAAATTATATTTTGGTGAAGATTACACGAGGAAGGTGAATGAGGTCAAACTCATTTCATTTTCGGATGCATGACATGCTTCAAGTCGTCTATCCTAAGACGTTAAAGAAGGGCGCTTGTTGGGAGGCAACCCAACCATAGGTATTTTGGTTTAGTTCCTTTACATTCGTAGTTTGATTTGTTTTCACTTAGTTTGTCGTGTAAAAAAAGATACTGTGATTGTTTGCTACATGTACAGGGCTGAGGCAGAGTTGATACCATCGACCCTTCTATCGATGGTATCTACCATTGTACAGGTTGGCGACTGCAGAAATCGCACTGCGTCGATACTATCGACGGCCTCGTCGATGGTATCGACATACCTACAGGCAGATCGCAAGCAGAGGTCGATGGTATCGACATGGGTGTCGATACTATCACGATCTCTGGAGCTTTTCAGAATGAATCGTCTCAGTAATGTCAATACCATCGACGGGCTTGTCGATGGTATCGACACATTCAGACATGGAAGGCGGCGGTCGGGCCTCGCGAGTGTTTACCCTAATCAGAGAGTCGATACTATCGACTCGCATCGATAGTATCGACGCGCCACGTCAATGATCCATGAGGAAAGATCAACGGCGATCGCAACAACTAAGAAGTCGATCCAGGGGACGGGTCGATACCATCGACTCGCGTCGATAGTATCGATGCGTTAGCTATCCGGGCCCTGCTGATCCAGCCATCGACGACCGTCGATACTCATGGCGGTACGGATCATGCTACCCAGGTCGATACCATCGACTCACGTCGATGGTATCGACGGGAATATAGCAGCGCTGGCCACGGCTATATATGAGGAGGATTTGCATCAGATGACATCACTAATCCAGACCAATCCTCCTCCACTTGTGTCGCGCGTATTCTAGAGCTAACCGAGCCCGACGACGAGCAACACCGAGCAAGTTCTTCATCGAGCGGAGATTCACTTCTCCGATCTTCACCGAGCTCCCTTTCTATTCCTCTTTCTATCGTGATCATGGTGCATGTTGCTGGCGCATCGTCGTCTCGCGCCAACCCGATGGAGATCCTGGAGTTCGTGCCACCTCTGACCGTATCAATTTCATGCCCGCGGGTGATCCATCCATCCGCAGAAGTCAAGAAGATCTACGAGGAGATCTTAAAGAGGAAGATCGAGCTGACCCGTTATGTTGAACGGGAAACAATCCACAACTTGGAGTTCGATGCCAACCTCGACTATGTTCTGAAGGGGCAGGCGCACCACACGGGCTGCATGGCTGACGAGCTAGAGTACTGCACTGATGGCCAGCCGTTCTTCGGCGAGTGGCCTACGTACAAGGATTTGGTGGCTGAGTTTATGGCATCGTTGTACGTCTGCGTCGTGCCCAATGACGTCATAGCCACCGACCGCGAGTGGATCAAGGGCTTGGGTGTCTTTCCGGTTGTACAACAATGACTACACCCTTACACTCTGACAGTTCAATGAGATATTCAACTGGAATCATTCGCGATCTGACTATCGGCGGCCGGACAACCGCACCGACTACGATGCAATCTTCGCCGAGCTTGTGACGGTGCCGCCAGAGGTTAGCTACCATAATGCTGCGGTAGCTGATTTCGAGCACCCCTTCATCCGGATTCTCCACCGGAAGCTGAGTTCTACGTTGTTTGCTCGTGGTGATTTGGCCCTCAACAAGTTTCAGGAGACGTATCTCTTTTTCTTGTATAAACTCCTGAAGCGCCAAGAATGCAACTGGGGAGCCTTCTTTTTACAGCGGGTTTTGGCGGTGAAGAGGAGTACACGGAAAGCCCCAATTCACTTTGGCGGGCTTATCACCAAGCTGGCCTCCTACCTCGGGCTAAATTTCTCTACTTTGACCCCGCTCTCCACCAGGAGCAAGGTGAACTTGCAACATCTACACCGCTCCAACCTCATCCTTCTTCGAGATGGCTTGGCATATGCACACTGCCACATCAACCATGCTTACCAAGAATGCTAGCTTCCCGATCCGGTCTTCAACATCGAAGGGACGCAACACTTCCGATGGCATATCATAGCCATTGCTGACTCCGATGAAGACGGCGGCAACGACGATGACGACAATGACGATGAGGCTGAAGAGGAAGAGGAGGCCTACACTCCTCTTCGGGCACGAGTGGCACCACGGAAGCGTCCTCGCATGCATCCGGGTGCATCTTCATCTTCAGAGCCTCCACCACCACCACCGCCCTCAAAGCCAAGCGAGGATGTCTATTTGATGCAGGGCATGTATGCTATGCTGCAGGACATACAGAAGATGCAGCAACATCACATGGCGATGTACACCGATATTCAAGAAACTACAAACCGGTTACTGGATAATCAAAGGGCAATGTTCGAGAACGAGCATCTTCTCCTCGACAACCAACAACAGAGTCATGATCAGTTGCATAGGATGGAGATGCAACATCAGCCCTTTTATGATCACTATTGGAGCCAGAATTACTTTGGAGGCTATCCACAACCTCCACCTAGGGCCCAGTTTGATCCGAGCTTCCAGGGGGAGCATCCTTCTTGGGACCCTACGGCTCCGCAGTACCCGCCTCCACCTGAAGAGTAAATCGATATCTCTGTTCCAACCTTTAAGATTGTTTTTGACTATGAGGCCATAGTCGAATTCAAGCTTAGGGGGGTGTTGGAATAGCTCTATCTTTTATTTTCTCTGTTTTTAGTTTTATTGTTTTTGTTTCTTGTTATTTGTTTTGTGCAATCTTAGTTTGTTTGTAGGATCCACATTCTATCTAGTGTAATCGTGGATGTCTTTAATCTTGAGTCATCTCAGTTGCATGTACATGGGAATTAAGGGAAACTAAAAATTTTTGAGTGTTCGCAAGCTTGAGTGTTGTTCATCTTTGATCACTAAACCTAGAAAATGATTGGTTTTGTCAACTTTAAAACAAAAAATCACAAATGTACATTCCTAATGATTCATGAAAGTGGACGGAATTGGTTGTTTGAGCCTAAACTGACCAAATGATAATGAGACTCTAATTTGAAGTAAGAGAGAAAAACCTCTTAACTACTACACAAGTCAGTAAGGAGGGACACATAATATTTTTCAACGGTTCAGTCAACTAGTCTTGTGATCTTTCCACCTCATTGCTTTTCATAATCCACCAAGACTTGGAAGTAAAGTACAGTTTTAACCTTTTTGATTGCATGACATGTAGATAGGATTTGCATTGCAACCATTTTCATATGTTTTGCATAAAAATGAAAAAAATAGAATAGGTTTACATGCACATTACCTTTAGGTGCATGTCATTTAGTTGCATTCATAACTTTTATGCATAGAGTATATCATGTACCTCATTTCTTCTTTAATGGTGAATTAAATTGTTCCATACCTTCTAAATAGTTCAACTATTTGAGATATGCAGAAAAATAATCCCAATTAAGTATTCATTGTTAATTGTGGATATAAGGGTTTGAAAAAGAAAAAAAATCTGAAAAAAAAAATGAAATTGAAAAAAAAGGGAAGTTAAAAAGAAGCAAGTAGAACAAGAAGGAGAAAGGAACTTAATTTCACCTGCATTTCAAGATGAGTGAGTACATGATGTAGCTTAATTAGATATCCATCTCATTTTGAGATGGAATGTTAGTGCATGCATCATTCCACACAATCTTAGGCATTAGGGCATTTTTCATCATCATTTAGGGCATTTTTGTTTTACGCATGTTGATATCGTATAATACTTCCATGTCTTCCATTAGCCACCCATTCCATCCACCCGTTGCTCGGATTGGTAGGCCGTCGTGATTTTCTCCTCACTGGTGAATATCAGGAGAACTGCTTCCATGTAGATGGTAGTTAGGGCGAGCAACGTAGTATAGGAGATCACAAGATGCACTAAGTCTGGACCGTTGAATTTTATTATGTTAACTGCCTTATGTGATAGTGTTTATCAGTTTTGAGGTTGATATCTTTTATGGATGATTACTGTCGCCTTTAGGGTAATTATCATTCTGTGGTTAGCAAGGGCCGGTATGTGAATGTCCGGTGGGAGTCATATGGGATGTTTGTTGTGATGCTTTGTTCTTTAGTTGACTCTGGCAATTCTATTCTAAGGTCTAGTGCTTGAGGGTGAGCAATGTTCAAGCTTAGGGGAGTTTGATGCGATGATTTTGAGTCGCATTTATAGACTTGTTTGATATGTGTTTTATGCATTTATTAGTCATTTTTATGGTTAATGTTGCATAATTCATTCACTTTGGGCTATGCTTTTTCTTTATGTCAAATTTCCCCTATTTTAGCATTTTGAGTATTAATTATCAAAAGAATATGTTTTGTGTGGACTTATGTGGTTTCGTGTGTTAATTTCAGGAAAAACAAGTATCTGCTACCGTCGATACCATCGACCGTGGTCGATACCATCGACCGGACCACAGGTTGCTAGCCGCAAGGATCAGAAGAAAGTCAATACTATCGACAGGGATGTCGATGGTATTGAGATACCATCAGGTTGCTGGAGAAAAGTGAGTCGATACTATCGACTCATATGTCGATACTATCGACTGGTGGAGCTACAGCGACGGTAAAAGGACAAAACTGACGCCTATGAATGTCGATACCATCGACCCTCATCGATGGTATCGAGATGACATCAGGCGCAAAGACAAAAGAAAATAAGAACTGCCGATATTGCGCTAGGTTGATACCATCGACCCGTGTCGATGGTATCGACACTGTCATATATGAGTTTGTTTCAGATTGATCTTAATCGGATGGCTGTGATTAATTGGCGACCTAATTCGGGAAATATACCTAATGACGGCGCCGAGGAAGGGAGGATCACGTCATTAGCCACTGCACACATCCCGAGAAGGTGTGGAGAGATGAACGGATCCCCAGAGCACGCTCCAGCCGATCCGGACGCCGAAGAAGATGATTTCCACCACCGAAAGGTGGGAGAACGCGTATTCCACGCCAAGGATCGCTTGGATCTTCTCCGTTCAGGGGTTTCACCACTCAATCACATTTTTCTCCATGTTTCCCTTTTTCTTCTCCACGTTGTACTCTGAGATGAACATGCAGGGCTAATCCCCTTTGTCTTTAGGACCGAGAGTAGCCCGGGAATTCATTGTATGACGATTTTATCATAGTAATTCATATCTTATCTCTTAAATTCGTGGTATAATTTTGTTTTCTCCAATACATTGTTATGCCTGATCACCATAATAATAATCTAATGCCCTTAATTGCTTTGAAAGAAGAATTAATGGTTGAAAAGAGACGGAATTTACATTAATTGACAAATCCCTTGAACAAGGTGGTGTAAGATTAATGGTGGATACCGAGAGGTCATTTTTAATGCACCTAGTTTAGGATATAGGTTACTACGACGGTGGAACCGACCTAGACATAGGTAGTGAATTGTACCACGACAGTGGGCAATTCTGATTTCAGGCCACTACTCGGATAGAGAGATAAAATTGAGTGACTATATAGAATTTAATACAATGAAAACCCGCGGTGAAACCGCAATCCTAAAGATCTCCTTTTGAATTGATTAAACCAAACATTTAATCGATTTCTTTGTTTTGTTTCATTTTTATTTTCTTTTAATTTTAACAAAAACTCTCAACTATTTAATCGTCTTAGCTGATCGTGAGTAGTTAGTAGGAGTCTCCGACAATTTCACGTATCCCTGAGTTTGACTCGGACCTCACAAAGGCTTATATTACTTCGACGCGTTCACTTGCGTTTCTGTGCACGGTAAATTTGCACCAGACGACTGGGTTCCCCATGTCAGTTGGATTGAACTGGGGTGGTTCAAGAACATGTTCTTCTCTTTCTGGGTTTCTTGCACCTCTTCTGGGTGCAGCGACACTACTCTCAACAACGTGTTCCTCGTGTGGTCCAGACATCTTTAGTTTTATCTTCTCCTCCTAAATGAGCAGAAGACACTATCAGATATACTGGAAGGCACTAGAACAGACTCAACAACCTAAATCCTATGTCTTTGTAGACTCAACGAACCTAGAGCTCTGATACCACTAGTTGTGGGACACGTCTCAGGAAAAACGAGATCAATGAATGCGGAAGCGATTAATTAGCAGAGGAATTATTGAAAATCACTAAAAATTTAAAACTTTTTGTAAAGAGATCTACAAAATGTGAAACTCTTTTGTAAAGAAACAAGATAAGATATACAAACTGATTCATCATTACATCTCTGTAATCATCACATCTCGAGGGATACAAACATCAACTGCCATGTTAACTGTACAAGGCAAGATACAAAATCTCGATGCATTACGCCAAAATCTCAAATCTATGTTAAACATCTACTGACTCCTAGGACCTGAGAGTACAGAGACAACACATAGGACATTCTATCTACAAGACTTGACAGACAGTGTTTCCACCTGAGGATCACTGTTGTCCCTGATGTTGCTGCTGCTGCTACTGTTGTTGCTCACCCACTGATGGGTTCCTTTGTCCTCGGCGTCTACCTAAAAATTTGAATCCCACGGGGGTGAGACAATTGAATAATTGTCCCAGCGAGAGTTATAACTCTCCGCCAGAAGCATTGTTATTGTAATAATGGAATAACATTGATTAATAGAACTATAATTATGTAAAAGTAGGTAAAACGTTGAATAAGCTAAGTAGAACAGTATTTCATAAGCAATCATTTCAATTATAGCTTTATTGAATGACAATACATATATCAATAATGAATATGAAGAACATGTATACTAGTTATTCAACTAGAGCACTATAAACAAGTTATCATAAATCATTGTTTCTCATAGTTCAACCTAAGCAATTATGCTATACGGCTGATTACATTTTTCAAACATATTTATGCCCTGAGGAGATGAGTTACACCACTCATACTCCAACCGACCATTACGAAATCGCAATCGGTACCATACATAGGTCATCAGAAGAGCCAGATTCCTATGACCTCATCTTCCTCAGTCAGTGTGAGGATCAACATGTAGGACATCAGGTGTCTCTGCTATAATAGCTTTCCAGGGTATTCTGGCAACTTTGCTATTAGAGTTACAGTGACATGTTGTACTCTCTTCGCCATCGAGGGATTTCTTGTTTATCTCTCATTGATGCGGCATTAACAACATCATCGGGAGATTAGTGATACATCATCACAGCATAAACATATAATGAAGGATTGAGAGATTAAATGTACATCTCACATCAATTCCTACATTAAGACATAAGGATATTCACGTCCATAATCCCCACATACTCAAAAGTATGCTCTCCAGGTGTTCCCTTAGGAAAACCTATTTCACCATCATTTAACTTCTGACAATGATGGATCTATGGTCAGGGCTCTACATGATATCATTATACTTGATTATTTAAGTATATTATGGCATTGTTTTAGCATCAGGCATGTTTTCAAACATAAACCAATAAGACAATTGTTATAAAGAAAAGTACTAGTTGTATCAAGTTCAAATCACATATTGTTAACATTGGGATATCAATCCCTAACAATCTCATCATTATGATTCAGGAATATGGATGTTCAAACCCTTAGATCATCAAAACACTTGTTACCAAGTAACATATTGATGACTTGATGGAAATACAGATATTTCTCATGGATCATATAGACTATCAATCTCATATGTTACCTCTTACTAGGCAACATAGCATGTCATTACTTTCAAAACTCATAAAGTGCTTTTAATGAATATGACATCATAACCCTTACCTGGCTATGATCACTTCTTTATAAAGACCTGCATGACTAACACAATTGATAACATGCACATTATATCCACATCAGTACAATACAAATTATTTCCAAGTCAAGTATAGAACACCACAGCCGTGCTATCTTACACGGTCGTGCTACAGAAGATATACCACGACCGTGTTACATCACCATGGCTGGTTTCTAGGGTTAGGGTTTCTTATTCAATTTAATTAGGGTTATTCAACCCTTATATCCTACAAAGGCATAGTGATTTCTCATTTGATAATTCAATCATAGAGTTTCATGCTTAAAAGCATAACCCAGAATTAGGGTTTACTGTTCATACCATAACATTTCCCTATATTAGGGTTTACTATTCATATTTCATCACATTACCCTAGATTAGGGTTCATTATTCACATTGCAATAAATTAAGATCATACCATCATCATGTATGAGGATTACTTCCATTAATGCCCTCAAATTAGGTTAAGATTCATTTAACCATCATAATTAGGGTTTCCATGATCTCACTATGAAGGATCATACCCTAATTAGATATATACATACATATTGGAGTTTTATTACTTGATTCTCATTCATATAAAGATTCTTCTCTCTCCTCTTTCTATCAGATGATGTTTACATCACCCTGGAGTAGGCTAAGCCAATTCAACACTGACATCATGGGTTGTGTCATTACTATTGTGGTCATTAAGGTTCACTTGATCAAAGGTTATTGGTTGCTCTATCCTATCAAGGTGCCTTTGTAATGATCACCACTGATTAATACATACATTAATCAACTAATTACTTGATCCCTTAATCACTTTAGGTATCTATGAGGTTTAGGTTAATCAACCACTAAACCATCTTGACCACTAAGGCATCAAACGATCTTGACCTTTTTAGACCTCAAACGATCTTGCACACTAAACCTCCAAACGGTCTTGGACAGACCTTGAAATCGTTTGGTGTTGTTGACCATTTGGTCTAGTTTGACTTTTGAAACTGCATGGTAAATTGCACACTCAAGACCGTTTGCTAAAGTAGAGGTGAAGACCGTTTGGTCAAGTTTGACTTTGAAACCGCATGGGCATAACCGATCTTGAAACCGCATGAGCACCAAATGGTTTGGAATCGTTTGGTACCAAACGTTCTTGAGACCTTTTGGTCCCAAAAGGTCTTGAGACCGTTTGGACCCAAAAGGTCTTGAGACTGTTTGGTCCAAACCACCTCAAAACCGCATGGACCAAAAAGTGTCTCAACCACTTCAATTGAGTTAGGGTTTCCAATGTTGAACCCCTCAATCGATCATGCAATGGTTAGCCACTCATCAATTGAGTCAATTAGGTCAACCTTCAACTGATTTCACACTCAATTGACTCTCAATTGATCATCAATTAGGGCTTGGGTCAATTGGATTAGGGTTTGGTATTGATTACCCTTCAACATGTTTCAACATGTGTCTAATTGATTTGAAATGATTGAACCATCATTCAATTTGATCATGATCTTACCCTAAATGGTCTTGGGATCATTTGGATGTCCTCCAAACGGTCTTGAGACCGTTTTCTCAAGTCAACATCAAAAACTAACTCACCCAATTAAGGTTTAGCTCATTGGATTGATCACTAGGTCAACAATTAATTGCACTTCAACTTATTTCCTTCAAATCTTCAACCACTTAACCAAAGTCAACCCTAGACCTCCAAACGGTCTTGGGTGACCCCCAAACGGTCTTGGGATCATTTGGATGTCCTCCAAACGGTCTTGAGACCGTTTTCCCATTATTCCATCAAAACCCAAGTCATTCAACTAAGGTTTGAACCCTAGGTTTGGTCCCCAAATCAACAATTGATTGTTTATCAACTTGATATCATTGGATCCTCAAATGGTCAAACCTACTTAACCCTAGACTTCAAAATGGTCTTGGGTGATCACAAAACGGTCTTGAGACCATTTGGGTGATCCCCAAATGGTTTTCAAACTGTTTGGGTCACTCAACTCAAACTTCAACATAATCCAATTATTGAAATCAACAATTAACCTGATTAGGGTTTAGGTGGTGGATGGGCCTTCAATTGGTGATTCACTTGGAATTAATTGATGATTTTTGGTAGGTAATTAGTTTACATAATTTACAACAGACCTCCAAACGGTCAATGCCTGGTCAACGCATCCAAATGGTCTTGGACCGTTTGCTTCCATGCGTTCTTGTGAAACCGATTGAACTCAAACAGTTTGAAAATCGTTTGCTCCAAACGGTTTGGAAAACCGTTTGCTAAAGTTGGGAGACCGTTTGTTAAAGTTAATTCTTGGATAAACATAGGAATTAACGTCATCATATTCTACCTCAAGAACAGGGTTTGTTCTTCACGGAAAAGATAGCAAGAACACACAAAGGTGTCTAAGAAAGAAGTATAAGCAACGATTCTAGGAAAGAAGGATGCAAAAGCAAAGCTTAAGGGTTTAAAGTTATGAAACCCGCCTCTAGGACTGATCCAGAGCTCCAAGATTCGTAGCTTTAATGGTGTCTTGAGCTCTAGTAGTTGTCCAAGGCTCCTTCTTCAAGTTTTGGATGGAGAAGATGGCTAGAAAGAATAATGGTATGAAGAAAACTAAGAAACCAACCTTGTTTTAGGGTTTCCACCATGAATTCGGGTTAGATGATGATCAACACTTACCAAGTCATCTAGGTCGTCCTTCCTCTGCTCCAGAGCTCCTTCTTGGTTGGCCAAAGCAAGAAAATAAGAAAAGGAACTAAGGGAAACGATCCCTTGCTTTGTTGATAAGGATGCTTTATATATTTATGGGTATTTTCAAGGAAAAAGGAAAGAGATAATTATTTGCTTTTATTTCCCAAACATATCCACTAAGGTTTCCTCCATCCTTGGCCACGTTTCCTCCTTCTATATTTATGCAAAGCTCCTCCATTATCCAAGGTTAATTTGAAAAGAACTAACACCTTAAAGAGTTGTTTATTAATATCCATCTTTATTGGATATTACTTAGTATATTATTGGTGTGAGTAATTTCCACTTCTACCATGATCATTCAAATGAGGTGACCTTCTCATTTTATTTGCTCCACTTAATTCCAAGAAACCTGAGAGATCCTCTAGAGGGTATATTTTACATGTTAGACCCTAGGTTTTGGGTAATTTGCACTTTACACCAAAACTAGGTTTTAAAGAACAAGGATTGCTCTACAAGCTATATATTGGTTCTCAAGCTTGTGGAATCCATACCACCACATCATATTCATTCTTATGATGTCTCAACATCTAAGGAACATCTTAACATGTACAATTTGCAAGTTAACCCTTCCACTTGGGTAATTTGCACCTTAGTCCATTATTAACAAAACATTGTTTCAACATTATTCAAAAAGGACTGAAATAGAAATATAGGTTCCTCAAAAGATTAATTACATTTCCAAAGATCACCACAAGCATTTAGTCACATATTTAAGCAAAACACCTACGGTTAGTTCATAACCCAGGTCAGGGATGTTACATTGAGGGTGACGTCTGATCAAGGATTGGCGAGGAGAGGTGGAAGAGAGCTCGAGCTCTTAATCCAATTGGGAGTGGGAGGGCTGAAAGAGGGTTCTCTCACATCCCGTTTCTGAAGTACAATAGAATGATGTTCGACCCACACTTCAGTGTGTCACTGGTCTCTAGAGATTCCTAATTCTCATCACCAGAACCTGGTACGAGATCTTTACATCTAGCAGTCGGACTCGTAAGTTGGGCTCGCTATCCTTCGTCTAGTCGAGAAGGGACTGTGACTTGTTTCCGCAAGGACAGGTGTTAAGATAAAAAGAGAAGGGTGACTTTTCTTAGGCAAAAAGGCAGTACTAATCAACAATACTAGAGTATAGGTTTCTTAAGAAGTTCCAATTCCTTTTATGTTATGTTATGGTACCATTTCCGTGTCACTGACTGGGGACAACCCCATTCCGTTGGGAAATACAATAATGCCCTATTGGTTGGCATCTGGCCGAAAACGATCCTTCTTTCATTCGGGCCATAAAGACAATGTCGGAAGGTTTTTCCTCTGCTTCTGCTTCCAGGTAGAGGACTTCAAGACTGAATTTTCGTGGAAGAAGAAGCGGTTCACCAGCCACTACATCCAGGGATCCAAAAAAATCATGAAATTTGGTGGCTGTTTGCTCTTTGATCACATATTTCTTATCCTAGAATCCCACCTTATTTTCAAACCTGGTGGCTTGGTTGATTGGCAGAACCATTTTTATCGCTTTGGTCCCCAAGATCCTTCTCTCTCCTCCCCCTTTAGGATGGCCCCCACTTTGCACCTGGAAAATGAGTTTCCTTTTGATCTGCCAACCAACTCTATGCTCATGTTGAATGTCTTCACCAATCGTAGTGTTCTAGTTACCATTGACAACAACCTGGATAACAAAACCTGTCAACATTTTGGACGTTACCAGGGCCATAGCTCTTCTCATCCCAGGGCATATCGTTCGGAAACCAAAAATCCTATCACCTTCCCAACTTCTCTGTTTAGTCTCAAAAGGGACCAAGGTAGACCATCTCTTTGGGCAAGTCATGACTATCCCATGTGGTTCAAGCTATGTGCAAGCCAACCTTTCTAGATGGACTCCTGAATAAGGATCCTTGCTTGTTGGATTAGGAGTATTTGGATAGGTAGCCATCACATACCTACCACCACACCTCTGGGAGGTCGACGTCTTCAAGGTGATAGCTCACTCCATTGGTGCCACCCTCCAATTCATCAACCAGGATACCCTTCACCCTTCTTTGTACATAAAATCTTTCTGTGTCTTATCTGTCAAACAAGATATCACTCTCCTGACTTCTCTAAAAATCAGGTTTGGTGAGAAGATATACAAAATCAAACTTTCAGCAGAGAACCCTTCTGCCATCAAAACCACTTTCTTAGATATCACAACCCACTCCCCTTCATGGTATAGCCCCATCAACACAAAAGAAACCTTCATTGTAAATAGAAAACCAAATGAAAGGAACCTAGTCTGGGAAAGGAAGAACACCACCCCCAAGTCTTCAAAAAATTCCAACAAAATGGTCTCCCATAAAATACTTAGAACATCTTCTCCTACAGATATTAGCACCCCTAAGAACTCCATGGAAACCTTCAAACTCTTTCCTTTCCACAATAATGATACAAAATCTTCCTTGGATATTGACTCTGATGCAATGAAAAAACTCAAAACTGCTATCATTGGTGAAATAAGATCATCGTAGAGTCCTAAATAGAAGAGCAAGGGAAAGGATCCCAACATAATCCGGTCAATCGATACCATCCATACAACACCTGAAGGACTAACGAGGAGGAATTATTTTGCCAAGACGGAGATAGATGTACCTTCCCCTCAAAACTCTTCATCATTTTCTATTTCATCTGCTGATACTATATCTTCATCACATTTAGTTCACTATATAGATAATATAGAAGACATTGCTTCATGGCCTGATATACAATCTTTCACCATCTTTGCAAATAAACTTGGTATTTCCTTTGAAGATGATAGCTCAGCCCACCAGGCTCTGAACAACATAGAGAAATATATGAATTGATCAAACCTTAGATCCATTCACGAGGCACAAACTATATTAGATTTCTTGGTTTTGAACTAATTAAATCTTTCCTATTTCATTCTTCTTACTACTATCCTAATGAGGATTACATCTTGGAACATTTATGGTGCCTCTAATGCACACAGAAGAAAGGAAATTCGAAACCACATTCACAAACACAACATCAACATCATCACTATCCAAGAAACCAAAACCATCCTCTCACCATTTACCATTAAAACCATAGGTGGTAACCGGATTACAGATTGGTTTCAAATCCCATCTATGAGTTTCAAAGGAGGACTACTCATAGGTTTCAACAAAAACCATTTTCATCAAACTTACATTGAGAACCATTCATCCTCCATAACCCTTCACTTCACTAATGTATCTGACTACTTTAGTTGGATCTTTACGTGTGTTTATGGAGAACCTAGCAACAACAAACATGCTTTTCTATTTGAACTGGAATATATCATGAGCCATTTTTTGATAAACCTTTGGCTCCTTAGAGGAGATCTCAACCTTATCTCAAATGTAGCTGATAGACAAAACTTCCTTTCCTCCTCCTCAAGTATGAATCCTTCAGATAAAGTTTTCTCAGAACTGATAAACAACCACAAGATGATTGACATTCCTCCATTAAATGCCTGATTAACCTGGTCTCAAAATCACACAAGCGATAGACTAGATCACTTCATTTACTACACCAAATGGGAAGAACAATACCCATTAGCTTTTTTCTAGGTAGCCCCTCGACATATCTCTGACCACTTTCCCATTATTATAGACACTAAGTTGGAGAAATGGGGTCATAAACCCTTTCATTCTGAAAACTATTGGATGGCTGATTTGTTTGCTACTAACCTTTGCAAATTGAGTTGGATCTTAGCTGACACCAGAACAAGAAATCTTAGACACCACATACACTTGAATACTAAGAAGGTGAGGAAGAAGCTCAAGTTGTGGAAATTGAGTTCTACCAATAGCCTATCTCTCAAACTCTCTAATCTTGAGCAACAACACCTTTTTGTCGACTGTGATCTATCTGCTAACCCATGCCCTTATTCTTTCCATCAAATCAGAGCTTGATAATATAAAACAATGTATTGATACAAAATTGAGACAATGAGCAAAAATTCAATGGGCTATTGATGGAGACAAAAACACAAAATTCTTCCATAAAACCTCCAACAACAAATCTAGATATAATATCATTGGCCAAATGAACATCAATGGTATTCCTACTGCCAACAAATAACTGATTACCTCACACATTGCCAAACATTTCCAGCACATTTTCAACACCAACCATAAGCCATCATTTCTCAACTTGATCAATTGGCAATTATTGTGTGGCCGCAACGTTGACTCTTCCATAGACATTATCAAACCTTTCACTCCAGAAGAGCTTGATCAGGATATCCAATCCTTAGGTAGAAACAAATCCCCTGGTGTAGATGGTCTCAATGTAGAATTCTACCTGGTAAATTGGAACCACTACAAGATGGATTTTAGGGCTCTTCTACTAGAGCTTCACCTACACAAAAATGCATACAACATCCTCAAATATCTCAACTACATCTTCATCACTCTCATCAAGAAGCTTGATCAACCAGATCTCATATCATAATTGAGACCCATTAGTCTCATCAACACCTCATACAAAATCATAGGTAAAACACTTGCGAGCATGATCAAACCATATATGAAGGACATCATTCCCTTAAACTAGAATACTTTTATCAAGAACTGCAATATCCACGATGCCTACATTCTAGTTAATGAAACCATTCAACTTTTCTACAAGAACAAAACTCCAATGATAGCCATCAAACTCGATTTTGAGAAAGCCTTATATTACATAAACTGGGATTGTCTAATCAAATCTTTAGCTGGCTATGGCTTCCCAGAAACCTGGAATACATGGATTCACACCTGTATCTCCATGAACTTCTTCTATACTATCATCAATGGATCACTGTTTGGACATTTCAAAAATACAAACAACCTCAAACAAGGAGATCCATTATCACCATACCTCTTCATCATTATGGCTCCTCTTCTCACTAACATGATCAAACTTGGAACATCTCAGGGGCTCATATCATCATTCTAGGAATGTTAGGAGAACATTATCCAATTTGTTGGCGATACCATCATCCTGGTCACACCAGAAGACAATACCATCATTAACACCATTCATATCATCGACATTTTCTCATATATTTCGGGCATGAAGATCAACCTGTCTAAATCCTACATCTTTGGGGTGAACACAACATAATCTACTATAAACAAATACAAATACCTTCTCAAATACAAATCGGAGGACTTTCCCATCAACTATCTTGGGTTGCCTGTAACTCCTCTAAAAATTACCCACACCGTCTAGAATCCTATCATAGACAAAATCAATACCAGATTAAACTCATAGACAAACAACTTACTCAACCTTGTTAGATGTCTCACCCTCCTAAACAACATCATCACTTCCATCACTACCCATTTCCTGAGTTGCATCCCTTTACCCACTAAAACTAAAAACATGATCGACAAAATTAGAAGGAACTTCCTTTGGAACAACCACAATCCATACGGTTCAAACAACACACATTTTCATCAGGTCAATTGGAACACCATCATAGCTCCAACTAAATTCAGAGGTTCAGGCATCATTGATATCAAAACTCATGCTTAATGTCTTATTGCAAAGATTATCAACATTCTCTCAAATAAAGACAATAAGGTGTGGAGTCACTTAATAGTTCAAAAATACTACAAAAATACTTTACCATGGCATAAAACTAGAAATAACATCTCATCACCTCTTTGGCGGTATATCAACAACAACTTGTACCTGATCAGAAACCTTATTTTTACCCCTCCACATAGCCATTGCAAGTTTAACTTCTGGGAAGACCCTCAACTCCATTAGGAACCTTCACCTTCACACTCCCATTCCTAGGAATATGACTTCCATGAACATTGCAAAAGCCTTCAAGCTTCTCACCAGCAATAGAAGAAATATTCTTAAGAGATACCTCCTTACCATCATAAATAAGAATGACTTGAGAGACATGATCTATGAACTGGAGAACAAGACCAACAACAAAATCTCTTGGAGATGGGGTCCCTATTATATACCAAAATCAGCCTACACCTTTCTGTCCTATAGAGGTCTATTATAAAACTATACTCATATTTGGAAGACCAAATGGCCACAGAAATATAAAATCTTCTTCTAGCTAACCTTACATAACAAACTCCTCACTGATCATAACATTACTCGTAGAGGTTTCTTAGGACCCACTAGATGCTACCTTTGCAAAAAAGATACAGACACTATTGAACATATCTTTATTCACTACAAGTTTACAACAACCATCTACAAAAACTTCTATGCAGATTATTTCTAAAATCCATAATATCTTGACAGAACTAAAAACTGTATAACCTCTTACACAATTTGTGGAATTCAATACGGAAGATATCCTATCAATATCATTTGGAACGTATTGGGGGAAAGAAATCAGAGAAAATATAATAACTCCAACAGAAACATACAAAATGTTTCTTCTAACATTCTACTAGACCTTGCTACTCTCACTTCATGTAGGACAGGACACAACTTCCACCAGGGTGAACCAAGTAGAAAATTACTTGGAGAATTTCTTTGCTGATAATGGTGATGGAGGTATCTACACCTTGAAGGAAATCCTCGAAGATGGATCAGATTTCTGATGGAGATGCACCTAATGCTATTAGACTTTTATTAGCTTTATTTTCCAATGTTGAGGTTTGTTTTAAGGGGTGCCTCCCCCACGGACATATCTTATCTTTTTCCATATGAATGACTTCACCACTATCTTTAGGTTAGGCTGGTTTATACCCAATAATAGCTTATCCCTGTGCTTGCAGTCGTTGTTAGTCTGTAAGCTATATTTATCTTATTAATTCATGAAATTTCCTCAAAAAAAAACATAGCTAATAATAGGTTGAACTTTAGAAGAAAGAGATGTGAGAGAAATTAGAGTACAGGTTATCGGTGGAACGTGGATGTATAGCATTCCAATAGTGCTGTTTTAGAAAGCGAAAAATCAACAAAGAGAAGTCATTATGTTTGATGATAAATATGAAAATGTCCTGAACAATACTAATCTCACCATCGCTATTGCCCACATTTCGAAGTTAAGCCCGCTATTTTTGGAAATGACTTATCTATTAAGCATACTTCTCCGTCAAATTTATTGAACATGCATACAAATAGCAAAAATTGGCGTTACATGCGGCGTAAATGACGTTTCTAAAGTCGTTGTGCAGTCTGTTATGAAAGTTTGCTGGTTCTGTCACCTAACTCTCTAATTCTAGAAGAGACCTATTCGGCATATCCTTACGCAATCAGTTGGAGGAAATGGCTCTAAAGTCAGCTAGGAGCGCAGATGGTTATACAATCAGTTCTTGGATCTAGATAAGTAAGGAACCCACATTTCTTTCACACGCACCAATCAGATAAAAGGAGATGATGGCGTCGATCGTAAAAGATATAAAAGTTATACGTGACAGCCAGTGACGGATCTACTAATAGGCCACGTGAGGCCTTGGCCTCACCCAACAAATGATAAAATTATCGTAAATTCAGTTGGTATCCAAGAAAATTCTGGTTGTGGGTGATGCTTGGCATAACAATTTATTACAATGGCCTCACCCAGCAATTGGTTTGTAGGCACTATGTCACCGTCAAGCAGGAGACACCCTATTCAAACAATATGATTGGTCATTCTTTTGTGAACAACAAAATATGGAAACTATATTATCACTTTTGTCGTTACCAATAGGTTGTTATTGTGTAAGAGAAGAGAATGGAAACATATTTTAATAAAGAGAGAGAGCGCTACATGCAAGGATAGAATAATTAACAATAGTAAGGTCATGTTACTTTAAGAAACGAAAGGCATAGAGTCGAAAATTATGGAGATTTTCTTTTCTCATATGTTACTTTAAGGCAAATGAATAATCACATATAAAACATAACTAGTTCTATTAGTTATCGTCATGATTTCGTTATTCCATTTCTTTCATTTTAATATTATTCTAAATTCATTCAACCTTAGTTATTAGAAACTTCACAAAAAAAGGTAGGCCATTTATGACTTCTTTATTAGAATGCAGGGATGGGAAAGGAAAAGACTCAACTTATCTTCCTATAAAATTGTATTGGTGAAAAACGAAGAGTATGGATGTGTAGGAAGATATATAATGAGCCTTTAAGAAAACGAGATGGAAAGTTGGATCGAAATGTAGAAACTTGGAGGGAAACAAGGAACACAAAGAAAAATGTAGGATATAGTTTGGAAAGAAAAATAGATAGATTCTCAACTATATAAAAAAATTTAAATTTAGTAGGAAATATTAAGGCAACCTGAATTTTATAGAGAAAAAATTAATGAAAACCTTAATGGTTACGAAAAGATAGACAATTTGGAAAATCATAGAGGGAATTCAGAATGGAATATATGGGAAAAAGGTAAATACTTATATAAAAATTAAAGGAAAATATATAAATATCAAGGGAGATACTTACATCGGTAATAATACAAATGAAAAAAAAATTTATCTAATCTATACTTCTGGTTAAATTTATTAGTATTAGTCATTTAGCCTTCCCACAGACTTAACAAAGACACCAAATCCACTCCCCTACCCTATGAAACCTTCTTCTCCCACCCCTCTCCTACATTCATCACTTACTAGAGCTTGGTTATTGTATTTTAGCCATAATCTCTTGCAAAGTCAACAAAGTGATATGAGAAAAAATTTATTAGTAAGAATTGATGAAAAACAAACAAAGTCTCCAACAATAAGTTTTGGCAACCGACATGGATCCTAGCTACATGAGAAATGAAGGTGAGATTTAATAGAATTATGGTATCACTGACAGCTTTGTCAAACCACGAGTATGGCTCTCTTCTTCTTCCAGCGAACCCTCTAATACTTACCTGCAAACCCTAGTCCCTCTAACCGTCTTCGACCTAGCCAACTACAACTGCCCGGTTCCTATTCTCTATGCCTTCCAACAACCAATGCCTGAGAACAAAATTATGGAGGAAGCCCTTGCTCGCACTCTCTTCTATTACCCCCAGCTCGCCGGCAGCTTTGTTTATAACGACTCAGGTTGGCCGTGCATCGTGTTTAATGACGCCGGTGTCGAAACCCAGGTGCCTACAATGCTTTCAGAAAACCTCCCCTTCGACCCATCTCATGATCTCACAAACCTAGTCCCGCCATTCCTCGGGGCGACTGAGCTCTTCCTTGTCCAACTCAACCGCTTCAGCTGCGGAGGTCTTGCTATTGCCACAGCGACCCAACACCGAGTAGCTGATGGCCGGGCCATGAGCGCTTTCTTGGTCGCTTGGACAACGATGGCCCGAGGTAATGACGTCCAGGCGTCTCTACCATTCCATGACCGGCAGTCGGTATCCATGTGGCCGCCTCCCTTGCCGGCATGACTAACGTCGGCATCCAATACTCCAAAAACTTCATTTCCAGACTGAAAGCCAAAGCCACAGATGGTGACATCTCTATTTGGGCGCAGTCCACTTTCACTCATTTTGTACATATTTGAAAACGATGCTGCAGTTTCCGTTCTCGTCTGGGTTAAAACGACGTCCAACCAAACACATGGAATTGCAAATCAGGTTGAGTTCTATCCGCAAAAGACGTTGAAACGCAGCCCAACCAGACGGGCCGATGTGCAGTACTTTCCAGTGCATCCTTGCTCACGTGTGGAAGAAAGTCACGGCGGCACGGGGACTCTCACCCGGCGAATACACCACCATCCGTACCGCAGTTCATGGCCGCATGAGGATGTGAATGTCCACCTGAACGGACACCGGCTATGGCATTGCGGGAGCTGAACTTGCAGTAGTGCCAAACGTCATACCATTACGTCTACAACGTGAGGTGCTGCGATTGATGTTGTGGGCGGCGCTCTGAACGGCACCTTGCCGTTGGTTCCATTGGTTCGAAAGCAACGATCGACCTTCCTCTATAGGCCAGGCGGAGGGAGCCGAGATGGTGAGTACACCATCAGTACTGGCAGCGGTGGAAACATGCAGCAAGTTATGGACCATTGACAGGCATGAACTCAAGCAATATGTTGTTTAAACTCATGCAGATTTAGCATGTTATGTCGATTCTAGTTTTAGTAAAGCGCGAGCTGCAACCTGTGCACGCCGCGTGTGTCTTTCGTTTGGGTCGGTCTGTTTGTGGCAAGACCGAGTCTTTAGCATTAGTGGGCGCCGATCATGACACGTATTCGTGCTCGTGGGATGGCACGACAATAGCGGATCATGACTAATGTCGTGGTCCTAGTCTTCTGCATTTGGATTGAATAAATAGAGGAGGAAACAACTAGAAAAGGTGCGCGAAGTTTAGCAGCACAAAATTTACTGTGTTCAATATTCTTCCCCCAGCCACTTTCTTCACTGCCTTCGTGTGTCTGAGTCCTACCATCATCGTCTGAGTTGTTAATTCCATCCGGTCGATTGACACAACAGATCCGATGTGTGTAGCTTCAAAACGATGGGTCTTTAGCTTCTGAAATCAAGCTGAAGCCAGAGATCAAATCTGAGTACGTTCATGGCCAGGCTAATTCAAGATGCTCCATTAGTATGTCGCCAGAAGGAGGAAGGGACCATGATTAGGCCCTGTTTGGTAGGATGTTATTGGATGTAGTTTAAGGAAAAGAAAAAATTAACAAACATAATCATGTCTTTTAAATTGCTCTAGATTTATTTGGTAGGATGTAGTGTCAGATCTTCGTTTTTGCTTGTAATCATTTGGTATAGAGAAGAACATTGTAGCAGCAGCCCACCTTCACGTGTCGTCATTTGTCTCGTATGGGGGAAGACCGGCAACAGACCTTGCTTACAAGTTGATGAGATACAGGAGAGACCGGCAGCTGTCCATGTTCACACGTAACCAGTGCGCATGCAACCTTCCAAAGCTGACGTCGGTACAGAATAGCTATGCAAATTGCCAACTGCACCCGACCACTCATTTTTTGGGCGCGGTACAAATGTATTACTTTTGGCCCTTCTAGGAATCAAACCGGAAAACTAAATTCAGCTAACTACACCCGACTGCACTGTACCAAACACTTTTTTATCAGAAAATCCGATCATTCCAGTTCCAAGAACTTAAACGCAGTCCTACCAAACAGGCCCTTAGGGTCGAAAGTTCTCTGTCATTTACCGTATGGGCTACAGCCTACCAAACAGATTCAAAGGAAATCAACGAATCCATTTTCCGTCTAACCAAACGAAAATGGTGTCATTCCATCTCATTGAAAATGGTTTCCTGTTTTGCAATTCTTAGTCTGTGTTGGAACCATACCCAACCAGACAGGCCCTAAGGTGGATGAGGCTTACTTCCGCTCATGCATAGACTTTGCGGAACTCATGTTGAAACAGTCAAACGCTGATGGCGTCGAGTTCGTCAGTACATTGCCGGCCGCCGGGCAGATGTTAAGCCCAGATATAGAGTTCAATAGCTGGCTAGGATTGCAGTTCAACGATGTTGACTTTGGTGGCGGGCCGCCATGCTGTTTCTGCCCACCAGTTTTGCCAGTGGAGGGACTAGCGATTCTTATACCATCTATAGACGACGATGGAGGCGCTAATCTGTTCATGTCAATGAAGAAAGAACCGGCCGAGCTGTTCCGCGAGATTGCCTACTCCACATATATTTGGTATATTTACAACTGAAAAATATGTGCTCATGTTTTTCCTCCTCCTCCCTACATAGCAAACACATAGGATTATAGTTCAGACCCCATCTGTTCAACCGATCCCTGGTAGGCAACTTGTGAAGGATGCATTTATAAGTGCATTACCTCCACTTCGGGATGTGCCAGCCATTCCACAAAGTTTGGAACCAAGGGACTTGTGGTCTGTAATAGTGTGCAGGTCTTCAGGGAGCATTACCCAGTGAACTCAACACCCAGACGTCGTTCTCCCTATGTTATTCACCAGCCACATCACCCTAGCGCCTACACATACAACGTCAGGTTCTGGATTCGTTTCTATTCCTGTCTACTACCAGATCCTCCCCGTAATGCTTCTTCATCCGCATCGCCTAGCAAGACTCCTTCAGGAAAACATCAATCCTCTTTGTCGTAGTCGTAGAAGCCAGGTCCATGGGGTCCGTAATGTTTAAACCCTCTTCTTCATATCTCTTCGCCAGAGTGTTCCATGACACCGTATAGAATTTACACCGCCAACCCACTCCCCCCCCCCCCCCCCCCCCCCAATACACACACACACACACGAACGCAGCAATGATGCTCTGGAACTTGTTTAAAATAAACATGGGGATCTCCGCTTCCATACACCAAAACCTGACCTTGGCCCTCAGCACTGTCCTCGCCAGGACAAGTCTACCAGCCAAGGACATCTTCAGACCCAACCACTTTGCGACCTTCTCCCTAAGGCTTTCCACACACGAGCTATAATCTGAACCCTTTGATTTACCTTCACAGATCAGAATGCCCAGGTAATGGGTAGGGAACATCCCCTCCTCTAAACTTTATCTTAGGATATATATTTATGTTTTCTACTTTTTTAGTCGATAAAGTATTAGATACAGATGTATACATAATAATCATAATATCAATGTTATTGGCTCGACCTTAGCGTAATCATGACCTATACAAAATCTATGTCAACATCCTTACACTCACTCACCTAAGTAAGTAATATAGTGAGTTTTGAGTCTTGTTTTTGATGGATATATTTCAGAATTTATAGTGACTATGTAATAATCTTTTATTAGATTAAGATAGTAGATGAACATAGATTATTGAGTTTAGAAGAGTCGTGTGTGAAGGTGTGTCACAAATATCAGTGACTTGAAGACGAAATCCACCGCTTCTATGCATGAGTTTGTTCAATGACTTGCCTCTTAGATTCAGTCAATCCCTTCTCAAGAACTATCTCAGGCTAACAAGAGGGTCCTGTCCAATAATAATCTGTTGGTCATCAATGCCATCGGAAAAAAAAAACATCACTAAAATCCTAGCCAAGATTCCACATCATATACCACAAAAAAGGTGCAATTTTATCTTTCCTTACCTAATGTGTACACATTACAAACTTATTTAATTGTTTGAGTAGTTATATTACTTATTAATTATGTATGTGCATGTGCAATTATATGCTGCTTAGCATGTAGTCTTGTTTGGATTTACTGAATATTACTCTTTTATAATAGTTACCTCACTATCATTCATTTTAAAAAATAAAGTTCACTTGCCCATAATGTTTATCATATCAAATTTTTATTCGAAAAAAAAAGGTTCGCTCTCTCATAATGTTTATTAAATACTTTGTCCATTTTATATATGTGATGTCGCTTATGCGGTTTACTTTTTAGATTCTTATTCTAAGTACCAGCCTTGAAAACAGTTATATGCACTTCTATCATCAATTACCTCAGATTTATTCCAAGCATTTGTAGCCATCACATATCAAAAGACATTTTTTTTATAATTGTTGTTATGAATTATTCATTTATAATATTAAACACCAACAACAACAATCCATTTTTTGTATGGAAGTGGGGTAGGGAGAGACTAAAAAATTAAAGTATTGTAGAGATTCATATATTTGTGCATCCTACTCATTTTTTCCGAGTAATTTAAAAAAATCCTTCAAATAAATCTTATAGATACACTATTATGGGACTTCATAAGAGACTTTATCTTAGCATATATAATTCTCTTATATATATTTTAAATGGATGGATGTAAAATATAGTTATGTAATCATATGAGTGTCAAGGGATCTTGGGCCTATTTCGACCTTAGCACATACATGACCTATACAAAATCTAGGCCAACATTCTTTCCCTCACTCGTCGATATAAGTAATATACTATGTTTTGGTTCTGAGGTATGTGATGAATCAAATCTGACTAGACATGGCACTCACCCTATGTTTAAACCACCACCTCATATCATAATGTATAATTACATAATGGAAGGGCATACATGTAATTATAAAAATAATATCATAAACAAAATATTACCCCTTCACAACGTTAAAAATATAATACATAATAGAAGAGTGCATGAGTATTAAATTACCATAACATGCATCTATAGTCTCCATAGAAAATAGCATGAATTATTGAAAATTAAAAGAAAAGATAATATTAAAAATTGCAACCCACCCCCTCTAAGGCTTTTATAATGTACTATATCAGGCTATCCTCATGGTAATTCTTGTAAGATTATATAAAAGATTCATGAATAGCTCATGTGATGCACGATCATTTAGTAATAGAACAAGGAATAATTTGTAATATACAGAAATAATGGAAAGATATACATGCTATTACTCCCACCCATTTTCATACAGAACTCGGTATAAACCCATGTCTTGAATAAATTTCAAAAAGTTTGATTTTGAATGAGTAACAATTTTAAATTACTTATAATATTTTAAATATGGTGTTGCATCACTTTGTCGATATATTTATCTTCCTCAACTGCATAACAATCATGAAACTATTTAGCAAAGAAGAAGGGTCGATGGTATTTTTGTGGGTGATGGAAAGGTTTCTAATATTATACAAAACACAAACATTAAGGAAGATGGGGGGAGGTGCGCCGTCCTTCGGACATGCCCTCCCCTTGGCCCTTCCCTCAAGAAGTGTGGTTAGTGGATGAGGCTTCACTGGAGCAAAGGGAGAAGGGTTCATGTGGCTTTTATGGCATTCTCGTTGGATCGCAGGGGACCCTCGGCTCGCCTGGAGTGGAAGGAGGCGTGATGCACGCCTATGTCAGGATCTGGCTCAAGGGGTTTCGGCTATTCGACATGGTCGACTTCAACCATTCAAGTGAGATGGTTGGAGAGGAACCGACCCGCCTTGGTCCGTGACAATGGTGCTACTTCGATCTGTAGGTGAAGAACTGGTTGCTGCTTGTTCGTCTCAGGCGCCTTCTACTCCATCGGCCGAGGAGAGCCTGGCTATCTTGGTTGATGGTGCCCCCTCGACCCCCGACGAGATCACATATCTACTAGTTTGGTGATGGATTGTGGTGCCTCTCTTCCCTGGCATTTGTGCGGCTTGTGGTTGCTATTTCCAACTGGGCGGCATGGCTTGCGCTTTCCTCGTCCAGTGGCGGAGCCATCTTCAGGTGCTCTTCTCCGGCTAGGTGGCTCTGTGCAAACAACAACCCTAGCTTTGGCAGGTTGGAATCTCCCTGATGCCGACCTCTTGCCCCGACGACCGTGCGGTGATGGGTGGCATGCTCTATCCTCCCTTATCCAATGTGTTCCTCCGTAGTTGCATCATGGTGTTCGATGTATTGTCTATGTGAAAACAGAGCATCATCGCACACCAGGTTTTCAATGGTGGTCCCCAATGACCTCATGGTTTGATGAGGCTCTCCGCCTAAGCAGTAGCCTATTTTGTGTGGGATTGGGCTTAAGGGCGGCGGATTGTATTCACTTCCCCTCTTAGGGTCGTCCTGCTTTTGTGTGCAAGAACACCTGGAAAGGTGATTGAAGATTTGTCCTTCAAAGGATGACATAGGTCAGGAGCTAGCCCCTGTCCTACCCTGCGATGAGGTCTCTGGCCTGCTCTGTTTTGAGGAGTTCATCCAGGCTCTAGTCTGTGCTGACAAGTGGTGTTCACCTTTCCCTTACTCTCCTACTTGCTACTCTGAAGGTGAACATGATGCCATGCGAGAAGGAGTGCTTTTGGGGACCGATTCACCTACGTGTTCATCAGGATTTGTTGGTTGGGTTTTCTCATCGAACTGGATGGGTGACAAAGTGTTATGGACACTGCAGTTTTTTGCAGCTGTTCGCTCCTGGGTGAACCAAGAGCTGGATCTTTTGGTTAGTCTCCTTGGTGTAGCAGAGATGAGCAGGGTCTGTTATCTGGTGATTGTTGATTGATGAAGAGGGGTTGGTCATCTACCTAGATTTCACATCTTTAGGAATTGAATCAAACACCAGTGGAGGAAAGGCAGTGCCCAACTCAAGGACATTTATTGATGGTTAGCTTATGGACGGATTCTATTGCTTTCTCTTATGCATCTCGCTGGTCATCTTGGTGTCCTTCTGACCTGGGTCCATCCCAGGTACTGGATGAAGTGCCTTGGTGCACAGTAGTAAGGGGTCCCTTGTTGGATGCTTGCTCATCCATATAGTGACCTAAAGTTTTTTGAAGGTTTGGTGGCGGAAGTGATCCCTGTCTCTTCTTGAAGATAACGACTGCTTCAATTCTATGTCCCGCTTTTAAACTTCCAGGATGGCACATTTTGAAGGTGTTTTTTATTGTTAGTGTTGTGCTGACTGTGCTGGTTCACGCCCATAGCAATTGTTTGGGGTCTTTGTCTTTTGTAGTAGACGTAGATTTCTTTTCCTCTTCTTTTTTGGAGGTCTTTCTTAGGATCTCGTTGTTTCTTGTTTAGGATGTTTCATCTCTGCTAGTTAAGGGGCACAATGTTTTGTACCCAAAGTTTTGGTAATATTATAGCAATAGGATTTTTGACCGACCAAAAAAACATTAAGGAAGATGGAGAATAAGATCAGTAGAAACTAAAAGGGACGCAAGACAAAAAGAAGGAACGAACATATACTCTCACTTGCTCAAGAAAATGATGAAAACTTTCTGGTGTAGACAACATCACTATGCAAATTTTCCCACCAACAATTGGGAAACAAAATTTCTTAAATTCATCCAGCAGCCACCCACAATGTGATCATTAAGCATCGAACTTGAGATTTGGCACAAGACTAACCATGATTGTTCCAATCACAAACAATAAAAAAAAGAGAATCCAAAAACTTATCACAAGTTATGGTAATGAAATCTTACATTCATACTTAACCTAACATTTAATTCCAGATTGATACATGTTTACACAACATGATTCGATGAGTTTCCATAATCTTCACTTACAAAATTGCCATCTCATATACTTAATAGGTTCAACTTACATATTGAAAAGAGTTCTATAAACAAAAGATGATGATGTAAATAAAACATCTCATGCCCACAGGCATGCCAAAGATCTAAGTACAAAACTCTATGTATGACATCATCAAGAAAGAATTTCAACTCAAATAGTACATGATAATCTAAATACATATTTACATAATGAAAAATTTTGGATAGAACTCATATAAAGATAACTCTAGGTATGAGATGGCAACATATTTCCAAAATAAATTCAAAGGAAATGATGATAGATTAGTATATGGTGCATCCGCAGTACACCCAATAAATTGAACTTGGATTGATGTGTATTTGGCACACAACATGGTCTTTGAAATTCATAAAACTCGATGGACACACATGTAAAAAAATTTCCAACAACACGAGCTTGGTAGTAGTATAGGATCATTAAGTCGGGCTCGAACCCAATGGAGAGGAGGGGATTGGAACAATGTTCGGTTAACCTAGGTTCCTACAGAAGACTCTAGGGTTTAAGGGTTTAACTTGGTTTTGGTTGATTACACTAACGATAGTCAAACAAGCAATTAAAGTAAAGCAAGAATAAAACCTACTTTCACCCTAGATAGTTTAGCTCTAATTGACAAAGAAAGCAATCTAAGCAAGTAGCCAACACTTTAGACTAAGGCACGCAAGGAAAGATCTATTTCTAACATTATTGTAGCAAAGAAATTCTATTTAACAGCCTAGAGAGATCAATTAGCTAAACTAGGAAAGAGAGAGGACTTAACTAGAAATTTAGGCAAAAAGGGCAACTAAGGACCTAAACTAGTAAGAGCTGGTAAGAACAAACACAACTAAACACCAGAGAGCACTAACTATGCCATGAAGTTAAACTTGCATGAATAAGATGACTAAGTACGAAGGCAAGTAAAGAGACTAGATAAGCAATCATTAACTATGAAAGGAAGAAATTAATAGGGTTTTAAGCAATTTAAGAGAAGTGTGAGTTGTTTGGGGTAATGTGATTAAAGTCTAGGTTAGGGGGTCATAACATGCAAACCAAACTCATTCATTTAGATTATTAAATAAAACAACAAAGTAGATTCTAGAAAATTACCCTAAAATACTAATTGTCCATGGATTTAATACAGTGTGTTAAGGGTAACTACATCCTATCACCAACTATCTAATCTTGCAAGGCTCATTTGAATTAGGGTTTAGGTGATAATCTATGAGGATCTAATTATGTCTATGTTTCTGGGATAGAAGCTCTTAGTACAATTGGGGGCGAAGGGTAGTAATGGAGGATGGAAATTAGTGTATTTCACCTCAAAATGCCTACCATCTAATCTTTAGAAAGCTCCAAACCAATTGCAGTAAGTGCTTCTAGACTATCTACTTAAAAATCACACATAAGAGTAGGAGAAGGGATATATACGTAGAAAGCTGGGATGCTAACTAGGGATCCACTAGTTGGACCTAGGATCAATCCCTAAAAAAATAATATAGGCCATTTTCTCCTAGACCTAGCTATTTGTCAAGCACAAGAATTCCCCATCATATACTACAGAAAAGTGCAATTGTATCCTAGATTACCTAATTCCATCATTCAAATATAGAGTAACACATTCCAAATGGATTTCATTGATTGTGTCATTCTTCTACTGTTGGAATATACATGTGCATGTGCTATTCATATATTACTTATAACATGGATCGTTTTGCTTAACAAAGTATTCTTTTTTTGTAATGTTTGTGTCATTGTTATTTATCAAAAATATAAATTTCACTAACCTATAACGTATACTATATAAAATTTTGACCGAAATTTGACAAATAATTTATCCATTTTAGATATGTCCCTATCACTTATACAGTTTACCTTTTAGATACATATTCTGAGTACAAGCCATGACAATCAGTTATATGCACATCTATCACCTCCAACTATTTTTAGGTATCTTTGGTCGATCACACATAAAGACACATTTTATTATTGTAATTACTATTATGAAAATATTCTATCATATACCAACCTCAAGATTTTAGATTTTTTGATATTTTTGCATTGAATGTTTCCAATTTGTACATACTAAATATTATTCATCTATAATCGGTCATCTCATTATCATTACCAATAATAAAGTTCACTCGCCTATAGTGTCTTTGGATAAAGTTTTGTCTGAAATTTGCAAATAATTTATCCAATTTATATGTGGTTCTTCCGCTTATGCAGTTTAGTTTTGAGATTTATATTCTGAATACAAGCCATGGCATTCATTCATATGAACATCTATCATTAAGTACCACGGACTTATTCTAGCTATTTGTAGCCATCACATCTCAAAAGATTTTTTTTAATAATTATCATTACAAACCTCAAGAATCCATTTTTTTTAGATGATTTTGTATTGAAAGTAAAGTAATGATATATTAAAAAATATAAGTTTCTCTTAGAACTTCAAGTTCTTGCACATCATGCTCATTTTTCTTTGTAATTCAATCAATTTCACTAAATACTTCTTATAAAAAAAAGTTGAGACTTCATATGAGACTTTATCTTAGTACATATAATTCTCTTGTATATATTTTAAATCAATGGATGGTTAAATAAGTTATATAGTCATATGAGTATGATGGTTCTTGGGCCTATTCCAGAACTTAGCACGAGTCTGGCCTATATAAAATTTGCACCAAAATTCGTCACCTAACTCATCTATATAAATAATATAGTGTTACGTGGGATAAGGGACGAATCAATTTGGCCATATTTGATGCTCATCCTATGGTTAAACCCACTTCACCAAAAGTCATAACATTTAATTACAAAATAAAAGGCATACATGTAATTATAAAAATCATATCATAAATAAAATCCCACCCCTCTATAGATTTTGAGATATAATATACAATGGAATGGTCCATAGATATAAAAATGATTATCACAAGTTGCATCTTTGTCTCGATAACAAATAGTCAGAACCATCACAATTAGAAAAAAATTAATAATATGAATTGCATTCTACCCCCTCTACATCTTTGTTTATATAGTATAGAAGAATATAACCTAAAGGAAATTCTTATAGGATCATTTTAAGGAACTAGGGATAGCCCATGTCAATGCACAACCATAGAAATACAACATAAGGACTAAATTATACTAGCAGGAAATAAATGGAATCTAAAGAAGACTTTCTAGGAATGAGAACATGAAAATCATATAATATTGTAAATGTGTTGTCAAATCATTTTTTAATGATTTTTGAATTGTTTTGTATTGAAAGAGGAGTACGAAGATACTCCAAACATAAGTTGTTGTGAGAACTAAATATTTTCATGCATCATACTAATTTTTACCTTGTAATTCAATAGATTCCATCCATTACTTCTTATATAAAAAAGAATTTCAGATTTCATAGTAAACTTTATCTTATGATATGTACGTATGCTTTCTGCTTTTTTAGTCGACAAAGGATTAGATACAGATGTATATATAATCATCATAATATCAATGTTTTTGGGTTAATGTCGACCTTAGCATAATCATGACCTATACAAAATCTAAGTAACATAGCAAGTTTTTTGTCTTGTTATTGAAGATTCATATTGTTCTTGTGCCTCTGTCGTACCTTAGCATGAGCATGGTCTATATAAAATATGCACCAACATTCTTGACCTAACTCATCTATATAAATGATACAGTGTTAGGTGGGATAAGGGAAAAATCAATTTGGCCAGATTTGACGCTCATCCTATGGTTAAACCCACTTAACCCCAAGTCATAATATTTAGTTACAAAATAAAAGGCATACATGTAATTATAAACATATCATACATAAAATACCCTCTATAAATTTTAAAATATAATGTATAATAAAATGGTTGATAGCTATAAAAGTTATTATCATAAGTTGCATCCATTGTCTCGATAACAAATAGTTGGAACCATCATAATTAGACAAAAATAATAATATAAATTGCATTCTACCCCCACTACGGCTTTGTTTATATAGTATAGAAGAGTATAACCTCATGGAAATTCTTGTTAGATCATTTTAAGGAACTAAGATAGCCCATGTTGATGCACGACCATTAAAATAGAACATAAGGACTAAATTATAATAGTATGAAATAAAGGGAAGTAAACATGACTTACTAAGAAACAGAACATGAAAATCTTATAATATTGTAAATGTTAGTTAAATCCCTTTGTTGATATTAGTTCCTCATTCAGACAAATGATATGACCAGCACTATACTAGAAGAAGGTCTGATGGTATTCTCAATGGAGATGGAAAGGTTACATATAATGTATCTAACACAAGAATAAGGAAGATGGAGAAGAAGATCACTAAAAATAAAAAGATAAGAAAGATATATAGAGGGAACTAACTTATACTCTATCATTCCCAAGAAAAGGACAACTACTTTCTAGTCTCCATGACATCACCATGCCTATTTTTCCATTATCAGTTGGTAAAAACACATCTCTTGACCTAATTCCAATTGCCAACCACACTGTGATCTTTCATTATCAAACTTGAGTTTTGGCACAAAACTAACTTTAATGTTGAAGGATATGAAATCTCATATAAAATGATTTTAAAAGGAATAATTTGACTACCCATATCACCAAGGTACACCTCTTTTTAGGGAGTGTATCACTAATAACTTTAAAGTTAAGTGTGCTTGGATTGTACTAAGATGGATGACCAATCGGGAAGTTGATCTTGGCTTGTACGTGAGTGAAGATAAAGCATGTAGTTAAGGCCAATGGTGTTCTATGGGTTCATTCATCTTTGTTGAAACTCTAATAGAGCTATGAGAAGTGAGAATGAGCATTACAATTGGTACTAGATCCATAACTTCTCTAATAGGTGGGGCCCACATGGGCATGTCAGTCTTGAGCTTTGTGGTTGAGGTATATTGGATAGGTTTTTTCATGTGATTTAGCTATCTTTGAGCTGGTAGCCATGGTCGGAAGTTGGGCATCCATGGGCCATTCTTATTCTGCACTAAAATGGAGAAATATCATGAGGCCATATCAACGAGCGTTGACGAGGACATCACGAGTCTAAATGGGGGAGATAGTAACTTTTAGAAATTTTAAGGTCTCGGATAAAATGTTATTAAAAGGAGTTATTTTACTATTCATGTCACCAAGGTGCAACTCTTTTTTAGGGAGCCCATCACTAAGAACTCTAAAGGTAAGTACTTGGCTTGGAGTAGTACTAGAATGGGTGACTAGTCGAGAAGTTAATATCGACTTGTCCCTGAATGAGGATAATGTGCGTAGTTAACACTAATGTTGGTTTGTGCGGCAAATCATCATTTCATTTACTATACTATATTCTTGGGAAGTGGGCCTTCGTAGCAGAAAACTTATTATTAGTCAATGTAATTAAGTCCTACATTCATACTTACTTAATAGGTTCAACTTCTATGCCGAAAAAGAGTTGTATACACGAAAGATCATGACGTAAACAAAAGAATATGTGCCCACAAAATGTTGTAAATATATGATCTATAGACATGACATCTTCAAGGTAGATTTTCACCTCAAATAGCACATAAAAATTTAAATACATATTTACATAATGGTAGAATCAAATAGTAATTTTGCAAACATATCTCATGGTATCTGTTGGTTATATATTATTGAAATTGTTATGGAGTACTAAATGACAGATGTGTATAACACTATCTATCATGACATATATTAAAGACATGGACCCCAATGGTAAACTCCATAAGAAACATAACCATATTGATACAAATAGAAATCTTCTTTATATACTCCATTTATACCTTTGTATGAGCATTAGAATGTGTCGTACTAGATTTTGATAGGCCCATGCTCAAAATCCATATTGTTAACTAGGTTTTTGTTCATGTATAAGCTCCTAATAATTTTGGGATTATAATCCTACATTAGTGTAACATATCTATCTTTCTAGCATGTTTGCATAGAACATTAAAGTGAAGATTTTCAAAAGAATACATAGATACATATATTTTATTAAAGTCAATTAAAGATCTCATACTATTGTGAGCTAAACTGATATTTACATAAATCTTAGTTTTGGATAATACGTTGAAATAATTAATGCACTCAAGGACATGCGATGACACAGTTGCATGTTTAGTATTCTAAGCTTCACACCATTCCATCAAACAAATGACACAAAAAAATTACAAAATAACCAAATTCAATGAATCAAACAAATAAGACACAATTTTCAATCTAGTTCGTTAAAGAAATTCTAGCATGTTAGAAATGAACTCATAATTGATCGATGCATGTGGGTGCTTCAACCGCAAAATAACTCAATCAACATATTTTTTAAGGTTTTTTGTTAACTTGTTTCCTTATTGCATTGAGATAAAGGAGGGAGAGACATAAGGATAGCAAAAATATGAAGCAATAAAAAAAGAACGTAATACCAAGTGTTTTACAAGTCTTGGTATATCATCAAAACCTAACTGTCAAATCTTTAGCATTCCCCCAAGGTAATCTGCATCAATTTTCCAAAACTTATGCCTCTCATGCTCTCATGTCATTACTACCTCTCACAAGATCAAGACTTTGTGATACATATACTTATATATATTTCTACATACATACATGAATATACATATATATATATATATATATATATATATATATATACATGTATATATGTACATATATAGATTCATATATTCATGAGATAGATATGAAAATAAATAAATATATATAGATATATATATATATATACACATATATGTACGTACAGATATATATACATCCATATATATACATAATTCACACAAACACACACATATATTTGTGCATATATAATATTACTATTCATATATTTGTTTGGATATTTATATGTATGTATATATAATTATATATATATATAATTATATATATATATATAATTATATATATATATATATATGTGTGTGTGTCTTTGGGTGTGTGTGTGTGTGTGTATGTGTGTACATATATATTAATATACTCATATATCAATACACTCATACATTTATAAACATGTAGAGCTGAATGGAAATGAAGGATCCATGTAGTCGAGCCCAACATAGTTGAGACTGAGGCTTAGATGATGATGGTGATATATTTATATACATGTATACATACAACGATACATACATATATTAATATATATATATATATATATATAATGTACAAAATGAAAAGTATATGATTTTAATAATATATTCTTAAACCAGGTCCTACCATATGAAGCATTCAGTAGCATTGAATTCCTTCATAAGAGAATCTCCTCACTTGTTAGGCCAATCCTGAATCCCAAACATCATAGTGGAACAATGATAAGAAGAAGTTTTCGATATACATGGTTTAGTTGATCTTCCATCATGTCAGTCTCAACGACTATATTTTTAATTTAGGGATGTATGAATTTATGATTAATGCATCAACTAACACTTTGGTAATTTAACTAGTTAACCTCAAATAGGTATAACTACCTTTCTAAGCAAAGTAAATGAGTAAAACTTGTTGAGTGGACCACCATGAATTTTAGCTAAAAATATAATAAATTTTGAGAATTAAATTTACATTTATGTAAGGTAGTTGTAAAAATGTTACTTAGTAAATTACAACAACAAATTACCAAATTGAACGTGTGGCCCCCTTACCCCCAAATTTGTTAATGTTATGGTAGCTAAACTTAGAAAATCAATTTCAAAATAAAAATGTTAAATATAGAAAACTTACATCTTGGTCCCAAATAGTAATTAATAAAATGAAGTGATAAGAACTAAAGTACTTTCTAATCATAGTTTAGTCATATATGCATAGCTAGTTAATATGTGAGACAATATTATAATGGCTAGTTATGTAAGGTTAAATCCGCTACACCATGCTTTGATATGGATAGACAAATATATTTTCTTACTATCCCTAATATGCCATATATGCTATAGGAACATCTTATTCATGCGATACAAGGTATTAATTTACCATGGTAAAATCTATAGTTATACTCAAAATAATGAGTTAACCCTACTATGAGAACAAAGTAAAATGTGTGCATGTCATACTTTTCGAGTATGTTCACATCTATTAAAAAAATTATGTTAAAGAAAAAAATAACGCTCTTTATGATGATATTAACAAAAATAATATATGTTGCGAGTGTTGCTTATAATCCAGTAAAATATGCCAATCTTAGTGGTTATAATCTTAAGACTCCAACTAATATCTTAGAATTAAGAATGAATGCTAAACCTATCACGATACTTGGACCCAAAATAAAAATTATTACTTGGGTTACCGATGTATATACAAGCTTTAGTAAAACCTAGTGACCAAATGTATGATTTTCAACACTCAAGAATATATTGCAAAAGTGATTTGACAGAAAAAAATGAATATGAATCTTCCATCAAAATATACAAAACTCCAATAAGTATAACAATTTTAAGATAACCTTAAAATTTAGTTTACTCTGTTAGGTCATGTTTTAATGTGAGGAAAATAGTGGAGGTGTAATGCTTAGATAAAAATAGTTAACATACACATTTTAATATCTATAAAGGTAACTTAGATGGTGGCATGCAATTTTCTTAATGGGATTTTCAACACTAATGAATAATTTGTTAGTTGAGATAAATGAAATCTACCTCTGGATCCCATTTACTAAATAGTTTCCTATATCCATACGTTACAAACTTCATTGATATATTTAAGGATACCTATAAGGCATTTAAACTAATAAATAATTCAAAATACAAGATAATGGATGACTTATGCCCAAAGCATATAAATATGTATCAGTTGCGCTTATCTAAAAATTAGAGTAATTAAAATTTTCATTATATAGTGAATATAATATATAGAATAAATGGAAAATAATGTGATATAATAAAGTTGTTGAAATAGAAAATAGTAGAATCCCGGAAAAATTTTAACTTTCAAAATTAGTTTATAACCATATTAATAATAGTAAATATATCTAGTATGATATATGTTCTTATAATAATCACAAACTAGGAAATATGTGTTAATTTAAGATAATAAACATCATTATTAAGCTACATGTAAAATTTCATTTTGATTTGATAATTTAAGTTTCCTTAATTATTTTATAAAATAATAAACAAGATAATTATAAAGGACCCTAGTATATTAAATAACATTCCAAAAATTGGGATTTGACATGAATATCAGATTCGTGTGTGACTTTCCATTATGATTGGAGATTGGTCGATACTTACACTAAAATAGGAAATAATAGAGTCTAAAAATGCCCTAAACAGATTGGCATTTAATTTAATTTATTCCATATTTTAATGTTATTAATTATTCTATCATCCCATGAGATTATATGTATAATGTCAATATCATATAAACCCTAAGTCTCATCACAATCATTATATCAAATAAATTAATTAATCTCCTACCTTAGTTCATTTAAGAAAGTAGTATGTTGATGATTCTCACACACTTTTTCTCTCTCCCACAAGTTTGTATCTATATAGGACCTCCCTCATCTTGATTTTCATCCCATTGTATTTGGTAGATTTTTTTGAACTTGAGAATCCATTATTTGGATTTACTCACTTCTATATATTAGGAAACTAGAAATTCCTCATTCCCTACCCTTTTCACTCCCCTTTTGGAGGGCCAAACACTGATACATATATTAACATGTTTTTGTTTCCACCACCTACGAATTGTAAGATACATTCCCCTCTATTTGTTTCTTTCTAACATACTCCCTGCATTCCAAGAACCCCTCTCAATCTTCCTAACATACAATGTTTTTATCAAGGTTTGGCACTACTTCAACCTAATTCCATCAGTTGATACATTCCCAATTATCCTTTGAAGGATCTTATTCTTGGAGTGCATAAACTTGGTGTGGAACTTATTTTTGTGCAGACTGGACTTGCTCAAGCTTGGTAGAGGCTCTTTATGGCAAGACTAGGAACCTGATCTGAGGACTCAGACTCAATATCTGTAGTCATGTGGAGTTTCCAAGCATTATCAACATGTTCTAGAACCCAATGCTACAATAATCACCGGTCCACCATATTTTTGTTCTATTCTTTGTATCTAGACTCTGGGTATAGGTTGAGGTTCTTGTTGGTGTTTGGTGTTTTATCTTTCCTCTTTGTCTCTAAGTGAGTCTTTTCAAAGTTTTTGACTTGGTCATTCGTGCTTGACGTCTTGTGGGGGGGTTCTATGGGTGGCTACTTTTAGTCTTCAAGGTTGGCAAGTTTGCCTTGTTACATCCACACATTCTTGGACCCCAAGTAATTTACAATCATGATTGGGAACTCAATTGAAATTTAAATATGGGATTCATTTCTCATGTTTTTCTATACCTTAGAATTGTGTTGTATGGCATAACCTCTTGTTTACCAATGTTCTTCGGAATAGTATGTGAGAAATATTGAGTGTATTTTCCCTACATGCCTTCCCACATTGCTTTCTTATGTCTCACAAGGTGGGGCAAAATGGTCTTCATACCCACTCGTTTTAGTTTAACATGTCAGTTTCTGACCCCCTATTTTTACAACATTATATCTTTCACATGATATGGTCAAAAACCATATGTGAGAGTACATAAGCCTTTTTCAGGAGTTTTTTATAATCTACTATAATAAATTGTTCTTCTAAAATTCATAATTAAATATCTAAGTTAGAAAATTAAATAAAAATATGATTTGGAATTCATGATTGAGACCTATCATCTGTGGTGGCTTTCTGAAACCCAAATAATTCTTACAGTTGATTATGGATTTTGTTTTATAAATCTTATTTAATACAATTTAAATAAAATCTTAACAACATATTCCAATATTAAAGAATTTTAACTGAATAGCTTTTCTAAACAATAGAAGTTTTTGTAGTGGATTGCATACATCTTAAGATCTACTTCAGTGATAACAAAAAGGTCATTTTAGAATTTTGAATACTTACTAAAAAATTAACCTAATCCTTATATAAAATAGTATTACATGTTTGGGACCAAAACATGGACTAAGTTTTTAGCTTAGACTTTCTATAGTTGAATATAGGTATGTGAATATTTACTATTATCTTTTGTCCATTATATTGACTAAAATCCAAAACTTCCTTTTTGAATCATATGTTGTGAAGGTGAATTTATTTTTCTTATCACTTGTAATATTATGAAAGACTTTTTATTGTGAGACTCTATCTCTCTTCTATTCATGCAATATGTAGAATTATTACTCATGGGTCCTTTGACCTCATAATGATACAATATGGATGTTCTCATCCTGTTTTATTCATAATTACTTAAATTAACTAAACATCCAAATTTCCTCTATTGTGTGGTACAGTAGAATGACATCATTTAGAGTATCAGTAACTCTTTACTACCATATTTTAATAGGTTCATATTTTAACTAGAGTGTGGCTTTCGACTCTATCTTATATAGAATTCTCTTATTTATACCCAGGTTGTGCATTTTCAACCCTACACTTTTGGCTTGATATTTTATGGGTCTCAACCCTTTTGGTGACAATGCTAGATGGATTTTTTTAAAGCCACTAGTGTTGATTGCAATATTGTTCAAAACAATTGTAAAAAAAATCTTATTTTTATGATCATGTCACACCCAAATTTTCACAACTAATTTAATCCTTATAATGTGATTTTTCTTAAATAAAGGAATTTGTGGGACTTAACACAAAAAGAACATGCAATTAAATTCTCTATAATAATGAACTATGAAAACTTAAATAAAATAAAATGAGGCACAAAATACTTTTCTCTTTTGTATATGCATTATGTGTTCCATTAATTCAATTCGTGGATATTAGTTTTCCTTCCCTTGTTTTATCTCTCTTATCCTTAAAAGTGCTTAAAAGAAATAAAATAGGAATATAAAAGGAGTATAATTCCAAAAATGGAATAAGTTAACTCGGATAAGAAATTCTCCTTTTCCATTTATATTTTTTGAAATAAAAAGAAAGTACCATTAACCTATTTCTCTCTCCTCCAAGGAAAGTTTATCCAAAAGGCATAAAAGATACATGACATAACCATGGAGTGGGTAATAAGTGTTTATCTTAAAATTTGACTCAAATATTAATAACAGAATGTCTTTTCCTTTTTTATCTCAAACTTTAAATGCATGAAAATTAAGTAAATGATCAAAAAATGGAATTATAGGAAAAATATATTAAAAACCTAAATCTAATAGGATAGGGAGGATATTTACCACTTATTTGACGTGTGGTCCAAGTATGGATAAGTTTGGACCTTGTTTGACCCTCTATATCAATTTGGAAAGGTTGGGATATAGTTTGGTTAAGATTTTAAGTCAAAATTTATTTAATGCATTTATTAACTTAAGGTCCGAGAATATTTTTAGTTGTCACTCCAAATTCTCCTACTTTCCATTTTTTCTAGTGGCATCTACTGTTATTTCCCTATCCAATGACTGATCGGCCATCTTACACCTCAGATTATTTCACAAGATCAGGACTAGTTTCAATATTCTCTCTCATTTCTCCATCTTTTTATGATTTTTCTTTCCGATTATAGCAAGCAATAAGTCACCCCTCTATGTCTCTATATAAGAAACCCCCAATTAGGACTTCTCACTTCTCGCCACTACCGATTTACAGATGCCTCCTCATCCCTCCCTTTTCATTTTGAAGAGTCTCACAAGCGTTGCAACCCCACAAAGGTTCCTCCTCCTCCACCAATTAACTCCCAGTGCCCTCGCACCCCCTCCCCTACTTGTTGTGGTTTTCCCATGACCTCAACCTCACCCTAACGCCCTCCACCTATTTCTACTGAATTGAGCATTAGGTAACCATCTATCCCACCCATCATTCATTTTTGCGTCATTGGGATGCCTGACATTTGCCTCAGTCATCATATCCTCTAGACCGGTTGTGAAGATCTCACTGGCATTCACCACAAGGACACCTCTGAGGACCTCCATACACGGGTATGGTGCCCTAGTCTTTGTTAGACCTCAGTGCATCTTCCCCACATCTCATCTTTCACCAACTTCCCTTGCACCATCATTTTCCTTTAGCGATTGATCTCCCCTATTTCTGCCATTATTCTAGTGCGTTCAGAGACACAATGTGCCTTGCTCTATCTGGTTGCTCCTTTGTCTCTACCTCAGTTCCAGACAACACATCATGCCCAACACTTTCTTATTTACCCTATGTTGTGGTGTTAGTCTCTCAATAGTGTCAACCATGGCCACAGACATGGCATGGAGATGATGCCTCAATACACTGCATCACTCAAACTCTGGCTCAATGTGTGTGTAGTGGAGAAGACATCACTCTTACGACTCCCATTCTGTGTATGTTTGTGTCGTATGCTGACTCCAAATGTAGGTTGCACCTCCAGGAAGCATGCTTCACACCATGGCCTAGAGATGATGCCTCAGTACACTGCATCACTCAAATCTGGCTCAATGAGTGCGTAGTGGACAAGACATCGCTCTTACGACTCCCTTTCTGTGTATGTTTGTGTTGTGTGTCGACTCCAAATGGAGGTTGCACGTCCAGGAAGTGTGATTCACACCATGGCCAGGGGGAGAGGAAGCCAGGTCAGAGAATGACCTTGGCGTTCCTGCAACATTAATCAAATGGTTTATTTTGCACGGGTATTTTCAGGTTTAGGCATACAATTTTGTAACCCTGAATGCACAATTTATTTTTAGGCTAAATGACATGTTTACCCCCACTCTATCAATTTCAGCTAAATTTTCAAGTCTTTCCAGCCTTTTATTTACATTAGTCAATTTATGAATTTCATTGAATGTCACAGTAAAGTTTTCCTGACTTATGACTGGTCCATATTGCAAAACTTGTAGAAATTGCACATGACATCATAAAATGATGAAAACATATGCTTTGAAGTTGTTTTAATTCCTTATCAATTTATATTTTTTTCAAACAATGTTTTAACCTTCAATCTCTTCAATAATTGAAAGACCATGATTAGGATTTAAGGATTATGAACTCATGCACACGTTATGATTTTAATCAAATTATAGGTGATTAAAGACTCAATCAAGTCAGATGACGTAACATAAGGTGGTTTTCTATAGGTAAACGGATATCTAGCACAAGTAATGTTTGGTTTATGGAATGTTTACTTTACGGTTATGCACATTGGTATTCTTCATGAATTATTAATGCTTTTTTTAAAAGGGATCATGTATAAGTACTACAGTGTGATTGATTGTTTGCTTATGTATAGTATATGGTAATACTCTAACTATCATTGTGATTATGATTAATGAACCATGTTCCGGATGGAGAAATCCTATTATGGTTTGTGAGGGGGAAATCCCACCATGGCATTAAGAGGAAGAAATCCTATTATGGTATAGAATAAGATTTAAGATATTAATGATTCTGTCAAGATCTAAGTTAATGATGAAAACAAATGGAAATGGTGAACACTTTATATGTACCTCGATCATGGACCAACATGTCATTATTCTCTTTCCTAGCATTATGAGCTTCCTAGAAATGATGGGCTCCTATGGGGCACTAAGAGAGGTGGCATATATTTTCTTTTCCAATTCGTCATGTTTAAAGTTACTCAATGATTTCTTAAGATAATCCATATTCAAGTTAATGTCAATTTGATTTCACGTTAAGTATTATTATTTTTTGTCTTATAAAGTGCCAAATGCCACTTAGTAAAGTGATGTTTGTTTTTGCATGACTGGGGACACATTGTCTGTAGGACTTGGAGCAAGTAAGCAGAGTAAAAAGGACAACCAAAGATAAGATCTTGTCAAGGCTTGCCTAGTGGGGCATCATTTGCTAAGAGAATCCAGACTCTTAGATATCTTTTATATTATGCTTAGTAATGTTATTCAAGTATGTACTAATAGAATAGATGAACCAATTGTAGTTTTGTATCCAAAAACTATGTATGAATCTCATTTAAATCAATACATGGAGTTTTCATTTACTTAATTGTAAATTTTAGCATATTGTGACACCCCCTTAAGTAAAGTGATTCTGCTCAGTCATATTTATATGTTGTGAAAAGTGGGGTGTTACATTATGGTGTCAAACCTATTTCATAAATGGCCATTAGGCAATGATATGACTCATATGGCCTTCCCTAGATATATGACAAGGGCAAGGACAATGTCGTTGATGGTGCTAGTTCTAATAGTGAAGGGAGTAATCACGAGAGATACCCTAAGGAAACCATAGATGACCTTGTCCAAGCACTGACCAATTATTTTGGACAAAGGCCCCATCCTCCAAGGCACCATGAGTTGACACTAGTACACTTCCCCAAGATAAGGCAAAAATCTCTCTAGTAAAGGAGAAGTTGATGTAGTCACCAAATATGAGGAGTGGATTAGAGACATGGAACATTGCTTCCATGAAATGGTGAAGCTTGTTTGTGTATGAAAAAGCTACATTAGTGATGAAAATGAGAAGAAGAAAGGCTAACATATCACACCACCCTAGAATTTGGTCATCAATGAAACAGAGCGTCGAAGGAAAAGTTTGAATCCACACACTAAAGATGTACTCAGCAGCAGAGAAGAGGACAATATGACATTGAATTGGCACTAGGAAACAATTTCTTGCGATGGAATGGAACCTTTGAAGTAGTTAGGTATTTATATATAAGGATATTAAGGATTCTATGGATAGGAGATTAGACAATATCAGGTGTTATAGTTAGCCAATTTGCAGATACAAAACAAGAAGCATAGATAAATGGTTGGTTAGATTCATATTTTAATTTAGAATCTAATGCAAGTTGTTTGGCAATGTTGTGTTGATAAGTGAGGGAGGAAGAGTTAAATTACAAATCCAACTCAAAGGAAAATTGTGCTACCACCTATCCAAGGAAGGAGACAAGTTGTGGGTCATGCGATCTTGTTCGTAGCTGCACGCCTGCATAGGGAAAATCAATAAGACATGAAATTTTAAGATGGAATTTAGATTTTTGACGCATCTTGTGCAAGTGAGGGTGCACTTATCACAAATTAAACCTAAATTTGGTGCATTAGCTAATTTAGGGGTGGCGAAAGCAATTTTACCTTCATATTAAAATTTGACGCTCCTAGTCTAGCAATAATTAACTAGATAGCTAACTAAACTTTTAACATATTATTAATTCATTTATCACTAAATGATCAAGTTTGGTTTATAGTTCTTCATCCGCAATTCTAACTGTAGAAAAAATCTTGAAAATATTTTTGAAATTAAAACATATTAATTTGGTGAAATTGCATAATTAAACCCAACCTAGGTTATCATCCCAATTTATTTTTTAAGGTTTCAATTTATTGATTTATTTGTTGAAACTTTATAAATATATACTCATAACATCCTACAACAACTTAGTTCAAGGAAAATAAACAAAAATGAAATTATTATAAAGTAAATAGATAAAACAAATATGTACCTATTATTGAATATCTTATAGGTTGCCTTGTAATAACATGTTGTGGTGAAAAAGAAGGTTACTCATTCTAAAAATACACATTAAGTAATGGAAATATAGTATCTTTAAATGTATTGTAAGATGTGGATATGTACTACATTACTATATTACTTAATTACTATATATGGTAATATAGTATCTTTCAATGTCCTATCTTTTATGTAATTTTTGAATGTTTAATGGTGTATCTTACTCCAAAGTATTATTATCGCTTCCTATATCACCATTAAACATCAAAATATTAAATGTTATCCATTTTCTTTCGTGGATTGCAAAGTAGATAACATTTGTTATGAACTTTTATCTGTTGAACTAATGTGGTCCATTTTTCTAATGCATAATGTTTCTTGCTTAACATTGGGACTTGGACATATCTAATCATCTAATGATTATCCATCATCAAAATCGGTAAACTTAGTATCTTTTTGAACCATGGATGCCACTTTTAACATGCTTAGCTTTATTAATGCCTTTATGCAATATGTCATATCATGTGACTTGTAAGAAATTTTAGAAACTAAATCTTGAACATTGTACAAGTATTGATGAAGAATTACTAGAACAATATTTGTGACATAAATCAGTAATGTTTTGATTCTATGTGAATTAGTTTAATAAGAAATTATATTACTTTGCATGTTATCTTTTGATTGCCAAAGGAAAGTGAGTTTTAAACATTACTTTTCTCAACTCATCAATTACCCGCAAGAATATGGGATCAATTGTAGTCGAGGTCAAACCATAGGGAGCTATGATAGCTAGGCACAAAATTTCTAACTTTCAAAATTCTACGCCGGTTTCAATTAAAAGGTTGGTTGGATGAAATCAATTTCAAATTTTAAACAAGAAAATTAAGATCATAAATCACTTAGAGAATGATTCAAGATCAGATCAAGAGGATCTTGGATATGGGATTTCATGTCCATATCATAACTTAAATAAAAACCACAAATTCACTTATATTAGTAAATCTACATAGGGTAGGTTGGTTTCATTTAATAAATTTCCCAGTGATAAAAGATATTTTGAATCTCGCATGAAATTCCCATGCATATACATGACTTTGGAGTGCAATTTAGAACCCTCAAAATGATCCCAGATATTCCCATTATCAAGGACATGTTGTCAAAATGGTTATTCCCTACATTTTAACATATCTTCCTAGAAATAATAAAAGGCATAAAGCATGTAAATATGGTGGCCAACCATGCATACAACAAAACCAACGCCATAACTTGGTTTGACATAGAAGATTAAACAATACTTAAACATGAAATTTGGATCCCATGAGTTATGACATGGGAGATACTCACCCATGTCTAAGAAAAAAAGTTTACTCACTTGTGGTGCGGAAATACAAGTACAAATGATATGTAAATGAAAGGAACATGGGGAGAGGGAGAGTAATAACAAATATATCTATAGGAGTGAAGAACAAATGGAGATCTCTGGATAGAAAAGTGGAGATCTATCTCTAAAAATGCTCCTTACTCCAACAACCTCCTCTCTGCCACTTTATAAAGGAAAAGAGAAGAGAAAATGATTTGAGAGTGGGTTCTCTCCTGAGAAAACCTAGCCTTCTATCCTACATTGTCCCTCCAAAGATCTACTCTCACTCTAGCCTCTCACTACTCCAAATGGTATGTGGTTCATTTCCCAAGGTAAGTGGCTCATTATATCTAAAAAAAGAACAATTTTTCTTTTAAAAATTTGTAGAAAATAATCATGACACGTCATGTTTGCAAGTCATATGCCTTGTCAGATCCAGTTCTCCGAACAAGTTGGGCCACGATAGAATGTAACACATCGTGTGATTGGATCACACAACACAAGAACAAATTTCTTTTCAAATTCCAACTTCTTTGCTTCACGTTGTGTCGTTAGGTCACACATCGTGAGTGCAGATGATTCAACGGTCAGTTGACTAAGAGTCACACCCCATTTCTATTATCCACACATCGTGTTGCATCTTACCTATTTAGTTTTGAGCTCTAAGCCTTAGGGAAACTTCCAAAAATGCCAAAAGGTTAGATTTGGGCATTATTCTTTCATTGTAAATGGAATGTTATGTACCTACGTTGAAATCATGACATGAGTAAGATCAACAATAAACAAACATCTTAGCATGAATTGGAGTAGAAATGTGGCTAAATTGAGTGAAATGTGCAACTTAAATAGCATGAAAATATGATATGATTTTTGCACGTCAAACCCCCTAAGCTTGAACCATTTCTTCTCCTCAAGAAAAAAGAATTGGATGAAATGGTTAGAATAGACATATGGGCAAAAATGATATCTTATTGAATATGAAATGATAAATCTTGAATGGAAATTACATCATCTAGATATTTTACTTAACATGAAGTCAATTCTGACTCTTAAGATAAGAGTTTAAGTTCAAATATGTATTCTATTTTGCATTGAAAGAGTCAACTAGAGAGAAATTAGCAAAAAGAAGATGATAGAGACCAAAATATAATGATTTTCCACAAAGCTCACTAAAATGAAATTTCCTATCTTTCTGCAATAACATTATTATTCAAGAAAAAAAATCAATCATATTTCAATGTATGGTACTCAACTGCTAATATAGGCTTACGTGCACGTGGAATATTGTTTGGGGATTAGTTTTCCTCTTTTAGACGTTATCCCCAACCTTCATTAGGTTGGCGGAAACGTGGGCAGCTTTGCCATCCTTTGTGGGGTTTGGATTTTTAATTGGAGATCAGAATTCCACATTTATGTGATTTAGTCTCTACTTTCGAATCACACAATCCTATGCTAGTTCACCCTTCATTATTCTAATCATACAGGAACATTTTCATTTTGTAAGAATTTTTAAGTAGAGGAGTAAAAAATGCATTATATGATTGGCAAAGTCATCTTTATCATTACTATAATGTCCCAAGATTCGAAGCCTTGGATATAATGATCTGAAAAGGAATGATTGGACTACCCATATCACCATGGTGCACCTCCTTCTTAGGGAGCCCATCAAGAGTCTAAGTGGGGAGATTGTAGTGTCCTAGGATTTGAGAACTTGGATATAATGATCTTAAAAGGAATGATTAAACTACCAATATCACCAAGGTGCGCACCTCATTTTCCAGGAGCCCATCACTAAATAACTCCATAGTTAAGCATGCTCAACTTGGAGTAGTACTAGGATGGGTGACCAGTCGGGAAGTTGACCTGAATTGTGCGTGAGTGAGGGAAAAGTGCACAATTAAGACTAGTAGTGGTCTGTGGGGCCAATCATCATTCCTAAAACCTACTAGATCCTAGGACAGTGTGCCCGAGCATTACATGTCCTGAAAGCTCTGAAGATGCAAAATTCAAAGCATTTGAATGATTAAATGGTTTAATATCACGAGTGAGAGAAATGGAAATCATGTTTAGCCAAACATCTAAATATGGAGATAAATAGCAAAAAGTTTCAAGAATTTTTAATTAGGATAATTTATGCCCAATTTTTCATCATATAGCCATGTCTTTGCAAACTAATGATTCAATCAGTAAGGCAGATTCATCAAAAATTTTCCAAACAATATTCACGCTATGATGTGAAAAAAATACAAAACATGCAAGTAACAACAAAATGATATAAACAAATGACCGAAAGCAAATAACATGAAAAGTAATACTAAAACTACTGGTCAGATGTACCCCCCAAGTTTGAATTTTTCAGTTTCCTCACTGATCATAACAAACTCCAGAGTTGTACAACCGGGTACCTCAGGTGTATGAAAATGATGGGTCAAAACCCTCCTGGGGAGGTGGGAAATGCTCCGAGAAGAGTGTGTGATCGATGATGTTCATGGAGGAGGTTCATGCCGGTAGAGGTGGCTATGGAGGATAGCCATGGTGACCCTAAGAGATGTGCCAAGAATCCATTCTAGTCACCATGGTGTGGATTTCAGTGACATTTTGGGATAGTCCAGAGTACTGCTAATGAAGCTGAGAAATGTAGGTATCCTGATCATCAAATCTATGTTGAACATAACCATATAGTTGACTCATGTTTGGGTATCTTCAAGTGTAATATGTTTGTGTTCCCATGGAAGGACGTCGTGGAATGTCAGCTCTAGCAGAGAAAGACTCGACCTGTGCACCTGTAGAATTTCACTAATTCTGAAAATACTTCCAATTTTCTTTTTATTTGAGAGATGTGGGTGTAGGATTAGGATATTGGATGACAAATGACTTCAGGTGAACCTTGTAGAAGAGTTTTCCATTCTTAACTTTTGCCAATAGGTCAGAGGATATGATACAATCACAATCAACATATTCCCCTCCATCTAGGGGATAAATAGTAGATAGATCAACATGCAAAGCAATAGTAAGTTTAGTGATAATTCCTCCTTTCATGATATTGTCTTTTTCTTCTTTCTGAATCTTTACAACTCTTGTCAGAAAATGATACTTGATGTTCACATCATAATTATTCACCATGGTCAACAAAAAAATCAAGTTTACACACTACACCTTGTGTTTCTTTTTTCGCAAAAATACTTTTGCTGAGATCACAATGAACATATTGAAATATCAAGTTGTGAACATGAGACAATTTTTCTTTAGCAGGATCATACGAGATCACCTTAGTGATTTGGATCTAGATGGGGATAGCCTCTAATTGTTTTGGCATGATAATACTACTTTCATAATCAAATTCAAGCAAGTCACAAAATTGTTTGAATTTCAAATTGAAAGGTTTGTTCATAAAATGAAAAGAAATCAGACCAAATTGCCCATGTTTATCAGACAGATCCTCTTCCACTTTGAGAGTTGTGAGAAATTCATAAGTCATGCGGGGGTAAGTGGAAATGCAATTGAAACAATAAAAACCTAGACCGAGAAAAACCATATACTCTTAAGCCTCACACAAAATTCCTAGCCTTTCCATATTGTTATCATGTGCAAACCTGGTCGGGACTACCTGACGGGAGGCAAGGAAGTGGTAGATTAAGTCCTCCTCTATGGTCAGTGTAAAGTGCACCAGGGAGACATAGGGGGAACCTGAGGATGAAGCCTTCAGATCTAGACGGGAGCACTTTGCAAAAATCATTGTGCAAGGAAATTTGAGATTCTGGATGAATTAACATGGCATAAGAAGGTGGATACATGCCATGGTGATGTTGCTCTCCTTCAATGTTATGTTGATAGTGACACAATGTCGCTACAGGCTTTATGGTGTGTTGTGGTTGTGGATCAGCAGATCTAGTCTCCTGACCACATTGGCGTGACGGGAATTGAGGGTGGTGACGACATCATACTAGCTTGGAGCTCTCGTTGTCAAACTCAATGTGGCTAGGGCTTCGATCTGCTAGAGAGTGGCAGGGGAGGCAGTCGTGACAAATTTCCTTCTTGGTGCTGTAGAGATGATGGCGGTTGTCAATGATTGACGAAGGCATACCACGGCATGAGGAAGAAGACAATGACTTGGAGGTAGATTGGTAGAGCAAGCTCATGGTGTGAAGGTAGAGACTCACCATGTAGCAGTCAGATTCATAAGGGTGTGGGGTGAAAGCGGCAGATACACAGTGTGAGTAAAAGGAAATGAAATGAAACTTAGGGTTCAGTTAAGTTGCATTTTAACATGACGTAAAGCCAGACCGAGTTCTACCTTGTTCTCCTTGGCAGGCTTGCTAGAGTCATCCTTTAATGATGAAGTATCTTCATGAGACAAAGGTTGTCTAGTTGGAAACAACATCTAAATGTTCTATAGCCATGGTGTTGTTCAATTCATTTTCCTTAAAATAATCAATAATGAAATCTAAAAATTATCATCTTCCTGTAAACTTGTCAATACAATCAACCAAGCAAATATTCTTCATCTTGTTCGGAGATTTCATTGCATCTACAATAGAGAATTTCAGTACCTCCCCTCCTACTCTAAGAATAGAGACTTTTTCTACCTCCCCTCCTACTCTAAGAGTGATCTAGACTTCACATACATAAAATATGCAATAAACAATGGGGAGGAAGGGTCTTACAAAGATAATAGGATTGCATGGAACTTCATTCATATAAATTGCAATGAAGTCACAAGGAATAAAGAACTTTCCCACTTGAATTGAACCATCTTCATCAATTCCTCTTAGATATTTGATGGTGTGATCTACCAATTGAATGGGCATTTTGACAGGCCTCAAGTCTATGATGTCAATTTGTTCCCACAATGTAATTGGAATAAGGCTTATGATGGCCCCAAGGTCAACTAAACCTTTATTAAATGTTGTATCAACAATCTTGCATGGTAATGTGAAGGCACCTTAATTGTCAAGTTTCTCTAATAATTTACTTCAAATAATGGAACTCATCCTTTTAGATAGCATGATCAGTTCCAAATGATCTATCCTCTGCCTCTTAGTTAAGAGGTCTTTCAGGAACTTTGCATAGGTAGGCATTTCAACAATGACTTCTGCTAACAGAAGGTTGGCATACATTCTGTTGAGAATGTCACTAATCTTGTGAAATTTTTCATTTTTTTTCTGGCATGCAAACCTTTGAGTAAATGGGGCACTAGGCTTGTAAAAAATTTTCTCTTTAGTTGTACCTTCCTTTCTTTGATCTTTCTCAGCATCAACTTCTTAGTCATTTTCAACTTTATTCCCATCTACAAGCTAGGGTATTTCAATAATATTCCCACTACTTAAAGTAATTGTGACAACCTAGATTTTTGCTCCATCATTATACTCCTTATCTCTCTTAAATAGACCCAACTCACTCAATATAATTTCAATCACAATACATGAGTGTGTTGATCACCCAATTTAATCACCTCTATGACTAATTTCATATGATGTAGTTTTAATTTGGCAAACTGAATTAAGTATTATGCAATATCATATCACCACCATGTAAGGTAAATGTAACCTTTTGTATATGATATTAATTCTCTACAATGTATGTCATGATATATAGGATTCAATTATGAATCAAATGACACAAAAATTTCCTCAATCAGAGGTTTGTAACACAAGTTATGATCTTTTGAAGTTGCCTCGAATTATACTTGATTTAATTACTTTACTTTGCAATTGAGCCTTCGTGGGCCCAATGTGGGAGTGTGTAACCCAATTCAAGAGGGTAACCACTCACCTTGACACACAAGTGATCCATCACCTTGTGTTTGTCTAGATGAATGGTGATTGTATGATATCGTTCACGGATTGACCCCCAACAATCCAACGGCTCACGGTCATCTTGTTTGTATGTACTGTGTACAAGTGCCAATGGCACTGGCATGACCTAACTACCTGAAAACCCCCCTTTTTCACCCTATTTGTGACACCTTGGGTGTAATTTCAACCTCCATTCACTTCTCCTCTCTTTCTGCTCTTTTCCCCCCTCTTTTCTCCTTCTCTTTTGCACTATCGATTGCTCTCTTTTCCCTCTTCTTCTAGCCCTCTCCCTAGGCGGAGGTGCCACATGAGTGTTTTGGCCATTCATTGTATAGCACCTGAAGGTCTTGACTAAGACCACCCTATACCTCAAAAGAATAGTAGAGGCTTGGGTGGCCTCTTTTCGAGCCCTTTGCATGCTTCTTTGCCCTTCCATGGTTCCTCTCCGACAACCTTGAGCTAATGTGAAGGAGCTGGTCATAGAAGCGTGATAGAGGTGGTTCAGTGGCTCATTCATGAGAACCATCCATCCCCAGTCTCTGCCAACTAAGCCAAACCATCTACTAAGACTTTAACTAGCCATTGGCAAGGATCCATGTTGTTGAGGGCACACTCAGCCTAAGGGAAATTGCGGTGGTGGCAACCAACCACAACCCTCAAGCAGACACGAGGTGACAATGACTAGTGGTCTCGACCCGCACACAACCGCACATGAAGGTGGAGAGTGTCTAGGGTAGTCGCATAATAGGGGGAATGATAAAAGCCACACAATCAGGGATCAACGGTCAAGATGCTCAGATAAATGGAATGTAACACCCTATCCTCCATTCTATATAATTTTCAACGTAAAACTTATAAAATGCATAACTCCCTCATCCAATGGCCAATATATGTTAAAGTATATACCAAATTGATCATCTCAACAAGACCTATAGTTTGAGCATGGTTCCAAATTATAATTCCTTTACTATTCCACGTTTCCCTAAAAGATGGTAACTTTAGTCTTTTATATGAAATTAATGCACTATTATGATTAAATTTGGATCTTTCTTGCCATTTTACCCTCCCTAAGTATCAGACCAATATTTCCTGTGCTCTTGTGACTATAATGAAGGTTCTAATCATCCTATTTCTCTTGAATGACCTATTAGGTGCATATGTGTCTTGTTTAGACCTTAATGATGTACTTTTCCCTTTTAATACTGATCTTGTTTCCTTTTGAAATGAAAATATTAATCAACCTAGAAATAATTAACTTTTACCCATCCTTGATACAAGGATAATTCCATAATCCCCTTTTAAAATATGCTTGTTGTATAAGACACTTAATGCATGTTTGTGTCACATTATGTTTCTAATTTGTTGTACCTTTGATCATATGAGATCCTCGTCCTAATTGGTGAATCAAACTCTATTAGATACCAAAAATTAGAAACCTTATTTTGATTGATGACTCCATGATTATAATTATCCCCTTAATCTATGATGATGTTTGAAACCCTATTTCTACTAGTGGTGAGTGAATGTAACACATATTGCTAGAGTGTCTTCCTTGCCCCACAATCTTGGTGTGAATCTAATAATTTTTATTTTCCATATCAAATTAGAGTTTCTGAATCCCTTATGGTATTGTTTATGTGGATGTCCAACTTAGGTCACATGTGGGACCCTAATGTTGTAAGTCTTATATGATGGATGAATGTATGGTGATATGTTGATACCCAATGTTGGGAATTCCTAGGCCCTAAGGGACATCCATCTATATTGGAATGTGTTTCTTATGGACTAATGTTGTTGATCTACACCATATTTTATGCTATGTTTTTGTGCCTTTATGAATCTTGACATAGTTTGCCCTATTATAAGTCCTTTGTCCTTGAAATGTGCAAGTAAGTAACTGAAATCCCATAATGATCAAATAAAATGAATGGAACCTCCAAATGATGTGAAACTTGAACTACACCCGCTTGATGATCTCTAAATCAATAAAAGATCATTACATGCACTAATGAGAAACGTTGAACCTAACTTGTCCAAAACCATAAAATGAATCTGGTTAGGGTTACTGATGAGAATCTAATGCATGTATGCAATTTTGTGCTTAACCAGGTATTGCTTGAGATATGGATGGTCAAGGGTAGGTTATGAAATCTCCAAAATCAGGTATGGGCTTTAAATAATTATATGACTATGTCTTTCTTTCTTGAAATGTGATATATATATGTATGCTTGTTTACTTGTAGAAATATTTCCATGTAATACTCTAGTATTGTATTCGATGTTTGTCTTGTGCCATTTTTTATAACCTACAAACATAATATAGAAACTCCATTATACAAACCTTGTGCACATGTCTGTGTTCTCATGTTAAGGACACAAGGTTGGGCATCCTACTTGAGTTGTCAAGATAGGGAGGAACATGTCGATAAAAGGGATAGCTCTTTGCAATGGCCTTGAGGTTCCTTAAGTAGAAAAGGGTTAACTAATCTTGAGCACCCTTACAGACTATTCCAATGGGAAGTTAGTCAAAAAGGGCTTATGATATATGATAATGTTGGTATAATTAGAGTAAAATGATATAAAATATGGGTCCACCTTTTGCTAAATACTTAACTTGTTTATTCTTGTTCATTTACTTTTGCAAATATTTTCAAATTATGCAAAGCCTTTGTATATGTATCTTTCAGCCCTATACTCAGCACCTCATGTGCTTGGCCCACCTTGTTTCATGTATTTTATAGGTTCAGAGATGGCTAGACATTGATGGGCTTGGTGAGCTATGTTAGGTGTACTTGTTGTAAGATCCCTAGTATACATGAGAAGACTTGAAAAATTGTACTCTTAAATATGTAATTTAAAGCTTTTAACAAACAATGTTTCTTAATAAATCTTGTTGGATGTTGAGACTATGATTGGTGCTTTTATCTTGTTATTTGTTCATGTATTCTAAGCTTTACACTTCTGCATTCGCACTCTGATAATACCATGCTAGGGATGGACACCTAGGTCCTATCACCATTGACTTTATAGTCATTTGGAGTTAGGAATTGGGTAATAAATGGTTCCATGACAGATGGTACCAGAGCATGAACAATAACTACACAAACATTTCTGACATGAAACACAAACAAAACACAACCTTACATCTCAAACTAAGAAACTTAATGAGTTGTCCTTTGTAGACTAAGATGACTTAGCCTCTAGGTGGGAACCTATATGTTCTAGAACTTAGTATAGACTTGTGTAATCCCTTGAATCTTTCGTTTCTCCTCCTTATGTCATGTAGTATGGGTTGTAGGTTCAGGTTGGTGAGAAAAGGAAGACCTTATTAAAACCCTAGACATATGTTGACGACATTGCTTAAAATAGCTACAGAAGTGTGCACCACATTCTTGCTAGTTCTCTAGGTGTCGTGGTACTAGACTTCCTAATGAGTGTGGTAACTCATTTTGGTTTTATTCGAATGGATTATGGTGGTTTCCATCACCTATTTCAATGTCAAAGAAAATATATTTCAAGTATTAGTATATGTACATATGAAAATGTTACCACACACAGAAAGGACGTTAGTTTCCATGCAACCTAAGATAAAGATATGTAACATCAATCTAGATGATAGAGTTTAGATTTAGATGATAGTTGTAGTCTCTAGAGTCTTTAGAGCCATGATAAAGGTTAGGCTAGTAAGCATCCTAGATGACCTACCTTAATCATGATGATGCGGGCGATAATGAGGATAATGATGATGATGATGATGATAATGATGATGATGATGATAATGATGATGATGATGACCATGATGATGGTGTGATGTGACATTTTGACATGTTTCAAGATGATTAATATTATGTTTGATGATGAGAAGAGTTTGACCATGCAACCCTAGTGTAACGTCCCCAGATTCTGCCATCTCGAGACTTAGAAGGCTCGAGAGGACAAATCTGAAAATGTTAGCTAATTGTTTCCCAGAGTAATGTGAAAGAAAAATATGCATACATGAGCAAACAACCATAACATAAACCATAACATTTCTCAACAAAAAAATGTAAATATATCACAAAATGACTTACTACAACATGAGTTACAATTATGAATTGTAAGGATACTTTACATAGGTCAGAACATATATTCTATCTAGGATCTATACAATAGGTACATCCTACACAACTTGCTCACATCCTATACTTTTATCCCATGCTAGCTCTGAACCTAAAACATATGTGAAACAACAAATCAACACATTGTGTTGTGTACATGGGTAGAAAGATACATATATTTATGGTTTTCATAATTTGAAAAGATTTGAAAAAAGAAAGAAAGAAGGAAGATCATAGCAAACTTTTTTTGATTAAGAGAAATATGCCAATTTTTTTTATTTTTCTAGATGAATTGCAATATCAAGGTGGACTAGTACCAAAACATACATATTGGGCCCATCCCCATGTACCAAGTACTTTATGGAAACTCCCCGTACACCGCATGCTCTAAGGAGGTGTACTAGTGTTACGACCCCACCTCTCGATAACCCCCAATTAAGGGAGACCGAGATGTCGAAGCTGCACCCATAACTTCCGGATCAAAGGTTCAGAACTTAACCAAGAACAAATATTAAACTTCAACAATCTATACTGAAAAGTTGTAATAAAATTTTGCATACCTTTTGAAAATTTTGGATTTCTAAACTTCTATCCATGTATGTATTCTACTCTAACTAATCCTCCTTGCATTTTACTTCATGTATTTCACAATATGACGATTTACTGTTTGTCCATTTGGCTTGTACCTAAAACACCGACAAACAAAACGTCGGTCAGCGGAAGCTGGTATGTGGGGGAAACAATAAACGTGCAAATATGATAACAACGTAATCATTCAATTAATCATTTAACAATCACGATTACATTTTAAATATAACTCCACGATCCATGAGTACCCTATCCTCTGTGCTATCCCTGTACTGGACCTGGATACTACCTTCCTTATGGTAGATCCCCATTAAACCCCTCATGGTCCCACCTATAGGTGAACCAGTTTCTAGGGTTGAGTCACATGGCACTACTCATAAGTAGCCCACTCCTTTACTCATGGCAGGCTAATGGGTCTCATGGCACTACACTTGGTAGACCAATTTCTAACCCATGATAACCTAGACCTTACTCTATGTTACCCCTTTTTAGCCTTTACAAGACACAGAGGTGGACTCGAATCTATCCAATTATACATGTATATGCATAGTGATAGACATAGTCATTCTACAGTTGCATGAAATAAAAGCATCCAACAGTTACTTCAAGCCATGAGGGAAACGTCGATAAAGTCCTCAGAAAACCAGTCAGGATAATCATAACCATAACCACATGCCTGATTTGATGATTTCACAAGCATTAAGCAAACCCAACCAAGAATGCAATCCAAGCAAGCAATTCAATCATCACATAATTCCTAAAAAGAATATGTACTCTATTTATTACACACTTTATCAAGAATCTACTTTATTGACTTGGATTCACTTTCTAGGGTTTCTAATCTAAATTATATTAATCTTCATTAGGGTTTCTTAGATCAATTCCTCAAACTTTATCCCTTTTAGGTCAACAAACCCTAAAATACTCTTTTCTACTCATATAAACCCTAATTGCTCAAATTATCCATTTTAATAGTCTTTTATACCCAAATTGACTTCGGATCATCATATCCCTATTTATTTATGGATTTGAACAATTAAAACAATTAAAAGACATATTGACCTAAATTAGGGTTTTCAAGCTCATTAATGCATATTCATGCACGAAACCCTAAATTAGGCCAATTATATAAAAAAGATCATCTTTTTAGATCCTATTTTCACTTTTATTAACAATAGGTTAATATTGGCTTGAATTATCCAAATAACATCATTAAGTTCATCTATCATCAAATCTAAGGTGTTTTCCTTAATTAAATCATTAAAGATGATAACTTTATATACTTTTCAAATTTCAAGCATATTTATGCACATAAACTCTAAATTAGACTATTCATGTGCAAAGTTCTTCCTTATTTAACATAATGTACCTTTTTACATTTAACATGTTAACATCAACTTTAATGATCCATTAAACCCTATAGAACACTTTATTCATTTCAAAATAGGGTTTCTTAATCTTTAATTCATTAAAGATGATAATTTGCACTACATTTCGAATAGAAAGAGGAATTAGCTTCTAACTATATTTTGATTGGATTCCTCTCATTCTCCTGATCAAAATTCATATATTACTTATCCTAATCGGAGTTACCAATCATTAGATATGATTTTTGCAAAAGAAGAATACCTTTGGCCAATCGGATTGTGCCACGTGTGCGCTCCATGCAATGTTGCCCATCATTTTGGAAAACATAACGAAATGACGTTCGTGCCCTTGGTTAAGTTGTGCGCGCCTTCAGCCCGCAGAGGGAATTTTTGTCCAAGACAACTCCATCTTCTTCCTCCTCGCGACGACAGCTTGTTGCTGCCCTAGTCGCGGTGTGCAGCTTCTCCTCCTCTCCTTGGGCCGCGATCCTCGTCGGGAATTGCTGCCCTAACTCCGCCCCTCTCAGGCGCACACAGGGCACCATCAAATTTTGGCCATGGTGCTTGTTTTCTTGTCCGTCGGGCCACATTTTTGCGGCCACCCCTGCAGCCTAGCTTCTGCAGCGGCGCACACTCTAGGGCACAGCCTCAAAGGCTACGTCGTTCCTTGGTTCTGTGGTATACCGGGCTACCATCTAAACTACCCCTCAGCTCTCCGTTGCTCCAAGGAAAGCACCCACTTCATGGCTAGGGTTTTCTCGATGAAGATGAAGAAGACGAAGAAGGGAGAGAGAGACTTTCGTGGAATTCCCTAAAACTCGATCCATATGCTCTCCTCCCTTATATAGGGGTGTCTATCCACGCCCTAAGATGACCATCTATGTGTCAAAAGCTTCTATTCCCAATAGGATTCTTATTCCTTCATGGAGAAGTAGTTCTTCTCTCTCCTATTTACTTCCTTGATATTCCTTATCTCATGGATACTTAGAAATGTGAGAATTATTTCTTTCACTCTCTTTATACTTGCCTTTTAATCAATGGTCACGAAATTCTATTTTCATTTAATAGAAAATACTTCCTCTTTAGCAATACCACATAATTTATTGATAATTCATCACATTATCCTTTTATTTTGCAATTTTTGTTTTTTCTCTTTCTTTCCTCTTTATTGGGACTCCTTGGATCCCAAGAAACTCTATTATTTCGAAATCCTTTTTATTGGATACTCATTATCCTTCTAGATGCATCTAAATGCATTATTTCTCGTTATCATGTTGATTTCTTATTAAAATATTTCCTTTTGAGGATTTCTCTTTAATTTTCCTCATTGTCATTCCTTTTATCATAAGGAATCCTTGGGATACGAAATCCCACTAAGGATAACTCAATTGCACCTCTTTTCACTTTTTTCCACATTTTACCATTGTTTTCAATTTCTTTCCTAATAAAGAAATACTTAATTGATCCATTTTTTTGTTATTGCCTTTTCTTTGCACTTTGGACTCCTTGGAACCCAAGGAACCTAAGAGGCATGAAATCCATCCTTGGATTACATTCTTTTGCCTTCTAGAGGTTTCCACACTATTCTTTTCTCAAAAACTCAATTATTCATTTATTAATTGAATTTCCTTGTTATTTTGGCACAATAGCCAATAAAGCCCACAACAAAACCATCAAGGCTATTGTAAATGAAATCCATTTATTCAAAACAAATTATATCTGTTATAACCCCAATTTTTGGGTTCAATTGGTGAGAAATGTAATTTCTCATATTAAAGATAATTGAACAAATAATGATATGATTTGTTTTGAATAAATGGATTCCATTCACAATAGCCTTGATTCATTGCTTCGTGGGCATTATTGGCTATTGGGCCCAATAAAAAGGAATTTCAATTAATAATTGAGAATTTGAGAAAAGAAATATGTGGAAACCTCTAGAAGGCAAAATAATGTAATCCAAGGATGGACTTCATGCCTCTTACGTTCCTTGGGTGCCAAGGAGTCCAAGATTGTGAAGAAAAGGCAATAAGAAAAGAAAAGATCAAATAAGTATTTCTTTATTAAGAAAGAAATTGAAAACAATGTTAAAATATGGGAAACAATTGAAAAGAGGTATATTTGAGTAATCCTTATTAGAATTTCGTATCCCAAGGATTCCTAATGTTAAAAGGAATACCAATGAGGAAAATAAAAGAGAAATAAATAGGAAGGAAAGAGAAAATACCGAAAATTGCAAAATAAGAGAATAATGTGAATACATAATTAATGGATTATGTAATATTGATTAAAAGGAAGTATTTCCTACTCAAGGAGGTATATAATTTCGTGCCAACACAAGTACAAGTAAGATAAAGGAAATAATCTTCGAAATCCTTACATCAAAAGGAGAAAGAATATTAAAGAGGTATGAGAGAGAGAGCTTGCTTTTCATAAAGGAATCAAATTCCTAATAGGAAAGGATCTCATCTCTTCGTGAGCAAGCATCAATGGATGTTGCTACCCTCATCTATAAAAGGAGAGGGAGTCCTGGGCCGAGTCTGGGGGAGGGATTCCACTTACCCTCCTTGATTCTTCTTCTTCTTCTTGTTCTTTACGTGTAAACCCTAACAAGGGTGTAGTGCTATTCCTGAAGCAAGGAAGGGTGGTTTTAGTCATCGCAATGGAGGTGAAAGGATTCCACGACAACCCTAGACTAGTGGTCTAAGCTACCACCACCTTGGCCTTCGCGCAACGCCTTCCATAGGCCTGCAAAGCGGTTGCCACAGGAGTCGCGTTGCGCAGGCTTTGCGGGCACGTGTTTGGCTGAGTTGGCTGCGTATGGAGGGTGCTTCATGTGCACGGAGGGGCGGCGGACCAAGCGAGAAGGTCGGCATTGTGTTTTGGAGTCTATGGATTGGAGGGCAGCCCTGCGAAGGGCTGCAAACGACGGCCGTCGTGGCTGAGCAAAGGTTGAAGACGACCTTCGACGTTTGGACGAATCTGCCCTTCATGTTCTGTAGAAGTCGATCTCTTAACCAGGGGTATTATCGTAATCTAGTTATAAACTCAAGGCAAGCCGCGTAGCATGAATAGGGTGACGTGGCGGATCCGGATTGGCTCAGGTGAGGTTTTAATGAAAAATTCATAACTAAATATCCGTAGCCCGGATGAGTACGCATAAAATATGAAAGTTGCTCATAAAAATGAGAGGAATCTAATAAAAATATAATTGGATCTTGATTCTTATTTCAATTCGAAAAGTAATGGAAGTTGTTAACTTTAATGTATTAATGGTTAAGAAACCTTATTTTGATATAATTAATGTGATTAGTAGGGTTTAATTGATGGTTAAAGTTGATATTAACCTGTTAATCATAAATAGATACATTAAGATCGAAAAATATTAATTTTGCATGAAATTTGTTAATGGGTACATTAACTCAAAAACTCAATTATTCATTTATTAATTGAATTTCCTTGTTATATTGGCCCAATAGCCAATAAAGCCCACAACAAAACCATCAAGGATATTGTAAATGAAATCCATTTATTCAAAACAAATTATATCTGTTATAACCCCAATTTTTGGGTTCAATTGGTGAGAAATGTAATTTCTCATAGTTAAGATAATTGAACAAATAATGATATGATTTTTTTTGAATAAATGGATTCCATTCACAATAGCCTTGATTGGTTGCTTTGTGGGTTTTATTGGCTTTTGGGTCCAATAAAAAGGAATTTCAATTAATAATTGAGAATTTGAGAAAAGAAATATGTGGAAACCTCTAGAAGGTAAAATAATGTAATCCAAGGATGGATTTCGTGCCTCTTAGGTTCCTTGGGTGCCAAGGAGTCCTAGATCAAATAAGTATTTCTTTATTAAGAAAGAAACTTAAAACAATGTTAAAATATGGGAAACAAGTGAAAAGAGGTATATTTGAGTAATCCTTATTAGAATTTCATATCCCAAGGATTCCTAATGTTAAAAGGAATACCAATGAGGAAAATAAAAGAGAAATACATAGGAAGGAAAGAGAAAATACCAAAAATTGCAAAATAAGAGAATAATGTGAACACATAATTAATGGATTATGTAATATTGATTAAAAGGAAGTATTTCCTACTCAAGGAGGTATATAATTTCGTGTCAACACAAGTACAAGTAAGATAAAGGAAATAATCTTCGAAATCCTAACATCAAAAGGAGAAAGAATATTAAAGAGGTATGAGAGAGAGAGAGAGAGCTTGCTTTTGGTAAAGGAATCAAATTCCTAATAGGAAAGGATCTCATCTATTCATGAGCAAGCATCATAGGATGTTGCTACCCTCGTCTATAAAAGGAGAGGGAGCCCTGGGCCGAGTCTGGGGGAGGGATTCCACTTACTCTCCTTGCATCTTCTTCTTCTTGTTGTTCTTTACGTGAAAACCGTAACAAGGGTGTAGTTCTATTCCCGAAGCAAGGAAGGGTGGTTTTGGTCATCGCGATGGAGGCAAAAGGATTCCACGACAACCCTAGACTAGTGGGCTAAGCTACCACCGCCTTGGTCTTCACGTAGCGCCTTCCATAGGCCTGCAACGCGGTTGCCACAGGAGCCACACTGTGCAGGCTTTGCGGGCGTGTGTTTGGCTGAGTTGGCTGCGTATGGAGGGTGCTTCATGTGTGCATAGGGGCGGCGGACCAAGGGAGAAGGTCGGTGTTGAGTTTTGGAGTCCATGGAGGGGAGGGAAGCCCCGCAAAGGGCTGCAAACGGCGGCCGTCGTGGCTGAGCAGAGGTTGAAGACGACCTTCGATGTTTGGATGAATCTGCCCTTCGCGTTCTGTAGAAGTCGATCTCTTAACCAGGGGTATTATCGTAATCTGGTAATAAACTCAAAGGCAAGCCGTGTTGCATGCATAGGGTGACGTGGCAGATCCGGATTGGCTCAGGTGAGGTTTTAATGCAAAATTCATAACTAAATATCTGTAGCCCGGATGAGTATGCATAAAATATGAAAGTTTCTCATTAAAATGGGAGGAATTTAATAAAAATATAATTGGATCTTGATTCTGCTTTCAATTCGAAAAGTAATGGAAGTTGTTAACTTTAATGTATTAATGGTTAAGAAACCCTATTTTTATATAATTAATGTGATTAGTAGGGTTTAATTGATGGTTAAAGTTGATATTAACCCGTTAATCATAAAGAGATACATTAAAATTGAAAAAGATGAATTTTGCATGAAATTAGTTAATTTAGAGTTTCATGTGCATGAATATACCTTAATGGGCCTTGAAACCCTAATGTTGGCAAATTCAACTCTTAATGGCTTTAATGATTCAAAGTAGTGGATAAAGATGAGATATAATAATTCTACGTTGTTTCGAGTATTAAAGTTCCTAATTTGTGGATAAATAACCATAATATAGAAATTAGGGTTTTTGAATGAAACAAGGTAGAATGATAAATAAACGTTCATATGAGTATTAGAGCATAATGAACTAAGAATTGATGATAAACAAGTATAATGACTTTATCATGGGTTAAAGAGGATAAAAATGGTAGCTTTAATGAAAAGAGGCATAATGGACTTATTTTATGGTTAATTATGCCTTCAATCCGAAACTGAGAATTAGATGTTGAAATAATTAGGGTTTGTGATCAATTGCATTAAATTAGGGTTTAAAATAGTAAAAGATGAAGGGAAGCCCTAATTGCAATGGAAACCCTAAAAGTGGACTAGAAACCCTAGGAAGCGAGCTAGATTTAATAGATCTTGATGACATGAGTAATAAAAGGGAATTGCATAATTATTTCAGGATCTTGATATGTGTGCTTGCTTGCTTGGATTTCTTTCTTGCATGGATTATTCTATCTCAAAATCATCCTGATAGGTATGTGGTTATGCTTATGAATATATCGAATTAGTTTTCCGAAGTATTTTGAAGTTTTCATCGATGACTTGGAATAAACTGTTGGATAAATTTAATTCATGCAAACTATAATGTGGCTATGACTATCACATAAGATATGTGCCTACTAGCTCAGATCTTGGTCCCCTCTATGGCGTAATGGTTGACCTAGTACATGGCTACCGATGAGGTAGGTCCATCAGGTCATTGGATGACTTAGTACATGGCTACCGATGAGGTAGGTCCATCAAGTCACATTGAGTTAGATATTGGGCTACTTTTGGGTAGTGCCATGCGACTCTATTACCCTAGGTATTGGCTACCTGTAAGGTAGGACCATGGGGGTAAGAATCTACCTATAAGAGAGGTAGCATACAAGTCCACTGTAGGGATAGCACAGAGTTAGGGATAGGTAAGGATTGAGTAGTATGGCTTAAAATGTAATCTTGGTTGATAAATGATAATTGATTGATTACTTTGTTATCATAATTGCACGATTATTGTTTCCCCCACATACCAGCTTCTTGCTGACCGACGTTTTGTTTGCCGATGTTTTAGGTACAAATGAAAAGAACAAACAATAAAGTGCCATATGCGGAATTAAATGAGAATTAATGTGCACAGGAGGATTAGTTAGATTAGTATCTTCATGGATAGAAGATTAGAAATCCCAATTTTTAAAAAGGTAAGTAAAGTTTCATTTTATACCAGTTTTCAGTTTAGTTGGTAAAGTTTATTAATTATTATTGATTATTTGTCGAACCTTTGATCCAGGTTATTGGTTAACGACTTTGACCTTTTGATCTCCCTTAATTGGGTGTTACCGGGAGGCGGGGTCGTTACAATTGATATCAGAGCATAGGTTCCTCATTTAATCTTTAATAATTATTAAATTTTACAAATTTTGTAGAACCCCCGGGAGTTATTAGAGGATTATCCGAAAGAAAGAGGTGTCTTGAAAAGGATCACGACTGGGGGCTGGCAATATTTTCCTCCACACCGCTAGTCGGAATACGAGGACTCACGGATCCGTGTGACTGCTTGGCCAAAGTCTTAGGGTATGAATCGAAATAAGATACCTTTAGGACTCTCCCATCTTGCTCGTCCTTTCTCAAATCAAATTATGTTAAGGACCTTAAAAATTAGGGCTTTCTCTCTTTTTCTCACCCTCTTGAGGTATGGGTAAGGTTGATAAGGATTAAGGAATCCTCCACCAAATTAAATTAATAAAAAGCATGTAAATAAGATGTCATGTACATAAGCTTAATAGAGTAAGCGTAAAGGAATAGATACATGCTTAGGTCATATGACACGAGTTGTCATTTCCTTCAGGAGAGACGTTAGGATAGACCTCCTTGGAAGAAGGATGATTAGAGAGAGTTAGTATTAAATGTAGAGACCTAGCACATCCTCCAAGGATGATGTTAACCCTAACCCTAAGTGGAGGTTAGAGAGAGAGATGACATGATGAGTTAGATGTCATGGTTGACTGGGTGTTTGGATGAACATGTCGTTGGATGCCATGCAAGCCATGAGAGTTTGGATGACCTAGCACCTTTTGGCAACCCAACCCGGGGAAGGGTCGAGTAGGTTATAATGAAGGATAGCAACTCCATGCATAAAGCTAGAGAATAACCTATAGAAACCCTATGAACATAGGTAAGTAGGGTATAGCTTGTACCCAGTGTACGTCAGTAGTGCTGACAGTAGGAAGAAACCATGGAAAAGGAATCATAATGGATGGCTTATGAGATAAGAATAAGGGGTTATGGATAATCTTAAGTAAACATAAGTTCAAGCATAGGCTTCACTCAGGTAGGGGCATGCTTATGAGCTTGATCCTTCATGAAGAAAGGACCTCTTATAGAGAGGTTGGTTGTAGGATTAGCTCTAGAGAGAGAGCCGACCTCAGGCAAGAAGGTTGGAAGCCTAATACCCCGAAACTTAAGGAAGAATGGGGAGTTGAGGATGATGCGACCTAAGTGAATGATAAGGGTTGCCTCATGCTTGATCCTTGGAGGCTGACGATATCTTGGTTGCCTTTGGAGAAATCAAACACTAGAGAGAGGATGATGTTGTTGGTATCTATGTGCCTACGGTATAGGTATTACCTATTGAGACGAGACAAAGAGTGCCTTAGACCCTGTGGAGGTTTAAGTAACCAATTGTGAGGCTTTATACCTAGTCGGTTGTACTAGAAGAGGACTCAACTCCGAAGTGTTGCTCGAGTAAAAGGATCATAGAAGTACATGACATATCTTGGGCATGCTTGATTCGTGGTTAAGAGATTGAGGATGCAGTTGGACACCCAAAGGTGAACCTAGGGTTCCTAGGCCTAAGAGGGGAAGCCGTGTATCCGATGCTCATTAAGAGATTTCAGTCTCTATAGTTTCAAGAATGGTACTCCTCATATGTAGAGGTAAAGGAAACCCCTTAAGTTAAGGGTATGTTTGATGAACCCCTCACAACTAAGTGGAACTAATGTTGAGGAGAGAGAACAAGTATGACCTAGCAGGGTTTAATTGGTGGTCTACTTGTGCCTTAGTAGTTGTTGGGTTAGGCATGCTCATGTGAATATAAACCCTAAGGACGGTTGCGACCTTGTTGTCAAGAGTTGTAGTTTCCTCCCATCCTGGGAGAGGGACCCTCTTGTACATGGTATGCCAGTTTTGTTGGTTTTAGGTAACCTAAAGAGGTCTCATAGGATCTTCATAAGCTAAGTGAAAAGTACATGGTATGAGAATGATCCAATAGACCCATCGATAACCATCTCTATGTGCATGTGGATGTGTTACCATGCAAGTAACTGGTATGGGGCCTGACCAAGGTAGGCAGGTTGCCATGATCCCTTTGAAAGGATGAAAGTCAGCCCATGAATGCAGAAAGAGAGATGATGAATGCTTGGGCACGGTTCCAACTTGAACATGTACTATAAGAGAATCCTAAGTCTATCCTAGGGTCAGATAGGGATAAGCCGATCGAAGTAGGAGTTGCCTAATTCCCTAGTTGCACATGACCATAGGGTCAGGAGGTAGCAGCTTTCATTGTTTGAGGGCCATGGGTTAGGAGATTGATCACCTTCATGAACTCATGGGACCCAAAGGGAAGAAGATTAGGGCACTCTCTGGATGCATAAGGGAAGAGGGATGACCCCAAAAGTGCTGGCACCCTATAGACCTATAGGAGATGACCAAGGATTGTGTGTAAACCCAAGAAGGTTCGAGACCAATTTTCCATGGAAGTAACTTTGATAATAAGATGATTGTGATGTAGAGACATAAGTTGCACATTTCAACTTAGATTTGAAAGTGTACTGGCAATGTGGGATGTATCATCTCTACTCTTGGAACAGGAAGAACTTTGTGTTTGGACGAATGCCAAATTCTTATTTCCTCTTGTTATGGGAGGGAGAGATGGGATAGTATGCATGCCATACACCAAGGATAAAAGATGAGGTGGGTTCGAACGCTTCTATGAGGTATGAGGACAAATATGATAACATACCTTGGTGGAGTGAATGATACATGGATAGGTACAAATGATATGAGTATTAAGATAATCACCTTGTGAGAATGTTTTATCACGAGCTATGTGGAATCTGCATGTGATACAAGGTTGAGTTTGATAACCAAGAGGATGATCTTAGAGTTTTCTTGATGAAGAGTTTGATATGGGACTTAAGAGGAATACTTGGAGGTAGTATGTCTTCAACATTACCTAATACTGAAGGATGTGAAGTGGTAATGGATGGTCTGGTGGAGGAATAGCTGCCTAGTTTGTCTAGAAGAGGTTGTTAGGCTAACCCTAAGTTTGGAAAGAAGATGTGTTTTGGCTAACACTCAGATGTAATGAGATAGGTTGAACAAGTTAATGATTGTTTGGTTAGCTTGTCTAGTCCTTGATGTAATGAAAGGATGGTTTAGAGCCTCAGATGCACTTCTCTGGAAGGGAATGTGATGAAACCATGATTAGAATGGTTTGGGGTTTTCGAGGTATCAAGCTTGAGGAATCATAACAATGCAGGAGATCATGATATACCTTGGTACCACAAAGATAGTAAGTGACAGTAGTATTTTGGATGTCTAACGTGAAGTACATGTGGTATGTTGCCATGCACAATAGGAGGTGAAGGACGAACACCAGTAACCTAGTGTATCAATATAGAGGATAAAAGAGTCCCTGAGAGGGAATGGGAGTTCATCACTATGGATGTTGTGGTAAGTCTCCCTTTGAACAAGAAGGTCAAGATGCAATATGGGTTATTGTAGATCACCTCACCTATATAACATGAGAAAGAAGGGAGTAATGTCAAGAGACTGATTCTGTTCAACTAATTAAGAGAGAGAGATGGTTCAACTACACCATGATATGAGTTCAAAAGTTCTTGAGTATGATCTAGCGGTTCACTTCCATGAGGGGGAAGTAGAAACATACAAAACTCGATGTTGGTATAGTTTATCACCCCTTACTAATGGTTAGTATGATCCAGACTAGAGGGTCTGATGAGAGCATGTGTGCTTTGTTCAGGGTGATATCTAGAGACAGTTCTTGTCCTATGAAAGATGTGATGACAACCACCATAGCCAGTATCGGGTTTTAAAGAAGCTCTATTAGGGAGGTTGTGTCGGGCACCACTTCAGTAAAGTGATGTTGGTGAAAGGAACACGTGATGGTTAGAAAAGAACCACAGTGTGTGTAGATGAAGTCACTTTGATCATGCAATGGCTGAAATGAGCCTAGAGACGATGGGAGTCATGAGCAGATGCAAGGTAGACTGACATGCAGTTCACTGTGGGAGAATATGTGACAAGAAAATCTGACCCCTCTAAGTTATAGCTAAGAGAGCTGAGTCACGGATACATGGGTCCATTTGAGATGGATTGGTGGAGAAGGTTATGGATAACCTTACCCCTCAGGATAAAGAATGGTGTGATGAGTTCCAAGTGTCCAATTTGGAGCACTATGTGAGGTACCCAGACCATGAGCTAAACAATGAACCTAGTGAGCCCCAAGGGAAGCTGAAATGGCCTGAGTCACCTGTGCAGTTTATAGATGCCAGGATGAAAGAACTCAGAGAAAAGAATATGTGATGATAAAGGTTCTTTGGAAGCGCCATGGGTAAGGTAAAGCCACATAGGGGTCGTAGATGGACATGGAAAAGTCTTATCCTGAATTGTTTGTTGTGTTTGATTAAATTTTGAGGACAAAATTCCTATAAGAGGGGAAGGATGTTATAACCCCAATTTTTGGGTTCAATTGGTGAGAAATGTAATTTCTTATATTAAAGATAATTGAACAAATAATGATATGATTTGTTTTGAATAATTGGATTCCATTCACCATAGCCTTGATTGGTTGCTTTGTGGGCTTTATTGGCTATTGGCCCAATAAAAAGGAATTTCAATTAATAATTGAGAATTTGAGAAAAGAAATATGTGGAAACCTCTAGAAGGCAAAATAATGTAATCCAAGGATGGATTTCGTGCCTCTTAGGTTCCTTGGGTGCCAAGGAGTCCTAGATTGCGAAGAAAAGGCAATAAGAAAAGAAAAGATCAAATAAGTATTTCTTTATTAAGAAAGAAATTGAAAACAATGTTAAAATATGGGAAACAAGTGAGAAGAGGTATATTTGAGTAATCCTTATTAGAATTTCGTATCCCAAGGATTCCTAATGTTAAAAGGAATACGGATGAGGAAAATAAAAGAGAAATAAATAGGAAGGAAAGAGAAAATACCAAAAATTGCAAAATAAGAGATATAATTAATGGATTATGTAATATTGATTAAAAGGAAGTATTTCCTACTCAAGGAGTTATATAATTTTGTGCCAACACAAGTACAAGTAAGATAAAGGAAATAATCTTCAAAATCCTAACATCAAAAGGAGAAAGAATATTAAAGAGGTATGAGAGAGAGAGATATATAGAGAGCTTTCTTTTCGTAAAGGAATCAAATTCCTAATAGGAAAGGATCTCATCTCTTCATGAGCAAGCATCATAAGATGTTGATACCCTCATCTATAAAAGGAGAGGGAGCCTTGGGTCGAGTCTGGGGGAGGGATTCAACTTACCCTGCTTGCTTCTTCTTCTTCTTCTTCTTATTCTTTACGTGTAAACCCTAACAAGGGTGTAGTGCTATTCCTGGAGCAAGGAAGGGTGGTTTTGGTCGTCGCGATGGAGGCGAAAGGATTCCACGACAACCCTAGACGAGTGGGCTAAGCTACCACCGCCTTAGTCTTCGCGCAGTGTCTTCCATAGGCCTGCAAAGCGGTTGCCACAGGAGCCGCACTGCGCAGGCTTTGCGGGTGCGTGTTTGGCTGAGTTGGCTGCGTATGGAGGGTGATTCATGTGTGCAGAGGGGAAGCAGACCAATGAAGAAGGTCGGGGTTGAGTTTTGGAGTCTATGGAGGGGAGTGCAACCCCGCGACGGGTTGCAAACTGCGGTCGTCACGGCTGAGCAGAGGCTGAGGACGACCTTCGACGTTTCGACGAATCTTCCCTTCGCATTCTGTAGAAGTCGATCTCTTAACCAGGGGTATTGTCATAATCCGGTTATAAACTCAAAGGCAAGCCGCGTTGCATGCATAGAGTGACGTGGCAGATCCGGATTGGCTCAGGTGAGGTTTTAATGAAAAATTCATAACTAAATATCCGTAGTCCGGATGAGTAGGCATAAAATATGAAAGTTGCTTAGAAAAATGAGTGGAATCTAATAAAAATATAATTGGATATTGATTTTGCTTTGAATTCGAAAAGTAATGGAAGTTGTTAACTTTAATGTATTAATGGTTAAGAAACCCTATTTTGATATAATTAATGTGATTAGTAGGGTTTAATTGATGGTTAAAGTTGATATTAACCTGTTAATCATAAAGAGATACATTAAGATAAAAAAAGATGAATTTTGCACGAAATTAGTTAATTTAGAGTTTCATGTGCATGCATATACCTTAATGGGCCTTAAAACCCTAATGTTGGCAAATTCGACTCTTAATAGCTTTAATGATTCAAGGTAGTGGATAAAGATGAGATATAATGATTCTAAGATGTTTCAAGCATTAAAGTTCCTAATTTGTGGATAAATAACCTTAATATAGAAATTAGGGTTTTTGAATGAATCAAGGTAGAATTAATGATAAATAAATGTTCATATGAGTATTCGAGCATAATGAACTATGAATTGATGATAAACAAGTATAATGACTTTGTCATGGGTTAAAGAGGATACAAATGGTAGCTTTAATGAAAAGAGGCTTAATGAACTTATTTAATGGTTAATTATACCTTCAATCTGAAACTGAGAATTAGATGTTGAAATAATTAGGGTTTGTGATCAATTGCGTTAATTAGGGTTTAAAATAGTAAAAGATGAAGGGAAGCCCTACTTGCAATGGAAACCCTAAAAGTGGACTACAAACCCTAGGAAGTGAGCTAGATTTAATAGATCTTGATGACATGAGTAATAAAATGGAATTGCATAATTATTTTAGGATCTTGATATGTGTGCTTTCTTGCTTGGATTTCTTTCTTCCATGGATTATTCTGTCTCAAAATCATCCTGACAGGTATGTGGTTACGCTTGTGAATATCGAGTTAGTTTTCCAAAGTTTTCCGAAGTTTTCATCGATGACTTGGAATAAACTGTTGGATGAATTTAATTCATGCAAACTATAATGTGGCTATGACTATCACATAAGATATGTGCCTACTATCTCAGATCATGGTCCCCTCTGTGGCTTAATGGTTGACCTAGTACATGGCTACCGATGAGGTACGTCCATCAGGTCATTGGATGACTTAGTACATGGCTACCAATGAGGTAGGTCCATCAAGTCACATTGAGTTAGATATTGGGCTACTTCATGTAGTTCCATGCGACTCTATTACCCTAGGTATTGGCTACCTGTAAGGTAGGACCATGGGGGTAAGAATCTACCTATAAGAGAGGTAGCATACAAGTCCACTGTAGGGATAGCAAAGAGTTAGGGATAGGTAAGGATTGAGTAGTATGGCTTAAAATGTAATCTTGGTTGATAAATGATAATTGACTGATTATTTTTTTATCATAATTGCACGATTATTGTTTCCCCCACATACCAGCTTCTTGATGACTGACGTTTTGTTTGTCGGCGTTTTTGGTACAAATGAAAAGAACAAATAGTAAAGTGGCATATGTAGACTTAAATGAGAATTAACGTGCACAGGGGGATTAGTTAGATTAGTATCTTCATGGATAGAAGATTAGAAATCCCAATTTTTAAAAAGGTAAGTAAAGTTTTACTTTATACCAGTTTTCAGTTTAGTTGGTAAATTTTATTAATTTTATTGATTATTTGTTGAACCTTTGATCTGGGTTATTGGTTAACGGCTCTGACCTTTCGGTCTCCCTTAATTGGGGGTTACCGGGAGGCGGGGTCATTACAATATCATTATTTGTTAAATTATATTTAATATGAGAAATTACATTTCTCACCAATTGAACCCGAAAATTGGGGTTGTAACAACTAGTCAACATTAGTCCATTCCCTTGTAAAGGGGATAATGAGCACCTTAAATAATTACAAAACATCTACTAATCATTTGTGTTTTCAAGTGATTACACATTGAGTACTAGATAATGCTACTACATCCAATATTTGTATATACAAGAGAGCATACATACATATCATGATTGCAACCAAGAAAACTGTAGTCATATACTTGAATAAACTCATGTACCTAAGTTTAGAGACTCTTATTTATATTCTGGATCACCTACATCTCTAGTCATTACCTGATAAATATCAAGTAATCATCATTAATAAATTTTCATCATGTTCTAGGTATTTTAGGTCCAAATTAGACTTTAGGCCAAACCTATGTTCAAAATGACCTAAACTCTTGTCTCGTATTTTTGTACTGATCTAAGTATTATTATCAGGCTCGGGGTCAATTTTTATAATTTTCTAATACTTTATCTATTTTATAGAATTAAAATAAAAAAGCATCTAATTAATCATTAATAGGAAAAGACCCAATGTTGGGCATTGGCACTAAGACTAGAGTCCATATATGGTTTCTAAGTGATGCCATGGTTCACATGTAATTTTATGATCATTAATCTCAACTAAATATTATTTATTTCATTTAATAAATCATACAAAGGAGTATTAGATTATAAATTAAATATCATCATTGAAAGTGGTTCAAGGGTTTCATATAGGGGACTAGTAATAAAGTGTACATTTTTCTGAGTCCAGAGTTATTTTTAGTGAATTTTTAGGCTAAGGGAGCTATTTTTAATCGTGTTTCTAATATTTTTTTGATTAGTTGAGGTATTTACCCTTTCTAGAATTCACTGGCTGTCGGATCTTCATGTCTAGTGCCTTCAGATTGTGCCACAACACCTTCCTTAAGCAATTTTTGGGTTATCTTTTGGTCTGGGGTCTACAATTATCGGCTCAGGTGGATGAACTGGGCGACTAATGGCACGGGTCACCCGACTCCCCCTTCCTCTTCTCGCATGTGATCGCCATCGCGCCCGAGAGTCCACTCCGTAGTAGGCGTCGTCGTATAGGAAGGAAGTCGGGAGGAAACCTAGCAGCCGATGATGTTTCCTCAATGCTTCTGAGGCCCTCAGCATGCTCCTGGTCATCTCTCTCACTAGAGGAATCCCTTAGAGCTTGAGGGAATGAGCTCGCTAGCCCAGTAGCTCTGCCTTGTCATGTGAGTTCTCCCTTCTCAGATCATGCATTTCTCTGCTTCACTATAGTTAGTAGCGCCACCGTGAAACTGGGATCTGGCAAGGAAGATTGACTCTTATCATTGTCTCACACTAGTCTTGTCCTTCCACTTCTCTAAGTTCTTCTAATCATCCTCTAGACTGTTGGAAGGATGAGCTCGTTCGCCCAGGTTCCACTTTCACGCCAGCACCACCACAAGTGCAAACACAGACACGAAGATGGAGCTGTAGAGACCTTGTAGGATAGATCTTGTTCCTCCTAAGGTTCTGAGTTGGATAGGATCTCTCTACAGTTAAGCCTTGAAAGGTTCCCGACCCTGAATGTCACTACCACTCCTGGGTTTGAGAAAGAGTAACAACTCTTCCACCAAGATTTACACCCAGATCTCGATTAGCACAAACCCATAATACGAAGTGATCGTCTAGTACTATATAAAGAAAATTTTAGCACAGTGCCAGAAGTCGAAGAGTTTTGAGATGACTGAGAGGATAAAAACTATACAAGGAGTTGTTATTAGTGATAAAAGTCATTAAGAACACCAATGATTCTAAATCAAAATTGTACCAATATAAATACTAAAAACTACTATATATAATTATGTACATCATATTTTTATAAGTTATATATGTATATATATATATTATAATATTTATACATTTTGTATTTATACATACCACAATGATCATTTTTGAAACAAATATTACTTATAAACAAATACTATAAATACTATATGTATTTTTAAATTAAACAATGTTCATTAATATGTATTACAATACTTACTTTATACGTGCACAATGCTAATAGTGTATGTACGAATTATTCTGTGACACACACTCTGTCTCTGTCTCTCCATCTCTCTCCATCCACTACCACTTTGTGTCTATTAATTACAGTCTCTCTCTCATTTCACTATCTTTCTTTCTTTTCCAATGCACTCTCTCCATCCACTAACACTAACTATTCTACCTCTCTCCTATTACAAAGCAATAATCGCAAATTTTCAAATTTGAGACACACAATGCTAATTGTGTCCTGTGTGTGTTCCCGAGGTAGGGGTGATGCGAGGATTTTGAGTCACTTTTATAGACTAGTTTTACATGTGTTTTATGTGTTTATTAGTCACATTTGTGGTTAGTATCCCATGATTCACTCACTTTAGTCTATAATATCATTTTGCATCAAATCTACTATATTTCATCTTTTTGGTTATAAATGATCATATTGATGTGTTTTAGCAAGGCATATTCAAATTTATCTTGAAATTTTAGGAAAAATGAATATAGGCAGCTGTCGATAGTATCGACTCGGCCATAGTGAGACTTCCGCAAGGAACCAAGATGAGTCGATACCATCGACACTGAAGTCGATGGTAGTGAGATACCTACACCGATCCAGTAGTCAACTGGTCGATACTATCGACATAAAGTCGATACTATCGACCTCGCCTAGCTTTAGCGTCGGATTGGTGACAAAAGCAACGCCTAAAGGTGTTGATACCATCGATACTGAATTCGATGGTATCGAGTTTGCATTAGCATGTAACGTCAGGAAAAGGGAGAATCATCGATATTATGACGGTTCGATACCATCCACCTGCGTCGATGGTATCGATGCCATCAGATCAGGTTTTTTAACAGATTATTTCTAATCAGACGGTGATGGTCTTTTGGCGATCTAATGTGGTGCATATACTTAATTATGGTGGCCCTAAGAAGGGTATCATGTCATTAGTCATTGCACAAGTCTCAAGGGGGAGAGGAGAGAAGAACGGAATCCAGAGCCACACCCCGATCTTTTCGAGAGCTGCAGAAGGAGTTTTCCACTATCGAAAGGTTGTAGATCGCTCATTCTATGCCGAGGAATGCCCAAATCTCTTCTATTTAGGGGTTACATCATTTCTATTCAAGTTTTCCCCATGTTTTCCCTTTCTCTCATCATGTCTTTCATGGAGATGAACATGCAGGGCTAATCCCTTTTATCTTTAGGATCGGGAGTAGCTCGGGTGATTGTTGTATGAAATTTTTACCATAGTATTTCATAATTTGTCTCTTAAATTTGTGGTATGATTTCGTTTTCTCCATTATATCATTATGATTGATCACCCTAATGATAATATAATGCCTTTTATTACTTTGAAAGAAGAATTAACGGTTGAAAATAGACCAAATTCACATTAACTAATAAATCCTTTGAACAAGGTGATGTACAGTTAATGGTGGAAACCTAGAGTATGGTCTTCATGCACCTAGTTTAGGATATAGGTTACTACTACTGAGGAACCGACCTTGATTTAGGTAGTGAATTGTATCACAAAAGTGAGCAATTCTGAATACAGGCCACTACCTGGAAACTGAGAGATGAATTAGGATAATTGTGTAGGAATTTATACAACAAGAACCTGTGGTGAAACCACAATCATAAAGATTCCCATTTGAATTGATTAAACCAAATATTTAATCCATTGGTTGGTTTTCTTTTCTTTTTCTTTTCTTTTTCAATCAACTACCAAATCATTTTAATCGGTCTAGCTGATTGCAAGTAGTTAGTAGTAGTCTACCAATAATTACGTTTCCCTGAGTTCGACTCTGGCCTCACAAAGGCCTATATTACTCTTATGCGTGCACTTGTGTTTTACGCACGGTAAATTCGTGTCAATTTTTTGGCACCGTTGTCGGGAAAATGGCAATTTTTGGCACTACGAGTGCTATAAGCAGCCACTCTAGGCAACCTTTTTCTTTTAGTTACATTTTTTATTCTTGCAAGTGATTGTCTATTTTTCAGAAATCTATATTTGTCTAGCACTGTACTTAACTAAATATATCATTTTGTAGGTACTAGTGCATGGTGAGTTCACGTAGCACTGACTATGTGCAGTCATTACCAGAGGTCCCATCTTCAGGATCAGACGATGAGGAGCACTACATTCAGAATCATTCTGAGAGAGTAAATTCAGATTCTAAACAAGAAGAGATGGTTGAAGAAAGATGATATGGGAAAAGATCAAGGTGTCTTCTTCCTCTACATCAAAAGGGTCGATCAAGAGGCAGGCAATCAACATCCTGACTTATAAAATTGATCTGACACTAATAAATCTAGTCAAATCTCAAGCATTCCATGGACTAAAGAATGAAGATCCAGTGGCCCACATAAGCACCTTTGTGGAGAATTGTGACATGATCAAGATTGATCATTTTCCGTGGGAGACACTATATTTGAAATTGTTCCCAAGTTCTCTTGTAGGAAATGCACGGGAGTGGTTTCATAATCTGGATGATGAGATTGTTGAGACTTGGGATCAGATGATCGAGGATTTTTTTTAACGTTTCTTCCCACCTAAGAAGACTAATGATTTAATTAGGAAAATCCACAACTTCACTCAGAATGCAGGTGAAACTTATTCAGAGACCTGGGAAAGATTTCAGATAATGCTGAGAAGATACCCTTATCATGTGTTAGACAAGGAAAAACATGTGAAGATTTTCTACTTCACGCTTAATGAGCATGACAGAAGTAATTTAGATTCAGCAAGATCAGGAATCTTTCTGAACAATACTGATGCAAGGTGTTGGGAGATTCTTAAAAACATGGCAAAGAAGCAGTCCTGGGGTTCCAGAGATGCACCTGGACAAGTTAGATTTGTAGGGGATAATAAATTCATTAAAGAACTGAATGATAAGATGGATCTTATTGCAAAGAGACTTCTGGTAAAAGAAAATGAAGAGTCTAATGATGAAGCACAAGTGAAATTCATGCGTCAGCAACAGGGATATAGGAATAATGACTATTCCTGGAGGAAGGATAAAAAAATTTCCTGGAAAGATCCCAACAAGCTCTTGCAGGATCCAGAAGCTAAGCCCCAACCCACTATAGAAGAAAAGGGCAATGAGTTGCTCAATCAAGTAATCAAGTAGAATTAAGAACTCATGAGCACGTTTGGTCAACAAATCAAGCAACAAGGAGAGTTCACGAATCAGTTTGGGCAAACTTTACAAAGTCATGAGGCTCAGATGAGGACACTCGAGACATCTTTGGCACAGATGGCTGCAGAGATTTCAAGCTTGACGAAACCAACGCAACAAGGTTTTCTAGGAAATACAATTGTTCCTGGAGGAAATCAACAAGCCAAAGCAAATCTATTTCGGAGTGGAAAGAAGATTTTAAACTCTAAGGCCGATAAACCAAGCACACCCCAGCCAGAGACCACAGGTGAGGCCATAGAGGAGGTCACAATCACAGAGCCAATAGAGGATGATGTAGAGGAAGCCACAACAGAGCCCATTGCTGAGGAAGAGACTGAAAAGAGGACGCCATATGTGCCGCCACATCAGAGGGCACATACCGTTCCAGTTCCCTATCCAAACAGTCTGAAGGAAAAGAAAGTGGACGCCTAATTCAAAAAGTTCCTAGATAGTTTTAGGAAACTTTCGGTCAATATCCCACTGTTAGAAGCTATTGACAAGATACCCTCTTATGGGAAGTTTCTTAGGATATAATTACCAAGAAGCGGAAGATTCCTAATATTGAGGTGGTGATTCTTAAAGAGCAGGTTAGCGCCTTCATTTAGGGAACATTACCACCAAAATGACAAGATTTCGATTGCTTCAATATTTCATGTTACATTGGTAAGGTGAAATTCGGTGAAGCGTTGTGCGATTCTGGAGCAAGTATAAACTTGATGCCCCTCTCAACATTTAAGAAGCTGGGTCTTAAGGAATCTAGACAAAGCAACATAACGATTCAACTCGCAGATATTTCTGTGGTACGGCCATATGGTATTTGTGAGGGTGTCCTGGTAAAGGTTGATAGATTTGTATTTCTAGCTGATTTTGTGGTAAGGGAAATGCAAGATGACAAAGGGAATGAGATACTCCTAGGAAGACCCTTCCAGGCTACTACTGATATGATATTGGAGATGGGTAGAGGTCGATTGACATTGGGAATAGTGGATGACAGATTTGAAATGGTTATGCCACCAAATACAAAACAATCACAGGCAAAGGAGCAATGTCGCATGGTGAAACATTTTGATCAAAACATTTCTCTTTGTTTAGGGAAGCCATTTCTGGATATGGCTCATGTAATGACCAAGGTAGATAAGGGGACACTGGCAGTGGATATTATGGAACAAACAAAAGTTGTTTCTCTTTGTAAAGTTGGGGTTATCCAAATGATGAAGAGGAGTAAATTCCTCTATCTACTAAGGATGATGCAATAACACGTTCTATGCTTGACTCATATCCAAAATTGCCCCTTGAAGCTTGCTTATTTAACATCATGAATGATTGGATGAGAAGCACACCGTCACAAGAATGTATAAAGATGCTTAAAGTGGTCCCGTGCTATTATGCCAAACATTATGAGGATCTTGGGCCGCTCCCACCACCACTTCAATCATCATTGATCTGTCCACCAGAATTAGAACTGAAGCCACTGCCCCCTCACTTGAAGTATGCATTCTTAGATGATGGTGAAAAACTATCGGTGATTATTTTGGCATATCTGAGTACCGGTGAAGAAGATCAGTTGATGATCGTGCTGAAGAACCACCGTGGCGCATTTAGGTAGTCAGTTGCTGATATTAAGGGGATTTCCCCTACGCTTTGCCAGCACAAGATCCGGCTCGAGGAAGGAGCCAAGTCTATGATTCAGCCACAACGTCGACTCAACGTGAGCATGATGGAGGTCGTCAAGAAGGAGGTGATCAAGCTCCTTTCTGCGGGCATCATCTACGCTATTTCAGACTTGATGTGGGTAGGCCCCAAACAGGTAGTCCCTAAAAAGGGGGGAATCACCGTGACTCGGGATCTTATGAATGAACCTGTTACTACCCGATTGGTAACTGAGTGGTGTGTTTGCATTGACTATCGCCGCTTGAATTCTGCAACTCTAAAGGATCATTTTCCACTCCCATTTATTGATCAAATTTTAAAGTGGCTAGCTGGCCGCTCTCATTTTTGCTTTTTGGATGGTTATTCCTACTATAATCAGATTTCTATAGACCCTAAGGATCAAAAGCAGTCTACCTTCACTTGTCCTTATGGGACTTTTGCATATCGCCGAATGCCATTTGGGTTATGCAACACACCAGCTACTTTTCAGCGTTGTATGCTAGCTATATTTTCTGATATGGTAGAACGCTGCTTAGAGGTTTTCATGGATGACTTTTCCATCCACGGTTCATCCTTTGATGTGTGTTTGCGAAATTTGGATAGACTGCTACAAAGATGTGAAGATACATATCTAGTCTTAAATTGGGAAAAGTATCATATGATGGTTAGCGAAGGAATAGTGCTTGGAGACAAGGTGTCTACCAAAGGACTGGAGGTAGATCCAGTAAAAATCAAGGTTATTACCAAATTACCTCCACCGAACTTGGTGAAGGGAGTGAGTATTTTCCTTGGGCATGCGGGTTTCTATCGCCATTTTATCAAAGCTTTTTCCAAATTTGCTAAACCATTGTCTGAATTGCTTGAGAAGGACGCAGTGTTTGATTTTAATGATAAATGCATGCATTCCTTCAATGTTCTTAAAGAAAAATTAATTTCGGCACCAGTTGTTCAAATGCTGGATTGGACCAAACCGTTCGAGCTCATGTCCGATGCATTGGATTTTGCTGTTGGGGCTGTTCTTGGGCAACATTTTGAGAAAAATCTTGTAGTAATTTTCTATGCATCAAAGACCTTAAACGATGCACAACTTAACTATACTACCACTGAAAAAGAATTGCTTGCCATGGTTTTCGCATTTGAAAAATTTAGGCAATATTTAGTGGGGTCAAAAGTTGTGGTTTGGACGGACCACGCTGCTATTAAATATTTATTGGAAAAGAAAGATGCCAAGCCTAGATTAATTAGGTGGATCTTACTCTTATAAGAGTTTGACATTGAAATTAAAGACAAGGCGGGTATTGAGAACATGGTTGCAGACCATTTGTCTCGGTTAGAGTGGGTAGATGAGCGAGATATCAATATACCCATTACTGAGACATTTCCTGATGAGCAAATCCTTTCCATAAAATCCAAAGATCTATGGTTTCCGTACATTGTAAATTATCTTGCATGCAAGGAAATATCGGACGATTGGAATTTTCCTGAAAAGAAGAGATTTTTCCATTCTTTAAGATATTACTTTTGGGATGACCCCATTTTGTTGAGGCAATGCAGGGATGTCATCTTACACAGGTGTGTACCAGAGGATGAATATGAGAGTGTACTTACACACTGCCATACATTACCCACTGGCGGCCATCATGCGAGCACAAGGACAAAGAACAAAGTGTTATAGAGTGGTCTTTATTGGCCCACACTCTTTCGGGATGCCTATGACTATGTGAAAAGATGTGACGCGTGTCAAGAGGTAGGTAATATCTCAAAGCAGCAAGAAATGCCCCTCAATGTGTTTCAAGAAGTTTAGGTATTTGACTTATGGGGCATCAATTTCATGGGACCATTTGTGTCCTCGAATTCTAATTTATATATTTTGTTGGTCGTTGATTATGTGTCAAAGTGGGTAGAGGCAATACCCACAAGAACTATTGACGTTGCGGTAGTGTGCATGTTCATGAAAGAACATATATCTTTTGCAGGTTTGGTGTGCCTGGTATGATTATAAGTGATGGAGGCACCCACTTCATGAACAAGAAATTTGCTACACTAATGAGTAAATATGAGTCCAAGCACAATGTTGGTACCCCGTATCACCCGCAGACTCAAGGTCAAGTTGAGGTTTCCAGTTGAGAGATCAAAAAGATATTGGAACACACAGTGGCATCTTCTAGGAAGAATTGGAGTGAAATTCTACCGGATGCTTTATCGGCATATAGGACCGCGTTTAAAACACCTATACACACCACGCCTTTTAGGTTGACTTATGGGCAGGCTTGCCATTTTCCGATTGAGTTAGAGCACAAGGCACACTAGGCGCTACGGAAGCTCAATGTGAGTTATGATGATGCAGGTAAAAAGAGGCTATTGGAGCTAAATGAGTTAGATGAGATTAGGATGAATGCCTATGAGAATCAAAGGATCTATAAAGAAAGGACAAAGCAAATCCATGACCGCCACATTCAAACACGCGTTTTCAAAAAGGGTGATCGTGTTTTACTGTTCAACTCGAGACTCAAGCTTCATCCTGGGAAATTGAAATCTAGGTGGAGTGGACCTTTTGTGGTGGAGGAGGTGCGCCCACATGGTGCTATTATGGTGAGAGATGGAGATCTCACGTTCCTAGTTAATGGTCAAAGGTTGAAGCTTTACTTTGGAGAGAACTACTTGAGAAAAGTGCATGGGGTTAAACTCATGGCACTTAAGGAAAAATGAAGAGCCTTATTACGTCTAGCCTAAGACAATAAACAAGGGTGCTTGTTGGGAGGCAACCCAACCATCAGTAGTTTTAATTTGTAGTTCCTTCATTTTCTTTCACATTTGCAAGTTAGTTTTGTTTAATTTCATTTTTAGTGTAAAAATGATACCCTAATCATTTTGCTCAGTGTGCAGTGCTGAATCAAAGTTGATACCATCGACCACAATGTCGATGGTAGCGAGATGGGTGTAGGTAAGTGACTACAGAAATCTTTCTGAGTCGATACCATTGACGGCCTCGTCGATGGTATCGACATGCTATCAGCAAATAAGAAAAATGCAGTCGATAGTATCGACAATGAAGCCGATGGTCGTGAGATCCCTGAAGATTTATAGAGGAATTCTTCTCAGTGAAGTTGATACCATCGAAAACCCAGTCGATGGTATCGACTCGGGGTCAGCAAAGAAGTGGTGCCCGGGCCTCGCAAGGGTAATCGAACCACAAGGAGTAGATGGTATCAATGTGACACATCACTGATCCACGAGAAGAAATCAACGGAGCGTGCCAAAATGAAGTAGTCGATATGTGTGATGGGTCGATACCATCGACCCATGTTGATAGTATCAACACGTCACCTATCTAATCCCCCTGCATCAAGCAATCGACAACTGTCGATGGTCGCGGAGAGCGGATTGTGCTCCAGGTGTCGATACCATCGACACCCCATCAATGGTATCGACAGAGCGACAATGGCGACGGGTTCAACTATAAAAGTAGGAGTGGTTTCTCATTTCTATTCACACCTTTAGAGTGAATCCTCTCAACTCTTGCGCCAAGAATCCCGAGCAACCAGAGATCTTCACCGAGCATAGAGCAATCAAGTGATCTTCACCGAGCTCTTCATCGACATTGAAGATCATCTTCTCCGAGCAACTCCGATCTTCATCGAGCTCCATTCTTCAGTCCTCTTTCTTTCATCATGAGGAGGAACATTGTTGCATCATCTTCAAGTGCTACACTGATGGTGATTGAGACATTTATTCTGCCCCCTCTAGGCTCCATCCCTCATCCCTGACTTGCACATACGTCTGCGGATGAGAAGAAAGTTTATGAGGAGCTGATGAAAAGAACTATTGATCCAACTCGATATTGCGACAGACAAATGATCTGAGATCTAGGATTTGAGGATAACCTGATGTACATCCTCCATGGCGAGAAGGTGAACATGAGTAGTCTCGACAACGTGGTCACCCATCATGTGGAGGGCCACCCCTTTTTCGGCGAGTGGAGGACTTATAATGAATTGGTGGGGGAGTTCATGGCGTCGCTTGATATTTGTGTTGTCCCAAACAACCTCAACGCCTCTGACAGGGAATGGATCAAAGGACGAGTGTCTTTTCGGCTCTTCAACAGAAAGTATATTATTACTCAATAGCAATTCAGCTCTATCTACAACTGGTGGCACTCCCCCGAACAACACCGGAGGCCAGATAACTGAGCTGATTATGATGCCATGTTCACAAAGCTGGTGACAGCCCCTCAAGGAAAAATGATCAGCTATCACAATGCTGTGGTGGCTGATTTTGAGCATCCCTTTGTGCGGGTCTTACACCGCATGCTATGTATTACCTTCTTTGCTTGAGGAGAGCTTTTGCTGAGTAAATTCCAAGAAACTGACCTCTTCTTTATATATAATATGCTGACACGAGGCAAGCTTAACTGGGGTGCGTTCTTCCTAACGCGTGTAATGGCGGTGAAGAAAAGTACTCGGTGGGCCCCAATTCATTTTGGGGGACTCATCACTCCTTTAGCCCTTTACCTCGGGCTAGACCTTTCTTCAATGCCTCCCCTGCTAAGTAAAAGCTCTATCAACCTTCATCATTTGCATCGATCTAACTTGTTGACATTTCATGATGGCGTGATATATGCACATTGCCACATAAACAAAGAATATCAAGAGTGCTCCCTTCCAGATCCCATCTTCAACATTCAGGGGGGCCAGCATTTCAGATGGCCCATAATTTCCATCGACGACTCAGACAGTGGAGAAGACGAGGTTGACAACGACAACGACAATGATGACGATGACGAGCAGGAGGAGGAAGAGGAGATTGTTACTCCTCTTCGTTCACGAGTGGCACCCAGGAAGAAGCCACGCTTCTACTCGGGTGCATCATCATCCTCGTAGCCTCAGCCAATACAACCCTCTCAACAAGGAGAGGATGTTTATTCTATACAAGGCATGTACACCATGCTACAGAGCATTTAGGAGATGCAACAACAGCACACTACATCATTTGCTGATATCCAAGATACTACGAATCGGCTGTATGTTAATCAACAAGCTATCTTCGAGAATGGACGTCAGTTGTTCGCCAATCAACAGTAGGTCTATGATTGGTTGGGGAGGATCGAACAGCAGCAACAGTCATTCTATGATCACTATTGGTGCCAAAACTACTTTGGGGGATATCCTTAACCTCTGCCCATGCCCCCATATGATCCAAACTTCCAGGGGCAATATCCATCATGGGATCTTAGCGCCCCACAGTACCTTCCACCTGAGCAGTAAATGGTATCATTGTTCCACCTGCTGAGATTGTTTTTGACTATGAGGCCATAGTCGAATTCAAGCTTGGGGGTGATGGAACAATTTCTATCTTTGATTTCCTTTTGTTTTTATCCTTTATTGTTTTTTTTCTTTTATTTTAGCAATTTTCTTAGCTTTTAGGATCCACATGCTATCTAGTGTATCCGTGGATGTCTAATGTAATTTGTCATATCTATGTCTTTCACATGGGAGTTATGGGTATATTTGAAATTTTTTCATGTAATTACAAGCTTTCTTTGTTTGAACTTGAGCAATTAACTTATGAAAATAATTGGGTTTGTCAACTTTAAAACATACGACCACAATTATACATGCCTATGATTCAAGGGAAGTGGACGGAATTGGATGTTGAGCCTAAACTGACCAAATGGTAATGGGACTTTAGTCTGAAATAAGAGAGAGAAACCCATTGCTTTTACACATGTCATTAAGGAGGGAAATATAATATCTTCTGATGGTTCTGTCAATTAATCTTATGATCTATCCACCTCATCTCATTTACACTCTACAATAAGAATTGGGAGCACTTTACAGTTTGTCATCTCTTGATTGCATATCATGTAGATAGGATTGAATTGCAGTTAGTTTTTACATCGGTTGCATATATGAAAAAAAAATGTTGCAATATAGTCATGCATGCACAAATTTTAGAATGCATGTCAATGTCATTTTAGTTGCATTTTGCATAATTTTAATCATTTTTTACATGATGTGCCTTGCTTCTTGAGTGAAAATAAGGAACTTGTTTCATAATTTCTGAAAAATAAAATACAATGAAAAAAATAGTAGTTATGAGAATAAGCCCAAGATGAAGATGTGAAAATTTCATCTTAGTTCATTAAGCAAAATAAGGGCTGAAAAGAGGAAAAAAATAATAAGTAAGTGAAGATCAGAAGGAGGAAGGAACTTGTTCACATGCATAATAAGAAGAACAAGCACTTGTGTAGTTTTGTAGATATTTTGTCTCTCATTGGGATGGAATGATAGTGCATGCATCATTCCACCTAAAATGCAAGCATTAGGTCATTTTCATATGCATGAGCATCATGTAGGTCATTTTTGTACTATTGCATGTCAAAATGTATTGTGCTACTTTTTCTGACATAAACTGCCTATCCCATCCACCCGTGGCTCAAAATGGTAGGCCACCCGTGATTATCTCCTCACTTTTGTATTTCAGGAGATCAGCTTCCATGTAGATGGTAGTTAGATTATGAGCAACGTAGATAGGAGATCAAAAGATGCACCAAGCCTGAACCGGAAGATTTTATTATATTAACTGCCTCATTTGATAGTGTTCACTAATCGTGGAGTGGATATCTATTATGGATGATCATTGTCACCTGTAGGGTAGTTACCATTCTATAGTTAGTGAGGGCCGGTATGAGAATGTCTTGTGGGAATCATACGATAATGTATTTTGTGATAGTATGTTCTTTAGTTGACCCTCACAATTTTATTCTATAGTTTTGTTGCTCGAGGACGAGCAATGTTTAAGCTTAGGGGAATTTGATGTGAGGATTTTTAGTCACTTTTATAGACTAGTTTTACATGCATTTTATGTGTTTATTAGTCACATTTGTGGTTAGTATCGCATGATTCACTCGCTTTAGTCTATAATCTCATTTTGCATCAAATCTACTATATTTCATCTTTTGGTTATAAATGAGCATATTGATGTGTTTTAGCAAGGATGATTCGAATTTATCTTGAAATTTTAGGAAAAATGAATATAGGCAGCTGTCGATACCATCGACAGTTGTCGATCGTATTGACTCGGCCACAGTGAGACAACCGCAAGGAACCTAGATGAGTCGATACCATCGACACTGAAGTCGATGGTAGCGAGATACCTACAGTGAGCCAGCAGTCAACTGGTCGATACTATCGACATAAAGTTGATACTATTGACCTCGCCCAACTTCAGCATCAGATTGGTGATAAAAGTGACGCCTAAAGGTGTCGATACCATCGACACTAAAGTCAATGGTATCGAGTCTGCGTCACCATGAAACAACAGGAAAAGGGAGAATCATCGATATTATGACGGGTCGATACCATCGACCTGCGTCGATGGTATCGACGCCGTCAGATCAAGTTTTGTTACATATTGTTTCTAATCAGATGGTGGTGATCTTTTGGCGATCTAAAGTGGTGCATATACCTAATTATGGCGGCCCTAAGCAGGGTATCACGTCATTAGTCATTGCACAAGTCTCAAGGGGGAGAGGAGAGAAGAACAAAATCCATAGCCATGCCCTGATCATTTTGAGAGCTGCAGAAGGAGTTTTCCACTACCGAAAGGTTGTAGATCGCTCATTCTACGTCGAGGAACACCCAGATCTATTTCATTCAGGGGTTACATCACTTCTATTCATATTTTCCCCATGTTTTCCCTTTCTCTCATCATGTCTTTCATGGAGATGAACATGCAGGGCTAAACCCCTATTATCTTTAGGACCGGGAGTAGCCCGGGTGATTGTTGTATGACCTTTTTACCATAGTATTTCATAATTTGTCTCTTAAATCTGTGGTATGATTTCGTTTTCTCCATAATGCCATTATTATTGATCACCCTAATGATAATATAATGCCTTTAATTACTTTGAAAGAAGAATTAACGGTTGAAAAGAGATGAAATTCACATGAACTAATAAATTCTTTGAACAAGGCGATGTACAGTTAATGGTGGAAACCCAGAGTATGGTCTTCATGCACCTAGTTTTGGGTATAGGTTACTACTATCGTGGAACCGACCTAGATTTAGGTAGTGAATTGTATTAAGAAAGTGAGCAATTCAAAATACAGGCCACTACCCAGAAAATGAGAGACGAATTAGGATAACTGTGTAGGAATTAATACAACGAGAACCTGTGGTGAAACCGCAATCTTAAAGATTCCCATTTGAATTGATTAAACCAAACATTTAATCGATTGCTCGGTTTTCTTTTATTTTTCTTTTCTTTTCCAATCAACTCTCAAATCATTTTAATCGGTCTAGATGATTGCAAGTAGTTAGTAGTAGTCTACCAATAATTACATTTCCCTAAGTTCGAATCGGGCCTCACAAAGGCTTATATTACTCTGACGCATGCACTTGTGTTTTACGCACGGTAAGTTCGTGTCAACGGGTGTGAGTTTTGGTGGATGGGGTGTTGCATAAATAATTTCCCTTTGAGAAATACGGCTCACTAATCGCTAAGCATATAAGCTTTTGCCTTAGTACCTTCCCCACATAGAAATCTATTGTGAGCATTTGAAATCATCCAAAGGAATGGTAGGAACCCCCAAGTGGATGTGGGGAAGTCCAAGGCATCCAGGATTAGACTTTGCCTCCTCCAATGTGAAGAATCGATGGGGTGGTGGTCGAACTCGAAGAAGGGTGTAGGATTTCTTGGTCAGTGGATGATATCTGTGGTTTTTGGATTATGGAAGGGGTGTGAGGGGTCTTTTGAGAGATCCTAAACTGCCAGATCTAATGGCTTGATTTGTATGGAGATCGAGATCCTATTATCTCAGATTCATGACACCAATAAGACTTGGTCTCCATGTGTGCTATCCTCTCTATGTGAAATAAGTGTATTAGATAGAAAAATCATCATCTTAGATGCTACTCTAATACTTTCAAGATTCCACGTAGCCTCTCTTCTGATTGGATGGAATAAAATTGAATGGATAGAGAATTCCATGCAGCCCAACAAAACCAATATCCATGTCACACAAGTCTATATCTCAACATACGTCAAATATTGTAGAAACCTAGGTTCAGAAATCATCATTTCATTAATTGTCTTCTTTATTTCAAACCTCAATAGCAATCCATAGGAAACACCTTGACTCTAAAACTGACTCAAGATTCCTCACAGTGTCATACACCATATGTACAAATTTGGTTCCCAAACATTATTGTGGATCCACGAGTCAAATATCATGTGCGATACTTGTATATGGTTATTTATCTTAAAAGTGTACATAGATTTATGTCTGACATTATCAAAAGAAGTTCAAGTTACTTTATTTGACCATATCCCATCATGAAATTATTTGAATCCATGTATGCTTGAATTGGGTACTTAACTATACGAGCACTCAAAGTTGACTGATAACTTGTACGAGCCATCTTCATCTACATTAATGGACATGGATGACTATTATTGACCAGTAAATAGCATGGTAGTCATCCTTTTGGGTCAATGGGATCATGTCTGGATAGAAGTCACCTCAACTTGGGATGAACCAAATAAGAACATCGAGAAACTTCAATCACTATAATAGGTTTTGGAAACCTTAAAGTTCCAGGTCATCACATTAACCCCACCTAATATGGAATTTCATCCTCGAAATTCAACTAATAACATACTTAAGGTGATATCAAGGGGTCCAACTTCATATAGTCACTGCTTCTTGGTGACAAAACTATCATAGGTCTAGATGTCCCTAAGTTACCATCATAGGATTTAGAGCATCGAGGGAGTAGCCACCCCACCTTGTATAGGTTGAAGCATCATTTTATGTCTTAGTTATAACTTAACCTTCTTTTATTTTAGGAATCACTCCCTATCTCCCTTAGCAATAGGGATTTGTACATACATATGACGTTGAAAGGGCATTATCAATGTTTCATCTTTCACCTCATTAAACCATGCAAGGTGCTGTCAAGTTTTCATTGCACTTGCTACTAAATTTTCACATTTTACATCATTAGTGAGTTTTATGATCAACACATACAAAGATTGTGACATTAGAAGGAAGTAATACATTCATCTTTGTATATTAGGGTTTCATCCTATTCTGTGAGAGATGTTATCAAATAGAAACTTAGAATCAGAAGATTTGAGGTTAAGAATGATATCTTGTGATCATGTAATCGATGATCCAAATGTATCTTAATTTCAAGATAAAATTTGTATCATTCATGTATGCTATGAAAAAAAAGAGAATATACTATGTTAATTGCATGATTTCAAACTTCAATCTTTCATGCATGATATAAAGGTAAAGAGAATATACTAAGACAATCTTATCATGATTTCAAACATGGATATTACTTGTGTGATATAGGAAGGGAATATAGATTAGATCAAGATTATATGAGTGACCCCTCATATATAAATCATCTATAGCTCAAGTGAGGATCCTAGTATCATATATTTAAGAGAGAGAAGTTGAAGGAACAACATTTATTAGAATCTTATGAAAAACACATTTTACTCTTAGAACCAGATGTTATGACCGCATCTGAGCTTAATTGGTAAACTAGGGTTTACCTGGATGATTATATGCTTAATTGGATTGATCATTGCTTAAATATAATTAATGATGATAATTCAATTGTGATTTTTTAAACCTAATAAGAACGTTAAGTGTTCTATTGTTTGAGAAATTAGGGTTTGAGAAATATAAACCCTAGTTGGTAGAAATTAGGGTTTTGATGGTACATGAGTATGGGATTTGATCAGGATAGTAGTGTGGTAAATGATTTTTCATATTTTCTACAAATTTTTAATTTAATTGAATTTGGGATATGATAAGGATAACTTAATCATGCATATTGGAGAAAATATTTAGAATAGTTGAGTGTTCTTTGAATGTGTTTCTCAGTTGAACTATACTTCAACCAAAATACTGACAGAGTGCTTTTTAGCAGTGTAGTGTTTTATTTTTAGTTATTTATTGGTAACTCCAAATGACCTGATATTTTAATAGAAGATCTGAAAATCAATCTTAAATAAGTGTAAAATTTTCAAAAATTTTGGATGCGTTTAGACCTTATCAGTGGACAAATTACTGTAACTGACATTTCTACAGAATTCTGGATAGAAGTGCACTATTCGATTTTTATTTAATTAATGGAAGCTTGGAATGATCTCAAATTTTAACGGAAGCTTTTAACTCAATTATACACATCATACAAAATTCTAGTAATTTTTTGAGAATGTTTGATCTCTAAAATACATGAATTCACAGAAACCTTTTTATGACAGAAAAATCTGCTGAAATAAGAAAAAGTTTAGTGAGGGGTCAATGTGCAATTCACCCAAGCAGCTCAATTGCTCTATATGGTCAACCTAACACACAAGGAGCTCTCACAGTTCATGATTCAATCTAGATAAATGAAATCCTAGAGAGAGAGTGAGTTAGGGTTGGAGAGCAGAAATTGATGGAGATGCTGACCTAGGGTTTTGCGGTCTGAGGAATGAAGAGGAAAAAACGGAGTCTTTGTCTAAAAGATTTTCTATTTCTATTTATATAGAAAAATAATCTCAAAATAATAAATATAAAATAAACCTGTGTTTTCCGAAAAGAAGGATTTGGCTCAGGATTGCCCATCTCTAATTCTAGGGTTTCTCTGAATTTGGAAGTTTTCACTTAGTAGGTTTCCATACCAAGGCTCAATACAATCAAGTCTGTAGCATTTCATCATGTATGTTTAGCTTCTTTGGATATAGTTTCATGTTGAATCTTCTCTCACATGTCAAAATTCCATCCCTCCTCTAATTTGATCCAAAATGGTATCAAACCTTCCCCTTTTCTCACTCTTTCTTCATAATCCGTCATTTTTAGGGTTTTTGAGTTGAAAGGAAGAAGAATTGGGTGAATTGCTAGGGATTTGATATGGATTCGAGATTTTCAGATATGTGATACGTTTTTAAGGTGTTTTCACACCTTAGGGTAAGTGGGAACTTCCTTTAAACAATATATTGCATGAAAATTGGTTAAATCAACTATAATCTTTAATTGCTTAGTATGCGACTACAAACCCTGAATTGTCTATTTGTTCTAAGTTGTTGCAAAATGATATGAAATAGATTCTTCCTTTTTTTGAATGAATTTTAAATGATAAAATCATATTATAAATTAATTCAATGCATTCTAATGATAATTTGCTAAGTATTCGTAGAGTTTATAAGAGGAAACTGAAATATAGGGAATTTGTCTATGACTGAAATTTGTTGTATAAGTAAATATAGCAAGTTGCTTATATAGATCCCCTTGGTTTTGAATGATTGTTTATCTAAATTCATAGTACATATATATCAGTTACTATCTTGGATTTCATTTAAAGTAAGTAGTGTTTGTTTGGTATCTCAGTGAAGAGGGCAAAACCCTAGATGTGAGGAAAGTCGGATATTTGCGAATAGATATCGTGAAATCCATTTGAAGGGATTTTCTTGACATGATATACTTTATTTATTCAATGTTATTATTGATGCATGATATCCCAGTGAATGGTATGGAAACCCAAATTCAGCTCAGTTCCAAGGTTTCATACATATATTGATTTCATATGATATATTGATAGTAGTCTTTATTCAGTGAATGTTTATATCTCATGAAATCTTTATGGGAGCAATGGGAATAAGTTGTTGCCTATTGAGTGGTGAAAACATGTGTGATGGCCTTGTTAGCCATGAGAATACTTGTACAACCAGTGAAATGAATACCTTAATCTAAGGACCTAGAGGTAATGGTTACTTGTAATAGAGGTAACAATGCTATGTGATGATCTAAGGGTTTGAATAACCAGATTTAGTAATTATGATAATGATGTGAAGGGATGAGAATTTCCAGTAATGTGATGAGGGATTGAGATCCCAAGTATCAAGTGTGATCATAGTGCACTATGAGTCTTCATATGTAGAGTACACTGCATATGATCAGGGCATAATAAAATGAATGAGAGATCAAACAAGTGTGTATAGTTATTCAATTATTCTTTGAATGTTTTGAAATTATTAGTTCTCTTTTTCATCAATCAAGCATTTCATATATTGATTCACTGTTACAAATATTTAGAGTATCCTGCCATATTTATGATTATCAATTATTAGACTCTATAAATCTTACTACTGTTATAATTGATCTCAATTGCTCAAAAGTATATCTGTAATTATATCAGTGTTTTAGACTATTTCTTTGAAGTATTCATTCACTAAGCGAGTAGGCTCACCCCTCTACTCACAATTTTTAAGGAAATCACATGGACTAGAAGAAGATATCATTGCATCAGAATAGATTTGCAATAAGAGTTAAGTCTGAGTATAGTTAAGTTCAGTCAGTCCTTGCCACTCTAGGTCCTTGGAAAGAAATAAGAGAGAGTTGTAAATGATGATGTATAACATTGTTCCTCTTTTAGCAATATGTGTGAATCAGCAAGTCTTATGTGCTTAAAAGTATGAGGAATATAATAAATGTTCATACATGCATTTTTACTGTTGAAATCATATTAGAGAAGTTAATGTTTAGATTCCCTTGTAAAATTGGTTTATGTGGTTCAATGTGAGAAAACAAAGAGCTTTGAAAGAGAATAAAAAGTTAAGGGTGATCTTTGTATTACTTGGATGATGGCATTAGGTAAGGCAAGTTCCAACTGCATTTTTTTTGGTGGTACACAATGTGGAGTACTTGGCTGGGATTCTTCATAATAGTGTCTCAATCTAAGGAGTAGGCAATCTCGCGGAAGAGCTCGACCGGTTCTTTGAGTTTTTTCCCAAAACCCCCTCACTTTTCTTATAATTCCAGGATACCCCTCTCCTTTCTGTAATCCCAGCCAACCCCCTCCCTTTATTCTAGAATTCCAAATTACCCCCTCCAACGTGCTTTCCATCAACTACCCTAACCGAGTAGGTGAATTTCTTTTTCTTTTGTAGTTAGTCACATACCTCCCTCTTAATGCAATTACGTATGTAAAAGATGTATGTAAAACCTACTTGACCATATTTGAAATTTCTCAAATTTGTTAGCATTTTGAATAGGGTCAGTCCTGGTCGAGCTTGTTCGATTCTGGTCTTGTTCGTGACGTTGTCCATAATTTTATAGATCAACTTAAATTTTGTATTTTGTGATAAATTTTTTGCTAAATTTCGAGTCATTTAGGTTTCAATCATGTTCAGGTCATGTTATATAAGGTTGTACAGCGGTCCAAGCCTAGATCAGACCGACTTGGACTGGACCAGACCGAGACTCGGTTAACAAAACATTCATGGACCGAGAACCGAACCAAGTAAGAACTGGTCTAGTCTATGGACTAAGAACCAGACCAAGTAAGAACTGATCCGGTCTGAGACCAGACCAGAAAAATGAAGGATCGGACCGGGACTCGGCCGAGACCGAACCGGATAACCAATATTCATAGACTCTTGATTATAATATATAAATAATTATATTATAATTATTAAATAATTTATAATCCATTTGATTTTGTTAACACAAAGTAAGTTACACAATTAAATTCTTACAACTTGAGAGAGTAAACTATATCATAAGAATATTAGGAACATTACTAATACAACTAGAGTCATTATTAATGTACAATAAATCCCACAATCCTTCATAAATATTAGATTTCATTAATATGTATAAGGTTGTTTTTATGTTATTTGGTCCAATAGGTCCAGACCGGTTTCTTTCTATCGGTTTTGGACAGAACCGGACTAGACCGAGGAGCGGATCTAGAATAAATAACGGACCGAGGACCGAATCGAAAGTCAAGTCAGTCCAAGACCAGATCAGACTGAATAATCGGTCCGGTCCGGTCCACCGGTCTGGACCGAGAAATGTACATCCTTACTGTTCTATGTGGGTTTGGATTTGTCTGGTACAAACTTTATAAGTCTGGTGTGGTTGAGTTAAAGTCAATTTGTACAAATGTCGGCTTGTTCAAAAAAAAAATTTGAAACAGTTAGGGGTGTGTGTGGATTTCAAAACTGGTTGGTTCAAGTCACAAATGACTCAGGTCAGATTGGATTATGCCTGCTTCGACTTAGGTCGTCATGTGTCTAGATGGGTTGGGTTGATTTTTTTATTTGGCTCAGGTAGGTTGTGATCCTGCTTATCTCATAATAGATATATTCGAGTCAGATTTTGAGTCATATCTGGCACAGCCATATTGGGGGTGTATATATTTGGATCTGATAGTTTTAAGACTAATATAATTTGAATTAATAATAAAAAAATAAATAATGATGAAGAATAAGATCAATTTCTAAGTTATTAATTTCATGTACACTCGGGTTATACAAATGGGTGGTTAATAAAAATAGGTATATAACTGACTGTATACATAGTATCATCAATTTACTCAATCTACTCACATATTTACATCCCAAGAATGACACGTTTGCATTAAAGTTGTAAAAGTCGGACCCAAACAAATTCGAGCCCAGATAGATCCAAACCAATCCTCATCAGACTCAAACTATACATATAATGTAACTATACAAATTATTCACATTCCTAATTAATTAAGCAGTCTTCTATGTACCTAGATGTACATGAAATTAATAGGCTAGAAATTAATATTTATTTTTTAATGTTACATATTTCCAAATTCATAATATGTCATACAATATAACTTGTAATAAAATTTAAAATAAATAATACATATGACATTTAATTCACCCATGGCCTAGTCTGACTTTGGAAATTTGACCCGACCTATATGTGCAAACTGAACCTAATACAAACATGTCAGGCAAGTAAAAGTCTAATCCAAATAAATCAAAAACAAGATAGATTCCACCCGTACTTGATGCAATACTAAATGGCCCGCATATTTAGTAAAAGAAAATTATGGCAAAATATAATTTTTTTCAATCCTGCCAAATTATGTACACTGACTTAGACATGACAAAGTCTGAATAGAACCACACTAAATCCAAACCAAGCCAATTCGAAAGCGGAACACACATCTAAAATATGAATTTTTAAACTGATCGGAGTACTTTTTCCATCAGCAAATGAGAGGCAATTGAGTATACAATAAAAAGAAAAAAGTTCACATGTTCCGTCACGGCAGTTAACGGAAAGTAGGTTACAGGGGGCATTTAGAATTTTAGAATAATGAGAGGGGGCTGGTTGGAATTAGAGAAAAGAAAGGGGGTATATAGGAATTTAATGAAAACTGAGGGAGTATTCAGTAAAGTAAACAGGCTACGTTCGAAACAACACATAAAATGCACACGCACACATATATTTAAAATTTTAAACAGTGGCAGAACTATGGAAACAATAAAATAGGTTTGGAATGTGTGCTTCTGTACTTGGATGATGGCATTAGGTAACGCAAGATCCAACTGCATTCTTTTTTGTGGTACACGATGTGGAATACTTGGCTGGGATTCTTCAGACAAGTGTTTCAATCCAAGGAGTAGGCAATCTCGCGGAAGAGCTCGGCCGGTTCTTTCTTCATTGACATGAACAGATAAGCGCCTCCATCGTCGTCGATAGATGGTATAAGAATCGCTAGTCCCTCCACTGGCAAACTCGGCGGGCAGAAGCAGCATGGCGGCCCGCCGCCGAAGTCAACATCGTTGAACTGCAATCCTAGCCAGCTGTTGAATTCTATATCTGGGCTTAACATCTGCCCGGCGGCCAGCAAAGTACCGACGAACTCGACGCCATCAGCGTTTGACATTTTCAACATGAGTTCGGCAAAGTCTATGCATGAGCGGAAGTAAGCCTCATCCACCTTAGACACAGCTTGGCGAATGACGCCGGCCACCTCGGCATAGCTCATGCTCAGGAGCTCCCCAGATGTCAACCTCGGGAACGCCCACAGAATAAGGTTGCCAAAGTAGGTCTGCGGAACTGGCGGGTTCAACATCCTCATGCGGCCATCAACTGCGGTACGGATGGTGGTATATTCGCCGGGTGAAAGTCCCCGTGCGGCAGTGACTTTCTTCCAGACGTGGGCTAGGATGCACTGGAACGTACTGCACTTACGGGAGATGTCACCATCTGTGGCTTTGGCTTTCAGTCTGGAAATGAAGTCTTTGGAGTAATGGATGCAGACGTTAGTCATGCCGGCAAGGGAGACGGCCACATCGATACCGCTCAAAGGTTTGCGAAGCAGCGGCGAAGATTTCACGAGAAATTCAGTCTCGTGGTGAGGGAAGTCAATGGATGGACGGTCCCGGGGCGACGACACCGACTGCCGGTCATGGAATGGTAGAGACGCCGGGACGTCATTGCCTCGGGCCAACGTCGCCCATGCGACGAAGAAAGCGCTCATGGCCCGGCCATCAGCTACTCGGTGTTGGGTCGCTGTGGCAATAGCAAGACCTCCGCAGCTGAAGCGGTTGAGTTGGACAAGGAAGAGCTCAGTCGCCCCCAGAAATGGCGGGACTAGGTTAGTGAGATAATGAGATGGGTCGAAGGGGAGATTTTCTGCAAGCGTTGTAGGCACCTGGGTCTCAACAAGGTGGACACCAGCGTCATTCAACACGATGCACGGCCAACCGGCGTCGTTATAAACAAAGCTGCCGGCGAGGTGGGGGTAATCGAAGAGAGTGCGAGCAAGGGCTTCCTCCATAGTTTTGTTGTCAGGCATTGGTGGTTGGAAGGCATAGAGAATAGGAACCAGGCAGTTGTAGTTGGCTAGGTTGAAGACGGTTAGAGGGACTAGGGTTTGCTGGTAAGCGTGAGAGGGTTCGCTGGAAGAAGAAGAGAACGATACTCGTGGTTTGACAACGCAGTCACGTACAACTTTTATATCTTTTAACATTGTGGGCTGCTTAGTTATCCAACTCCCAGAACTGATTGTATAACGATCTGCGCTCCCAGCTGACTTTATAGCCAGTTCCTCCAACTGAATGCGTAAGATTTCGAGAGTTACGTGACAGAACCAGCAAACTTTCACAACAGACTGGACAACGGATTTAGAAGAAAAATTCTACCCATAGCACATCCTATACCCGGCCACATACCCGCTCCTGGGGAATACTCATCTGCCGTTTTCCTCCACTAAGTTTTGCTGCTGCGCCAGTCCATTAAGACCTGCTGCTGCATGCCTTTTCATTAAGTGGATTTCTCCAGCAGCCATTTTGCATGCTTTTTCATGCAAAAAGGATGCATGATCTCGTAACCAAATAAAAATCTAACAGATATGAATACGTACATATAACAGATCCCGTAACCAAATAAAAATCTAACAGATATGAATACGTACCGTACGTAAAATAGTTACAGACCATTCATTTATTTTTGTTCGAAAATTTCTTTTTATGCATTTGTATAAGTATTGTACGTATCATAATCAGGATTCATTCACTTAACCATAAATGGATTCAATTCAGATTTGTCTAGTGTTCTAGTAATTTGCATAACGATACGTACAGTACACAATTTCTACAACGCACTCTTTTATGCAGCTGTATAAGTACTGTACGTAAAGAGATTCAATTTCAGATGTGTCGAGTGTTCCAGCATCTTGTATAATTATACGTACAGTACACAATTTCTACAACCTCCTCTTTTATGCAATCGACCAAGTACTGTATGTAACATAGTTACAGACCATTCATTCATTTAAGTTGTATAAGTACTGTACGTAAAGGGATTCAATTCAGATGTGTCGAGTGTTCCAGCATATTGTATAATTATACGTACAATACACAATTTCTACAACCCCCTTCTATAAGTACTGTACGTAAAAGGATTCAATTCAATGTTGTTATTGTATTCTATAGGTACTGTACTAATACGGGAATACAGGTGGGTGGATTAGAACGGGAGAGAATAATTACAAGAGAAAAAACGAATTAATACACTTTGCATGGACTTTGCATGGACTTTGCATGTAGAGACATAATGTTGCATGGACTTTGCATGAGAAGTTTGGGAGTCCTGGCCGTCTTTTCGGCTTTCGAGAATAATTACGGCTGATTGCAGGTTTTTGTATGATATCAAGAAACCGGGTGGGCTGCCGGGTTTATAATGAACGGTGGGTAGCCTAACTCATTTAGAAACGTATCTACGCGGCATGTCACACCAATTTTTGAGATTTGCATGCATCTTCAATAAATTTGAGGGAGAAGTATGCTTAAAAGATAAGTAATTTCCAAAGATAACGGGCTTAACTTAGAAATGTGGGCAACAGCGATGGTGAGATTAGTATTGTTCAGGACATTTTCATATTTATCATCAAACATAATGACCTCTCTTTGTTGAGTTTTCGCTTTCTAAAATAGCAATATTGGAATGCTATACATCTACGTTCCACCGATAACCTGTCCTCTAATTTTTCTCCCATCTCTTTCTTCTAAAGTTAAACCTATTATTAGCTATGATTATAGTAACGTGTCATTTATTTTCAAATATTATTATGTATCTCTACTCATGTTTAGGCGTCAGAAAATGGCAATTGTAGATCTATTTATCCATTCTTATAAAATATTAATATGATATGTTTGATCTATACTAGAATACAATAACAAATTTGTTAACTACAATTATTTTCGTATATTAGAAAAGTCAATAGAATTGCAACATTTTTAAAATGCTGATTTCTTCTTAATTCTCTCTCCTCCCACATTTTATATCTTTTAATTATCTTATTGTTTTTTTAATATAAGAGTGTATTTCATTATTATCTGATTTCTCTCTCTTTGAGACGCACCCTCCATTGATATCCCATAAACACTCTCCTCTTAAATGTCTCCATTTTAAACGCATCAAATCAATCTTCGTATGTTACCTCCTTGTCAATTTGACACTACATTAGATCTTTTGCCTCTCTCTTTCTCAACCAATCAAAGTCAATTAAAACAACAATGATTAGCACACTTTAAAATTTGAATTTTTCATTGCATGATAAAATACTATTAATAAGCCAAAAATTAAGTTTATTGTAACACCCTAGAATTTCAGTCTAGAATAAAAGTTACCAATAATGTGAAGTCACAAAAATTAAATTTCTTCCAATGATGTAAAATCCAAAAATAAGTCTAACATATTATGATTCAAGCATTTGCCACATCTTAATTTGATAATATATCATTTATTATGCAATTATGACTAACTAGGATTTTAATACCAATTTTACCAATCATACGTGAATAAAACGTTCTCTTGATTTTTATATGAGTATATAGTGAATATTAGGGCTTCCTTCAAATCTTAGTGGAATAATTCCTCTCCCAATGATTATTAATGCATTTATTACCCTAAGCACATAATAATGCAAATCACATAATTTCATAATTCAAACCAGAAATCTAAGTAGATATTTGGATTCCTCATAATTGATTTAACAAAATGGCCAAATTTCATTATTTCTGGATAATCTTAATCAATGCAAATATTATCAAGAAGAAAAGCATAGGAAATCCTATTTATTAATGTAATTATCTTATTAATACCATTGATGTATCTATGTGTATCTAAGTTGGACAACACTAGCCTAAGTTAGGCCGACACACATTCTTCTCGCGCGGTTTCCCTATTCCCAATATATATCTGCTTGTGCCAGTCGCTAGATGACGATCAGATGGTCAGACCATCTCCTTCTACCTCCCGTGAGAGAGACGGTCAAATGAGAAACAGAAGGCCTGAAGTTTCAGCCCCGCGATCCCTCTTTCTCCTCCACGATTCCACTGATTTTCGCCACCACTAGAACTGAGAGGCCATCCCGAGTCCATCAATCTGTAACTGAAGCCCTATCTCCCCTCCTAGAGAGAACGCCACCTCTCTTTGTTGATTTTTCGCTTTCCAAAACAACAATATTGAAATGCTATACATCCACGTCCCACTGATAACATGTCCTCTAATTTCTCTCCCATCTCTTTCTTCTATAGTTCTACCTATTATTAGCTATGATCATAGTAACATGTCATTTATTTTCAAATATTATTACATATCTCTACTCATGTTTAGGCCTCTGAAAATGATAATTGAATATCTATTTACCTATTGTTATCTAATATTACTATGATTAGAATGATCTATACTAGAATACAATAACAAGTTTGTTAACTGCGTCATTTTCGTATATTAGAAAAGTCAATAGAATTGCAACATTTTTAAAATGTTGATTTCTTCTTAACTCTCTCTCCTCCCACACTTTATATCTTTTTATTATCTTGTTACATTTTCCTAATACAAGATTGTGTTTCATTATTATCTTATTTCTATCTCTTTGAAAAGCGCCCTCCATTTATATCCCATAAACACTCTCCTATTAAATATCGCCATTTTAAATGCATTAAATCAATCACTACTTTTTGTGTTTGTTTGTTAGCCTCCTTGTCAATTTGAAACTATATTACATCTTTTGCCTCTCTCTTACTGAACCAATCAAAGTCAATTAGAACAACAGTGATTAGCATACCTTAACCAATTTAATTTTTCAAGCACGATAAATACTATTAATAAGCCAAAATTAAGTTTATTTTGTTCATTTACTTCATTTTCTGGAATGTAATATAAATGTCATTTAATCGTATGGTAAAAAGAACTAAGAATTTTGCATGCCAAAAATTGATATAATGACATCATTCCAAGAATACTAAAAAATAATATCATAATGGCATTTTTATGCCATTTGTGACTTGAACGCAATATCATAAGATGATACCATAAACATTTTTTGTATGGCTTATATGACATGACTTGAATGGCTTAAAATGATACAAAAAGGCACTTTGTTTGACTTTTACAACATGAACAACATGCCAGGAAATGATACAACAACAACATTGTGTATGCCTTTGATTGTACACTTTACTTCTTATCCGAACATGCTTTGACTCGTTTGAGTTGCAAATATAGTAATATACTAACTTATCCATATCTTACAATACATTGAGAGATATTGTATTTACATTGATTAGTGAATATTTGTATAATGAGTCACATTCATTTTCACCACAAGATGAAATTACAAGACAACTTGTAACATACTCAATCCTAGGTATATATCTATTTAATATATTTAGTTTATAATAATTTTAATTTTATAATGTTTTCCTTGAATTACATTGTTCTAGGAGGTTAGATATATATATATATATATATATATATATATATATATATATATATATATATATATATATATATATATATATATATATATATATATATATATATTTAGGTTTTTACCAATAAATCAATTATTTGAGACCTTAATAAATGAAATTGGGATAATAACCTAAATTGGGTCTAATTATGCCATTTCACCACATTAATATGTTTAAGTTCAAAATTATATTTCTAATTTATCTAGAAACATAATTTATCATTTTCTAAATAGGGTTTAATTATGAAATTTCACCACATTAATATGCTTTCCAAACAACAATATTGAAATGCTATACATCCATGTCCCACCGATAACATGTCCTCTAATTTCTCTCCATCTCTTTCTTGTACAGTTCTACCTATTATTGGCTATGATTATAGTAACATGTCATTTATTTTCAAATATTATTACTTATTTGTACTCATGTTTAGGCCTCTGAAAATGACAATTGTATATCTATTTACCTATTTTAATCCAATATTACTATGATATGTTTGATCTATACTAGAATAAGATAACAAGTTTGTTGAGTAAGTCATTTTATTATAGTAGAGAAGTCAATAGAATTGCAACATTTTTAAAATGTTGATTCCTTCTTAACTCTCTCTCCTTCCACACTTTATATCTTTTTATTATCTCATTACATTTTTCTAATATAAGATTTTATTTAATTATTATCCCATTTCTCTCTCTTTGAAACACACCCTCCATTTATATCCCATAAACACCCTCCTCCTAAAAGTTTACATTTTAAACACATCAAATTAATCACTGCCGTCTCTATTTGTATGTTACTTTCCTTCACAATTTGAAACTACATTACATCTTATCCCACTCTCTTGTTGAACCAATCAAAGCCAATTAGAACAACAATGATTTCATTACTTTAACAAAAAATTTCAAGCATGATAAATACTATTAATATGCAAAAATTAAGTTTATTTTGTTCATTTCCGTCATTTTTAGTAATACAAATGTGATTTTATCGTGTGGTAAAAGGAACGAAGAAATCTTACATGCTAGAAACTGATATAGTGACGACATTCCAAGAATACCAAAAAATAATATCATAATGACATTTTTATGTGATTTATGACTTGAATGCAATATCATATGATGATACCCTAAACATTTTATGTATGGAATATGTGACATGACTAGATTGGCTTAAAATGATAGAAGAAAGGCACTTCGTTTGACTTTTACAACATGACCAACATACCAGGAAATGATAGCACAACAACATTGTGTATGCTTTTGATTGTACACTTTAGTTTTTATCTGAGCATGCTTTGACTCCTTTGAGTTCCAAATATAGCAGTATAGTAACATATCCATATCTTACAATACATTGAGAGATCCTATATTTCCATTGATTAATGAGTATTTGTACAACGAGTCACGTTCATTTTCACCACAACATGAAATTACAAGGAAAATTATAACATACTCAATCCTAGGTACATATCTATTTTATCTATTTTGTTTATAATAATTTTAGTTTTCTATCAATTTCCTTGACTTACAATGTTTTAGGATGTTAGAAATATATATTTATAAGGTTTTATTCAATGAATCAATTATTTGAGAATTTAATTAAAGAAATTGGGATAATAACCTAAGTTGGGTCTGATTATGGAATTTCACCACATTAATATGTTTAAGTTTGAAATTATTTTTATATATTTTTCCTATGGATAGGAATGAGAAGAAGTATGAATGAGACTTGAGCATTAAATGATAAAAGAATCAATAGATATGTTAAAAGTTTACTTATCCATCGAGTTAAGTTTTAATAGATCTAGGAGTATCAAACTTCAAATATAAAGGAAAAATTGGATTCATTACCCCTCAATTAGCTAACACAATAGATTTGAGATTATTTTTATAGTAACTACACCAGATTTAGGATCCTACAATCCACGAATTTTATCCTACCTCAGGTAGGAGGTAGTTGTCACAAATTTTTTTTATTACCCTAAGTCCACACTCCTATTGGTTATACAGTCAAAGTCAAGTGGACTTGGGCATCTGTCCCTAGATTGGAATGTAGTTTCACATAAGTAATATATATGAAAGGGGAATAAAAAAACTAAAGATATAACAAAATATAAATAGAGAAATGAAATATGTACCCATTTCTATATCAATAATACACATTTGTATTTCATTTTAGAGCTTGAAGACTTGAGTGTAGCAGATCTTCATTTGGCAACTACAAATTTCATAAACAAAATATATAAATGTGAGTGCATTAAGTACACTATGAAAAGGCATGTAAACATAATTAAAGAGTATATAAAAGTTGTTTGGCAAGAAACATGATAATAAATGAGAAGTAGAAACAATGTGAGAATATTGAACAACATTCTTTTATACAAAGTATGTTTTAAAGTTCTTTATCCATTATATCAACAATAGCACAATTAAACATGAATATATTATTTATAGTATCCAAGAGTTCAGACGAGCATACAAAGAAGCAAGCTGACACGATCTTACCGTGCTTATAACGCAAGTGCACACGTCAATGTAATATAGGCCTTTGTTAGGCCCGATTCGAACACAGGGAAATATAATTATCGATAAAATACTACTAACTGCTCGCAATTAGCTATACCGATGGGAAAATTGAGGTTGATTTTGAAAAAAAATAAAAACAAAAGAAAACAAAGCAAACGATTAAATGGTTGGTTTAATCAATTCAAATGCAATCTCTAGGATTGTGGTTTCACCACGGGTTCTCACTGTACTAATTCCTACACAATTATCACAACTCATCTCCCATTCCGGATAGTGGCTTGTAGTTAGAATTGCTCACTCCCGCGATACAATTCACTACCTTAATCTAGGTCGGTTCCATGCCAGTAGTAACCTATACCCTAGACTAGGTGCATGAAAAGAAGAGATCTCTGGGTTTCCACCATTAACCGTACATCACCTTTTCCAAAGGATTTATTAGTTAATTTGATTATCATGCCTTTTCAATCATTAATTCTTCATCAAAAGTAATTAAAGGTATTAGATTACCATTATGGTGATCAAGCACAATGATAGCAATGGAGAAATCGACTCGTGCTTAAAAGCTTTTGAAAGAAAATGTTAATAAGAGGAGTAGAATGTGAAAAAATGTAACCTTTCGTGTAGGTCCCTCTAGAGAGGGTAGACACTAGAAAGATACATGTATATGTAAGTCCTTTCATAGACGAAGGACTTGGATTAGGGTATGAAAACTCAAGAGAGACAAGAGATACATAAACTCTGAGAGGTAGAGTATAGTCCCTAACGCTAACCCCAAAAACCTTAATCTTAAATAATGAACATGGTGTGGTGGTATGGGACACTACCCATGTGAAACTTGAAATCAAGAATAAGAAAGATAAAGGGATGGGTTTAGGTAACCCAGTCTCCCATGCAAGTGTGCATGATGAGCATAATGCTTATTTAAGAAGTCTTAAGAAATTTATGAACCCAATAGCTATATATATATATGAGAAAAATGAAAGTTTATATAACTTGCTTAAACTCCTCATGTTGTATCTAGAAGTTTAGTGATGGTAGACAAGCCCCTAGAGGAGAAGGTCGAGGTAGCACCAAGCCCCTGGAGGGGAAGGCAACCCAAGTTCATTGAATGGATAGAGATCATGAGGGGGTATTCCAGAGGTTGAGCAAGCATGGGTTTATATGTTATAATGATAAAAGTCATGCCTAATAAAAAAGGAGGTATCTATGAAACCTTTAGGGTTAGTGTGCCAACCTGGGGTGGGTCAACCCAAAGAGTGGGAAGATGACCTATGAGGGAGGTTGTAACGACCCCGCCTCCCGGTAACCCCCAATTAAGGGAGACCCGAAGGTCAGAGCCGTTATTCAATTAACAGGACCAAAGGTTCGACAAATAATCAATAATAATTATGAAATTCTACTAACTAACTGGAATTTGGTATAAAATTAAAACTTTACTTACCTTTAAAAACTTTGGAAATCTATCTATCCAGAGCTTGAATTATTCTATCTAATCCTCCTTGCACTTTATCTCTTATTTCCACAATGTGTCACTTTACTGTTTGTTCTTTCAAATGTTGTTCCTAAAACACCGAAAAACAAAACGTCGGTCAGTATATCGAAATATACTGGTATGTGGGAACAACCAAAAACTTGCAAATATGGCTAACAATTTAATAATCACAATCAAATTAATTAACAAGCCAAATTACACTTTTCAGTATGACATTCTCCACCACTTTTTCCCTAACCCTGGCATACCCACCTTACGGTTCTGATGCGATGATTTTGAGTCGCATTTATAGACCTGTTTTATATGTGGTTTATGCTTTAATTAGTCATTTCTATGGTTAATATCGCATAATTCATCCATTTTGGTCTTTGCCATCATTTTATGTCAAATCCCCTTAGTTTTATCATTTTGAGAATTAATTATCACATTATTATTATTTGTGTGGATTTATTTGATCTTGTCTTTGAATTTCAGGAAAAACAAGTATTTGCTTCCGTCGATACCATCGACGAGACCGCAGGTTGCCAGCCGAAAGGAGCAGCAAAGAGTCGATACCATCGACGCTGATGTCGATGGTATCGAGACACCTTCAGGTTGTTGGCGAAGAAGCAGTCGATACCATCAACACATGGAGGCTACATCATCGCAAAACGACAAAACCGACGCCTAAAGGAAGTCGATACCATCGACCCGCGTCGATGGTATCGAGATGATGAAGGGCGCGATAAAGGAAGGATTTGCAGCCAGCCGCTACTGTAGCGGGTCGATACCATCGACTCGCGTCGATGGTATCGACGCCGTTAGATATGCGTTGGATTCAGATTGATCTCAATCGGACGGCTAGAGTTAATTAACGACCTAATTAGGGACTTATACCTAATGACGGCCGCCGAGACAGGGAGGGATATGATTTTGGCTTTTGCACAAGTGCCGAGGACGAGAGAAAGGAGAACGGAGGCCAGAAGTTCATACCTGTCGATCCGGACGCTGCCGAAGACGGATTTCACCACCGAGAGGCGGGAAAGCACGTGTTCTACGTAAAGGATCAATCGGTTCTTCTCCGTTCAGGGGTTTTCCCATTCCATTCACGTTTTTCATATGATTTCCCTTATTTCTACCATGTACTTGTGTGAGATGAACATGCGGGGCTAATCCCCTCCATCTTTAGGACCGGGAGTAGTCCGAGAATTCATTGTATGACAGTTTTATATTAGTAATTCATATTTTCTCTCTTAAATCCGTGGTATAGTTTTGTTTTCTCCATATATTGTTATGCTTGATCACCATGATAATAACCTAATGCCCTTAATCACTTCGATAGAAGGATTAATGGTTGAAAAGAGACGGAACCTACATTAGTCGATAAATCCCTTGACAAAGGTGGTGTAAAATTAATGGTGGAAACTGAGAGACCGTTCGTAATGTACTTAGTTTAGGGAATAGGTTAATACGACGGTAGAACCGACCTAAACCTAATTAGTGAATTGCACCACGACAGTGGGAAATTCTGTTTTCAGGCCACTACCCGGATAGAGAGAGAAGATTGAGGCATTATATAAAATCTAATACAATGAATACCCGCGGTGAAACCGCAATCCTAAAGATACCTTTTTAAATTGATTAAATTAACCTTTAATCGATTGTTTGCTTTGTTTCATTTTTATTTTCTTTTAATTTTGACAACAAACCCCAATTTGTTATTCGGATTAGCTGATCGCAAATAGTTAGTAGGAGTCTCCGACAATTCTGAGTATCCCTGTGTTCGACTCGGGCCTCACAAAGGCATGTACTACTCAACGCGTAGACTTGCGTTTTTAGCGCGTAGTAAAATACACATCAAGTTTTTGGCACCGTTTTCGGGGATACGGCGGAATTGTTGGCACTTTGAGTGCTACGAGCGGCCACTCTAGGCCACATTTTTTTTATTATTTTTTAAACAACTTCAAATATTTCTCAATTTCTCTATAATTGTTTATACTTGTCTGAGCATAGTACTGAACTTGAATTCTCTCATTTCAGGTACGTTGCATGGTGCATACACGTAGTACAGACTACGACAATCGCACACCCGAGGTTCCATTTTCGAGACCTGAGGATGAGGAGCATTCTGAGCAAGAGTACCAAGAAGAGGTAGATTCTGAATCTGAACCAGAAGAGATGGCCGAGCCACAAACCATATGGGAGAAGATCAAAACTTCTTCCTCATCAGCTTCAAAGGGGCCTATAAAGAAGCAGGCGATCAACATACCAACATATAAGATCGATCCAGCGTTGATTAATTTGGTGAAATCAAATGCGTTTCATGGGCTGAAGAATGAGGATCCTGTTGCACACATCATCCAGTTCGTTGAAAACTATGACATGGTAAAAATAGACAGGTTTCCACAAGATGCATTGTACCTCAAGTTGTTCCCAAGTTCCTTGGCGGGAGCAGCAAGAGAGTGGCTACATAATCTAAACGATGAGTTCGTGGAATCTTGGGACCATATGGTGGAGGTCTTCTTTGAGAGGTTCTTCCCTCCCGAGAAGACTAACGACATGATCCGGAAGATTCACAATTTCACCCAACAGGCCGGTGAAACATATTCTGAGACCTGGGAGCGATTTCAGCTTACGTTGAGGAGATGTCCGCATCACGGGCTGGACAAAGAGACACAGGTGAAAATCTTCTATTTTGCTCTCTCCGAGCATGATAGGAGTAATCTGGATTCAGCCGGGTCGGGATTTTTTCTGAACAATACTGACACTAGATGCTGGGAAATACTCAAGAACATGGCTAGAAAGCAGTCATGGGGAGAAAGAGAGAGAGGCCCAGTTGAGCAAGCACGAGTCGCCAGTGAATCAAAGGCAATGAGAGAGCTGAATGAGAAGATGGATCTTCTCGCAAAGAAGTTACTGCAAAAAGAAGAAAATGAGTCCGAGGATGAGGCTCAAGTGAAGTACATCAGACAACAACAAGGGTACAGGAACAATGACTACTCATGGAGAAAGGACAAAAAGTTCTCATGGAAGGATCCGAACAATTTTCTGCAGGATCCGGAAGCCAAGCCCGCGCCAGCTGCAGAGGACAAGAGCACGGAGTTGCTCAATCAGGTCATCAAGCAAAATCAAGAGTTAATGAACACATTTGGGCAGCAAATCAAGCAACAAGGAGAATACATGAATCAATTTGGGCAGACATTGCAGAGCCATGGGGCTCAAATGAGGACCATAGAGACATCCATGGCACAGATGGCAGCTGAAATAGCTAGTTTGAAGAAACCAGCACATCCGGGTTTTCCGGGGAATACCAATGTTCCCGGGGGAAACCATCAAGCTAAGGCTATTCTGCTGAGAAGCGGTAAGAAAGTGTTGAATCCAAGAACTGATGAAACAAGCACACCGCGAGATGAAGTTGAAGGTGAAACCAATGTGCAGCAGCCTACACCAGTCTCAGGGCAAGTTGAAGACATAGCAGTGCAGAGTACTCAAGAACAGGATGCTGAGGAGGAACCGCAGAAAAAGACGACGTATGTGCCACCTCATCAAAGGACACAAGCTGTTCCGGTCCCTTATCCAAATAGTGTGAAGGCAAGGAAGGTAGATGCACAGTTCAAGAAGTTCCTGGACAGTTTTAGGAAGCTTTCAGTCAATATCCCGTTACTGGAAGCCATTGAACAAATCCCTTCATACGGGAAGTTTCTAAAAGATGTTATTACCAAGAAGAGGAAAATACCAGATACTGAGGTCGTTGTGCTAAAGGAGCAAGTGAGTGCCTTCATTATGGGTACTTTTCCGCCAAAGAGACAGGATCCAGGGTGTTTCAACATTTCTTGTTATATCGGGAAGTGTAAATTTGGAGAAGCATTGTGTGATTCAGGGGCAAGCATCAACTTGATGCCCCTTTCGACATTTAAAAAGTTGGGACTGAAGGAGTCACGGCCGAGCAATATGACTATTCGATTGGCCGACAACTCTGTGGTGAAGCCTTATGGAATCTGTGAAGATGTCTTAGTAAAGGTGGATCAATTTGTCTTTCCGACTGATTTTGTGGTTATGGAGATGTAGGATGAGCATGGCAACGAGTTGTTACTTGGACGTCCTTTCCAAGCTACAGCCGACATGATCTTAGAGATGGGAAGAGGTCGCTTGACCTTGGGCATAGCAGATGATCGCTTTGAAATGGTCATGCCCTCTAGTACTGCATCTTCTAAAGCAAATGAACAATGTAATATGGTGAAACATATGGATCACAACATCTCACTTTGCCTTGGAAAACCATTTCTGGACATGGCTCATGTGATGAGCAAGATGGATAAGGGAACCTTAGCTGTGGATATCATGGAGCAAACTAAGGTTGTTTCTTTGTGTAAAGCTGTGGGATTTCCGAATGATGAGAATGAGGACATTCCGCCTTCGTGGGAGGATGATGTGATTGCTATTTCTGTTGTTGATGCATATCCGGAATTGCCGTTAGAGGCTTGTTTGTTGAATGTTACTTATGATTGGATGCGGAGTAAATCACTCAAGGAGTGCGCTAAAATGCTTCAGATTTTTCCATGCTTCTATGCGACGCATTATGAAGATTTAGGTGTACTTCCCCCACCGCTGCAATCATCTCTTATCAGCCCGCCAGAGTTAGAATTGAAGCCGCTACCCCCACATCTCAAGTATGTCTTTCTAGCTGAGAAAGACAAGTTACCGGTGATCGTATCTCCTTATTTGAGTGCGGATGAGGAGGAGCAATTGCTGATAGTGCTGAAAAACCACCGTGGAGCTTTTGGGTGGTCCATTGCAGACATCAAGGGGATTTCCCCTACTCTATGTCAGCACAAGATTCGGCTCGAGGAGGGAGCCAAGCCTGTTATTCAGCCTCAAAGACGTTTAAATCCGAGCATGATGGAGGTTGTGAAGAAGGAGGTCATCAAACTTCTTGCTGCAGGGATTATCTATGCCATATCAGACTCGACGTGGGTGAGTCCCACATAGGTAGTCCCTAAGAAGGGGGGAATTACTGTCACTAAAAATTTGTTGAATGAACCTGTCACCACCCGACTAGTAACCAGGTGGTGAGTTTGTATTGACTACCGTCGTCTGAATGCCGCCACACTTAAGGATCATTTTCCTTTACCGTTTATTGATAAAATTTTAGAACGCCTTGCCGGTCGGTCGCATTTTTGTTTTCTAGATGGATATTTGGGGTACAATCAGATCTCGATTGATCCTTTGGATCAAGAGAAGTCTACATTCACCTGTCCCTATGGGATTTTGCTTACCGTCGAATGCCGTTTGGTTTATGTAATGCACCGGCGACGTTTCAACGCTGTATGCTCGCCATATTTTCTAACATGGTAGAGTGCTATCTTGAGGTTTTTATGGATGACTTCTCGGTTTATGGTGCATCGTTTGATGAATGTCTCTATAACCTAGACAAAGTGTTGCATCGTTGTGAGGACACACACTTGGTCCTTAACTGGGAGAAATGTCACATGATGGTGACAGAGGGAATAGTGCTAGGACACAAGGTGTCTAGCAAAGGTCTTGAGGTGGACCCGGTGAAAATTGAGGTCATTTCCAAGTTGCCCCCACCAAATTCTGTAAAAGGGGTGAGAAGTTTTCTGGGACACGTCGGGTTCTATCGGCGATTTATAAAGGATTTTTCTAAAATTGCAAAACCTTTATCCGAGCTTTTGGAGAAAGATGCGGTTTTCGATTTCAATGATAAGTGTCTACATGCATTCGATGTTTTGAAAGAAAAATTGATTTCTGCCCCGGTTGTTCAAACGCCGGATTGGACAAAACCTTTCGAATTAATGTGTGATGCTTCGGATTTTGCGGTAGGAGCCGTATTGGGGCAACGGGTAGATAATAAGCCCGCTGTGATTTTCTATGCTTCAAAAACTCTGAATGATGCTCAATTGAATTATACAACTACTGAAAAAGAATTACTTGCCGTTGTGTTTGCTTTCGAAAAATTCTGGCAGTATTTAGTTGGATATAAAGTAGTTGTATGGACTGACCATGCTGCAGTAAAATACTTGATGGAGAAAAAAGATGCAAAGCCTACTCATTAGGTGGATTTTGCTCTTACAGGAATTTGACATTGAAATCAAGGATAAATCTGGGATTGAGAATGTAGTGGCTGATCATTTGTCTAGGTTAGAAAGGGTGGATGAAAAAGATTTACATATACCCATAACCGAGACATTTCCAGATGAACAACTTTTGAAAATTAACTCTAAAGAGCCTTGGTTCGCTGAAATTGTAAATTATTTAGCTTGCGGGATCACCCCGCAAGATTGGTCATATCAGGAGAAAAAGAGATTCTTTCATTCTTTAAGATACTATTTTTGGGATGATCCAATTCTTTTGAAGCAATGCAGGGACGATATCTTACGCAGGTGTGTGCCTGAAGTGGAGTACGAGAGTGTTCTCCATCATTGCCATGCATCACCTACTGGAGGACACCATGCCAGTTCGCGAACCGCAGCTAAGGTGTTGGAAAGCGGTCTTTATTGGCCAACTTTGTTTCGGGATGCCTACGATTTTGTGAGGCAATGTGATCCTTGTCAGCGAGCAGGTAATATATCGAAGCGACAGGAGATGCCACTGAATGTATTTCAGGAAGTTGAGGTATTTGATTTGTGGGGCATAGACTTCATGGGACCCTTTGTGTCCTCAAACTCCAATTTATATATCTTGTTAGCCGTTAATTATGTGTCGAAGTGGGTGGAAGCAATCCCCACAAGGACTAATGATTCTACTATAGTGTGCAGGTTTGTGAAAGAGAATATTTTCTGCAGGTTTGGGATACCCTGAATGATAATAAGTGATGGGGGTACACACTTTAGGAATCAGAAGTTCTCGACATTATTGAAGAAATATGGGGTCAAGCACAACATTGGCACCCCATATCATCCGCAGACTCAAGGCCAAGTGGAGGTCTCCAACCGTGAGATTAAGAAGATTCTAGAGCGAATGGTGGCATCCACGAGGAAGAACTAGAGTGTCCTACTACCGGATGCACTGTGGGCATACAGAACGGCCTACAAAACACCTATAGGCACCACGCCTTTTAGGTTGGCCTATGGCCGGGCTTGTCACCTACCGGTGGAGTTGGAGCACAAGGCCCATTGGGCGCTTAGAAGGCTAAATTTAAGTTATGATGAAGCTAGGAGAAAGAGAATGTTCGAATTTAATGAGCTGGATGAGTTACGGATGACGGCATATGAGAATGCCTGGATATACAAGGAGCGCACAAAACTGATCCACGATCGCCACATCGAGTTGCGCACGTTCAAGAAGGGAGATAATGTTTTGTTGTTCAACTCCAGACTCAAGTTACATCACGGGAAGCTCAAATCCCGGTGGAGTGGACCGTTCGTGGTGGAAGAGGTCAAACCACACGACGCGATTTTAGTGCGTGATGGTGATGCCACGTTCTTGGTGAATGGACAGAGGTTAAAGCTGTATTTTGGTGAAAATTACAAGAGAAAAGTGAATGAGGTTAAACTCATTACACTTTCGGATTAATGAGATGCCCGGAAGCCGTCTAGCCTAAGACGTTAAATAAGGGCGCTTGTTGGGAGGCAACCCAACAATCGGTACATTAGGATAGTTTAATTATAATCATAGGTTGCTTTATTTTCATTCAATTTTTTTTAGTGTAAAGAAGATACCTTGATCCGTTTGTTCATTTTGCAGGCTGAGGCAGAGTCAATACCATCGACACCCAAGTCGATGGTATCGACAAGGGTACAGGTTGAAGACTACAGATGTCGTTCTGAGTCGATACCATCGACGGCCTCGTCGATGGTATCAACATACCTATAGGTGGTCGAGAAGAAAACGTCGATAGTATCGACATAGGCGTCGATACCATCAAGATCTCTGGAGAAGTTCAGACCGATTTGTCTCAGTCAACTCGATACCATCGACGGCCTTGTCGATGGTATCGACATGGTTCCAGGTTGAAATGAAAAAAAGCGGTGTCGCAATGAAGACAAGTCGATACTATCGACACCTGTCGATGGTATCGACCATCCATGTCACCGATCCGAGCAAAGAAATCGACGGTGATCGCGGTTTCCACGTCATCGATCCGGGTGCAGCGTCGATACCATCGACTCGCGTCGATGGTATCGACACAACAACGATCCGGGTCACAAGATCCAGCAATCGACGACCGTCGATACCAGTGAGGGGTGGATAGCATCGACCCAAGTCGATACCATCGACTCACGTCGATGGTATCGACGGGCCAACAGTGGCGGCGGCCAAGTCTATTTAAGGAGAACCAATGCGTCATTTGACGCCACACCTTCAGAGTGATCTCCTCCCTTTGCGCCGAGCACTCCCCCGAGCCATCCAAGAGCGAAGAACATCATCACCAAGCGACGATCTTCCTCGAGCGGAGATTCATATCTCCATTCTGCACCGAGCTCTCTCTTTCTAATCCCTTTCTCGTCGCCAACATGGCTCACATCGCTGGTGCATCTTCTTCACGTGCGGACCCGGAGGAGATTCAGGAGTTTGTGCCACCTCCTCCCGGGTCGGTTGCATGGCCGCGCATGATGCATCCTTCCACAGAGGTGAAGAAGATCTATGAGGAGATCTTAAAAAGGAAGATCGAACCCACCCGGTATGTGGACCGGTAAATGATCCGAGACCTCGGATTCGAGGCCAATCTGGCCTATGTTTTGCAGGGGCAGGCGAAACGTACAAGCAGGAGGCCCGATGAGCTAAAGTACCATGCAGATGGCCATCCGTTTTTCGGCGAGTGGCCAACCTACAAGGAGTTGGTGGCGGAGTTCATGGCGTCAATTGACGTCTGCGTTGTGCCCAATGACATCGTCGCCACCGACCGCGAATGGATAAAGGGCTAGGTGTCTTTCCGACTGTACAACCGTGACTATACCCTCACGCTTCGCCAATTCAACATGATATTCAATTGGATGCATTCTCCATACGACCACCGGCGGCCGGATAACCGCACCAACTATGACATTCTCTTCTCTGAGTTGGTGACGGTGCCACAAGAGAGGTCGGTGAGCTACCACAACGTTGCGGTAGCCGACTTCGAGCACCCATTTTTTCGGGTATTGCACCGAATGTTGAGTTCCACCATCTTCGCTCGAAGTGATCTGGCGCTAAGCAAATTTCAGGAGACGAATCTTTTCTTCTTATATCAGCTCCTGAAGCGCCAAGAATGCAACTGGGGTGCATTCTTTCTACAACGAGTGTTGGCGGTGAAAAGGAGCACGAGAAAAGCCCCGATTCATTTTGGGGGGCTTGTCACCAAGGTAGCCCTCTACTTGGGCTTGAATCTCGATCAGCTGACTCCTCTTTCTACGAGAAGCAAGGTCAACTTGCAACATCTACACCGAGCCAATCTCGTTCTTCTCTGAGCTGGCGTGGCTTTTGCGCATTTCCACGTAAATCAAGCATATCGGGAGTGTTCTCTACCTGACCCCATTTTCAACATCAATGACGCACAGCATTTCCGGTGGCCAATCATAGCCATCGATTCCGATGAAGAAGACGGCGGCAACGATGGACAGGATGACGAAGCTGAGGAGGAAGAAGCGGCATTTACACCTCTTCGAGCATGAGTAGCACCCCAGAAGCGCCCTCGGATGCATCTGGGTGCGTCTTCATCATCACAGCCTACGCCGCCATCACCACAGCCCTCGCAGCCTAGCGAGGATGCCTATTACATGCAAGGCATGTACAACATGCTCCAAGATATTTAGCAGACGTAGCACAGCCACACTGCTGCGTACGCCGGTATTCAAGATACCACCAACCGGCTTTTTGTCAACCAGCAGGCGGTCTTCGAGAATGAACGCCTTCTTTTCGCAAATCAAGAGAATATCCATGATCAGCTGCATAGGATGGAGCAGCAGCAGCAGCCATTTTACGATCATTAATGGAGCCAGAATTATTTTGGGGGGTATCCACAACCTCCTCCGATGCCCCAGTATGATCCGACTTTTCAGGGGCAATACCCGTCTTGGGACCCCACGGTGCCGCAATACCCGCCTCCACCACCACAAGAATGATCGGGTATCCCTGTTCCAATCTTTAAGTTTGTTTTTGACTATGAGGCCATAGTCGAATTCAAGCTTGGGGGGGTAGTTGGAACAACTCTATCTTTTATCGTTTTCAGTTTTTAGTGTTATTGCTTTTGTTCTCTTGTTATTTGTTTTCTTGCAATTTTAGCTTTTGTAGGATCCACATGCTATCTAGTGTAATTGTGGATGTCATAAAAGTTGTGTCATCTTGCTGTTAGTGCATGGGAAATTCAAGGGAAATTTGAAAAAATTGTGTCTTTGGATAGCTTGTTTTGTTTTGACCTTGGGAACACATCCTATGAAAATGATTGATTATGTCAACTTTAAAACAACATTTCATACCTGTACTCCTAATGATTCATGAAAGTGGACGGAAATGGTTGTTTGAGCCTAACCTAACCAAATGGTAATGAGACCTTAATTGGATGTAAGAGAGAGAACCCTCTAAACTACTACACAGGTCAGTAAGGAGGGACACATAATATCTTTCTAAGGATCAGTCATCTAGTCTTGTGATCGTTCCACTTCATTTTTCCATAATCCACCTAAGAATTGGAAGTAAAGTGCAGTTTTAATTCCTTTTTGTGTGCATAGCATTTAGATAGGATTTGCATTGGTATTTTTCCGTACTTTTGCATAAAAAAATACAATGATTCATGCACATTACCTTTAGGTGCATGCCATGTAGTTGCATTCATGATCTTCATGCATAAAGTATATCATGTATCTCAATTTTTCCTTAATGGTGAATTAATTGTTCCATACCTTCTAAGTAGTGCAAAAATTTTTGAGTATGAAGGAAATAGCCCAATAAAATTATCTTTGAGCAATTATGGATATGTAGGCTGAAAAAAAAAGCTGAAAATCTGCAATTCATGATTTTCATGCATATAAAAAAATCTTAAATTTAAAAAAAAAAGGGAAAAGAAAAAGAATTTAGAAGAAAGTGAAATAAGAAGGAGAAAGGAACATGATATCACCTACATTGCAGGATAATTGAGTATATGATGTGGCTTGACTAGATATCCATCTCATTTTGAGGTGGATGGTTAGTGCATGCATCATTCCACCCAACTTTAAGCATTAGGGCAATTCTAATGTGCATTTGCATCATATAGGACATTTTTGTATTATGCATGTTGAAACTGTACAATACTTCCACTTTCTTCCATGAGCCACCCATTTTCATCCACCCGTTGCTCAGATTGGTAGGCCACCATGAATTTCTCCTCACTAATGAATATCAGGAGAATTGCTTCCATGTAGATGGTAGTTAAGGCGAGCAACATAGTATAGGCGATCACAAGATGCACCAATGCTGAATCGGCGAATTTTATTATGTTAACTGCCGTATGTGATAGTGTTCATCGGTTTGGAGGTAAATTTCTTTTATTGATGATTACTGTCACATTTAGGGTAATTACTATTCTGTGGTTAGAGAAGGCCGGTTTGTGAATGTTCAGTGGGAGTCATATGGGATGTTGGGTTGGTGTGTTGTTTTTCAGTTGATATTTGCAATTCTATTCTAAGGATTAGTTGCTCGAGGGCAAGCAACGTTCAAGCTTAGGGGAGTTTGATGCGATGATTTTGAGTCACATTTATAGACCTGTTTTATATGTGGTTTATGCTTTAATTAGTCATTTCTATGGTTAATATCGCATAATTCATCCATTTTGGTCTTTGCCATCATTTTATGTCAAATCCCCTTAGTTTTATCATTTTGAGAATTAATTATCACATTATTATTATTTGTGTGGATTTATTTGATCTTGTCTTTGAATTTCAGGAAAAACAAGTATTTGCTTCCGTCGATACCATCGACGGAAGTCGATACCATCGACGAGACTGCAGGTTGCCAGCCGAAAGGAGCAGCAAAGAGTCGATACCATTGACGCTGATGTCGATGGTATCGAGACACCTTCAGGTTGCTGGTGAAGAAGCAGTCGATAGTATCGACACCAAGTCGATACCATCAACACATGGAGGCTACATCATCGCAAAACGACAAAACCGACGCCTAAAGGAAGTCGATACCATCGACCCACGTCGATGGTATCGAGATGATGAAGGGCGCGATAAAGGAAGGATTTACAGTCAACCGCTACTGTAGCGGGTCGATACCATCGACTTGCGTCGATGGTATCGACGCCGTCAGATATGCGTTGGATTCAGATTGATCTCAATCGGACGGCTGGAGTTAATTAACGACCTAATTAGGGACTTATACCTAATGACGGCCGCCGAGATAGGGAGGGATCTGATTTTGGCTTTTGCACAAGTGCCGAGGATGAGAGAAAGGAGAACGGAGGCCAGAAGTTCATACATGTCGATCTGGACGCTGCCGAAGACGGATTTCACCACCGAGAGGCGGGAAAGCACGTATTCTACGCAAAGGATCAATCGGTTCTTCTCTGTTCAGGGGTTTTCCCATTCAATTCACGTTTTTCATATGATTTCCCTTATTTCTACCATGTACTTGTGTGAGATGAACATACGGGGCTAATCCCCTCCATCTTTAGGACCGGGAGTAGTCCGGGAATTCATTGTATGACAGTTTTATATTAGTAATTCATATTTTCTCTCTTAAATCCATGGTATAGTTTCGTTTTCTCCATATATTGTTATGCTTGATCACCATGATAATAACCTAATGCCCTTAATCACTTCGACAGAAGGATTAATGGTTGAAAAGAGATGGAACCTACATTAATCGATAAATCCCTTGACAAAGGTGGTGTAAAATTAATGGTGGAAACTGATAGACCGTTCGTAATGCACTTAGTTTAGGGAATAGGTTACTACGATGGTAGAACCGACCTAAAACTAAGTAGTGAATTGCACCACGACAGTGGGCAATTCTATTTTCAGGCCACTACCCGGATAGAGAGAGAAGATTGAGGCATTATATAAAATCTAATACAATGAATACCCGCGGTGAAACCGCAATCCTAAAGATACCTTTTTAAATTGATTAAATTAACCTTTAATCGATTGTTTGCTTTGTTTCATTTTTATTTTCTTTTAATTTTGAAAACAAACCCCAATTTGTTATTCAGCTTAGCTGATCGCAAATAGTTAGTAGGAGTCTCCGACAATTCCTAGTATCCCTGTGTTCGACTCGGGCCTCACAAAGGCCTGTACTACTCGACGCGTAGACTTGCGTTTTTAGCGCGTAGTAAAATACACATCAGGTTCCCTTTGCCAATGACTTAAGGCCACCTTCTCAATCCCGAGCTTGGTGCCTGGGTTCACCACTCATGGTGCCCACTAGTCATGCAATATCATAGGCCACCTTCTCATTCCCGAGCTTGGTGCCTGGGGTCACACTACTACAGAACACGCCTTTGGTGTCGGTTGTTTAATCCCTTTTAGCGACAATTTTCAAGCGACACCTATGTGGGCACCGCTAAAGGTCGAACTCTTCGGCGTCAGTTTTCTAACCGACACCTATATGACCTATAGGGATCGGTTATATATAGTTGGCCGACGTCTATACGGTTCGCGGCACAAAAAAGGGCACCACCTAGGACACTTTCTGCGTCGGTTAACAACTGAACAACCGACGCCATACTCCCAGACGACACGGCCATGCTTCACTGCACGGCCGTGTTTATTACTATAGGTGTCGTTTTTATATGAATAAGTGATGCCTTTTCCACCACGGCTGTGCTTTCCTGCACGGTCGGGTTGTTTGTCATATTAGGCGTCGGTTTTTATCCAATAACCGACGCTGTAGGCCTTTGATGACGGTGTTCTATAAATAACCGACGCCTATATTTTAATTTTTTTTTCTTATCAGTTTGCAGGCCTGTTGTGGCTGGTCAGCAGGATGAGAACCTGCAGTTCAGTTTTCTGAACTGCAGGTTTACGACATCCATTGATATCAGCCTACAAACAGGCCACAAACCTGCAAAATCAACAAATACTTTTTCACACAAGTAGATACATTCAGACATCAATTCAATTCTCACATTCACACATGTAGAAACATTCAAATACATGTAGAAACATTCAGACATGTATAAACATTCAGAAATATTCATTTACAAAATATCATTCAGCATCGCTATCAGCATCCCAATTATATCTTACAATTGCCACTGCTTGTATGGCTTTTGCCCATTCTTCTCTTACTTCATTTAATGCTTCCATCGTATATGGAGCATGTACATTTTTTAAGCATTTACCTATAGTGTGGTCAGTTTTAAACACCTGCAAAGAGAATGATGTATATCTATAAGTAATAATATAAAAATAAGATTGATATATTTCATACTAACTAATGAGACTATATATAATACCTCATGTATGGTATTGATATCCAATGTGGCGTGTCGGATAATCATCTGCATAAATCACATCACATAGTATGTGCATGCCCAGACGTTGTGTTGTGTAGCGCACTATAAATTGAAACATACAAAATATTAAAAAATACAACTAAGCACAGTTCACATAAATAATATATATATTGGAGTCGGGAACTTACTTTTACGTTCTCCCAAATTATTGGTTGGTTCTTTCTCCTTGGGACATTTCCTCCAACATTTTTGAATGCATCTAAACCCCTACATGTTAATGTAACACAGTAAATTGTATAATTAAATAGTAATGTAATAACAGATGTTAACGGATATAAAAATGAAATATTTCTCACCAGAATGATGGCATTCTCATTACGTGTCCAATTTAAGTGTTCAATGTACTTCCCGTAGGATCTAGATAATAAACAGTGAACGTCCCGGGGACAATAACTAGTAACTCCCAATGTCTACCGCTAGAGATAAAAAAAGTTAAAAATTAATAACTCAAAATGCACAATAAAAATGGAATTTTCTTAAGTCCAAATTATAAATAAAGAAAACTTACTTGGCATTGAATGGAGCTATTATTATCGTCTTCTTTTGCTGACCGAAAATTGTAAAAGCATCTATACAGTATTGTTGAACACTATCAGGGTCTTTAGCTACCATACTAATCAATGATGAAATCAAAAATCCCACATGATCAAATGCAAATTGTTTGCATTGATCTTCGACTAAGTAGCTGCAAAACATGTATTACATATGCATTAATATATAAGAAACCAAATCACCGGATCTTATACAAGGTATATGGATGTATAAACAAGATCTCACCTTATACATGTCTCTATCATTGATGTATTCAGCCAATCATACATAAACAACTCAATAATATCTTGTATAAATAAAGAGCTATCATATGATTGACCTGCATAATCTGCTTCTAAAGAAACAATTATAGGGCAATGCATATTATGTGCCTGTAGCCAACATGCCATTCCCCTACAAGCAGGACCTAACGGGTATTTTAGGTCAGTTGGAACCCAACTTGGTAATGCAGGAATTGGAGGTGGAGGCCTAGGTGCTCCGGGTGTCTTTTTTTAACCTGTATAGATAATTTTAGATCAGTTGACCTCATATATACACATTAACAATCTAAAGTAATGTAAATTTATCTTACAATTTCAGTAGTGTAGATGACATCTGCTTTGGGCCATAATATCACCCGCCCTCTGCCTCACCAAGTGTATCAATATCTGGGTGGGCATATGCCAATGCAGCTTCCCTCCAATCGGGTAATACACATATCGGGCTCACACGAACGTAGCCCTGCGGCATTGGAGTCCCATGAAACATTGCCCCAGGAAGGGATGGGTAAGCATGCACCTCTGCAACAACATATTCTTGCATTCTTAAGCGGCATGGCTTCAATGCCTACAAATTTAAGTAAAAAATATTATACATATATACATATCATCTTGAAAACATATCATCTTGAAAAGACTAGCTACAATGTCATAAACAATACTTACAGCAGACGTGTTAGGTGGTGGGTCTATAGGATTACTTATAGTCTGTACATCAGGAGAAGAGTGGGTCGCCATAGGCTGATTGGAAGCCTGAGATGCCTGCCACCGTGACGTGTATTTTACTACACGCTAAAAACGCAAGTGTACGCGTCGAGTAGTACAGGCCTTGTGAGGCCCGAGTCGAACACAGGGATACTCGAAAATGTTGGAGACTCCTACTAACTATTTGTGATCAGCTAAGCCGAATAACAAATTGGGGTTGTTGAATAAAATTAAAAGAAAATAAAAATAAAACAAAGCAAACAATCGATTAAAGGTTAATTTAATCAATTCAAAAAGGTATCTGTAGGATTGCGGTTTCACCGCGGGTTTTCATTGTATTAGATTTTATATAATGCCTCAATCTCCTCTCTCTATCTGGGTAGTGGCCTGAAAATAGAATTGCCCACTATCGTGGTGCAATTCACTACTTAGGTTTAGGTCGGTTCCACCGTCGTAGTAACCTATCCCCTAAACTAAGTGCATTACGAACAATCTCTCAGTATCCACCATTAATTTTACACCACCTTGTTCAAGGGATTTATCTATTAATGTAGGTTTCGTCTCTTTTCAGCCGTTAATCCTTCTGTCGAAGTGATTAAGGGCATTAGGTTATTATTATGGTGATCAAGCATAACAATATATGGAGAAAACGAAGCTATGCCACGGATTTAAGAGAGAAAATATGAATTACTATTATAAAACTGTCATACAATGAATTCCCAGGCTACTCCCGGTCCTAAAGATGGAGGGGATTAGCCCCGCATGGTCATCTCACCCAAGTACATGGTAGAAATAGGGGAAATCATATAAAAAACGTGAATTGAATGGGAAAACCCCTGAACGGAGAAGAACCGATTGATCCTTTGCGTAGAACACGTGCTTTCCCGCCTCTCGGTGGTGAAATCTGTCTTCGGCAGCGTCCGGATCGATAGGTATGAAATTCTGGCCTCCGTTCTCCTTTCCACTGCTCCCCGGTACTTGTGCAATGGCTCATGAGATGATCCCCTGGTCTGGGCGGCCGTCATTAGGTATAAGTCCCTAATTAGGTCGTTAATTAACTTCAGCCATCCGATTGAGATCAATCTGAATCCAACGCATATCTGACGGCGTCGATACCATCGACGCGAGTCGATGGTATCGACCCGCTGCAGTAGTGAACCCTTCCTTTGTCGCACCCGACATAATCTCGATACCATCGACTCAGGTCGATGGTATCGACTTCCTTTAGGCGTCGATTTTGTCATTTTGCGATGATGTAGCCTCCGTGCGTCGATGGTATTGACTTGGTGTCGATACTATCGACTGCTTCTTCGCCAACAACCTGAAGATGACTTGATACCATCGACGTCAAAGTCGATAGTATCGACTTTTTCCTGTTTCTTTCGGCTGGCAACCTGTGACCATGTCGATGGTATCGACTTCCGTCGATGGTATCGACTGAAGCAAATACTCGTTTGTCCTGAAATTCAAAGACAAGATCACATCAAATCACACAAATAATAATAATTTGACAATTAATGCTCAAAATGATGAAATAAAGGGGATTTGACATAAAATAGTCGCAAAGACCAAAATGGATGAATTATGCAATATTAACCATAAAAATGACTAATTAAAGCATAAAACACATATAAAACAGGTCTATAAATGCGACTCAAAATAATCCCATCAAACTCCCCTAAGCTTGAACGTTGCTCGCCCTCAAGCAACTAATCCTTAGAATAGAATTGCTAATGTCAACTGAAAAACAACACAAAACACCCAACATCCCATATGACTCCCACCGGACGTTCACATACCGGCCCTCTCTAACCACGGAACGGTAATTACCCTAAAGGCGACAGTAATCATCCATAAAAGAAATCGACCTCAAAACTGATGAACACTATCACATAAGGCAGTTAACATAATAAAACTCGCCGGTTCATCCTTGGTGCATCTTGTGATCTCCTATACTACGTTGCTCGCCCTAACTACCACCTATATGGAAGCAGTTCTCCTGATACTCATTAGTGAGGAGAAATTCACGGTGGCCTACCAATCCGAGCAACGGGTGGATGAAAATGGGTAGCTCATGGAAGAAAGTGGAATTGTTGTATAGTTTCAAAATGCATAATACAAAAATGTCTTATATGATGCAAGTGCACCTTAGAAATGCCCTAATGCCTAAAATTGGGTGGAATGATGTATGCACTAACCATCCGCCTCAAAATAAGATGGATATCTAGTCAAGCTACATCATGTACTCAATTATCCTGAAATGCAAGTGATATTACGTTCCTTTCTCCTTCTTATTTCACTTTCTTCTAAATTCTTTTTTTTTTCTATTGCAGATTTTTAGATTTTTTTCCAGCCCACATATCCATAATTGCTTAAAGATAATTTTATTGGGATATTTTCTTCATACTCAGAAATTTTTGTACTATTTAGAAGGTATGGAACAATTTAATTCACCATTGGGGAAAAATTGACATACATGATGTACTTTATGCATGAAAATCATGAATGCAACTACATGGCATGCACCTAAAGGTAATGTGCATGAATCACTATATTTTTTTCTTTTTATGCAAACATATGGAAAATTGCGATGCAACTCCTATGTAGATTCTATGCAAACAAAAGGAATTAAAACTGCACTTTACTTCCAATTCTTTGGTGGATTATGGAAAAATGAAGTGGAACGATCACAAGACTAGATGACTGAACCTTAGAAAGATATTATGCATCCCTCCTTACTGACCTGTGTAGTAGTTTAGAGGGTTCTCTCTCTTACATCCAATTAAAGTCTCATTACCATTTGGTTAGATTAGGCTCAAACAACCATTTCCGTCCACTTTCATGAATCATTAGGAGTACAGGTGTGAGTTGTTGCTTTAGAGTTGACAAAACCAATCATTTTTGTAGGATATGTGCCCAAGATTAAACAAAACAAGATTTTCAAACACACAAAAAATTTCAAATTTCCCTTGATTTTCCCTTGCACTACTAAAGAGATGACACAACTTAATGACATCCAAGATTACACTAGATAGCATGTGGATCCTACAAAAACTAAAAAAAAACAAGAAAACAAATAACAAGAACAAAAGCAATAATGCTAAAAACTAAAAACAATAAAAGATAAAGCTGTTCCAACTACCCCCCTAAGCTTGAATTCGACTATGGCCTCATAGTCAAAAACAAACTTAAAGATTGGAACAGTGATACCAGATCAGTCCTGTGGTGGTGGAGGCGGGTATTGCGGCACTGTGGGGTCCCAAGACGGGTATTTCCCCTGAAAGGTCGGATCATACTGGGGCATCGTAGGAGGCTGTGGATACCCCCCAAAATAATTCTGGCTCCAATAATGATCGTAAAACGACTGCTGCTGCTGCTCCATCCTGTGCATCCGATCATGGATGTTCCCCTGATTTGCAAAAAGAAGGCGCTCATTCTCGAAGATCGCCTGCTGGTTGACGAAGAGCCGGTTGGTGGTGTCTTGAATACCGGCATAGGCAGTTGTGTGGCTATGCTGCGTCTGCTGGATGTCTTGAAGCATATTGTACATGCCTTTCATGGAATAGGCATCCTCGCTGGGATGCGAGGGCGGTGGTGGAGGCGGCGTAGGCTGTGACGATGAAGACGCACCCGGATGCATCCTAGGGCGCTTCCAGGGTGCTACTCGTGCTCGAAGAGGTGTAGGGGTCTCCTCTTCCTCCTCAGCCTCGTCGTCCTATCCGTCGTCGCCGCCGTCATTTCCGCCTTCTTCATCAGAGTCGGCGATAGCTATGATTGGCCATCGAAAATGTTGTGCTCCCTCGATATTGAAGTCCGGATCAGGCAGCGCGCACTCCTGGTACTCTTGATTTACGTGGCAATGCGCAAAAGCCATGCCAGCTCGGAGAAGAACGAGATTGGCTCAGTGTTGATGTTGCAAGTTGACCTTGCTTCTCATAGAAAGAGGAGTCAGCTGATCAAGATTCAAGCCCAAGTAGAGGGCTACCTTGGTGACAAGCCCCCCAAAATGAATCGGGGCTTTTCTCGTGCTCCTCTTCACCGCTGAAGAAAGAATGCACCCCAGTTGCATTCTTGGCGCTTCAGGAGCTGATATAAGAAGAAAAGATCCGTCTCCTGAAATTTTCTTAGCGCCAGATCACTTCGAGCAAAGATGGTGGAACTCAACATCCGGTGCAATACCTGAACAAACGGGTGCTCGAAGTCGGCTACCGCAGCGTTGTGGTAGCTCACCGACCTCCCTTGTGGCACTGTCACCAACTCGGAGAAGAGAGCGTCGTAGTTGGTGCGGTTATCCGGCCGCCGGTGGTCGTACGGAGAATGATTCCAATTGAAGATCCTGTTGAATTGGCGAAGCGTGAGGGTATAGTCACGGTTGTACAGCCGGAAAGACACCCGGCCCTTTATCCATTCACGGTCGGTGGCGACGATGTCATTGGGCACGACGCATACGTCATGTGATGCCATGAACTCCGCCACCAATTCTTTGTAGGTTGGCCACTCACCGAAAAATGGCTGGCCATCAGCATGGTACTGTAACTCATCGGGCCTCCTTCTTGTACGTTTCGCCTGCCCCTGAAGAACATAGGCCAAATTGGCCTCGAATCCGAGATCTCGGATCATTTCCCGGTCCACATACCGGGTGGGTTCGATCTTCCTTTTTAAGATCTCCTCATAGATCTTCTTCACTTCTGTGGAAGGATGCATCATGCGCGGCCGTGCAACTGACCCGGGAGGAGGTGGCATAAACTCCTGGATCTCCTCCGGGTCCGCACGTGAAGAAGATGCTCCAGCGACATGAACCATGTTGGTGACGAGAAAGGGATTAGAAAAGAGAGCTCGGTGTAGAATGGAGATATGAATCTCCGCTCGGTGACGATCGTCACTCGGTGATGCTAGTCTTCGCTCTTGGATGGCTCGGGGAAGTGCTCGGCGCAAAGGGAGGAGATCACTCTGAAGGTGTGACGTCAAATGACGTAATGATTCTCCTTAAATAGACTTGGTCGACGCCACTGTTAGCCAGTCGATACCATCGACGCGAGTCAATGGTATCGACGCTGGTTGATGCTATCCGCCCCTCACATGGTATCGACGGTCGTCGATTGCTCGATATTGAAACATGGATCACTGACGTGCCGATACCATCGACATGGGTCGATGGTATCGACGCTGCACCCGGATCGATGATGTGGAAGCCGCGATCGCCGTCGAATTGTTTGCGCGGATCGGTGACATGGATGGTCGATACCATCGACTCGGGTCGATGGTATCGACTTTTTTTCATTGCGACACTGCCACTTTGCATTTCAACCTGTAACCATGTTGATACCATCGACATGGCCGTCGATGGTATCGAGTTGACTGTGACATATCGGTCTGAACGTCTCCAGAGATCTCGATGGTATCGACGCCTGTGTCTGAAAAACACTAGAGGGGGGGGTGAATAGAGTTTTATAGATAATTTAACAATTATTGAACTCAAGTAATCAACCACAAGAATATTGGACAAGGGGATAAGGATTTAGAGTGGTTCCAACTTTAGCAAATACTAAAGTTGTCAGTCCACTACCCAGTTGCTTACCCAACCGGGATTTGGAAAGAATTTAATTTTATTACCTCGCAAGGACTTTACATAAAATTACAATTCTCTCCCTAAACCCTTCAAGCAGCCTTCACCTAGAAGTAATCGCCCAACCTTGAAGCAGCCTTCACCTAGAAGTAATTGCACCACCTTGAAGCAGCCTTCCTCCTGAAGTAGCTTCCCGTTGCAATAGCCTTCTTGAAGTAGCTTCCCGTGCGATAGCCTTCTTGAAGTCGCTTGAAGTCCACCTTCTCCTCCGAGAAGAACCTTCTCCAATCCGCAGCCTCCAACCCTAGGAGTAGCAAGGAGAATACAAAGAATAAAAGGAACAAGAAGGAAAATAGAAATTACAACTTATCCTTTTAAGCACAAGGCTTGATTTGCCTATATCAAGTGTATTGATCTCCTAACCAATGAGTGTAGAAGTGTAAGTGCTGTGGTAAGGAGATGCTAGCCTATAGGACACGAAATGGGAGCAATGGGAATGAATAGCAAATGTAGGAATTGCTCTATTGCTCAAAACAGTATTGCCAATGTGTATTCAAGCTCAAGTATTAGCACAAGTGTAGCTTGGATATCTTTAGGTGTCCTAAGGCATGTCCTATTTATAGGAATGGCCTACAAGTGCTTAAGGACGTTCTAGACACTTTCTAGGGGGTTCTAAGTGCTTAACTAGCCGTTAGGTACAAAGTTGTTGTTTTAACAACGGCTAATTAATTAATTCTGCAGTTGCTGTCAGAGACCATCTCGTTCGACAAATGGTCGACCGAGACACCTACTCGGTCGAACTTTTGTCGACCGACAGGCTCTCTGGAACAAGTGATTTGCAACGTCTTTCTCCAACTGCCAACTAACTTGTCTGTTGTGTCTAACGGCTACTTTGGATCTTTCTCGGTCGAGAAGATTGTCGACCGAGAGTGTCTCGGTCGAGGAGTTTGTCGACCGAGATTGATCATGTTTCAATGTTTCAATTTAGGCACTAACTATATGTATGAGTGTGCAAATGTGATCCTATTTGAATGGAATGACTTGTCTAAATGTGGTGTTTAGCTAGGGAGAATCTAACGCTTGATTTACATGCAATCTAAGTACTTGTACATTATATATTTATACAAGTTTTTACAACAGTGATTACATTGCATGGAAATATAAATATGTAAGCTTATGGATTTTCCCTAGTTGCTTTGTCATCCACCTTAATCCTGCACACTCAAGTAGCTTGTTAGATCAATAAGAATGAAATGTTTGTCATAATCAAAACAAAGGGATTTATCATATTGTCAATTTAGCCAACAATCTCCCCCTTTTTGAAGATGACAAACATTTCCTAAATATGAAATAAGGAAATATAAAGCATGTGAGTTTCATACCTGAGGATTACCTTTTGTAGCCATTCTTGTTTTGCAAGTGAGTGCTGGCTAAGATGTTATGAAACTTATTTACTCATTTATATTTTTGATTTTATATTCTTTCTCCCCCTTTGTCATTTCAAAAAGATATCCAAGATAAATATTTTATATTTCTTCTCCCCCTTAATTTTATACTATGCTCCCCCTTAGATAGATATTCTATATGGATTTAATATCATTTTTGTCTAATTTAGCCACAATTTGTTTCTCAATCATTTGCAAAGGATGTTAAGCCTTGAAATGATATGAGATCATGTTAGGTTCATGGCATATGTATTGATTTCTCATCCATTTTACAAGGGATGTTAAGCCCATAAAATGATATGAGAATCCTTTTAATCTCAGAGTACATAAAAATGTCTCCATCCAAATGCAAGGGATGTTAAGCCCCGATTTGTTTAGAGAGTTCCTTTAAGTACAAGATATATCATTTTTCTAAAATTCATAGATTTCTTCATAACCAAAAAGAAAAATACTAAGGTCGTAACAAGCTCCAAATAATGTTTACAATGTTTTTGTAAGCTTCTTAATCAAATAATCAAATTTTTTTTTATGAGCTCCCCCTTAATCTTACAATTAAAGCAATTTAAGGCTTCTAAGGTCACAAATGATTTTAAATTTTTATTTTGACCTTTATCAAAAGTATACTAAGATTAAGTACATTAAAATGATGTCCATATAAGCATTTTGTCAAAGCTTATTTTAGGTCGCCCTTGACCACGACCATAGCGCCCCTTGGTCAAATTATATTTCAACTAAGAGGCATGAATTGCAGATTTCCAATTAAGCATTCATAACAATTTTTGATGCATGTTTAAGTGATATTAAAAAAAAATGAAAGCACGATGAATATTTCAAATCTTTTAAAGATACCAATTGAAAATAACATTGTGCTCTTTGCAAGCATTTCTAAGATATATATCACCAATGAATCGTTTTGCTTTCCTATGTAATGATAGAACAATAAAAGCATATAACAAAAATTTCCTAAGCATAATTTTAGTTTTTTTTGACTTAAATCAACCAAATTAATCTTATATAAACTTTCAAGGATGATGTCCATGATTTATACTTTATTGTACAGTCAAATAGATAGCAATTTTGATCAATTTCAAAACAATTCAGCAATTTTTACAGTAGTCTGAAAATCAGTGACATGCTCGGTCGACAGTTTCTCAACCGGATGTTCACTCGGTCGACAGATTCTCGACCGACCAAGTTTCTGGAATATGTTCAGAATTCTTAATCAATTTCAAGCAAAAGAGATTATGTACACTAGAGCTCGATTGTGTTGAGATAAGACATTATGATATCAAGAATCAGTTTAGGTCAAATCTCAACTAGTTAATTTTGAAGCTACTAAGTTTTAGGAATCCAAGCTAACTCATCTTCCTTTTTCTTATATGGGCATGAAAATGAATAATGTCCAAGACGCATGCAATAATGACAGCTAATAGAGTCAACTTCATTTCTCTTCTTATGAATTGTGTTCCTAGGTACAAACATAATCTTAGTCTTGGATGCTTTAACTCTTTTGGGTTTATTTCTCCTTGGATCATATCCTAATCCTCTTCTTCCATTATAACTAGAGGAAATTGTCAGAATATTTTCAAGCATGTCATTTCCTCTTAACTCATTTACATTTCTTTGTAACTTAGCAATATCATTCATCTTCTTGTTTATATCTTTCTTTGCTTGATCTAAATCAGATACTAGAGAGTTTCTTTCTTTGACAACCTCATCATAATCTAAATGTGAACATAGAACAGGTTGTTTCTGAAGATCATTCACTTGAGTTTGCAAGTTTAATTTTTCTAAGGAAAGAAGATTGCAATTAGCTTCTACCGATTTTAACTTAAGATCATAATCTTCATTTTCCTTTTTGAGATTTTCATTTTCGGATTCAAGAGCAAGAAGTTTAACATTTAAATCATCATTTACTTTATTTGATTTCTTAAGTTTCTTCTTGCACTCAATATATTTCTCATGAGTATCTTGAAGACTAGCAATTAGATCTTCTTTTGGTAGATCATAAAGACTTACCTCTTCTTCGTCATCATTTGTTGTAGCAATGAGGCATTCTACTTCTTCTTTTCCATCATCACTATCATCACTTGAATCATCCCATGCAGCTTTATATGCTCTTTCTTTCTTTTTGTGAGATGATTTCTTCCCTTTCTTGAGTTTTGGACAATCACCTTTCATGTGTCCCTTTTTGCCACATTCAAAGCACTTGGAAGAAGAAACACTAGAAGTTTTATTAGTTTTAAAACTTTTATATTGCTTACAATTTACAATTAGAGTTTCTTCTTCACTATCATCTCACTTGTGTCATGAGTGTCCTTGGTTGATGCTTTGAACGCAATGTCCTTCTTTTTGCCTTGTTGATGTTCACGTTCTCTTCTTTCTTCCTCTTCCAACGTTGCCTCATGAGCTTCTAGGTTGCCAATGAGTTGTTCCATCTTTAGTCGGGTGAGGTCATTTGCTTCTTCAATGGCCATCACTTTGGGCTTGTATTTGGGAGGAAGTGATCTAAGAATCTTTGATACCTGATCTTCCTCAAGAAAAACTTTACCTAAGGCATTTAAACCATTTACAATAGAAGAGAATTTTGCATACATTTCACTAATAGATTCATTTGGATCCATACGGAAATGTTCAAACTTTTGTTTAAGCATACTAACTTTGGAATTCTTAACTTGAACTGTCCCTTCATAAGTTATAGAAAGTCTATGCCATATTTCATAGGTTGTTTCACAGTTTGATATTCTATTAAATTCTCCTACTGAAATTGAACAATAAAGAATACTTACAGCCTTTGCATTCATTTGAGCCGATTTTACCGTATTGGTGTCCCAAGCTGCATATTCCATTTGAGGTAGCTCATAAGGGGTTGACACCATTCTCCATAGATCCCAACTTATGCCTTGAAAGTAGAACTGCATCCTTCTCTTCCAATATGTGTAGTTTGTTCCATCAAACATTGGAGGTCTAGCAACAAATGTCCCTTCAAGATTAAGGTTGTTGAGCACCCCGTCACCCATTCTTCAAGACCTTGTTAGGGTTCCTTGAAGCCTGCTCTGATACCAATTGAAAAACACTAGAGGGGGGGGGTGAATAGAGTTTTATAGATAATTTTAACAATTATTGAACTCAAGCAATCAACCACAAGAATATTGGACAAGGGGACAAGGATTTAGAGTGGTTCCAACTTTAGCAAATACTAAAGTTGTCAGTCCACTACCCGGTTGCTTACCCAACCGGGATTTGGAAAGAATTTAATTTTATTACCTCGCAAGGACTTTACATAAAATTACAATTCTCTCCCTAAACCCTTCAAGAAGCCTTCACCTAGAAGTAATCGCCCAACCTTGAAGCAGCCTTCACCTAGAAGTAATTGCACCACCTTGAAGCAGCCTTCCTCCTGAAGTAGCTTCCCGTTGCAATAGCCTTCTTGAAGTAGTTTCCCGTGCGATAGCCTTCTTGAAGTCGCTTGAAGTCCACCTTCTCCTCCGAGAAGAACCTTCTCCAATCCGCAGCCTCCAACCCTAGGAGTAGCAAGGAGAATACAAAGAATAAAAGGAACAAGAAGGAAAATAGAAATTACAACTTATCCTTTTAAGCACAAGGCTTGATTTGCCTATATCAAGCGTATTGATATCCTAACCAATGAGTGTAGAAGTGTAAGTGTTGTGGTAAGGAGATGCTAGCCTATAGGACACGAAATGGGAGCAATGGGAATGAATAGCAAATGTAGGAATTGCTCTATTGCTCAAAACAGTATTGCCAATGTGTATTCAAGCTCAAGTATTAGCACAAGTGTAGCTTGGATATCTTTAGGTGTCCTAAGGCATTTTCTATTTATAGGAATGGCCTACAAGTGCTTAAGGACGTTCTAGACACTTTCTAGGGGGTTCTAAGTGCTTAACTAGCCGTTAGGTACAAAGTTGTTGTTTTAACAACGGCTAATTAATTAATTCTGCAGTTGCTGTCAGAGACCATCTCGGTCGACAAATGGTCGACCGAGACACCTACTCGGTCGAACTTTTTTCGACCGACAGGATCTCTGGAACAAGTGATTTGCAACGTCTTTCTCCAACTGCCAACTAACTTGTCTGTTGTGTCTAACGGCTACTTTGGATCTTTCTCAGTCGAGAAGATTGTCGACCGAGAGTGTCTCGGTCGAGGAGTTTGTCGACCGAGATTGATCCTATTTCAATGTTTCAATTTAGGCCCTAACTATATGTATGAGTGTGCAAATGTGATCCTATTTGAATGGAATGACTTGTCTAAATGTGGTGTTTAGCTAGGGAGAATCTAACGCTTGATTTACATGCAATCTAAGTACTTGTACATTATATATTTGTACAAGTTTTTACAACAGTGATTACATTGCATGGAAATATAAATATGTAAGCTTGTGGATTTTCCCTAGTTGCTTTGTCATCCACCTTAATCCTGCACACTCAAGTAGCTTGTTAGATCAATAAGAACGAAATGTTTTTCATAATCAAAACAAAGGGATTTATCATATTGTCAATTTAGCCAACAGTGTCGATACTATCGACTTTTCCTTTTCGACCACCTGTAGGTATGTCGATCCCATCGACGAGGCCGTCGATGGTATCGACTCAGAACGAAATCTGTAGTCGTCAACCTGTACCCTTGTCGATACCATCGACGAGTGTTTCGATGGTATCGACTCTGCCTCAGCCTGCACAATGAACAAACAAATCAAGTTATCTTCTTTACACTAAAAATTGAACGAAAATAAAGCAACCTATGATTGTTAATAAACTATCCTAGTGTACTGATGGTTGGGTTGCCTCCCAACAAGCACCCTTATTTAACGTCTTAGGCTAGACGGCTTCCGGGCATCTCATTCATCCGAAAGTGCAATGAGTTTAACCTCATTCACCTTCCTCTTGTAATTCTCACCAAAATAGAGCTTCAGCCTCTGTCCATTTACTAAGAACGTGGTATCACCATCACGCACTAGAATCGCGTCGTGTGGTTTGACCTCTTCCACCACGAACGGTCCACTCCACCGGGATTTGAGCTTCCCAGGATGCAACTTGAGTCGGGAGTTAAACAACAAAACACTATCTCCTCACTTGAACGTGCGCAACTCGATGTGGCGATCGTGGATTAGTTTTGTGCGCTCCTTGTATATTCGGGCATTCTCATATGCCGTCATCCGTAACTCATCCAGCTCATTCAATTCAAACATTCTCTTTCTCCCTGCTTCATCATAACTTAGATTTAGCCTTCTAAGTGCCCAATGGGCCTTGTGCTCCAACTCCACTGGTAGGTGACAAGCCCAGCCATACGCCAACCTAAAAGGCGTGGTTCCTATAGGTGTTTTGTAAGCTGTTCTGTACGCCCACAGTGCATCCGGTAGTAGGGCACTCCAGTTCTTCCTCGTGGATGCCACCGTTCACTCTAGAATCTTATTAATTTCACGGTTGGAGACTTCCACTTGGCCTTCAGTCTACGGATGATATGGGGTGCCAATGTTGTGCTTGACCCCATATTTCTTCAATAATGTCGAGAACTTCTGATTCCTAAAATGTGTACCCCCATCACTGATTATCATTCGGGGTATCCCAAACCTGCAGAAAATATTCTCCTTCATGAACCTGCACACTACAGTGGAATCATTAGTCCTTGTGGGGATTGCTTCCACCCACTTCGACACATAATCAACTGCTAACAAAATATATAGATTGGAGTTCGAGGACACAAATGGTCCCATGAAATCTATGCCCCACAAATCATATTCCTCAACTTCTTGAAATACATTCAGGGGCATCTCCTGTCGCTTTGAGATATTACCTGCTCGCTGACAAGGATCACATTGCCTCACAAAATCGTAGGCATCCCGAAACAAAGTTGGCCAATAAAGGCCACTTTCCAAAACCTTAGCCGCCGTTCGCGAGCTAGCGTGGTGTCCCCCCGTAGGTGATGCATGGCAATGATGGAGAACACTCTCGTACTCCACTTCAGGCACACACCTGCGTAAAATACCATCCCTGCATTGCTTAAGAAGAATTGGATCATCCCAAAAATAGTATCTTAAAGAATGAAAAAATCTCTTCTTGTCCTGATATGACCAATCTTCCGGGATGATCCCGCAGGCCAAATAATTTACAATTTCAGCGAATCAAGGCTCTTTAGAGTTAATTTTCAACAGTTGTTCATCTGGAAACGTCTCGGTTATGGGTATATGCAAATCTTTTTCATCCACCCTATCTAACCTGGACAAATGATCAGCCACTACATTTTCAATCCCAGATTTATCCTTATTCAATGTCAAATTCCTGTAAGAGAAAAATCCACCTAATGAGTCTAGGCTTTGCATCTTTTTTCTCAATCAAGTATTTTATTGCAGCATGATCAGTCCATACAACTACTTTAGATCCAACTAAATACTGCCAGAATTTTTCGAAAGCAAACACAACGGCTAGTATCTCTTTTTTAGTAGTTGTATAATTCAATTGGGCATCATTCAGAGTTTTTGAAGCGTAGAAAATCACGGTGGGCTTATTGTCTACCTGCTGCCCCAATACGACTCCTACCGCAAAATCTGAAGCGTCACACATTAATTCGAAAGGTTTTGTCCAATCCGGCATTTGAACAACTGGGGCAGAAATTAGTTTTTCTTTCAAAACATTGAATGCATGTAGACACTTATCATTGAAATCGAAAACCGCATCTTTCTCTAAAAGCTCGGATAGAGGTTTTGCAATTTTAGAAAAATCCTTTATGAATCGCCGATAGAACCCGGCGTGTCCCAGAAAACTTCTCACCCCTTTTACAGAATTTGGTGGGGGCAACTTAGAAATGACCTCAATTTTCACCGGATCCACCTCTAGACCTTTGCTAGACACCTTGTGTCCTAGCACTATTCCCTCAGTCACCATCATGTGATATTTCTCCCAGTTAAGGACCAAGTGTGTGTCCTCACAACGCTTTAACACTTTGTCTAGGTTATAGATACATTCATCAAATGACGCACCATACACTGAGAAGTCATCCATAAAAACCTCGAGACAACGCTCTACCATGTCAGAAAATATGGCGAGCATACAGCGTTGAAACGTCGCCGGTGCATTGCATAAACCAAACGGCATTCGACGGTAAGCAAAAGTCCCATAGGGGCAAGTGAACATATATTTCTCTTGATCCAAAGGATCAATCGAGATCTGGTTGTACCCTGAGTACCCGTCAAGAAAACAGAAATGCGATCTACCGGCAAGACGCTCTAAGATTTGATCAATGAACGGTAAAGGAAAATGATCCTTTAGCGTGGCGGCATTCAAACGACGGTAGTCAATACAAACTCGCCACCCGGTTACCAATCGGGTGGTGACAGGTTGATTCAATAAATTTTGAGTGACAATAATTCCCCCCTTCTTAGGGACTACCTGTGTGGGACTCACCCATGTCGAGTCTGATATAGCATAGATAATCCCTATAGCAAGAAGTTTAATGACCTCCTTCTTCACGACCTCCATCATGCTCGGATTTAGACGTCTTTGAGGCTAAATCACAGGCTTGGCTCCCTCCTCGAGCCAAATCTTGTGCTGACATAGAGTAGGGGAAATCCCCTTGATGTCTGCAACAGACCACCCAAAAGCTCCTCGGTGGTTCTTCAGCACTATCAACAATTGCTCCTCCTCTTCCGCACTCAAATAAGAAGAAATGATCACCGGTAACTTGTCTTCCTCAGCTAGAAAGACATACTTGAGATGCGGGGGCAGCGGCTTTAATTCCAACTCCGGCGGGCTGATAAGAGATGATTGCAGTGGCGAGGGAAGTGCACCTAAATCTTCATAGTGCCTCTCATAGAAGCATGGAAGCATATGAAGCATTTTAGCGCACTCCTTGAGTGATTTACTCCGCATCCAATCATATGTAATATTCAACAAACAAGCCTCCAACGGTAATTCCGGATATGCATCAGAAATAGAAAGAGCTATCACATCATCCTCCAAAGAAGGTGGAATGTCCTCATTCTCATCATTCGGAAATCCCACAGCTTTACACAAAGAAACTACCTTAGTCTGCTCCATGATATCTATAGCTAAGGTTCCATTGTCCACCTTGCTCATCACATGAGCCATGTCCAGAAGTGGTTTTCCAAGGCAGAGTGAAATATTGCAATCCAGATGTTTCACCATATTGCATTGTTCTTTTGATTTAGATGACGTAGTGCTAGAAGGCATGACCATCTCAAAGCGGTCATCTGCTATGCCCAAGGTCAAGCGACCTCTCCCCATCTCTAAGATCATGTCGGCTGTAGCTTGGAAGGGACGTCCAAGTAACAGCTCGTTGCCATGCTCATCCTGCATCTCCATAACCACAAAATCAGCCGGGAAGACAAATCTATCCACCTTTACTAAGACGTCTTCACAGATTCCATATGGCTTCACCACAGAGTTGTCTGCCAATTGAATCGTCATATTGATCGGCCGTGATTCCTTCAATCCCAGCTTTTTAAATGTCGAAAGGGGCATCAAGTTGATGCTTGCCCCTGAGTCACACAATGCTTCGCCAAATTTAACCTTCCTGATATAGCAAGAAATGTTGAAACACCCTGGATCCTGTCTCTTTGGCGGCAAAGAGCCCATGATGAAGGCACTCACTTGCTCCTTTAGCACTATGACCTCTGTATCCGGAATTTTTCTTTTCTTGGTAATGAAATCTTTTAGAAACTTCCCGTATGAAGGAATTTGCTCAATGGCTTCCAGTAAAGGAATATTGACTGAAAGCTTCCTAAAACTGTCCAAGAACTTCTTGAACTGTGCATCTACCTTCCTTGCCTTCACACTATTTGGATACGGGACCGGAACAGCTTGTGCCCTTTGGTGAGGTGGCACATAAGGCGTCTTTTTCTAAGGTTCCTCCTCTGCAACCTGTTCTTCAGTACCATCCACGGCTATGTCTTCAACTTGCCCTGTGACTGGTGTGGGCTGCTCCGTAGTGGTTTCACGTTCAACTTCATCTCGCGGTGTGCTTGTTTCATCAGTTCTTGGATTCAACACTTTCTTACCGCTTCTAAGCAGGATAGCCTTAGCTTGCTGGTTTCCCCCAGGAACATTGGTATTCCCCAGAAAACCCGGATGTGCCGGTTTCTTCAAACTAGCTATCTCGGCTGCCATCTGTGCCATGGATGTCTCAATGGTCCTCATTTGAGCCCCATGGCTCTGCAATGTCTGCCCGAATTGATTCATGTATTCTCCTTGCTGCTTGATTTGCTGGCCAAACGTATTCATTAGCTCTTGATTTTGCTTTATAACCTGATTGAGCAGCTCCGTGCTCTTATCTTCTGCTACTGGCATGGGTTTGGCATCCGGATCTTGTAGAAAATTATTTGGATCCTTCCAAGAGAACTTTTTATCTTTTCTCCATGAATAGTCATTGTTCCTATATCCTGGTTGTTGTCTCATGTATTTGACTTGAGCCTCATCCTCGGACTCATTTTCCTCCTTTTGCAGTAGCTTCTTGGCGAGAAGATCCATCTTCTCATTCAACTCTCTCATCGCCCTGGATTCACTGACGACTCATGATTGCTCTACCGGGCCTCTTTCTCTTTCACCCCAGGACTGCTTTCTAGCCATGTTCTTGAGTATTTCCCAGCATCTGGTGTCTTTATTGTTCAGAAAAAATCCCGACCCAGCTAAATCCAGATTACTCCTATCATGCTCGGAGAGAGCAAAATAGAAGATTTTCACCTGCGTCTCTTTATCCAGCCCGTGATGCGGACACCTCCTCAGCATAACCTGAAATCGCTCCCAGGTCTCAGAATATGTTTCACCAGCCTGTTGGGTGAAATTATAAATCTTCTGGATCATGTTGTTAGTCTTCTCAGGAGGGAAGAACCTCTCAAAGAAGACCTCCACCATATGGTCCCAGGACTCCACGAACTCATCGTCTAGATTATGTAACCACTCTCGTGTTGCTCCCGCCAATGAACTTGGGAAAAGCTTGAGATACAATGCATCTTGTGGAAACCTGTCAATTTTTACCATGTCGCAGTTCTCAACAAACTGGCTGATGTGTGCAACAAGATCCTCATTCTTCAGCCCATGAAACGCATTTGATTTCACCAAATTTATCAATGCTGGATCGATCTTATATGTCGGTATGTTGATCGCCTGCTTCTTTATAGGCCCCTTTGAAGCTGATGAGGAAGAAGCTTTGATCTTCTCCCATATGGTCTGTGGCTCGGCCATGTCTTCTTGTTCAAATTCAGAATCTATCTCTTCTTGGGGTTCTTGCTCGTTAAAATCTTCGTCCTCAGGTCCCGACAGCGGAACCTCGGGTGTGGGATTCGCGTAGTCAGTACTGTGCGTTTGCACCATACACAACACCTGAAATAAGAAAATTTAGTTCAGTACAGTGCTTTGACGAGTATAAAAATGAACGAACAATAGAAAGAAAATATTTGAAGTTGAATGAAAATTATAAAAAAAATGTGGCCTAGAGTGGCCGCTCGTAGCACTCGAAGTGCCAACAAATTCGCCGTATCCCCGGCAACGGCGCCAAAAACTTGACGTGTATTTTACTACGCGCTAAAAACGCAAGTGTACGCGTCGAGTAGTACAGGCCTTGTGAGGCCCGAGTCGAACACAGGGATACTCAGAAATGTTGGAGACTCCTACTAACTATTTGCGATCAAATAAGCCGAATAAAAAATTGGGGTTGTTGAATAAAATTAAAAGAAAATAAAAATAAAACAAAGCAAACAATCGATTAAAGGTTAATTTAATCAATTTAAAAAGGTATCTTTAGGATTGCGGTTTCACCGCGGGTTTTCATTGTATTAGATTTTATATAATGCCTCAATCTCCTCTCTCTATCCGGGTAGTGGCTTGAAAATAGAATTGCCCACTGTCGTGGTGCAATTCACTACTTAGGTTTAGGTCGGTTCCACCATCGTAGTAACCTATCCCCTAAACTAAGTGCATTACGAACGATCTCTCAGTATCCACCATTAATTTTACACCACCTTGTTCAAGGGATTTATCTATTAATGTAGGTTTCGTCTCTTTTCAGCCGTTAATCCTTCTGTCGAAGTGATTAAGGGCATTAGATTATTATTATGGAGATCAAGCATAACAATATATGGAGAAAACGAAGCTATGCCACAGATTTAAAAGAGAAAATATGAATTACTATTATAAAACTGTCATACAATGAATTCTCGGGCTACTCCCGGTCCTAAAGATGGAGGGGATTAGCCCCGCATGGTCATCTCACCCAAGTACATGGTAGAAATAGGGGAAATCATATAAAAAACGTGAATTGAATGGGAAAACCCCTGAACGGAGAAGAACCGATTGATCCTTTACCTACAACACGTGCTTTCCCGCCTCTCGGTGGTGAAATCCGTCTTCAGCAGCATCCGGATCGACATGTATGAACTTCTGGCCTCTGTTCTCCTTTCCACTGCTCCTCGGTACTTGTGCAATGGCTCATGAGATGATCCCCTGGTCTGGGCGGCCATCATTAGGTATAAGTCCCTAATTAGGTCGTTAATTAACTCCAGCCGTCCAATTGAGATCAATCTGAATCCAACGCATATCTGACGGCGTCGATACCATCCATGCGAGTCGATGGTATCGACCCGCTGCAGTAGCGAACCCTTCCTTTGTCGCGCTCGATATAATCTCGATACCATTGACTCAGGTCGATGGTATCGACTTCCTTTAGGCATCGGTTTTGTCATTTTGCGATGTTGTAGCCTCCGTGCGTCGATGGTATCGACTTGGTGTCAATACTATCGACTGCTTCTTCGCCAACAACCTGAAGATGACTCGATACCATCGACATCAAAGTCGATAGTATCGACTTTTTCCTATTTCTTTCGACTGGCAACCTGTGACCATGTCGATGGTATCGACTTCCGTCGATGGTATCGACGGAAGCAAATACTCGTTTGTCCTGAAATTCAAAGACAAGATCACATCAATTCACACAAATAATAATAATTTGACAATTAATGGTCAAAATGATGAAATAAAGGGGATTTGACATAAAATAGTGGCAAAGACCAAAATGGATGAATTATGCAATATTAACCATAAAAATGACTAATTAAAGCATAAAACACATATAAAACAGGTCTATGAATGCGACTCAAAATCATTGCATCACACCCCAAAAATTCTTCCTTGACCTTCTCACCAACTATATCATTGACCTTCTTGGCAACTATATCCTCGACTCTCTTATTCTCCTATACATGGATAAAAGAAACATTAGCTTCTTATTATTGAATTCCCTTTTGCAGTAACATTCTAAAAAAAGAATAGGTTACCTCTTCTTGTAAAAGTCCTGCTCTGGGTTTGCGCTGGGATGGCCCAAAGAATGCTTTGATGCCCACACCAGCGCCTGCACCCCTAACACATCCAGGATGCTCTGGGTTACCCAGAGCAACTGTCAATTCATCCCTTGTGCCCTAAGGGATGAACATGCCTTGTTTCCTCTGCTCGTGCAGCTCCCTCTAATCACCATCAACATTAATTGGTAAGTTAACACCACAAATGATCAATATTCAAACGATTGCTCAAAGAGTTGTAATTTACCATTTTCGCAGCCGCCTGAGCAGTTACAGGCTTCTTTATTTCACCCTTCTTGTTTTGCCTCCCAGCTATCCAGATATCATGGTGAGGCATGGGTGTGGCAGACTCCTGAGTAGCAGCAGACTCCTGAGTAGCAGAAGACACCTCCTGTAGTCTTTGGCGAACGCTTGCATAGCCCTTTGGACCCATAGTGTGGTCATGCACATTCAGTGCACGCCTTGCTTTTTGCGCCTCACTGAGGGCCTAGTTAGTATGCACATTAATGATTTGGTTAGTAGCACTAAATGTTAATCTTGAATAGGTGAATACAATGTATATTAATTAAATTGGGTGTGACGCCTAATACCTTGAATTCTTCAGATTTTCTTGAAGCAACAAAATTGTCCCAATCTTCTTTGTCCAAGAAGTTCCACTGTTCAAGGGCTGACTTCTTATTCTTATCACCATCTTTTATGTATTCTCTATTGAGATTTGTTCTATAAATCCTAAGCATCTTTCCAGCGTGTTGCATCACACTTTTACTGTCACGCCCCAATCTCACATTAACCGCAAACCACGAGATTAAGGCATGACATGTGGGATTTACCCACAATCAACCATGTCATTACATTTTAAAACAATTAACGACATTAATAGGAAAATTCTGATTTATGCTGTAAATGAAACTAAACAAGCTGCGGAAGCATTTCTATTAACTGACAAGAAATATAAACAGAGTCTGCAGTATATTACATTGTTCGATATAAAGTAAAGCATAACAGTTAATTTACATCTTTGTACATATTCTCTCTCTCACTCACACCTTGTCCCAAAGATCGAGGGGAATGGACTAAGAGACCTCTAACTAGACTAACTACAAACCTTCTATCAACTAAGCGTTAGGATGATACGATCCTTCTGACTCCTGATGCTGGTGCTGACCTGAAAATGTTTGAGTAGAGGGATGAGCCTACTCGCTCAGTGAATAACATTTCACTTAGCTATCACTAAACAACTCGTCAGGTTTATTAACTGAAAATAAACAGGTATACAGTTCAAACAGAGCAGTTCTATTGACATAGCAACTATACAGACAATAACCACACTTCTAAGCATTAACAGGTATTTCAGGTAAACAAACAGTTATGTAAATTTACTGTGAACCTATTTGATTATTTATCCATTTTATTATTATGCCCTAAATATATGCAGTGTACTCTGCATATAAAGATCCGTAACAAATTCATGCTACGATCCCACCGTACAAGACTTAGCGACACACCCGGGAAGTGCTAAGTCTGACTACTCGTCCTGGTCTGCACAGGACACAGGCTCCTCGGCCTCATCGCACAACCATGTGTGCTGCACAACCACGTGTGCTCTCGACTCCTCCTTAAACCTGAGTACACCGGCGGAGAGTCACAGGGTTACCTTCGCGACACAAGCACGAATGATGTTAGATAACCAAGTTTTCTGGTGAGATCGCAATGCCATTGTGACACAAGCACAATTGTTGTTAGACACTACCCTTTTTCTCTTTCCTCATTTGTCTGCGACACAAGCACGGATGATGTTGCAACACGAGTTTCACCCCAAAGTTGCAGACCCGTCTAAGGGGTTCTACGGTGTTAGGGCATCTAGGTCTATACTTGATTAACAAATAACAGAAATAACACATTATAACAATAAAACACAGAATTTCTTCTTTCTCATCATTCTTATCACACATTTCAAGTTCCAATGAACTTAATATACTATTACTGAAGCAATTAGACATTTAAAATGAGTTAAATAATGATTTCTAAATGAATTGCCACTCACCACTTGAAACTCGGCCGATCACTATGGAACTCGGCCGATCAGGACCAAACTCGGCCGACCAACCTCGGCCGACCAACTCACCGCTTGAAAAACCTACAAAGAAACTCAGCCGATCAGGACCAAACTCGGCCGACCAAAACGCTGTTCGTATATCTCAATTAGGAAACTCGGCCGATCCAAGACCAAAACTCAGCCGATCAAAAAACGCTGTACAAAAGCCCTAAATAAGAACTCGGCCGACCGAATTGAAACTCGGACGAACCGCGCACAGGCAGAACATAAAAACGGCCTGCAGAAGTCGATTTCTCTCCAATCGACGAGCAAACTTCGAGCAAACACCACCAAACGATCACAAACGACGTATATGACTAAACCGTACCTGAAGGAAGGAAGAAAACGAACTGGGGCTGCACCGTGCACCCCAATCACCAAACCGTCTTCCTTGCAAACGCAGCTCCAGCTGCGAAATCGATTCGAATTGATGAAGATGAAGATCTACGGGGGAAAGGGACGATCTGCAGCAACTGATCGGAGCAAAATGAAGCTCCAGTGCTTCTCCCTCCTCAGCTCCCTCTCTCTCTCTCTCTTTCTCTCTCTTTCTCACGCAAGGAGCAGAACGCAGGAGCGTTCTCTCGTTTCTGTGAAATGAAACGAGAAAAGAAGAGAGGTAGGATAAGGGAGAAAACTTAGGGGCCTAATCGCAAAGTTTCAAACTTTCGCAAAATTACAATCAGGTCCCTAGAAGCCCAAAAACTTGCAACTTTTGACTCAAAGGTCGGATTCGAACGATTTCTCTGGCAACGCTTCAAGCGTAAGATACTACACGCTTTAGAAAACACACTAAGCACATATCATGTCCATTTTAAACATTATTAACAAAAACAGGCGTATAACTTAACACATCAGCTAAACACATGTTGAACAACTTACTTACGTGATAAGCTCGATGCGGGTCGTAACAATTCCTCTTTCCCTTATAAGAATTTCGTCCTCGAAATTCCTAGAAGAGAAAAGGGAACTTGCCACGCATCTCAGACTCTAGCTCCCACGTAGCTTCTTCAAGATTATGGTTTCTCCACAAAACTTTTACTAAAGGAATTTCGCGGTTCTTAAGCTTTTTAATCCGGTAATCAATTATCTGCACAGGTCCTTCAACATAGGACACATCTGTCCTAAGCTGCACCGGTTCTGAATCTAGAATCTTATCTGTACCAGGATGACACTTTTTCAGCATAGACACGTGAAAGACATCATGAAGATTTGCCAACTCAGATGGCAAATCCAACTTGTAAGCTACAGGTCCAATCCTCTCGACAATAGGATATGGACCCATATATATAGGGGTCAACTTACCTCTCTTGCCAAACCTCAGAACTCCCTTCCACGGTGAAACTTTCAAGTAAACCTCGTCGCCAACCTCAAACTCAAGAGGTCGACGTCGTCTATCAGCATAACTCTTCTGTCTATCCTGTGCAGCTTTCAACTGATCCCTGATCACTGATATCTTTTCAGTAGTTACATCAACTAACTCAGGTCCAAGAATTTCCTTCTCACCCACCTCATACCAACAAACTGGCGATCTACACTTCCTGCCATAAAGAGCTTCAAATGGAGCCATTCCAAGACTAGAATGGTAACTGTTATTGTAAGCAGACTCTATTAGGCTTAAGTGTTCTTCCCAGTTACCTCTAAACTGTAGCACGCATTCTCTCAGCATGTCTTCAAGGGTCTGAATGGTCCTCTCAGATTGACCATTTGTCTGTGGGTGGAACGCTGTACTGAATTTCAGCTTTGTGCCCAACGCATGTTGTAACTGATTCCAGAATCTAGATGTAAACTTTGGATCTCTGTCGGAAATAATAGAAACTGGAATCCCATGCAACCTGATTACCTCATCCACATAAACTTTAGCCAGCTTTGGAACGTCAAAGGTTGACTTGACAGGAAGAAAGTGAGCAGGCTTAGTTATTCTATCCACAATCACCCATATCGAGTCTGAACCCTTAGGCGTTCTGGGTAATCCGACCACAAAGTCCATCGTGATGTGCTCCCATTTCCATTCTGGTATAGGAAGCGACTGTAAAATACCAGCAGGTTTTTGATGTTCAGCCTTAACCTGCTGACACACCCCGCACCTAGCCACATATTCAGCCACATCCTTTTTCATGCCAGACCACCAGTACAGCTCTTTGAGGTTCCTGTACATATTTGTGTTACCTGGATGCATGGCATACATAGAAGTATGCGCCTCCTCAAGAATCTGCTCTTTCAACTCACTGTTCCCAGGTACACACAACCTATCATGTAGATACAACATGCCTTCATCAGAAAACCTGAACTCTGTCCTCTTACCCTCTGACATCTCCTGCATGATTTGCCATGATTCATCATCACTCTGCTGCAACTCTTTAATCTGATTATAAAAAGTAGGTCTAACTTGCATTTGTGCAATCAGCCCACTCTGTCTTGTCACATCCAAGTCCAAGTTCAACCTTCGCATATCTACAAGTAAGTCTCTCTTGAAACATGCCATAGAAAATGCATTGGCTGTTGAACTTGACTTTCTACTCAAGGCATCAGCTACAACGTTCGCCTTTCCAGGATGGTAATCGATTGTCACATCATAGTCCTTGATCAGCTCAAGCCATCTGCGCTGTCTCAAATTCAAGTCTTTCTGAGTGAAGATATATTTCAGGCTCTTATGGTCTGTAAACACTTGACATGTCTCACCATACAGGTAGTGACGCCATGTCTTAAGAGCATGAACTATAGCAGCTAATTCCAGATCATGGACCGGGTAATTCTCTTCATTCTTCTTAAGCTGTCTAGATGCGTAAGCAACAACTTTACCTTCTTGCATCAGTACACAGCCCAAACCTCTTCTAGAAGCATCACAGAACACTGTATAACCCTTATCTGTCTCAGGCAACACTAACACTGGCGCTGTGGTCAACTTCCTTTTCAAAATCTGAAAACTCTTCTCGCAGTTATTAGACCAAACAAACAGTGCATTCTTCCTCGTCAAGCGTGTTAAAGGTGATGCTAACTTACTGAAGTTCTTTATGAACCTTCTGTAATAACCTACTAATCCCAAGAAACTTCTGATCTCAGTAGGAGTCTTAGGCTGTTCCCACTAAAGTAAAGAATCAACTTTCTTAGGATCCACGCTAACTCCATCTTTCGAGATAACATGTCCAAGAAATGCTACCTCGGCCAACCAGAACTCGCACTTGCTAAATTTAGCAAACAACTGGTGTTGTCTCAACAACTGCAACACTATTCTCAGGTGTTGCTCATGCTGTGCATCGTCTCTGGAGTAGATCAGAATATCATCTATAAAGACTACAATAAACTGATCTAGGAACGGTTTGAAAATCCGGTTCATCATATCCATAAAGGCTGCTGGGGCATTGGTCAGTCCAAACGACATGACCAAAAACTCATAATGCCCATACCTGGTTCTGAAAGCTGTTTTAGGAATATCAAAAGCCTTTATTCTGAGCTGATGATATCCAAATCTCAAATCAATTTTAGAGAAGATCGTCTCTCCACGCAACTGATCAAACAGATCATCTATTCTCGGCAATGGATATTTGTTCTTTATAATGATCTTGTTCAGTTTCCTGTAATCTATACAGAGACGCATGGTTCCATCCTTTTTCTTAACAAACAGGACTGGAGCACCCCATGGTGAAGAACTGGGTCTAATGAAACCCTTATCTAACAACTCCTGCAACTGTACCTTGAGTTCTTTCAACTCTGCAGGTGCCATTCTATAGGATGGCAGCGCTACTGGATGACTACCTGGATATATCTGAATTTCAAAATCAATGTCTCTGACAGGAGGTAAGCCTGGTAACTCTTCTGGGAAAACGTCATAGAACTCACGAACTACAGGCACATCATAAACACTGGTGGTGCTCTTCTCTGCTCTGGTGTCAACTACATGAGCAAGGAACGCTTCACATCCTTTCTGTAACATCTTATCAGCTACAACAGCTGATATTATGCACGTAGGCAGAACTTTCCTGTCTCCAGTAAAGACACAAGAAAATTCGCCTAGTTGAAAGGTAGCTTCCTTTTTCCAGCAATCGAGTTGCACTCGATATGTTTCAAGACAATCCATACCCAAGATGACTTGAAAAGTATTTACATCCAAGGGTATGAGATTTGCAGCAAAGGTAAAACCTCCAAAAGATAACAAGCATCTGGGACAAGACTCGGATAAAACTGTTGGTCAACCTAGTGGAACCCTCAACACTAATTCATCTACCAACTCTTGAGTTAACAGATTAAGTTCACCAACTAAAGAACGTCGTATAAAAGAATGAGTAGCTCCCAGATCTATCAAAACTGAAACTGGTATACTATTAAACAAAAGCATCTCTCCTGTAACAACTTGTGAAGAGATTATACCTTCCTGAGGTGTCAAAGAAAAGAAACGTGCTGAAGCTCTTCCTCTGCCACGCAGTCCTCTCTGACCACTCCTGCCACTAGACGCTCCACCACCTCTAGAACCAGAAGCCACAGAGGAACTCGGAACATCATGGTATTGAGGCTGAAAAGCTTGTGATGCTGCTTGTCGAAGTTGAGGACAATCCCTTTTGATATGTCCTGTCTGTCCACAGGCATAACAACCTGAACTCCAACATGGCCCATAATGTGGCTTTCCACATTTGTCACATGGCAGTAACTCTTGTCTCTGGGGACCTGACACTGACATTGACGACCCTGAAGACTGTCCACTAGTGGCACTGCTCCATCTTCCTGGGTTATATCCTCCTCTGCCTCTAAAAGTAGTGACATCCTCAGATTTCTGTCTGCCAAAACAACCAAAGCCACGCCTAAGTTTAGAAAAGAAACCTCTACCTCCACCTCTGTATCCACCACTGGACTATCCTCCACTGAACTCTGTAGATCTCTTCTTAGACTCGGGCACTCTATCAGCATTCACAGATTCTTCAACTTGTCTGGCAGCCTCAACAAACTCACTAAAATTCTCTTTGTTCCTCCTGCTAGTAGCAGAGACTGTATGCCGGATCTCTGGCCTTAGCCCTTCCTGAAACCTTCTGCATCTCTCTATGTTATTTGGAACAAGCTGCGGACAGAAATTAGTTAACCGTGTGAAAAGCGCTTCATACTCTGTAACTGTCATATTCCCCTGCTTGATATTCTACAACTGCCTGATTTTCTCATTAAGGAAAGTGGGTGGATAGAATTTGAGATGAAACTCCTCAGATAAATCCTACCAGGAAAGCTTTGTACCTCTCCTCTTTTCCTCCACACCATGCCACCACAGCTCTGCATCACCTGTCAGAAGGTAAACTACATGATTGATCTTCTTGTCTTCTGGAAGCTCCATCAGACGAAAGACCTTCTCTATCTGTCTAAACCACTCATCAGCTTCTACAGGATCTGTGGTGCCACTAAACTCTGTGCCACCAAGCTTCTTCACAAGCTCATAAGATCGCATCAGATCTTTACTGCTAGTAGAAGAAGATTCTCGCCTATCAGCCTTGTACCTCTCCTTAGTCTCCAAGAACATCCTGTACATCCGGGATGCTTCATCCACGTGGTCACCACCACCTGGACCCAAGTACCGCGGATCAGGACCAACATGGCTCTCAGCCTGATCATCACGATCAAAGCCTCTTCCTGCCATCTGCAATGATATAATAGAATATTTCCTATTAGAAAACTACAGATAGAAGAAAGACACTTAAACCTTAATCCTATTGGTCTCTTATCGTCCCCTGACCTTGAGCAACTAAGTACTCAAACCTAGGCTCTGATACCAAGAGTTGTCACGCCCCAATCTCACATTAACCGCAAACCACGAGATTAAGGCACGACAGGTGGGATTTACACACAATCAACCATGTCATTACATTTTAAAACAATTAACGACATTAATAGGAAAATTCTGATTTATGCTGTAAATGAAACTAAACAAGCTGCGGAAGCATTTCTATTAACTGACAAGAAATATAAACAGAGTCTGCAGTATATTACATTGTTCGATATAAAGTAAAGCATAACAGTTAATTTACATCTTTGTACATATTCTCTCTCTCACTCACACCTTGTCCCAAAGATCGAGGGGAATGGACTAAGAGACCTCTAACTAGACTAACTACAAACCTTCTATCAACTAAGTGTTAGGATGATACGATCCTTCTGACTCCTGATGCTGGTGCTGACCTGAAAATGTTTGAGTAGAGGGATGAGCCTACTCGCTCAGTGAATAACATTTCACTTAGCTATCACTAAACAACTCGTCAGGTTTATTAACTGAAAATAAATAGGTATACAGTTCAAACAGAGCAGTTCTATTGACATAGCAACTATACAGACAATAACCACACTTCTAAGCATTAACAGGTATTTCAGGTAAACAAACAGTTATGTAAATTTACTGTGAACCTATTTGATTATTTATCCATTTTATTATTATGCCCTAAATATATGCAGTGTACTCTGCATATAAAGATCTGTAACAAATTCATGCTACGATCCCACCGTACAAGACTTAGCGACACACCCGGGAAGTGCTAAGTCTGACTACTCGTCCTGGTCTGCACAGGACACAGGCTCCTCGGCCTCATCGCACAACCACGTGTGCTGCACAACCACGTGTGCTCTCGACTCCTCCTTAAACCTGAGTACACCGGCGGAGAGTCACAGGGTTACCTTCACGACACAAGCACGAATGGTGTTAGATAACCAAGTTTTCTGGTGAGATCGCAATGCCATTGTGACACAAGCACAATTGTTGTTAGACACTGCCCTTTTTCTCTTTCCTCGTTTGTCCAAGACACAAGCACGGATGATGTTGCAACACGAGTTTCACCCCAAAGTTGCAGACCCGTCTAAGGGGTTCTACGGTGTTAGGGCATCTAGGTCTATACTTGATTAACAAATAACAGAAATAACACATTATAACAATAAAACACAGAATTTCTTCTTTCTCATCATTCTTATCACACATTTCAAGTTCTAATGAACTTAATATACTATTACTGAAGCAATTAGACATTTAAAATGAGTTAAATAATGATTTCTAAATGAATTGCCACTCACCACTTGAAACTCGGCCGATCACTATGGAACTCGGCCGATCAGGACCAACCTCGGCCGAACAACTCACCACTTAAAAAACCTACAAAGAAACTCGGCCGATCAGGACCAAACTTGGCCGACCAAAACGTTGTTCGTATATCTTAATTAGGAAACTCGGCCGATCCAAGACCAAAACTCGGCTGATCAGAAAACGCTGTACAAAAGCCCTACATAAGAACTCGGCCGACCGAATTGAAACTCGGCCAAACCGTGCACAGGCAGAACATAAAAACGGCCTGCAGAAGTCGATTTCTCTCGAATCGACGGGCAAACTTCGAGCAAACACCACCAAACGATCACAAATGACGTATATGACTAAACCGTACCTGAAGGAAGGAAGAAAACGAACTGGGGCTGCACCCTGCACCCCAATCACCAAACCGTCTTCCTTGCAAACCCAGCTCCAGCTGCGAAATCGATTCAAATTGATGAAGATGAAGATCTACGGGGGAAAGGGACGATCTGCAGCAACTGATCGGAGCAAAACGAAGCTCCAGTGCTTCTCCCTCCTCAGCTCCCTCTCTCTCTCTCTCTTTCTCTCTCTTTCTCACGCAAGGAGCAGAACGCAGGAGCGTTCTCTCGTTTCTGTGAAATGAAACGAGAAAAGAAGAGAGGTAGGATAAGGGAGAAAACGTAGGGGCCTAATCGCAAAGTTTCAAACTTTCGCAAAATTACAATCAGGTCCCTAGAAGCCCAAAAACTTGCAACTTTTGACTCGAAGGTCGGATTCGAACGATTTCTCTGGCAACGCTTCAAGCATAAGATACTACACGCTTTAGAAGCTAGAAAACACACTAAGCACATATCATGTCCATTTTAAACATTATTAACAAAAACAGGCTTATAACTTAACACATCAGCTAAACACATGCTGAACAACTTACTTACGTGATAAGCTCGACGCGGGTCGTAACATTTACGATGCAACTTCTCATCCAATGCAAACAGATTCTGTAAAATAGAATTGTTATTAACTAGTATCCAAAAATAGAATTGCAAATAATAGAATTTGTAATCGACAAAATAGAATTGCAAATAATAATAACTCACGCATAAATCTTTCCATATCAAGTCTTTCTTCTCCTGAGAAACTTTATACCAATTATCATACTTAACACCACAATGTCTTCGAGTGACAACCCCAAGATAGTTTACAAAATTATTGTGGTTCACTCCAATTGCAATTCCTCCATTATCAAACTCCACAACCAATTTGGATCCACTGCCACTTAGCACTATTAACTTGTTCAACAGAGTGATGCCCCTTTTCTTGTTAAGTTTTTGGTGATGCGCATCAAGTTCCTGTAGTGCTTCAGTGGGTACATGTGCATCATCAACCTAAAATTTGACAAAAATAAACACACTGAATTAGCCCAATATAGAAATATGGGATATATGACATAACTAGAAGATAATGAATTTTATAGAAATACATGATATGTTTTTAGAACTTACATTGGTATCCTCTCCATGCTCATCATGGACAACATGCTCATCATGGACTTCATGATCATCATGGACATCATGCTCATCATGGTTAGCCATCTGAAAATGTCATTAAAAAGGCAAACATTTAGCATTTGTATTAACTAGAAAAAGGCAAACATTTAGCATTTGTATTAACTAGAAAAAGGCAAACATTTAGCATTTGTATTAACTAGAAAAAGGCAAACATTTAGCATTTGTATTAACTAGAAAAAGGAAAATATTTAGCATTTGTATTAACTAGAAAAAGGCAAACATTTAGCATTTGTATTAAGTAGAAGATAATGAAAAATCAAATCTGAAAATGATATTGATATTAAAAAAGCAAACATTTAGCTTCAATAAAAAAATATAAACATACATGCCTCTAAAATTGTGATCTTTTATCAATTAACAATCCTTCATTGTGATCTCCACGCACATATAAGTCATCATTAGCTTCAATATTTTATGGAGTTGGCAACCCAACTGAGAATGGACTGGAGTCATCATACTTATCATAGTACTCTTCTTCATCTATAGGATCTTCAATGAACTGTCTTTTACCATTAAGAACAACCGACCATTTATCATTTACAGGATCATCGATATAGAATATTTGTTTCGCTTGTGATGCCAATATGAATGGTTCACCCTTCTCGCCAATCTTTTCAAAGTTCACCAAAGTGAAACCCAATTCATCCACTATAACTCCTTTGGTGTTATCAACCCAATTACATTTAAAGAGCGGAATTCTGAAATCTATGTAATCAAACTCCCATATGTCTTCAATGACACCGTAATATGACATTTTAGCTTCACGTGGACTCTTATCCATTGCACTTGCAAAATACATAGTCGACGCTTGAAGAGTGACCCCACTATTTTGTATGACACTCTTATCATCCTCGCGCTTTGTGTAATATGTGAACCCATTAATGTCAAACCCTTCATAAGACATAACATTCAGTTTTGGTTTAAAGGCGAGGCATTTGATAGTTTCTGTAATATCATTTGGTGTTTGAGATAGTTGATGTAAGACTTTATCTTCAAACCACTTAGTAAAAGTCTTATTATGCTCTCTAGCAAGCCACATTGAACTTTCTCAAGGATGTTGTCTCTTGATGAAATTGGTATGTTCCTCGATATAAACACTCACTTCGTCCATGTTGTGTAAAATATACAAGTGAGCTTTTTCCAACTGCTCACGGCTGATTACTTTCACCCGTGATCCCAAAATTCCTTTGCCCTCCTCAATATTCTTGTCATTAACAGGAGTGTTATTACCACTCAGAAAGTCATTGCAAAAATCCATAACCTCTCTCGCCACATAACCTTCAATAATACTCCCTTCAGGCCGATAACGGTTTCGAACATCACCTTTAAAAACGCTCATGTATCGTTCAAAGGGATACATTCAATGCAAGAAAACTGGTCCCAACATTTTCACTTCCCTAGTCAAGTGGATAACAAGATGTACCATGATATCAAAGAACGAAGGAGGGAAATGCATCTCAAGTGGACATAGGGTAACAACCACTTCTCTTTGCAAATTATCGAGAGTATCAAGGTCAATAACTTTGCTGCATAGACTATTGAAAAAGAAACAAAGTCTGGTGATTGCAAACCTTACATGCTTCAGAAATATAGATCAAATTTCCACGGGCAATATTTGTTGCATTAGAGTGTGACAATCATGAGATTTAAGACCTATCAACTTCAGATCTTTCATTGATACCAATATACGGATGTTGGATGAGTAACCACATGGCACCTTAACATTTACCAAGCATTCACAAAAAGCTTTCTTCTCCTTTCTAGACAATGTGTAACAAGCGGGAGGTAAGTATGTTCTTTTATTACCCATTTCACGTAATTCTGTTAATTCTGACCTTATTCGCATTTCACATAGGTCCAGTCTGGATTTTATCCCATCTTTAGTCTTACCTGGTATATTTAATAGAGAGACTGTCAAAGAACTCCAATAAGGAAGATCCCAAAATATTGACTTCTTCTTGAATGAAGAATTGTCACTCCGTGTGGCCATACTACATTGTGGTTTCTTACCAACAATGTATTTTACTCTTTCATAAATAACATCCCCTGGTATAGGTTTAGGTGCACTCTGTTCATCATTCCATCCATTGAATTCTTTGCACTTCTTACGATACAGATGGAATTTTGAAAGAAACCTTCGATGACCAAGATATACAGTCTTGCCGCCATGTTTTAGTCTTATTGAATCAATGTTTTCTTCACATATAGGACACACTTTAGCTCCTTTGACACTATATCCAGACAAATTCCCATATGCTAGAAAGTCATTAATAGTGCAAAACAACATAGCGTGCAAACGAAATGTCTCTCTTCCTGAAGCATCATAGGTCATCACACCTTCAGCCCAAAGTTTCTTTAAGTCATCAATCAGAGGTTCAAGATAAACATTGATATCATTTCCGGGTTGTTTAGGGCCCGATATCAACAACGATGGTATAACGTACTTATTTTTCATACAAAACCATGGAGGAAGATTGTATATAACAAGCATGACTGGCTAAGTGCTATGTTGGCTGCTCAATGTCCCGTACAGATTCATCCCATCTGTACAAAGCCCAAGTCTTAGATTCCTATCTTCTTCACCAAATTTGGGGTACAATAGATCAATCTGCTTCCACTGTGGGGAATCAGACGCATGTCGTAGGATTCCATCATTATTTTTCTTAACATCTGCATGCCACCTCAAATTCTTCGCATCTTTCGGATTTGCAAACAAGCGTTCAAACCGTGATATTATAGGTAGATACCACAACACCTTGGCAGGAGAACCAGTTTTGGACTCCCCTGAAGTCGTCAGTTTATACCGGGACGCACTACATTTTGGACAATCTTTCAAATCTACATAGTCCTTTTAAAATAATACACAATCATTCGGGCATGCGTGTATCTTCTTGGCCTCCATTCCCATTGGGCACAACATTTTCTTTACCCGATATGTTGAGATTGGTAGCTCGTTTCCTTCAGGAAGCATTTCTTTCAACAAAGTCAACAATGAAGTGAAGCTTTTGTCGCTCCATCTATTGTTAGCTTTCAACTTATACAATCTTAACACATCACTAAGCTTCGTAAACTTAGCACAACATGTGTATAACAATATCTTATCATCATGCACAATGTTTCTAAAGATAGGAGGTGGATCGGTGTGCTCTACCCTACAACTATCCAGCATCGCATCAACGATGTCTACTGGAACTGGTTCGTTCACATCTACGTCATCGGAGGCAATTTCTTCTTCCACCCAAGCACTGCTATCAACATTTACTGGTTTCGAGTTTGAAATCTCTCCATGCCAGTGCCATTCTGTATAGCCTTGTACAATCCTGTTGCACATGACATGACTTTTGATTTCCTCACCAATGCTGACTTTCAAATTGTTACCACAATGCCTACATGAACAGTAGAACCTATCTGTAGGTTTTTTCCTATGTTCCTCGGCAAATCTAATAAACTAATCAAGACCAGATATAAACTCCGGGGTGCAGCGATTGCGAATGGACATCCATGATCTATCCATTCTATGATCAAAGAGAAAACAAGTATATATTAGGACAAGATTAGGGTATACACTTGCATCCTATCCAAGATTGTTCACTTTCTAGTCCAACAAACACATGTGATGTCATTCTTATATATAATAAATGTGTACCACCTATCCCATCCTTGAACACCTAATCTCACTAGTAAGTGTATAATGTGTATTGGGTTTTCGAAAAAATTTCGGCAGCATTTCCCCGTTGTTCTCTAAGTACATATGTAATGAATCCAAAAGTTGGGGTTGTAACATCCTTCCCCTCTTACAATAATTTTGTCCTCAAAATTCCATCAAGCAAACAAATCAGGATAAGTCTTTCCTATGTCCATCAGGGCTCCCATGTGGCTTCACCCTTTCCATGGTTCTTCCCAAGAACCTTCATCATCTCATGTTCTTTCATCTGAGTACTTTTTGACCTTGGTATATCATACCCTCATAGGTGACTCAGGACATTTCAGCCTCTCAAAAGCTGAATAGGTTCAGGGCTCACACATGGCTTGGATACCTCACATAGTGCTCTATATCGGACCCATGGAACACATTAGACATCATGTTATCCTGAGGGCAAGGCTAAACACAACCATCTCCACCAATCCATCTGAATGGGCCCATATATCAGGGACTCAGCTTTCTCAGCTGTAGCTTAGAGGGGTCGGATTTTTACATCACATATTCTCCCACAGTGAACTGCATGTCAGTCTGCTTTGCATCAGCTCGTGACTCATGTCACCACTGGGCCCTCTCTCAGTCATTGCACAATCAAAGCGACTTCATCTACACACACTGTGGTTCTTTTCTGGCCTTCGTGAGACCTACTTCACCAACATCATCTTAATGAAGTGGTGACTGACACAACCTCCCTATAGAACTTCTTGCATCCCGATAAAGGCTATGGTGGTTAACATCACATCTTAAGAACTGTCTCTATATATCACCCTGAATGAGCACACATGCTCTCATCAGACCCTCTAGTATGGATCATAATAACCATTAATTAGGGGTGATAAACCATACTATCATCGAGTTTTTCATGTATATTCTTCCTCCTCATGGAAGTGAACCTTGGTTATACCCAAGAACTTTTGAACTCGCATCATGGGGTAGTTGAACCATCCCTCTCTCAATAAAATCTATCTCTTGACAGTACTCTTCTTTTCTCATGTCATCTTGGTAAGGCAATCTACCATAACCCATATTGGATCTCGACCTTCCTTGGTCTAGGGGAGACTCACAACATCCACAATGAAGAACTCCCATTCCCTCTCGGGAACTCTTTATACTTTATATCCATGTACTAGGTTACTGGTGTTCGTTCTTCGCCTCCTAGCTTGCATGGCCACATGCTACCTGCAACTTCATCTCAAGTATCCAAAGTGCTACTATCTCTTACTATCTCAGTAATACCATGGTATATGGTGATCTTAAAATCATGATCCTCGATATGTCATGATTCCTCAAGATCGATTCCTCAAAAACCCTAAACTACTCAAGTCGGGGTTTTATCACTTTCCTTTCCAAAGAAGTGCATTTGAGGTTCTACAATCATCCTCTTATTGCATCACAACTTAGACTGGCTAACCAAACCACTTACTAACTTGTTCCACAGATCTTGTTATATCTGAGTGTTAGCCAAACTTATCTTTTCTTCTCACTTAAGGTTAGCCTAACAACCTCAACTTCTTCTAGCTTCCAGCTAAACTTGACAGCTATATCTCAACCAAAGCATTCCTTAACACTTCTTCTCCTTAGGTGTTAGGTAATGTCGAAGACATACACCTCCATGTATTATACTTATCATCTCATCTCAAACTCTAAGTTTGTCTTCATCAAGAAACTCTGAGCTCATCCTCATGGTAATCAAACTCAACCTTGTATCACTTGCAAATTCCACATAGCTCATGCTAAAAAAAATCCTTATAAGTTGACTACCTTATTTCTCTTAGTGTATATAAACCATCCAGGTATTATTCCTTCCACAAAGGTATGTTATCATCTCTATCCTCATACCTTGTAGCAACGTTCCAACTTGCATCATCTTTATCCTTGGTGTATGACATGCGTACTGTCCTATCTCTCACTCCCATAACAAGAAGAAATAAGCATTTGGCGGTCGTCCAAATATAGAGTTCTTCCTATAACAAGAGTAGATATGGTACAACCCACATTACCAGTACACCTTCAAATCTAAGTTGAAACGTGCAACTTATGTCTCTACATCACGATCATCTCGATATCAAAGTTACTTCCGTGAAAAACTGGTCTCGAACCTACTTGGGTCACCACACAATCCTTGGTCATATCCTCTAGGTCTATAGGGAGCCGACACTTTTGGGGTCATCCCTCTTCCCGCATGCATCAGAGAGTGCCCTACTCATTTGCCCTTTCGGTCCCATGAATTCATGAAGGTGATCAATCTCCTAACCCATGGCCCTCAGACAATGATAGTTGTTACCTCCTGACACTATGGTCATGTGCAACATGGAATTAGGCAACTCCTAGTTCCATCGGTCTTATCCCTACCTGACCCTAAGATAGACTTAGGATTCTATCATAGTACATGTTCAACTTAGAACCTTACCCAATCCTTCATCATCTCTCTCTGCATTCTTGGGCTGTCTTTTATCCTTTCTCAGGGATCATGGCGACTTGCCTACCTTGGTCAGGCCCCATACCGGTTACTTCCATGGTAACACCCCCACATGCACATAGAGATGGTTATCTAAAGGTTCATTCTCATGCCATGTACTCTTTACTTAGCTTCTTAAGATCCTATGAGACCTCTTTAGGTTACCTCAAAGACAACAAAACTGATATACACCATATGAAAGGGTCCTTCTCCCAGGATGGGAGGAAACTACAACTCTTGACAACAATGTCACAACCGTCCCTAGGGTTTACATTCACATGAGCATGCTTAGCCCTAGCAAGCTACTAAGGCACAAGAAGACGCCTACGAAACCTTGCTAGGTCATACTTGTTTTCATCCTCAACATTAGATCAACTTAGTCATGAAGGGTTCATCAAACATACCCTTAACATAAGGGGTTTCCTTTACTTCTACACATGAGGAGTATCATGCTCGAAACTATAGAGACTCAAATCTCATCATGAGCATCGGATACACTACTGCCCCTCTTCGGCCTAGGAACCCTAGGTTCTCCTTTGGATATCCAACTACATGCTCAATCTCTTAACCACGAATCAAGCATGTCCAAGGTATGTCATGTACTCCCTTGATCCTTTTATATGAGAAATACCTTAGAGTCGAGTCCTCCTCAAGGACATTCAACTAGGTATAAAACCTCACAAAAGGTTACTTAAACCTCCTCAGAGTCTAAGGCACTCTTTATCTCATCTAGCAGGTAGTCACTTATACCATAGGTACCAGAAGCATCAGCCTCTCTCCAGGGTTTGTTTCCTCTAAAGATAACCAAGATATCATCATCCTCCAGGGGTCACGCATAAGGCAACCACTATCATTCACTTAGGTCACATCATCCTCAACTCCCCATTGTTCCTCATATCTCGGGGTTTTAGGCTTCCAACCTCCTTGTTGGGTTCTTGCTTTCTCTCTCTAGAGCTAACTCCACATCCAGCCATACTACTAGAGGTCCTCTCTCCATGAAGGTTCATGCTCACAAGCATACCCCTATGTGGGTGAATCCTATGTTCAACTCATGTTTGACTCAAGATTATCCATATCTCTTTATGCTTATCCATCGTGCCCTTCTGGCCAGGGTTTCAACCTACTACTGTACCACTGACGTACTCAGGGTGCAAGCTATATCCTACTTGCAACAACCCATATGGTTTCTATAGGTTCTTCTCTAACCTCATCCATGAAGGAGCTATCCTTCGCTCAAACACGCACGACCCTTCCCGGGTTGGGTTGCCAAAGGTGCTAGGTCATCCAACCTCCTATGGCATCCCAAAGGCATGTCCAACCAAACACTCGGTCAACCATGTCATCTAACTCATCATGTCATCTCCCTCTCTAACCTTCACTTAGGGTTAGGGTTAACATCATCCTCAAAGGATGTGCTAGGTCTCTACTTTTAATGGAGGTCTCTACTCCAAGATTAACTTTCTCTACTCCTCCTCCTGACAAGAAGGTCTAGCCTCAGGTCTCTCCTGAGGGGCAATGGCAACTCATGCCATACGACCTAAGCATGTATATATTCTTTAGTTTGTGCTTAATCTATTAAGCTGATGTCCATGAAATCTTATTTACATGCTTTTTATTAATTGGGTGGAGGATTCCTTAATCCTTATCAACCTTACCCATACCTCAAGAGGGTAAGGAGAAGAAAGGAAACCCTAATCCTCAAGGTCCTTAATAGAATTTGAGTTGAGAAGGGATGAACAAGATGAGAGAGTCCTAAAGGTATCTTATTTCGATTCATACCCTAAGGCTTTATCCAGGCAGTCAGACGGGTCTGGGAGTCCTCATAATCTGACTAGAAGTGCAGAGGAAAATATTTCCAGCCCCCGGTCGTGATCCTTTTCTAGACACCTCTGCCTTTTGGATAATCCTCTAATAACTCCCTTGGGTTCTATAGAATTTTTAAAATTTAATAATTATTAAGGATTAAGTGAGGAACCTACGCTCTGATACCAATTGTAACGACCCCGCCTCCCGGTAACCCCCAATTAAGGGAGACCCGAAGGTCAGAGCCATAATTCAATTAACATGACCAAAGGTTTGACAAATAATCAATAATAATTATGAAATTCTACTAACTAACTGGAATTTGGTATAAAATTAAAACTTTACTTACCTTTGAAAACTTTGGAAATCTATCTATCCAAAGCTTGAATTATTCTATCTAATCCTCCTTGCAATTTATTTCTTATTTCCACAATGTGTCACTTTACTGTTTGTTCTTTCAAATGTTGTTCCTAAAACGCCGACAAACAAAATGTCGGTCAGTATATCGAAAGATACTGGTATGTGGGAACAACCAAAAACTTGCAAATATGGCTAACAATTTAATAATCACAATCAAATTAATTAACAAGCCAAATTACACTTTTCAGTATGACATTCTCCACCGCTTTTGCCCTAACCCTAGCATACCCACCTTAGGGTTCCCTTTGCCAATGACTTAAGGCCACCTTCTCAATCCCGAGCTTGGTGCCTGGGGGTGACCACTCATGGTGCCCACTAGTCATGCAATATCATAAGCCACCTTCTCATTCCTGAGCTTGGTGCCTGGGGTCACCACGCAAGGCGTCCATTGGTCTACCCATCTGGGCCTGACCTTTGGCATCATCCATCAGGGTGGCATGTAGGTGCGAGGATACATACTTCTATTTTTACTGTGATAATCATAGTGACTTTATGATTTGGAAGTATGAACATCCAACAGATGATTTGAATTCAATGTGATTAACCATTCGGAAAATCCTTGGGAAACTAAGGCGGTTATTCATAATTAACCACATACCTGATCTGGAGATTTGGACAGAAATATCCATGCAAATAAGAATCCAAGCAGGCAAGCATTTTCAATAAGATTCTGAAATAATCACATAATTCCCTTTTTATTACTCATGTCATTAAGATCTATTAACTCTGGCTCGCTTCCTAGGGTTTCTAGTCCACTTTTAGGGTTTTCATTGCAATTTGGGTTTCCCTTCATCATTTACTATTTTAAACTCTAATTTAACGCAATTGATTACAAACCCTAATTATCTCAACATCTAATCCTTAGTTTCAGATTAAGGGCATAATTATCCATTAATTAAGCCTCTTAAACCTCTCTTACATTAAAGCTACTATTTTATCCTTTTAAACCATGACCAGATCATTATACTCATTTATCATCAATTCAAAGTTCATTATGATCCAATTCACATATGAACTCTTTTTGTCATTAATTCCATCTTGATTCATTCAAAAACCCTAATTTCTATATTAAGGTTATTTATCCAAAAATTAGGAACTTTAATGCTCGAAATAGCTTTTAACCATGAAAACCCAGTTCTATACATGAAATCGAATAATTAAAGCCATTAGTAGTCCTAATTACCAACATTAGGGTTTCAAGGCCCATTAAAGCCTATTTATGCACATGAAACTCTAAATTACATGCAAAGCTCATCCTTTTTGTTCCTAATGTTCCCTTTCATCATTAGCAGGTTAATATCAGCTTTAATCATCAATTAAACCCTACGAATCACATTAATTATATCAAAATAGGGTTTATTAATCATCTTTACATTAAAGATAATAACTTTCATTACTTTTCGAATTGCAATTAGAATTGAGCTTCAACTATATTTTTAATATATTCCTCTCGTTTTTATGAGCAAAATTCATATATTATGCATGTTAATCCGAGCTACGGTTATTTAATTAAGAATTTAACAAGAATAACTTACTTTGGACCAATCACAGAGCGCCACGTCGCCCTGGTCCATGCAACATGGATTTCTGGAGGTTATAACTAAGTTATGATTATGCCCTTGGTGCGGCAACTTGCGTCTTGTATCTTGGAGGGGTAGCTTGGTCCATCTGACCTCCGGGTCGTCTTCTACCCAGCGCAACCCTGCGCTGCCGTGAACTGCAGAGTTCCGCGGTCCTCTCCCTCCGCCTCCAAGCCCAAACCTAACCGGAATCCATCCCTGTGACTCTGCCGCTCCCATCTGCATCCACCAAGGTCTTCTTGTCCAGAATATAACGGCCAAGGGAAGGAGCTTTAAGGCTGTGAAATGCAATTCTCCGCAGACGAGCTGGTGGTGACCAAGGCGTTGGTTTCACACGAAAAAGGTCAACGTAATCGTGCAGATTGAAGGGGAGACATTTGGACTTCCTTCAAGCGCCCTCTATGGCACCAGGGATGGAGTTAATCTCAAGGCTAGGATTTTTATGATGAAGAACAAGAAGAAGATGGGGAAGAGAGTTGGAGACGTGGAATCTCTCTGGAACTTGAACCAGAGGGGATACCCTTTATATAGAGGTGAGGAAAGAAGCCTTAGGTCGGATACACATGAATCAAGAAGTCCCTTTCCAAGTAGGAAATCAATTCCTTCAATGAGAAGTATATTTTCTCTCTACTCGCTATCCTTTGGATATTTCTTATTATAGGAATAAGAAAATTCCTTCCCTTATTCTCTTTAGTCTTTTGTTTTAATCCATTGATCACGAAATTATATTCTCCTCAGGTAGGAAAATACTCCTTCTTAATAAAACCACATAATTCCATTAATTATGTATTCCCATATTCTTATTTTGCAATTTTGGTATTTTCTCTTTCTTTCCTCTTCATTGGGACTCCTTGGATCCCAAGAAACTCTATTATTTCGAAATCCTTTTTATTGGATAATCATTACCCTTCTAGATGCATCTAAATGCATTATTCTTCATTATCTTGTTTTATTTATTATTAAAATATTTCCTTTTGTGGATTTCTCTTTATTTCTCTTTTATTTTCTTCATTGGTATTCCTTTTATCATTAGGAATCCTTTGGATACGAAAATCCATCAAGGATAACTTAATTACATCTCTCTCCACTTGTTTTCCACATATTACTATCATTTTCAATTTATTTCATGATAAGGAAATATTTAATTGATCTTTTCTTTTATTATTACATTCTCTATGCAACTTTGGTCTCCTTAGAACCCAAGGAACCCAAGAGGCACGAAACACCTCTTTGGATTTTCCTTCTAGAGGTTTCCACACTTTTCCTTTTCTCTATTTTCTTATTTACTCGATAATAGTGGAATTTCTTTTGTTTTTCCTTTATTGGGCCCAATAGTCGATAAAGCCCATGAAACAACAATCAAGGCTATTGTAAATGAAATTCATTTATTCAAAACAAATTATATCATTATTTGTTCCAATATATTTAATATGAGAAATTACATTTCTCACCAATGAATCCAAAAGTTGGGGTTGTAACAGAGGCAAAACCTAGATCTTAGGATCAGGTTGTGGCTAGAGAGCCTAATCCCCTCCTATGAGCCAAGAAGGCACCCTAGGCTAGGACTTTACCTTAAAAGTTAAGTGAATAAATGTATTTAAGTATTGAGATAATCTTAATCCTCAACTAGAGGAGTGAAGAGTTAAAGATATAAAAAAAATGAATATACTTAAATTCTTTGAACCCAAGGATGCCAACTCTCAGTGACACAACTAGTCAAGCCCAGGATGGAAGACTAGTAAGGAACCAAGCCCAGGAGGGAAGGTGGCCAAATTGGATAACCAATCCCAAGAGGGAAGGTCATGAAATGGTCAAGCCCAGGAGGGAAGACCAGATAGGCACCAAGCCCAAGAGGGAAGGTGGCCTAAGTCCACAATGCAGTTGTTTAGGATCAAGCCCCTGGAGGGGAAGATCACAGAGATTAAGCCCCGGAGGGAAGACCGACATGGAACCAAGCCGCGGAGGGAAGGTGGCCTGAGCCCAATGATGGGACGACACTGCATTATGTGTACTCAAAAGAAAGAGATGAAGGCAATTTGGGTTAAAGAATTAAATAAGAGAATAATGTGCTTAAAAGATGTGACATCTCAAAAGAAACCCTTAGGGAGGGTAGAGTCCTAATACAATCCTAGGGTCAAGTAGGGCATATTAGAGGTACATAGGACAGATGGGTTGGGAGTTGATATGCCCTGAATGCACATGACCATGTAGTCGGGATGTAACAACTAGGTTTATCCAAGGAACATGACTCAGGAGATTAGCTACCTCCACGAGGATCATGTAGCCTAATGGGTTAATGTGAAAGATACTCTCTTGATGCATAAGGATGAGATAACTCCAAAAGTACCTATACCCCTAGATACCTTGAGGATTAGGCTAAGGCTCATAATGATACATGAGATGTAAATATAAAGTTATAAGGGAGTCATGAAAACTTGAGAGAAGTTGTTCCTGAACTTAAGCGTAAGAGAAGGGACACTTGACTTCATGGGAGATAAGAATACTGTGAAATTGAGAACAAGTAAATGTATAGTCATATAGAGTAAGATTCACCTTAATATGTGAAATTAAAAGGTAATGTGTGGATGCACTATCTCTGCTTTTGGAATGGAATGAACTTTGAGTTTGGGATGCAACCAAATGCTTATTTTACCTCATAAGGGAAGGAGATGGGGTAGACACACGTTATACTTAAATTGAGATAATGAGGATGCATATCCTACATTCAATGTGTAATAAAATGAACTAGGGTTGGAGGTGTCACCTCACCCTTATGTGTAAATAATGCACAATAGGTTGGAAACCTAGGTGAAAAGAGAAATCACCAAGTAATAATGAAATCATCAATGAGAAGGAAATCTGAGAAGTAGATGAAAATGTGAGATGAGGATCTTAATTTTTCTCTTAAAATCTCAAAGGATAATTTGAAATTATCAAATATAAAGTATCAGTTGATGAATCTATGCTCTAATACCAAATGTAACGACCTGCACTTTTGAGCGTCCAAAAGACCTTAAAGTCACAGATCGTTAATCATAAATTCCAGGATTAAATTCATGAAATAATACAAAATAGTAAACAATTTCCATTAATGAACAAAAATTTACATGTTTGCATAAAAACCTCCTCTAAGGAGTTACATAACTTTTAAACAGAATTAACTTATACAGGTGTGAAGATATACCATTACAACTAAACCATCAGGAATAACTCTAGTGTCTTGAACATATTTATCGGTACCCTCATGTCCACGCTATCAAGTATATCTGATACCTAAAACAGTTACAAATAAATACACGATCAATATATTACTATACTGGTACGTGGTTTCAAAAAATAATCACATATACATATATAAGCAACATCTTTATCTTGCATATAAGAACATAAACTTATTTCATATTCCAAACCATATCTAGTCAACTACCTCAGGTGTAATCACTGTCCCTCCGGGGCTCGTGTGCATTACCCTTAAGTTCAGTCTAACCTAGGGTTCAGAATTTTGTTATTTACTTTACATGATACTCATAGGAACTTTATAGTTTGCAAGAACTAAATAAACACACAAGCAGTTTATTTGTCATTCAATCTCATTGAGAAACATCGGCAATCTCAGAATTCAATATATGTATTCATAAGCGTAACTGCGGACCTTATGCCATGGCAGAAACCATGTAGAATCAAACATGTACTTTAAGAGTGTATCCAAACTTCCAAGCAACCAAGCATTCAATCTGAAATATACATACGACATACGTGTCACAATGTATTCTGCTTACATTAAACAGATCTAGACCCACTCCTAAACTAGGGTTTAGGGTTTTATAATGTTTGGACTAGGGATTTGGATTACAAGCCCTAATTCCATCATACCATTGTTTCTAAGATTACAAATTTAGTTATGAATATTAGGTGAAACCCTAATCATCATATTAGACATATTAGACTCTTCATGACACCTAGATCACATTATCAGCATTAGATTATACCAAGATGTCAATATTGGTTTTAAAACCCTAAATCAGAATATCTATGATTACTAATACGGAACTATCCATTATTCATCATTATCATATATTTCCTTATTAGATATGACAAGATCAGGTATTAACTCAACATAATAAAATCTAATTAATTAAGCATCATATTAAATCAACCTAGATCTTCCTTTCTATTAATCATATTACAACACATATTGCATATACTTTTGGAACAAGAAGCATAATCAGGTTTTGAGAGTATTTTATTTGGATTCCTCTCGTTGTTTTGAGCAATTTTCATATATATCATGTCTTGATCTGATCATCCTACTAATTCTTATAATTATTTCAAGAAAAACTATTAATTAGCCAATTGAATGTTGCCACGTCATCTAGGATTACCTTTTTCTTTATTCAAAATCCATCCAACTTATACGGGAGGAATGACCTATATGCCCTCATGCTTTGAACATGATCTGAGAGGTATAAAGTTCTTTTTCTCCTTTTCTTTCTTCTAGCTCGCATAGGAGTCAGGCTTTGCGTGCGTACACCACGACAATGTAGTCTCGATCTGGACTCATGTTGCACGGATGTGACCGTCCCCACCTCTGCTCCACACGAAGGTGATGCTCAACCATGCGTGCCTCTTCCTGCCCCCTGCAACAAACCATCACGAACATCCTGGCCGCCCTCCGGCCCTCGCTCTTCCTCCACAGTGGTATGTGGTGGTCGTAAGCTGATAGAGAATTAGTGGCGCCCCTGACTAGCCCACTCCACGTGGAGCAACCTCGACCGGCATGACTTCTTTCATTCTCCCTTCTCTGAACTTGCCTGCCTACATGGCTCAATGCCCTGTGCTGCAAGCCAACATCTGCAGACCCTGTTGTAGCCCGCAGTGGCCGTCCCAAGGGAAGACTGGCAAAATCCACACATCGTACAACTGCATGCTCTCTAAAATTGCACAACCCCATGAGGGTTCTGTGCGATGAGGGCACTGCCTGGAATAGGTTGTTGGCATTCCATCCTTAACCATCGACCCTTCCTTCTTCAGCGTCGGGGTCCCATGGATGGCCTCCCATAGCCACGATAACCAGTACGACCAGATCCGTATAGGGCAAGACCTGCTACACTTGATGCTGCCAAACCTATGCCCAGACCTCAAGGAGGGACATCCCCTCATGAGAGACCCAACCATGTACGTGGACCTGCACCAAGGATGGCCTAGGCAAAACTCCCTCAATAGCATGGATAGCCGTCGCCGCTCTTTGTGTACAAGGAGAGTACGAAGGTGGCTACCTGGTCATCCTCCCGCTAGCCTCCAGGGTGTCGCTGACTGCAACACCATGGAAGAACCCATCGTTTCACTTGCAGGATGAGAAGTATATTGACATGCCCTTGTCTCTACTTTTCTTCGTGGGTTTCCCCTTAGTCCACTATAAATAGCTATATCACTAGGGTTTACCGATTGATGGCTTGGTGTCCAAGTTATACATATTTGGTAAGGACTCTCATCTAGGAAGTAATTAATTGTATTCTCCTTATTTTCTATTACTTTCCATACATTTATAAAACTCTTAGTGTTTATCACATACTCCATAAGCTACAGGAACAAACCCCCTTTTTCCATATCATGTCTTGGATTTGGTAGCCTTGTTATATAAGTAAACAAACAAAACACTTTCCCCATCTTATTTTATAAGGATTTGGTTGAGATAATCCTATGTGCAATACTTGCCCTCCAAGCAAACACCAGATAAACCTTCAATTAATTACTTAGTCCATCATATAGCTTACTTTATTTTGGATGTCTATTATCATTACGAACATCCACAATATCCAAAATCATATCTCATGGCCCATATGTACACTTAGATTACCCAATTGGGCTCAAAAGTGACCATAAGGCCCATGAACTACATATTGGGCCTTCCAAAGGATCCATGAGCTTAAAATTACATTCTTAATTACCAAATTAAGGTTTTTCTAATCATAGCATCTTATATTAGCCTCACATGATCGCATATGCTCAAAGCACATTATTACCTTAATTTAATGATTTATTATGAATCTTGTGTTTGGAATCATCAAACAAGATCCCTCAATCACTTCATTGTTAAAGGTTACCTAATTTCAATTAGGCTTGAAATCTAGGGATTTCAAGGATGTAACATTCACCCCTCCTTAAAAGGAATTTTCTCATCAAAATTTAGGCATACCAATCCTAGGTGAATGATGAATCATATTATCTTTAAAACTTAACGTTAGCACCCTATTTAGATGGCTTAACAACTTTTCCTTGGTATATCAATCTTTGTTGTATTTCTAAGATTGGTAGTTGAATTGAAATTCAAGTGTATCCACATCTCTAGTATATAGATATTATCATCACTTGATGATTTCCTTCTCATAAATGATTTCATTATTACTTGCTGGTTTCTCTTTTCACCTAGGTTTCCAACCTATTATGCATTATTTACACATCAGGGTGAGGTGACACCTCTAACCCTAGTTCATGTTATTACACATTCAAAGTAGGATATTCATCCTCATTATCTCAATTTAAGTATAACATGTGTCTACCCCATTTCCCTCCCTCATGAGATGAAATAAGCATTTGCCTACAGCCCAAACACAAAGTTCATTCCATTCCAAAAGCAGATATAGTGCATCCACACATTACCTTTAAATTTCACATATTAAGTTGAATCTTACTCTATATGACTCTAAACTTACTTGTTCTCAATTTCACAGCATTCTTATCTCCTACGAAGTCAAGTGTCCCTTCTCTTACTCTTAAGTTAGGGCACAACTTCTCTCAAGTTTTCATGACTCCCTTATATCTTTATATTTACATCTCATGTATAATTATGAGCCTTAGCCTAATCCTTGAGGTCTCTATGGGTATAGGTACTTTTGGAGTTATCTCATACTTATGCATCAAGAGAGTTCCTTTCACATTCACCCATTAGGCTACATGATCCTCATGGAGGTAGCTAATCTCATGAGTCATGTACCTTAGATAAACCTAGTTGTTACCTCCCGACCACACGGGCATGTACATTCAGGGCATATCAACTCCCAACCCATCGGTCCTATGTACCTCTAATACACCCTACTTGACCCTAGGATTGCATTAGGACTCTACCCTCACTAAGGGTTTCTTTTGAGATGGCACATCTTTTAAGAACATTATTCTCTTATTTAATTCTTTAACCCAAATTTCCTTCATCTCTTTATTTTGAGTACACATAATACATTGTCGTCCCATCATTGGGCTTGTGCCACCATCCCTCTGCGGCTTGGTGCCATGTCGGTCTTCCTTCCTGGGCTTGACTTCTGTGATCTTCCCCTCTAGGGGCTTGATCCTAAACAACTACATTGTGGAATTAGGCTACCTTTCCTCCTGGGCTTGACCATTTCCTGACCTTCCCTCCTAGGCTTGGTCATCCACTTTGACCACCTTCCATCCTGGGATTGATTCCTTACTAGTCCTCCCTCCTTGGCTTGACTAGTTGCGTCACTCAGAGTTGACATCCTTGGGTTCAAAGAATTTAAGTATTTTCATTTTTTTATATCTTTAACTCTTCACTCCTCTAGGTGAGGATTAAGGTTATCTCAATACTTAAATACATGTATTCACTTACCTTTTAAGGTAAAGTCCTAGACTAGGGCGCCTTCTTGGCTCATAGGAGGGGATTAGGTTCTCTAGCCACAACCTCATCCCAAGATCTAGGTTTTGCCTCCCTCATAGGTCAATAACTTTGCTAGGTCATACTTGTTTTCATCCTCAACATTAGATCAACTTAGTCATGAAGGGTTCATCAAACATACCCTTACCTTAAGGGGTTTCCTTTACTTCTACACATGAGGAGTATCATGCTCGAAACTATAGAGACTCAAATCTCATCATGAGCATCGGATACACTGTTGCCCCTCTTAGGCCTAGGAACCCTACGTTCTCCTTTGGATATCCAACTGCATGCTCAATCTCTTAACCACGAATCAAGCATGTCCAAGGTATGTCATGTACTCCCTTGATCCTTTTATATGAGAAATACCTTAGAGTTGAGTCCTCCTCAAGGACATTCAACTAGGTATAAAACCTCACAAAAGGTTACTTAAACCTCCTCAGAGTCTAAGGCACTCTTTATCTCATCTAGCAGGTAGTCACTTATACCATAGGTACCAGAAGCATCAGCCTCTCTCCAGGGTTTGTTTCCTCTAAATATAACCAAGATATCATCAGCCTCCAGGGGTCACGCATAAGGCAACCACTATCATTCACTTAGGTCGCATCATCCTCAACTCCCCATTGTTCCTCATATCTCAGGGTTTTAGGCTTCCAACCTCCTTGCTGGGTTCTTGCTTTCTCTCTCTAGAGCTAACTCCACATCCAGCCATACTACTAGAGGTCCTCTCTCCATGAAGGTTCATGCTCACAAGCATACCCCTTTGTGGGTGAAGCCTATGCTCAACTCATGTTTGACTCAAGATTATCCATATCTCTTTATGCTTATCCATTGTGCCCTTCTGGCCAGGGTTTCAACCTACTACTGTACCACTGACGTACTCAGGGTGCAAGCTATATCCTACTTGCAACAACCCATATGGTTTCTATAGGTTCTTCTCTAACCTCATCCATGAAGAAGCTATCCTTCGCTCAAACATGCACGACCCTTCCCGGGTTGGGTTGCCAAAGGTGCTAGGTCATCCAACCTCCTATGGCATCCCAAAGGCATGTCCAACCAAACACTCGGTCAACCATGGCATCTAACTCATCGTGTCATCTCCCTCTCTAACCTTCACTTAGGGTTAGGGTTAACATCATCCTCAAAGTATGTGCTAGGTCTCTACTTTTAATGGAGGTCTCTACTCCAAGATTAACTTTCTCTACTCCTCCTCCTAACAAGAAGGTCTAGCTTCAGGTCTCTCCTGAGGGGCAATGACAACTCATGTCATACGACCTAAGCATGTATCTATTCTTTAGTTTGTGCTTAATCTATTAAGCTTATGTCCATGAAATCTTATTTACATGCTTTTTATTAATTGGGTGGAGGATTCCTTAATCCTTATCAACCTTACCCATACCTCAAGAGGGTGAGGAGAAGAGAGGAAACCCTAATACTCAAGGTCCTTAACAGAATTTGAGTTGAGAAGGGATGAACAATATGAGAGAGTCCTAAAGGTATCTTATTTTGATTCATACCCTATGACTTTGACCAGGCAGTCACATGGGTCTGGGAGTCCTCATATTCCGACTAGCGGTGCAGAGGAAAATTTTGCCAGCCCCCGGTCGTGATACTTTTCTAGACACCTCTGCCTTTCGGATAATCCTCTAATAACTCCCTTGGGTTCTATAGAATTTGTAAAATTTAATAATTATTAAGGATTAAGTGTGGAACCTACACTATGATACCAATTGTAACGACCCCGCCTCCTGGTAACCCCCAATTAAGCGAGACCCGAAGATCAAAGCCATTATTCAATTAACATGACCAAAGGTTTGACAAATAATCAATAATAATTATGAAATTCTGCTAACTAACTGGAATTTGGTATAAAATTAAAACTTTACTTACCTTTGAAAACTTTGGAAATCTATCTATCCAGAGCTTGAATTATTCTATCTAATCCTCCTTGCACTTTATTTCTGATTTCCACAATGTGTCACTCTACTGTTTGTTCTTTCAAATGTTGTTGCTAAAACGCCGACAAACAAAACGTCGGTCAATATATCGAAATATACTGGTATGTGGGAACAACCAAAAACTTGCAAATATGGCTAACAATTTAATAATCACAATAAAATTAATTAACAAGCCAAATTACACTTTTTATTATGACATTCTCCACCGCTTTTGCCCTAACCTTGGCATACCCACCTTAGGGTTCCCTTTGTCAATGACTTAAGGCCACCTTCTCAATCCCGAGCTTGGTGCCTGGGGGAACCACTCATGGTGCCCACTAGTCATGCAATATCATAGGCCACCTTCTCATTCCTGAGCTTGGTGCCTGGGGTCACCACGCAAGGCGTCCATTGGTCTACCCATATGGGCCTGACCTTTGGCATCATCCATCAGGGTGACATGTAGGTGCAAGGATACATACTTCTATTTTTACTGTGATAATCATAGTGACTTTATGATTTGCAAGTATGAACATCCAACAGATGATTTTCATTCAATGCGATTAACCATCCGGAAAATCCTCGGGAAACTAAGGCGGTTATTCATAATTAACCACATACCTGATCTGAAGATTTGGACATAAATATCCATGCAAATAAGAATCCAAGCAAGGAGTAGAAGGGTTCGGGATTTTCCACAAAAAGAAACCATCTCGCAACCTGAACCGATCGGTTGGGGACCTGAACCGATCGGTTCACCACTGAACCGATCGTTTGGGACCCTTGAACCGATCGGTTCACTCATGAACCGGTCGGTTGGGGTTCCAGGTTGGTTCCCGATTGACTTTCCTTGTTTCTTTCCCAATTGGTATCGAATACCAATATTATTCCCAATCAAATTGGGCAATTGAAACGAAAGGAAAATTCTCACCAATCCTACTTTCCCAAGTTGCTCGATTGCACCAGTTGAACCGATCGGTTCAACACTTGAACCGGTCGTTTCACTCTGTGCATGAACCGATCGGTTCAACAATTGAGCCGACCGGTTCAGCAACCTCAGCCGACCGGTTCATCACATGAACCGATCGGTTGGGAGTGCAGATTGTGCAGAATCAGTCAAATGCGATTTCAATCAATCCGATACTCCAATCAATGCGTCCAACACCTTGAACATTATGATATTGAGCTATCGATTAATTGAGTGTTTAATTGAACTACTAAACTCCTTTAGTAATCAATCTAAACATTGCTTGTGGACAAAACTCCTCTTCCATGTTAAATCCTATGTGTGTGACCCTGCAGGTCCATTTCACGTTGGCAGTGAAAGTCCATAACATTTATGACTTCACAAGCAAAGAGCGGTGTCTAGTCACACATCATTGCTACCCAAGTGAAAGTAGAAAGTTGGAGAACAACTTTCATCCTACAATCCGTGAATGGTGTTACAGTGAATGTATAATTCCTTTGTCACTGATATCCAGAATGAACTCGAGGCATGGAACAGTCATCCTGTCAATGTTCATCCATTTCCTTGATCTCAGAGTAGACCGAGTGAGATGTGTATGACATCAATATCACATATTGATTCACACGTGCATGCACATGCCTTTCTCAATCCTACTCATCAAGTGGCCAAGGATATCAAACTCCCTCAGGAGGGACAAATCCCATATCTATCACTCACCCCTCAAATGCCCCATGTGTCAAAGCCACCCAATCATCACCTTTATAACAACCCATGTTTCAAGATTGCGTTTGATGATGTCAAAGTGTACCCAACGACATGTGTTGAGTGTAGTGATTTCAGGTCTAAGAATCACACTCACCACCATCACTGTGAGAGCTGACTGTGACTACCATGTCATGGTTCCATGTGTCACTCTCACGGTGGGTCTGTCCGGTACCTTGTTCTCTAACAAGTACCTATGTGCTTGGTTTGATATCACCATATCATGACTAATGAGATTCTGTCATCAACCAACACACAATCTAGTCTTTAGTGTTATTGATGTCTATGGTTATTTCCACAATAACAACCGACTAGGGACTAAACAAGAAAGAATACTCTTAGCATCCGTATGATCTCATCGTTTAGGTCCTCAACCCAAAAGCATACGTCATTGAGTAAAACAATCTTTAGACATCTATCATGTTACACCATCATCTCAGAAACAGTTTAAACATATAGATTGGAAATTGCCTTTATTATTATTCAAATCAATTACAAAGTATCCCATTACAATCATCATATGACTTGATCTATGGGCATACATACCAACAGACTCCCACTTGCACTTAGAGCCAGTCACCAAGGAAATGCAGTCCTTGTGACCTAGCATGACCATCATGCTTTTGCTGAGAAAGGGCCTTAGTCAGTGGATCAGCTATGTTGTCTTCAGTTGGTACTTTGCAAATCTTCACATCTCCTCGCTGTACGATCTCTCGTATGAGATGGAAGCGCCGCAGTATGTGCTTGGACCGCTGATGTGATCTGGGCTCCTTATCTTGTGCAATAGCTCCATTATTGTCACAATAAAGCTCAATTGCATCACAACTACTGGGAACTACACCAAGTTCAGAAATGAACTTCCTGATCCACACAGCCTCCTTTGCTGCATGCGAAGCAGCAATATACTCGGCCTCTGTAGTAGAATCGGCAACTGTTTCTTGCTTGGAACTCTTCCAGCTCACAGCTCCATTATTAAGGCAAAACACAAATCCTGACTGTGATCTATAATCATCTTTATCGGTTTGGAAGCTTGCATCGGTGTAACCCTTTACAACCAGCTCTTACTCGCCGCCGTACACAAGAAACTGATCCTTAGTCCTTCGCAAGTACTTGAGGATGTTCTTCACGCCTGTCCAGTGAGCATCCCCGGGATCTGACTGGTACCTGCTCGTCATGCTGAGAGCATACGAGACATCTGGGCGTGTGCACAACATAGCGTACATGATGGATCCGATGGCTGATGCATATGGGATCCCATTCATACGCTCCCTCTCTTCACAAGATTGGGGACATTGAGCTCCAGAGACGGTAACTCCATGTAGCACAGGGACGTTGCCTCTCTTTGAGTTCTCCATGTTGAACCGCTTCAGCACCTTGTCAATGTACGTGCTCTGACTTAGTCCGAGAAGCCTTCTAGATCTATCTCTATAAATCTTAATTCCTAGAATGTAGGATGCTTCTCCTAAATCCTTCATTGAGAAAGTTTTCCCAAGCCAAGTCTTTACCTTCTCTAAGGCTAAGACATCATTCCCCATCAAGAGTATGTCATCCACATACAATATGAGGAATGTGGTCGAGCTCCCACTAACCTTCTTGTACACACAAGGTTCATCTTCATTTTGAATAAAGCCAAACGCTTTGACTTCTTCATCAAATCGAAGATTCCAACTCCGAGATGCTTGCTTCAATCCATAGATTGACCTTTGCAGTTTACAGACTTTATTGGCATTCTTTGGATCTACAAAACCTTCAGGTTGTGTCATATACACATCCTCATGAATATTCCCGTTAAGGAATGCAGTTTTAACATCCATCTGCCAAATCTCATAGTCATAATAGGCTGCAATAGCAAGCATGATCCTGATGGACTTAATCATGGCAACTGGAGAAAAGGTTTCATCATAGTCAACACCTTGAATTTTTCGAAAACCCTTTGCAACCAATCTACCTTTATAAGTTTGCACATTGCCATCCATGTCGGTCTTTTTCTTAAAGACCCACTTGCACCCTATGGGTTTTACCCCTTCGGGTGGTTCCACCAAAGTCCATACTTTGTTGGAGTACATGGATTCCATCTCGGATCTCATGGCTTCAAGCCATTTCTCAGAATCTGGTCCCTCCATAGCCTCTACGTAGGTAGTTGGATCATCATCTATGATCAACTCTCCACCTTCCTGAGTTACAAGGTATCCAAACCTCTCAGGCTCAAGGCGAGTCCTACTAGATCTACGAGGTCCTTGTGTTACTTGAGGAGAATGAGATTCCACGACACCTTGTGAATCTCCATTTTCCTCTCGTACATCTACCGGTTCAATGTTTTCTTGTTGGGCTTGAACCTCTTCAATCTCTATATTCCTCCCATTGTTTCCTTTGGAAATAAATTCCTTTTCTAGGAATACAGCTTCCCTGGCAACAAACACTTTGTTGTCAGTTGGGTGGTATAAATAATATCCCTTGGTTTCCTTGGGATATACAACAAAATAACATTTATCAGATTTGGGTCCAAGCTTATCAGGAAACATTTTCTTGACGTAAGCTCCACAACCCCAAATCTTCATAAAAGACAAATTGGGACGCTTTCCAGTCCATATCTCATATGGTGTCTTTTGAACCGATTTAGATGGCACACGGTTAAGTGTAAACGCGGCGGTTTCAAGAGCATAACCCTAGAAAGAAATTGGAAGATCAGCAAAACTCATCATTGATCGCACCATATCTAACAATGTGCGATTCCTTCTTTTAGACACACCATTATGCTGTGGTGTTCCAGGCGGAGTCCATTGTGATACAATACCACGAGCTCGCAGAAGGTCCTCAAACTCCTGGCTCAAGTATTCTCCACCTCGATCGGAATGAAGTGCCTTAATACTTTTACCAAGCTGGTTCTGTACTTCATTCATGAAATCCTTGAACCTTTCAAGGGTTTCCGACTTATGTTTCATCAGGTACACATAGCCATACCTACTGAAGTCATCAGTAAAGGTAATGAAGTACTGATACCCACCTCTGGCATTAGTTCTAAAAGGCCCACATACATCAGTATGTATGAGTCCTAATAGATCACTAGCTCTCTCACCTTTACCTGAAAAGGGAGTCTTGGTCATCTTGCCCAACAAACAAGATTCACATGTCTCTATTGATTCATAATCAAAAGAGTCTAGATAACCATCTTTATGGAGTCTAGAAATGCGCTTCTCATTTATGTGCCCTAGACGACAATGCCAAAGATATGTTTCGTTTGATTCGTTGAGTTTTTGCTTTTTGGTGTTTACGTTATATACACTTGTCTCCAAGTCTATCAAGTATAGACCGTAAGACATAGGGGCACTGCCATAAAAGATCCCATCTTTAGAAATGGAACACTTTCCATTCTTAATAAGAAATTCAAATCCATCTTTATCCAAACAAGAGACGGAAATGATATTCCTATTTATGGCAGGTACATAATAGCAGTTCTTCAACTCTATTATTAGCCCACTAGGTAGAGTTAACTCATAGGTTCCTACGGCACTGGCGGCAACTCTTGCCCCATTAGCAACACGTAGTTCAACCTCGCCTTTCCCCAAAGGCCTACTTCTCTTAAGATCCTTCACATTTGAACAAATGTGAGATCCGCATCCAGTATCAAGTACCCATGATGAAGAAGTAGTAAAGTTAATCTCTATCACGTATACACCAGAAGTAGAGATCTCTATCTCCGACTTCTTCTTCCATTGTTCCTTCCATACTCTCCATGTAGAAGAAATTGGTTTGGCGAGAGAACACTTCTCTCCCTTACCTACTTTCTTCTTCACCAACGCATTAAGCGTACATAGAGTGGATTCTAAGGCTCCTGGTATATCTGGATTGTGCAGAACACTTCTCACATTCCTCAACCAGTTATGGAATTTCTTCTCAATTAATTTGCCCATTTTAAAAGATGATTCTTTTGCCATTCTACAAGAGAAAATTTGCATTTGTCAAAACCCTTTTGATTTGATTTGAATAAAATTTGACGATAGTTAATTAGGCCTTTAATTAATTACCGCTCCCACTATTTTGACTCAAATTGATAGCCCTCACCATCAATTCGGAAGATTGCAGCGCACAATCTTCTAGTGGGTCAAGATCCTAGAATCCTCTAAGCCATGGACCAGCTTTGGCTGTCACCCACAACTTAGATCTTCCGGGTAGGCAACTCTTGCCAATCGCATCATATGCAACTCTTGATGAATGAACATGCACAACACCTTGCCATGAACATTCCATGCCTCTGGGCTTAGACGCTCTAAGAATCACCAGTTAAGTCTAACCCAAAAGCCGACACGGTAAACATGCACCCTGCTTTGGCAGAACCTACATGTCGACCCTTCACACTTCCACAAGATAGACGGCGCACCACGCTTTGGCGTAACCCACGCTTGGTCGATCAAGTTTGCCATGTGTGTCGCTAATGGAAGGCGTATAAGACTTAATATTTAATGAGGGATTTGGTTTTTATATATATATACATATCCAATCACCATAATATATAGTACGTATCATATACATGCTATATCCCACAGAAAACATGCATAAACGATAAAAAGCGATGATTATGGCCATCCTATTTGTGATTCCTCGAGCCAAGAGGAATCACGGTCATCTAGGTCTACATCACATGCAACCTGTACAAGATGAAATCTGTACCTGCCTTTCTGGGTTTGATCAGCTCATCTCCATGACTGATCGGCTCGCCATCAGGTAGGTTGTTTGGGTGCCACCAGCCGATCGACTGGCACCTCCAGCCGATCGGTTCACCGGTCATCGTGCATCTCCTCAGGTCGCCACCCGCTCATCTCGTTCCTCGAACCGGCCGTCTGGATCACCAACCAATCGTCTTCAGGTTGTCCGCCGTTCTTTGACATAACATGAAATAAAATCTATCCTATTTACAATTGAATTGTGAAACCCCGAGTTACATTCGGGGGGAGCAAAGGTAGGAAAAGAATTCTCGAATTATTTCAAGTTACATCAGGAATATGAGAAAGGGAATCGGTGCGCAGACCGAGATGCAAGCAACCACACAAACAACCACACACAGATATAGGGGTTTATAGGCCATAATCATGCTACACATCCACCACAAAACTCATTTAAGGGCGACGTGTATCGAGTGCATTACTATTACATATCATATATGTATATTAGGGATTTGTGGATTGGACATGTATAAAGCCGATATTATTCACATCGCATGCAATAAATAAAGGCGACAAACCAAAATCGATCATATTGATAATCCTAAAATATAGAGAGGTTGACCTGGCTCTGATACCACTGTTGGGTTTTAAAGGAGGCAGAGAAGCAGCGAAAACAAAAATTTTCTCCCAAACCCAGAACAAAAGGAATCACGTCAACATCTATATAATAGGAAAGATGGTTTGTGAATCATACCTTGTCCCGAGGCTTGCTCGGCGACAATACCACGCGCCTTGCGCGGTCTTCACCTCCGGTCTTGGACGGTGTCTGTGCAGCTCCTGGTCGCACCGGGACTGAAGACTCCTCCTCCTACCGGACTGTCGGATGACAGTTGTCCTCCTGAGCGGCAGTGACCTCCCGCCTCTGAAGTAGTCCACACGGACCACCCGGAACTCCACTCTCCTTGTCCCACAAGGAAGTGGAAGGAGTCGCACCCTCCTGTTGATGTACTAGTCGCCAACACACTCTCCTGCTGTCGGCTGCAACTGCAGTTGTGCTTCCCTTGCTGCACCTCCCTTTGTGGGAAGCACTTGCTCGGGCTCTCTCTCGGTTACCAAAACCAGAGAGAACGACAACTTTGCAGAGCAATCAACATGCACTGAGTTGTACTCTGAGAAGCCCCCAATACCCTTATATATAGGCGGGTCATGGGACAGGGTTCTCTGTGCCCGGCAATACGGGACTAAAGCAGGAGTAGAAGGGTTCGGGATTTTCCACAAAAAGCAACCATCTCGCAACCAGAACCGATCGGTTCACAAGTGAACCGGTCGGTTGGGGACCTGAACCGATCGGTTCACCACTGAACCGATCGTTTGGGACCCTTGAACCGGTCGGTTGGGGTTCTAGGTTGGTTCCCGATTGACTTTCCTTGTTTCTTTCCCAATTGGTATCGAACACCAATATTATTCCCAATCAAATTGGGCAATTGAAACGAAAGGAAAATTCTCACCAATCCTACTTTCCCAAGTTGCTCGATTGCACCAGTTGAACCGATCGGTTCAACACTTGAACCGGTCGTTTCACTCTGTGCATGAGCCGATCGGTTCAACAATTGAGCCGACCGGTTCAGCAACCTCAGCCGACCGGTTCATCACATGAACCGATCGGTTGGGAGTGTAGATTGTGCAGAATCAGTCAAATGCGATTTCAATCAATCCGATACTCCAATCAATGCGTCCAACACCTTGAACATTATGATATTGAGCTATCGATTAATTGAGTGTTTAATTGAACTACTAAACTCCTTTAGTAATCAATCTAAACATTGCTTGTGGACAAAACTCCTCTTCCAGGTTAAATCCTATGTGTGTGACCCTGCAGGTCCATTTCATGTTGGTAGTGAAAGTCCATAACATTTATGACTTCACAAGCAAAGAGCGGTGTCTAGTCACACATCATTGCTACCCAAGTGAAAGTAGAAAGTTGGAGAACAACTTTCATCCTACAATCCGTGAATGGTGTTACAGTGAATGTATAATTCCTTTGTCACTGATATCCAGAATGAACTCGAGGCATGGAACAGTCATCCTGTCAATGTTCATTCATTTCCTTGATCTCAGAGTAGACCGAGTGAGATGTGTATGACATCAATATCACATATTGATTCACACGTACATGCGCATGCCTTTCTCAATCCTACTCATCAAGTGGCCAAGGATATCAAACTCCCTCAGGAGGGACAAATCCCATATCTATCACTCACCCCTCAAATGCCCCATGTGTCAAAGCCACCCAATCATCACCTTTATAACAACCCATGTTTCAGGATTGCGTTTGATGATGTCAAAGTGTACCCAACGACATGTGTTGAGTGTAGTGATTTCAGGTCTAAGAATCACACTCACCACCATCACTGTGAGAGATTACTGTGACTACCATGTCATGGTTCCATGTGTCACTCTCACGGTGGGTCTGTCCGGTACCTTGTTCTCTAACAAGTACCTATGTGCTTGGTTTGATATCACCATATCATGACTAATGAGATTCTGTCATCAACCAACACACAATCTAGTCTTTAGTGTTATTGATGTCTATGGTTATTTCCACAATAACAACCGACTAGGGACTAAACAAGAAAGAATACTCTTAGCATCCGTATGATCTCATCATTTAGGTCCTCAACCCAAAAGCATACGTCATTGAGTAAAACAATCTTTAGACATCTATCATGTTACACCATCATCTCAGAAATAGTTTAAACATATAGATTGGAAATTGCCTTTATTATTATTCAAATCAATTACAAAGTATCCCATTACAATCATCATATGACTTGATCTATGGGCATACATACCAATAGGAAGGTCATGAAATGGTCAAGCAAAGGAGGGAAGACCAGATAGGCACCAAGCTGAAGAGGGAAGGCGGCCTAAGTCCACAATGCAGTTGTTTAGGATCAAGCTCCTGGAGGGGAAGATCATAGAGATTAAGCCCTGGAGGGAAGACCGACATGGCACCAAGCCACAGAGGGAAGGTGGCCTGAGCCCAATGATGGGACGACACTGCATTATGTGTACTCAAAAGAAAGAGATGAAGGCAATTTGGGTTAAAGAATTAAATAAGAGAATAATGTGCTTAAAAGATGTGACATCTCAAAAGAAACCCTTAGGGAGAGTAGAGTCCTAATACAATCCTAGGGTCAAGTAGGGCGTATTAGAGGTACATAGGACCGATGGGTTGGGAGTTGATATGCCCTGAATGCACATGACCATGTGGTCGGGATGTAACAACTAGGTTTTTCCAAGGTACATGACTCAGGACATTAGCTACCTCCATGAGGATCATGTAGCCTAATGGGTGAATGTGAAAGGCACTCTCTTGATGCATAAGGATGAGATAACTCCAAAAGTACCTATACCCCTAGAGACCTTGAGGATTAGTCTAAGGCTCATAATGATACATGAGATGTAAATATAAAGATATAAGGGAGTCATGAAAACTTGAGAGAAGTTGTTCCCAAACTTAAGCGTAAGAGAAGGGACACTTTACTTCATGGGAGATAAGAATACTGTGAAATTGAGAACAAGTAAATTTATAGTCATATAGAGTAAGATTCAACTTAATATGTGAAATTAAAAGGTAATGTGTGGATGCACTATCTCCGCTTTTGGAATGGAATGAACTTTGAGTTTGGGATGCAACCAAATGCTTATTTCACATCATAAGGGAGGGATATGGGGTAGACACATGTTATAGTTAAATTGAGATAATGAGGATGAATATCCTACATTCAATGTGTAATAACATGAACTAGGGTTGGAGGTGTCAGCTCACCCTTATGTGTAAATAATGCACAATAGGTTGGAAACCTAGGTGAAAAGAGAAATCACCAAGTAATAATGAAATCATCAATGAGAAGGAAATCTGAGAAGTAGACAAAAATGTGAGATGAGGAACTTAATTTTTCTCTTAAAATTTCAAAGGATAATTTGAAATTATCAAATATGAAGTATCCATTGATGAATCTATGCTCTAATACCAAATGTAACGACCTGCACTTTTGAGCGTCCAAAAGAGCTTAAAGTCACAGATCGTTAATCATAAATTCCAGGATTAGATTCATGAAATAATACAAAATAGTAAACAATTTCCATTAATGAACAAAAATTTACATGTTTGCATTAAAACCTCCTCTAAGGAGTTACATAACTTTTAAACATAATTAACTTATACAAGTGTGAAGATATACCATTACAACTAAACCATCAGGAATAACTCTAGTGTCTTTGAACATCTTTATCGGTACCCTCATGTCCACGCTATCAAGTATATCTGATACCTAAAACAGTGACAAATAAATACACGATCAGTATATTACTATACTGGTACATGGTTTCAAACAATAATCACATATACATATATAAGCAACATCTTTATCTTGCATATAAGAACATAAACTTATTTCATATTCCAACCCATATCTAGTCAACTACCTCAGGTGTAATCACTGTCCCTCCGGGGCTCGTGTGCATTACGCTTAAGTTCAGTCTAACCCTGGGTTCAGAATTTTGTTATTTACTTTACATGATACTCATAGGAACTTTATAGTTTGCAAGAACTAAATAAACACACAGGCAGTTTATTTGTCGTTCAATCTCATTGATAAACATCGGCAAACTCAGAATTCAATATATGTATTCATAAGCGTAACCGCGGACCTTATGCCATGGCAGAAACCATGTAGAATCAAACATGTACTTTAAGAGTGTATCCAAACTTCCAAGCAACCAAGCATTCAATCTGAAATATACATATGACATACGTGTCACCATGTATTCTGCTTACATTAAACAGATCTAGACCGACTCCTAAACTAGGGTTTAGGGTTTTATAATGTTTGGACTAGGGATTTGGATTACAAGCCCTAATTCCATCATATCATTGTTTCTAAGATTACAAATTTAGTTATGAATATTAGGTGAAACCCTAATCATCATCTTAGACATATTAGACTCTTCATGACACCTAGATCACATTATCAACATTAGATTATACCAAGATGTCAATATTGGTTTTAAAACCCTAAATCGGCATATCTATGATTACTAATATGGAACTATCCATTATTCATCATTATCATATATTTCCTTATTAGACATGACAAGATCAGGTATTAACTCAACATAATCAAATCTAATTAATTAAGCATCATATTAAATCAACCTAGATCTTCCTTTCTATTAATCATATTACAACACATATTGCATATACTTTTGGAACAAGAAGCATAAACAGGTTTTGAGAGTATTTTATTTGGATTCCTCTCGTTTTTTTGAGCAATTTTCATATATATCATGTCTTGATCTGATCATCCTACTAATTATTATAATTATTTCAAGAAAAATTATTAATTAGCCAATTGAATGTTGCCATGTCATCTAGGATTACCTTTTTCTTTATTCAAAATCCATCCAACTTATACGGGAGGAATGACCTCTATGCCCTCATGCTTTGAACATGATCTGAGAGGTATAAAGTTCTTTCTCTCCTTTTCTTTCTTCTAGCTCGCATAGGAGTCAGGCTCTGTGTGCGTACACCACGACAATGTAGTCTCGATCTGGACTCACGCTGCACGGACGTGACCGTCCCCACCTCTGCTCCACACGAAGGTGATGTTCAACCTTGCGTGCCTCTACCTGCCCCCTGCAACAAACCATCACGAACATCCCGGCCGCCCTCTGGCCCTCGCTCTTCCTCCACCGTGGTATGTGGTGGTCGTAAGCTGATAGAGAATTAGTGGCGCCCCTGACTAGCCCACTCCGCGAGGAGCAACCTCGACCGGCATGACTTCTTTCATTGTCCCTTCTCTGAACTCGCCTTCCTACATGGCTCAATGCCCCGTGCTGCAAGCCAACATCTGCAGACCCTGTTGTAGCCCGCAGTGGCCGTCCCAAGGGAAGACTGGAAAAATCCACACATCGTACAACTGCATGCTCGCTAAAATTGCACAACCCCGTGAGGGTTCTGTGTTGTGAGGGCACCGCCTGGAACAGGTTGTTGGCATTCCATCCTTAACCATCGAACCTTCCTTCTTCAGCGTCGGGGTCCCATGGATGGCCTCCCATAGCCAAGATAACCAGTACGACCAGATCCTTATAGGGCAAGACCTGCTACACTTGATGTTGTCAAACCTATGCCCAGACCTCAAGGAGGGACGTCCCCTCATCAGATACCCAACCATGTACGTGGACCTGCACCAACGATGGCCTAGGAAAAACTCCCTCAATAGCATGGATAGCCTTCGTCGCTCTTTTGGTACAAGGAGAGTACGAAGGTGGCTACCTGGTCATCCTCCCGCTAGCCTCCAGGGTGTCGCTCACCGCAACACCATGGAAACACCCATCGTTTCACTTGCAGGCTGAGAAGTATATTGACATGCCCTTGTCTCTAGTTTTCTTCGTGGGTTTCCCCTTAGTCCACTATAAATAGCTATATCACTAGGGTTTACCGATTGATGGCTTGGTTTCCAAGTTATACATATTTGGTAAGGACTCTCATCTAGGAAGTAATTAATTGTATTCTCCTTATTTTCTATTACTTTCCATACATTTATAAAACTCTTAGTGTTTTTCTCATACTCCATAAGCTATGGGAACAAACCCCCTTTTTCCATATCATGTCTTGGATTTGGTAGCCTTGTTATATAAGTAAACAAACAAACAACACTTTCCCCATCTTATTTTATAAGGATTTGGTTGAGATAATCCTATGTGCAATACTTGCCCTCCAAGCAAACACCAGATAAACCTTCAATTAATTACTTAGGTCATCATATAGCTTACTTTATGTTGGATGTCTATTATCATTACGAACATCCACAATATCCAAAACCATATCTCATGGCCCATATGTACACTTAGATTACCCAATTGGGCTCAAAAGTGACCATAAGGCCCATGAACTACATATTGGGCCTTCCAAAGGATCCATGAGCTTAAAATTACATTCTTAATTACCAAATTAAGGCTTTGCTAATCATAGCATCTTATATTAGCCTCACATGATCGCATATGCTCAAAGCACATTATTACCTTAATTTAATCATTTATTATGAATCTTGTGTTTGGAATCATCAAACAAGATCCCTCAATCACTTCATTGTTAAAGGTTACCTAATTTCAATTAGGCTTGAAATCTAGGGACTTCATTGTTAAAGGTTACCTAATTTCACCCCTCCTTAAAAGGAATTTTCTCATCAAAATTCAGGCATACCAATCCTAGGTGAATGATGAATCATATTATCTTTAAAACTTAACGTTAGCACCCTATTTAGATGGCTTAACAACTTTTCCTTGGTATATCAATCTTTGTTGTATTTCTAAGATTGGTAGTTGAATTGAAATTCAAGTGTATCCACATCTCTAGTATACAGATATTATCATCACTTGATGATTTCCTTCTCATTGATGATTTCATTATTACATGGTGATTTGTCTTTTCACCTAGGTTTCCAACCTATTATGCATTATTTACACATCAGGGTGAGGTGACACATCTAACCCTAGTTCATGTTATTACACATTCAATGTAGGATATTCATCCTCATTATCTCAATTTAAGTATAACGTGTGTCCACCCCATTTCCCTCCCTCATGAGATGAAATAAGCATTTGCCTACTGCCCAAACACAAAGTTCATTCCATTCCAAAAGTGGATATAGTGCATCCACACATTACCTTTTAATTTCACATATTAAGTTGAATCTTACTCTATATGACAAAAATTACTTACTTGTTCTCAATTTCACAGCATTCTTATCTCCTATGAAGTCAAGTGTCCCTTCTCTTACTCTTAAGTTAGGGCACAACTTCTCTCAAGTTTTCATGACTCCCTTATATCTTTATATTTACATCTCATGTATAATTATGAGCCTTAGCCTAATCCTTGAGGTCTCTAGGGGTATAGGTACTTTTGGAGTTATCTCATCCTTATGCATCAAGAGAGTTCCTTTCACATTCACCCATTAGGCTACATGATCCTCATGGAGGTAGCTAATCTCATGAGTCATGTAACTTAGATAAACCTAGTTGTTACCTCCCGACCACATGGTCATGTACATTCAGGGCATATCAACTCCCAACCCATCGGTTCTATGTACCTCTAATACACCCTACTTGACCCTAGGATTGTATTAGGACTCTACCCTCCCTAAGGGTTTCTTTTGAGATGGCACATCTTTTAAGAACATTATTCTCTTATTTAATTCTTTAACCCAAATTGCCTTCATCTCTTTATTTTGAGTACACATAATGCAGTGTTGTCCCATCATTGGGCTCGTGCCACCATCCCTCTGTGGCTTGGTGCCATGTCGGTCTTCCCTCCTGGGCTTGACTTCTGTGATCTTCCCCTCTAGGGGCTTGATCCTAAACAACTGCATTGCGGACTTAGGCTACCTTTCCTCCTGGGCTTGACCATTTCATGACCTTCCCTCCTAGGCTTGGTCATACACTTTGACCACCTTCCATCCTGGGCTTGATTCCTTACTAGTCCTCCCTCCTTGGCTTGACCAGTTGCGTCACTCAGAGTTGGCATCCTTGGGTTCAAAGAATTTAAGTATTTTCATTTTTTTATATCTTTAACTCTTCACTCCTCTAGGTGAGGATTAAGGTTATCTCAATACTTAAATACATTTATTCACTTACCTTTTAAGGTAAAGTCCTAGACTAGGGTGCCTTCTTGGCTCATAGGAGGGGATTAGGTTCTCTAGCCACAACCTCATCCCAAGATCTAGGTTTTGCCTCCCTCATAGGTCATCTTCCCACTCTTTGGGTTGACCCACCCCAGGTTGGCACACTAACCCTAAAGGTTTTATAGATACCTCCTTTCTTATTAGGAATAACTTTTATCATTATAACATATAAACCCATGCTTGCTCAACCTTTGGAATACCCCCTTCATGGTCTTTGTCCATTCAATGAACTTGGGTCACCTTCCCCTCCAGGGGCTTGGTGCTACCTCGGCCTTCCCCTCCAGGGGCTTGGCCACCATAACTAAACTTCTAGAGTCAACATGAGGAGTTTGTGTAAGTTATATAAACTTTCATTTTTCTCATATATATAGCTATTGGGTTCATAAATTTCTTAAGACCTCTTACATAAGCATTATGCTGCTCATGCACATTTGCATGGGAGACTGGGTTACCTAAACCCATCCCTTTATTTTTCTTATTCCCGATTTCAAGTTTCACATGGGTAGTGTCCCATACCACCACACCATGTTCATTATTTAAGATTAAGGTTTTTAGGGTTAGGGTTAGGGACTATACTCTACCTCTCAGAGTTTCAATATCCCTTGACTCTCTAGTGTTTTCATACCCTAATCCAAGTACTTCCTCTATGAAAGGGCTTACATATACATGTATCTTTCTAGTGGTTACCCTCTCTAGAGGGACCTACACAAAAGGTTACATATTTTCACATTCTACTACTCTTATTAACATTTTCTTTTAAAACCTTTTAAGCATGAGATGAGAAGTAGACAAAAATGTGAGATGAGGAACTTAATTTTTCTCTTCAAATTTCTAATGATAATTTGAAATTATTAACTATTAAGTATTAGTTGATGAATCTATGCTCTGATACCAAATGTAACGACCCGCGCTTTTGAGTGTCTAAAAGACCTTAAAGTCACAGATCGTTAATCATAAATTTCTAGATCAGATTCATGAAATAATACAAAATAGTAAAAAATTTCCACTAATGAACAAAAATTTACATGTTTGCATAAAAACCTCCTCTAAGGAGTTACATAACTTTTAAATAGAATTAACTTATACAGGTGTGAAGCTATACCATTACAACTAAACCATTAGGAATAAAAATAGTGTCTTCAACATCTTTATCTGTACCCTCATGTCCATGCTATCAAGTATATCTGATAACTAAAATGCCGACAAATAAATACGCGGTTAGTATATTACTATACTGGTACGTGGCTTCAAACAATAATCACATATACACATATAAGAAGAAATCACCCCAGTCTTAGAAAATTGTCATTCTGGTCCTAATGGGGGGCACATGAGTTCAAAAAAGACTGCTCTTAAAGTCTTACAGTCTGGTTTCTTTTGGATGACAATAGCAAAAGATACACATGAATTTGTACAATCATGTAGTAAATGTCAGCTCTCTAGAGGGATATCTAAGCGGAATGAAATGCCACTAACTCTGTGGTAGAAATTGAACTCTTCGATGTATGGGGAGTGGACTATATGGGTCCATTTCCCTCATCATATGGATTCACCTATATATTGGTCACTGTGGATTACGTATCCAAATGGGTAGAAGCTATACCTACTACAACTTGTGACTCTAAGCCGTTTATTAAGATGTTAAAGGATATTATTTTCCCTAGGTTCGGAGTTCCTAGAATAGTTATATCCGACGGAGGGTCACATTTCTTGGAATGTAATTTTGAAGCACTCCTGCAAAAATATGGAGTATAATACAAGGTCGCCATGCCTTATCATCCACAGACAAGCGGTCAAGTGGAAGTCTCAAACAGACAACTGCAAGCTATTTTGGAGAAAACTGTCAACAGAAACCGTACAGACTGGTCCACTAAGCTCCCTGATGCTCTTTGGGCATATCTTACTGCTTACAAGACACCAATAGGAACAACTCCATTTCATTTGGTGTATGGAAAGTCATGCCATCTTCCATTCGAACTAGAACACAAGGCATGGTGGGCTATTAAAAGTTGAATTTTGATTTTAAAAGTGTTAGCGAATATAGACAGCTTCAATTATAAGAACTTGAAGAACTAAGAATGTCTGCTTACTAGAATGCTAGGATTTACAAAGAGAAAACTAAGATGTGGCACGATCGCCACCTTAAAAGAAAAGATATCATTGTCAGAGAGAAGGTCCTTTTTAACTCCAGACTCAAAATGTTTCCTAAAAAACATCGCACAAAGTGGTCTGGGCCATTCACCATCAAGAACATCTACCTAACTGGAGTTTTCATCATCGTTGATGACAATGGAGGAGAAAGGACTATTAATGGCCATAGACTAAAGAAATATTATAATCCAGCTAATAAAACTCCAAGACAAACCATCGAGATTCATGATCCCACTGCATCAATCTGACCAAGCCAGAATTTCATCAAGCCAACGACGTAAAACCAAGGCGCTACTTGGGAGGCAACCCAAGAACTGAGTATCACCTTACTATTTTACTTTTCTTAGTCTTGATAATTTTCTAGTCTCTTATTTGATTATTTCTTAGAACTATCTTCTTTTTTCAGAAAATATAAAATTTTTCATAAGAAACCAAAACAAATATAAAAATATAAACCTGAATGATACCTAGTATTGGGCAAGACCCATATCGCCCAGTTTAGATTTACAAAGGAGATTTGACTCGTATCGCCCGATACTCTATCGTATCAGGCGATACCTTTCTCGTGGGTCCATATCAGGCAGGGTTTATTTTGATGAGGTGACCCGATATCAACCTACCCTGTCGGCCATACCTTGTGTCGGGCGACAAGCATGTTTACCTATACACCCGATACCGACTTGTTTGTACTAGGTAAATCGTAACACGTGACAACACTTTTGATATAAACTCTGAAACGATATTGGTTTTTTGAGTTTTTCCTATTTGGTATCGGGAGACATGACGCTCTTTGTCTACCGCCCGATATCGAGCTAGGAGACCCATTTAGTAAACTCATTACTTACCTATTATTGTGTAAACATTGCAGACATGGCCCACACCAAGCAAACAGTCATCCAAGTCGACGAACACGGCCAGATGATCAATACCGAGGCAACAACTGAAGCAACCACAATTGGGCAGAAGCACCCAAACCCCAACACAGCTGGGTCATCTAAGGCCGAGAAGCAGCCCAGAGTAGCAGAAGCACCAGCAACGACCTCAGCTGCAGTGGCCGAACCAGCACCTCTGGATCACTCACCAAGTTGGTTCATGCCCAGAGATGCAGAGCACAGCCGAAGGCATGCAGAGTTGGCAGCCAAAGTCTACAGGGCCACCCGTTTCTGCCACCAGTCGTCCTTCTACCAGATATGCATCTTTGACAGGCTAGAAAATGTCTTAGAGGCTATCGGGCTAAGGAAGATATGCTTCCGCCACATCACCTCTTACACAGAACTCACGAAGGAGTTCATGTCATCCCTCCGCCAGGTGAAGAACACAACAGAAAATGTTGAAAGATTCGGTGGGGCAGACATACTACAAGGGCGGCTATACAACGTTGAGCACATGATATCTAAAAAACTGCTCAACGAGATCTTCTCCTCCAGTGTAGCTAAGAAAGTCCTACTCAAAAATGATGTCATAATCACCTAAGGTGACAGATTCAACCCGGTCGCACTCTGGGGGAGGCTCACTGGTGAGTCAACGTTCAAGTCAGGGAGCAAAGTGGTGGTGGTGCACTCCTTCTTCTGGAGGATTGTGCATAAGATCGTGGCATGTCTACTCTTCAGCAAATATGAATCGAGCAACTTGTACACTGAAGAGCTCCACCTCATGTGGCACATGATGGTGGGATGCACGATCAACCTGGGGCAGTTCCTGCTCAACTGACTTCATCTAGTGAAGGATGACACCAAGGACTACAACATGGGAAGGCTAGTGAACCTGATCACGGTAGGGTTAGGATACCCCAAGGAACCGCGTAGCCTATCGAGGACAAGATGTGACAACAAGATCGACCTCAAATTCCTAATGAGGGCTAGCATCATCAAAAAGGAGGGCTACAACTACTTCTATAAGTTTACAAGGACGAACACCCTCCTACCACTCCCACACTGTGCCAACTACGATGCAGAGAATCTGGCCTTCACCACAGCGAAAATCAAAGATGTGTTGGTTGAAGAAACTTACGCCGCCACCACAAGAATACAAGAGAGGGTGCCCATAACTGGAAGGGCAGTTCCCCTAGACGCTCAACAAGACCAAGCGGCGACTGTTGTTGCCCCCACCGAGCTATCCACTGCCACCATTCAACCCGTGGCAGCCGCTCCTGAAGTCGTGGTTGCCACCAGTGAATCAGTAGAAGCCACCCCTGAAGCCGCTGTTGCTGCACCCAAGCCGGCCGCAGCCACCACAAAAACAAGTGCCGCAGCCACGAAGGAAACAACGATGATTGTTGAAGTCGTCAACACCACTGGGGTGGATGCTATGATGACAGCCCCCGTGGACGCTACCGCGGAAGAAATAGCCACATGTCCTGAAGCTGTGGTGGCACTGAAAGCTAGCGACGATGTGTTCACTAAGCTCCTGGAGGCAGAGCCCAGGGTTGATACGCCAACGCAGACGCCTCCGCTAATGGTGCTGATAGTCACTGCAAAGAAGGACATTGAGAGTTGGAAGGGTGATCAGCATCCACCTACTCCGCGCCCTTCTCCACCACCCCAAGCTGACGAGGCGGAGGCATCCACAAATGCTCCAACACTACGCCCTGAAGTGAAGCCCACGTGAATAGTCCACGTGGACTCGACCCAATCAAAGATGAACATTCTTCAGGCCGAGTCTCCCGCGTGAGGAGCAGCTCAAGGTCGAGGATCCGATCAATGGAAACCCCCTTATCACTGGGGTAGGTCCTCGACTGCGAATTCGACAACTTGCGGGAGGTAACAAGCAGTCACTCAGCTACTTTTGCTTCCCTAACCCGCAAGTTTTTCATTTTCTAGAAGAGGTTGAGTGAGTAAGAGAGCCAACTGCTAACCCTGGTTGGCCTGCCCGACCAACTAGAGGCACTGAGCACGATGTTGTAGACGGTGCTCCAACGCCTCGATTCTGTCGAAGAGAGGCTGAATCAGAGGGATGACCACCCTCACCCAAGTCATCCAAGGAGATCCCCTTCGCCATTGAGCTCCGGCTCCCAACCATCATATCCGACATCTTCTTCTAGAAAGTCATCTTCTTCTTCCTCCAGCGGGCCCTCCACAATAACCAAGGAAGAAACGACGAACAAGACTGCCGACGGGGCTCCACCGGGATAGGAGAGCACCCACAACATCGACATGGCCACTCCCTCGCCCTCCCTAGAAGAAGCTAAAGATGGAGACATATCTATCAGCCTAGTGGAGGGCTCTTCTGATGAATTTGAGGGAGAAGGGGGCAACATATATTATGCCAACAACAAGCACCCCCCTAGAGCAAGGAGTTCAACGGAAGACACATTTTTTGCATTGTCAGAGATCCCTTCCTTCAAGATGGCTGATTTTGATCAACAGACCATTGGCTACCTGACGATCAGAGACCAAAAGCTTTTGAACGTGGTCCTGAGGTCACAGGCAGATGGGGAGAACATCGTTTGGAGTGATAGTTACTTCTATGTACGACTGGAAGCACTGAAAACCATGTTCCGCTCCCTAGGCGTAGTAAGGAAGATCCTCTTCCGGGTCCTGGAAGGTTCTATGATAGAGAATTTAGGCACCAGGACAGGCCGACAGCCAATTTACAACGCCACCTTGGCCTTGGCAAGAATATTAATGAAAGGGGCATATGACTCCATCCAGGTGGCCAACATGCTACAATACATCGAAGAACACAACCCAAACCTGGTGTTGGCCTCCTACAAGCATAAAAGAAATTGGTTCCTCTGTGCGGTAGACCTCTGCAACCATGACGTCCAACTCCTCAGCTGCTGCACCGAAGGGGTCCCACACTCAGGACACATATTCGTACGCCCAGAAGACAAGCATCTCAAGCTTCTCCCGCTGTGTCTTCTCCACACCATCAAGCATGGAGTCCAATGCCACAGTGGCATTTGGCACTTCTTCTCCCTCGGAGACTTCCCCATTCAAGAAGAGGTGGGAAGCGGAAACAACGCCTTCAGAGTCCTACGCGCCATGGAGTTTCTCCACATCTTTGGATATATAAGGCACCTCCAAGGCTAGAATTTCTATCAGCTCAGAAGCACATATGTGTTGCTGCTGATCAAAGAAAGACGCTATTTCCTAGACCCAGGCATACCAAAGAAGCTGCTGGAGAGTGACCAAGAAACTGAATCATCCCAACTCAGTAGCCCCCAAGGAGAAGAAGCTGAGATGGACACAAATGTCTATGAGGCAGGCTAGAGGATGGACGTTCTGTGAGAAATACTCACCAAGGAAGGCTCTTCTTCGCCTGTTGTATCTGAAGAATTAATCAGCAACTCGACCGATCCGCATGTGCAACCCTATCGCAGGAGCAGTTCAATGAAGTTCTCCTCAGGCTAGCTGATTCTACCCCCACATACATCATCTACAAGAGAGGCGATGTCATAGTCCCCGTTGATGACCTTCGGGACTTAGTATGGGTAGGAGGATGTCTAACGTTGTTGGTGGCGTCAGCCTACATCTAGATTCTACAGAAGAAGTTTGAACACACCTAGATCGTCCACCCAATGGTGTTCAACGATAGCTGCCTAGCTGATGAATCAGGAGCAAAACAACTATTTTTGGTTGAGATACAACGCAGCAAGCCGCGTATCATATTCCTTCCAATGTTGCATTACAACCATTGGACGCTCCTGATCATGTACACTCACCCGCGGACAGCAATTTTCTACAACAACAAAGATCATCCGGTGCAATGTACATCAACTTTGTTGACACCCCTTGAGTGCTTAGCAAGGAACTACTACATCGAGGTGGCAACGTTGATCCAGCCGATCTTGGAGAACACGGAGAACAAATGACACGAGCTTCAATTCTGCCACAGCAGTCCGCAACAAACTCCACAATCAAACGACTACAATATCTATGTTCTAGAATGAATCTCTAGCTCGATGACGCTACAACAAACACCCGACAAGCTCCACCACATTGACTATCACAAAAAATGTGGAGAGTATGTGTTGGATCTTCTATCTAACGAAGGTGCAGGCACCAGCTAAAACCCTCACTGACTTACGCCTACCCTTTCCTACTTATCTCACAACTCTGGGGATAGAGTGTGGGGTAAGGTTGGGGGGGTACTATATCAATGAGGGAGGTACCTAAAAATTTCTTCCCCGTCTCGTCTTTCTGTTTTTCCCATATCATGTGGACATATATATACATGTCTGATACAAAATAGTGCATATACAACTCCCTGCCTCTCTACAATTGTACAAAGACACTTTATAGTAAAAACTTGATACAACTTCTCCCAGCTTGTTTTCTCTGTGTCAAAGGCAGTGCAAGTTTTTGTTATGTTCTTTCCGAAAATGCAGTTTCAAACAACAAAGACTATAACTTTTATACGCCAATTTCAAAAAATAATCTCGCAACAGCTAAGAGATGCGTATGTGAAGGAAAAAGCTGCCCAAACAGTGAACTATCTTTTGTTTCCCTACCCATCAAAAATCCCAAAAAGAGAGAAAAACCTTATGAGAGTGAATAAAAGCATGAGAGTTGTGCCAAATAAAAAAAAACATGCACACAAACTTGTCCTTCCAAAAGTACCCATCTTTAGGCATGGTAGATCTGGGGTAGTGGTACGTAGGATGTGAAATCACTACTCTAAAGCCAACTGGCTTGGACAGCAGGGACCACTTTCCCGTTAACAGACCCGTACCTGGATGGACTGATGGGATACAAGAAAAAACCAAAAACCCTTAAGGCTACCAAAAAACCCAACTTATTACCCCCAAAGTTGTTTGGGGTGAAAGCTAACTTCGAAATCATGCACCAAAGTCTCACCGAAGCTGAAGAGAAATTTTTTTTGCTTAAATAAGGTAGAAAAAAATAAAGTCTGTTGTTCGTAGCCAGACATATTTCTCCTCAAGGATGACTCAAAAACTCACTCGAACCCCTTTTCTGAAGACTATATCAAGTTACAAAGAAGTATCACAAAACAAAGTTTTAAAATAAGTTCAGATTGATTGAGGACAATCAAAATGCTAAGTTTGGGGGAGTTGATAACACCCATTTTATGGCTATTTATGGCTCATATTTCGTTATCAAACATGTCTTCTAAACTGTTTTCCTCTCCGTTTTATCCTGTTTTTGCATAAGAATAACCCACACTGTGCTCCTAACTCTTTTCCCATCTTTTGCAGAGTTTTCCCTCATTTTTCCACCCAAAGTCAGCAAAAAGGCCCGTCCCGGCCCACTTACAAGGAGCACCTGAACTGGCCCTTTACTGGCTACACGACACACCCACTTACCCGTCACGGTCGCTACCCGTCATGACAGAAACCCGACACGAGTGTGTCACGTGAGGGGACCTAACGAGCGATACGCCACCTACTCGACAGGGAGCTTTGCCTGCCACGACTCACCCCGATAGAGTCTATCGCGCGATGAAGCCACTCATCAGAGCAGCTGCCCGCCAGGGTCATTACCCGACATGGTCAAGTGATTTGCTCGCAACCCGACATGCACTGCAAGTCGTGTCGAGTGACAGACGTGTCGGTCCACCCCTGAAGCCATGTGAACAGAGCCGATAAAGGACATGTGGCTACACGAGAACCGCAACATTTACCAGTTGTGGCCTATAAATAGCAGCTACAGGACTCTGATGGGACGGGTCAGAATCCCACGATAGATAACACCGAGAAGACATCAGGAGCTAGTGTGTCATGTTCCAAGGCATGTCGGGCGATACTAGGTGAGCACACCCCCGACTCCAGAGGGGGGGAGCAGTTAACTTAGAACCTATCCCGGTAGCCGCAACAGCATGATACGACCAGGAAGGCTTCCCCTGTCGGGTCCCTAGATGGGCCTCAACCCCAGAAGGCTCGCCCCTCTATACCCGATACAAGGAACCTGAGAACTTAAGTGATTCCTAACCTGACACGATAGCAAACCTGATACAAACTGACCGTTATGGCATGTCGCCTGAGAGGGTTGGCAGTCTGACACCACAATATTGGGTAGGGAGTTCTCTCAGTATGCCCTGACCGTTACGGTATGACACCCGAGAGGACTGGCTGCCAGATACATGTGTATCCGGCAGAGCTCCTGCCCGGTACCGGTTTAGCAGTCCCTTAGGGGTCCGCTGATGTATATCGACCTCCTAAATCAAGGAGACTGATGCTTATCTTTCCCTTTTTACTGCATTTTACTTTCATTTCCCTATGCATTTTACTCTCCTTAAGCTTATTGGAATCTATGGAGTTTATCTCTTGTTGTTCTGTGTATAGTTCCTTTTTGTTGGATTATTTCTTTACAACATCTAAACTCTAGTTTATTCTTTTAGATCGTGCTTTTGACTAGCTATCGGATCATGTTTCCCGTTTCGACACCCTTGAGAGGGGGTTGTCGCAACTCTAGAGTTTGGTCTGATCCGGGTGTATGAGAGTACCTAGGATCAGGGCTACTTTGGTTTATCTTACCACTCTAATCTACGACCACTACCCTTGAGAGAGGGTAATGGTGCATAGTTAGAGGTACCCTCTTTGAGAGAAGAGGCTGCAGGATGTTTTCCATTGCTACTTGTTATGCCTAATTTTTCTTCCTTCGTGCTTTACCTCAATGATAGTTTTATCTCCTCAAATTTTGTTATTTAAAACACTTATAAAATCTCTAAACCCCAAAACTTAAATCTTTCTTGTAACTCCTTTTGGAGATAGGATCATTGTTTGTTTCCTTATGTTTAGTTCATGTTACAACACCCCCTTTTCTTGCACCCCCTTTTGATGTGCTTAGACAAGAGAAGCTCAAGTTCGAAAGCAGCGTTCTTCCAATCCCTGTGTTGGACCCCAAACTACTTCGACTATGTGCTAGTTGCAGGTGTCTTAAACATTCATGTATTATAAATTTCTAAAGTCTGATAACCTAGACATGATTCCAATCTTGGACCCACATTTAAGGCTCATTAGGGGCCCACAACTTCAGTTGGATTTCTGTATCTTCAGAACCATATTTGCATGATCCAGATGGTGACGAGACATCTGATGACTAAGGTGATGCTTACGTGGACCTAAACATCCCTCTAGGAGGGTTTGCAATAGTTCTATTTGGATGGTTATATCTAGCCAGGATGTTTGATGTTTAAATGTGTTTGCATGTGCAGCGGCAGTGAAACCTGGGACCATCCCAATGATTCCCATCATTAATCTTTAATCAACTTTTAATCCTACTCTTTACTTTCCTTGCTTTTAGTTTAATTAAACTCAAATCAACCTTTGTTCTAAATATTAGCCTTGATCCAGCTAGATTCGACTAGTAAAAGATTCTTAAAAATGTTGTCCCTTGGGATTCGATCCTCAACTATACTGTGATAAGACTGGTCCGCTTGCGGGTGGTATTATTGCATAAGGTTTTGGTTAAAAACCCACGAATTTCATCCATGGGTGAGTTTGTTAGTGCGATAATATTTCAAGTCAAATTCTAGCACCGTTGCCGGGGACAACAGAATCAGTTAATCAAATCTAGTTCTATTAAGGCTAATCTAGGATTTTTTTACCTTTTGATATTATCGATCATATATACTTGAATTCAGTTCTACTCCATCCATCTTACTACTGAAAGATCTTTCCATCTTAGGTACCCACAAAGTCTAGTGTATGTGTCGTTCGGACAGTCCCAGACTCTCTGCTAGCTTTGACCCTGAGATAGACAAAACCTTTCATTGTCAGATTAGAGAAAACCAAGCAAGAACGGCTCAAGAGGAGGAAATTTCCTGAAGGGTAGCTCAAACCCTTAATGCGCAAAGAGATAGGCTTATGAAAGAAGCTTGAGCTGTAGTTCAAGAAGAAATCCAAGCAGCTCAAGCAGCAGCTCAACAAGCTGAGTTACAAAAAGACCTTAGAGAATTATCAATCCCTAAAGCTAATGATGTTCATCACCCATTTCAACCTCCTCCCATAAATGCTCCAAATTTTGAGATAAGAGCACATTGGGTTACACTGCTTCAGAATAGCCCTTTCTATGGTAAACAAGGAGAATATAGTCAAGAACATCTTTTGAGGTTTATAGATCTTTGTGCTATGACAAAGCAAAATGGAGTCACAGATGATGCCATCAGACTTTCTCTCTTTAAATATTCTCTTACTGATAGAGCCATGAGTTGGTATAACTCTTTTCAATGCGAACCTGTCACTACTTGGGAACAAATTTAAAAGGTTTTTCTGGAGAAGTTCTATCCTCCTTCTCTCATCTATGAAATTAGGGGCCGAATAACGCAATTCACTCAGGTTCCTGGTGAAACCCTTGCAGAAGCATGGGAAAGATACAAAGAGCTCCTACGCAAGTGTCCACATCATGGCATTCCTAAGAATCAACTCATCGAAATCTTTTATAGGGGTGTGGATGATGAATAAAGAAATTTTTAGACTCCTCACCTGGAGGTAACTTCATGCGTCAAAGCTATGATAGTACAGGGAAGGTTGTTACCCTTGGAGATGAAAACCAAGCTAATTGGGGTAAACCTGTAAGTAAAGGAGTGTTGAAGGTTGCTATGGCAGAAGCTACTCTTGAGTACAAGTCTATTGCTGAGTCTCTAATGCTTCTAGTAGCTAAGTAAGACCAACTTGAATCATCTTTTGCCGCCTATGAAAAGAGACGCTTGCTCCCTCGACAACAAGAACAAGTCAAGTCAGCTTCACTCTTCTATGAAGCATGTAAGGGAACTGATCATTCTACTCTATCCTGTAACATTCTCTATGATGTCATTTTGGGTAATACTTGTACCCAGGGAGATAATGGTCAAGTGGAAAGTCTGAATGCCATCAACACTATCCCTGGTCAAGGATATTATAACCCAAATCAGAGCAGGAACCATCCGGGTTTTCAATATGGAAATCTTTCAGGAGCGGAAAACATACAACAACTTAGTTAAAATAATCAACAACGAGGCCCACCCAGATTCCAGTATAACCAACAACAAAATTTCATAAATCAAGGGAACTTTAGAGGTAACTTCCAGAATAGAAACTATAACAATTTTCAAAACAATTCTCAGTTCCACAATCCCAACCAAGTCCCCTATCAACAAAAACAACAAGGGATACAAGCTAGTCCCATCTCTCCTGATAACAAACTCTCAGCCATTGAGAAGATGTTACAATTGCAACAGACTATGATAGCCAATCAGCAAGCCCATCAGAAGGCTATTGAATCTCAACTAGCTCAACTTTCAGCTAGCCTCAAGCCACCTACTGGAGCTTTCACTGGCCAACTAGAGAAAAATCCTAAACATCCAGAACAACTGAAGGTTGTTACCACCAAGTTCGAGAAAGACTACTCTGACCCCCTGCCAAGATACCAATAGTAGCAACAATCGATAAAGACTTTGTGAATGTCCAAGACTACAATACCTGAGTCTCAACTGAAGGAACCACCAACTGATGATAAGACTGACAAAGCAAGATTGGAGGAACCATTTGTTGTAGAGGAAAAAGACAAACCTGAGCCAGATGTGCCAGGGTAGAAGCCTCGTCCTTCTTTCCCAGCTCATTTGAAGCAGACAAAGCTCGATACTGAATTCAACAAGTTCAAAGAAGCTATGAAGAAGCATCATGTCGATATACCCTTTCTAGATGCACTGGATGAGATACCAGCCTGGACTAAATACTTGATGTCACTTCTCACAAGTAAGTATATAACCTAAGAATATGAGACAGTCAAGTTAGAAACAACCACTTCCGATATCATCTAGAGCAAGATGCCCAAGAAGAAGAAAGATCCAGGATCCTTTGGGATTTCATGCCATATCGGTGACTCTTCATGTAAGAAGGGGTTGGCCGATCTTAGTGCTAGCATCTCTATCATGCCACTTAGCCTTTGCAAAAGGCTAGGGTTTTTAGAACTGCTTCCAACTGGCATGAACATACAACTTGCAGACAATTCTATGACTCTTCCCTTTGGAATCATTGAAGATGTCCCAGTCAAGGTAGGTATAGACTCTTATGTCCCATGTGACTTTGTCATCATGGACATAAAATAAGATGCCAGATACCCTCTTATCTTTGGTTGTTCGTTCCTTGCCACTACAAGAGCTTTTATTGATGTGGAAGCGGGAACCTTGCTACTCAGACTAGGTAAATAAACCTTGAGTTTAAAGTTTTTTAAAGAATGCGAAGACCGAGCATGCATGAAGATGTCTAGTTGATTGATTGTATAGAGAAAATGTCACTCATCACACAAGAGGAGTATGAACAAGAAGATCCTTTAGAAGTGGCTCTTACAAACCCATCTGCTGACAACTCCATTGATGAAAAAGTTAAAGATTGTGTTCTTCACCTCAACACTGCTGAAGAAGATTGTGTTCTTCACCTCAACACTGCCGAAGAAGATTTGGAAGCCAAATTCGAGGAACTCAAGGTTGTGAATGCAACTGAAGAGTCGTGCGAGAAGCAAGAAGCCCCTGAAATGAAGTTCCTACCTGAGCGACTACAGTAAGTGTTTCTGGATGATCTCAAGGTTTGTCCAGTTATTATAAATTCTGATCTAACGGTCAAACAAGAAGATAAACTCCTGAAATAATTAAAAGAAAGAAGGAAAGCTATCGGCTATAAGATGAGTAATCTCACCGGGGCCAATCAAGCACTTTGCATGCACAAGATCTCGATGGTGGAAGACCACAAGACAACTATTGAACATCAACAAAAGCTTAATCCAAATATGAAGGAAGTGTTCTGCCGTGAAGTCATTAAATTGCTTACTACCAGCATCATCTACCCAATTTCTAACTCACCGTGGGTGAGTCCTGTGCATGTTGTCCAAAAGAAAGGTGGCACTACTGTGATACGGAATGAAGATAATGAACTCATCCCCACTCAAATAGTTACCAGGTGGAGGATGTGTATCGACTAGATGAAATTAAATAAGGCCACTCACAAAGACCATTTCCCTATGCCTTTTCTAGATCAAGTTTTAGAGCGATTGGCTCACCAAGAATATTTTTGCTATCTCGATGGTTACTCTGGATTCTATCAAATTCCTATACATCTAGATGACCAAGAGAAAACTACTTTTACTTGCCACTTTGGAACCTATGTGTTCAGAAGGATGCCATTTGGACTTTGTAATGCTCCAGCCACTTTCCAACATTGTATGGCAGCCATATTTGTTGGACTCGAACTATTATGGAAGTTTTTATGGATGAATTCTCCGTGTATGGGGATTCGTACGACTCATTCCTAAAGCACCTCTCCCTAGTCCTCAAACAATGTGAAGAAACTCATCTTGTGCTAAACTGGGAGAAATGTTACTTTATGGTAAAAGAAGGCACCGTCCTTGGCCATAGGATTAATAACTGAGGAATTGAAGTGGACAAGGAAAAGATTGAAGTGATCTCCAATCTCTCTATCCCTACCAATGTAAGAGAGGTCTGGACATTCCTTGGTCATGTAGGTTTTTACAGAAGGTTTGTCAAATATTTCTCTAAGATAACCAAGCCTATGACCAACTTGTTACTAAAGAATGTTGATTTCCATTTTGATGAAGAATGCATCAAAAGTTTCAACAACCTGAAGCATGCTCTTACAACAATGCCCATCATCCGAGCTCCAAATTGGGATCACCCATTTGAAATTATATGTGATGCCAGTGATTACGATATGGGTGTTGGTTTAGGCCAATGTATAGAGAAGAAACATCATGTCATTTACTATGCATTGAAGACCCTTGCTGAAGCTCAGAGGAATTATGCAACTGTTGAGAAGGAACTCCTAGCAGTCATGTATGCCTTTGACAAGTTCAGATCCTACCTCATTGTTCAAAGGTTGTTGTCTATACAGATCATGTTGATATTCGTTACCTCTTGAAAAAGAAAGATGCAAAACCTAGGTTGATAAGATGGATTCTCCTCCTACATGAATTTGATCTAGAGATAAGAGATAAGAATGGTACAGAGAATGTTGTGGCAGACCACTTGAGTCGTATCCACACCCTGGACACTGAAACTACCCCTATTAATGACTCTCTTCTAGATGACCATCTCATGAAAGTCTCAGAAGCTACTCCTTGGTACTCGAACTATGTGAACTACCTTGCCGCTGGTGTCATCCACCCCAAATGTACTGGCAATGCATTGAAGAAATTCATGCATGATGTGAGACAATATCATTGGGATGATCCAAAAAAAATATCAGTGGGATGATCCATACCTCTTTAAGATTTGTGTTGATGGTTTCTACAGACGTTGTATAGCTGAGGAAGAAGCCCGTCTTGTTTTAGAGCAATGCCACTCAGGCCCAGTTGGAGGCCATATGAGTTCTAAGAAAACCACTTTGAAGGTTTTGCAATGTGGTTTCTTTTGGCCAACTGTATCCAGAGATGCCTATAACTTTGTTTTGTCATGCGACAAGTGTTAGAGGATGGGTAACATAACGAAAAGAGATGAGATGCTACTTAAGCTATGACAAGAAGTCAATATTTTTGATGTTTGGGGAGTGGACTACATGGGTCCCTTCCCATCCTCGCATGGATTTTGCTACATCCTGGTTGCAGTTGATTACGTCTCTAAATGGGTAGAGGCCATAGCAACCGTAACTAGTGATTTCAAACCTATCATCAAAATGTTCAGAGACATTATATTTTCCTATTTTGGAGTCCCACACACTGTGATATCCGACGGAGGTTCTCATTTTCTGTAAAGAAGCTTCGAAGCACTGTTAAGAAAATATGGTGTTACGCACAAGGTAGCCTCCCCCTACCACCCACAACAAGTGGGAAAACAGAGGCTTCAAACTGTCAACTCAAAGCTATCTTGGAAAAGACAATAAGACGCAACTGAAAGGATTGGTCAGTGAAAATCAATGATGCTTTATGAGCCTACCAAACTCAATTCAAAACTCCTCTTGGAACAACACTCTTCAAACTCATCTATGGAAAATCATGTCACCTGCCTGTGGAACTGGAACATAAAGCATGGTGGGCAATAAAAAAGCTGAATTTTGACATTAAGAAAGCTGGAAAAGCTAGGATTCTACAACTTTAGGAGTTAGAAGAACTCTAGATGACAACTTATGAAAATGCACGAATCTACAAGGAACACACGAAACTTTGGCATAATTTAAATATTTTTCCTTTTATCTTTTGCCATATAGCTACATTCTTTCCACTCCTAACCAACTAGTTGTTATTACTACAAATCATAGTATATGGAAGCATTTACTGTGTGAAATCTCTATGCAATTGATGTGCAATCACATGCTTATTTATTTGTAAAAAATGATATACAGGGTTTAAGCTTCTTGTATCTATGCAATTGTTGTGGAATAAATATATTTATGGATTTTCAAATGAATGTATAGTTAGTCATAATGTATATATGATTAGTCAATACTATGTACACCTGGGACTGTAACGGAATTTAAAATACACCATCTACAATCTATTCCATATCTTTCCTCAAAAAAAAAAATCTATTCCATATCTTGATTTTGTGTAATGTGAATGTAGGTTATAATAAAACAACCAAGTTATTCATCCATAGCTTGCTATTGCTAAGCAATATCTTCTTAGTTGTCTTATATGTTTCATGTTTCTTGTGAAGAGTTCCCTATTGCATTATTGTGATTACTTGATTTTCCAAAATGAATAATTGAGTTATAGTCATTATTAGGCCTCACATTCCTAAATTCTTACACATTTTAATGAGTTGGACAAAGGAGCATAATCCTAAGCATGTACATTATCGAAGAATGAATAGAAACAATCCAAAAAATTTATCACATTTTGAGAAGGCTATAGTTTGAAAACGTGAGTTCTTTTCTCTACTATTAGAAAGCCCCCTTTGATTTGTTACAATTGCCAAAAAAGAAATCCTAGAATTGCATGTAATGAACATGTAAGCTTTTGAAACCATGATTATGTAAGATTTTGGGCTACTCTTTTCCTGATATCTCAAAGCCAATTTGAACCTTTGGATGCTCAGTATAATCCAATTCATGTGATCCTTTTTCATATAGAGAACTAATGATCGATGATAACACTTAAGTAGGTTTAGTGAGAATTAAGGTTGGTGTGTAGTTGATGGTCATGGTTTAACACATAACACTACCTATCATCATTAGAGGATGAAAAATATGCATAATCATATATTTGTTTGAACATTTTGAAAGCTATTTGTGGGTATGACCCAACGCATATGGGAAGGGTTTATCATGAAGTTATTTATTCTAGGAAGGGAGGAACATGTAAAAGAAAAGGTCGTAGATTCATATTAGTTTGAAATGTCTGAAACTATTTAGGATAACATGCATTCAAATCACATGAATTGATCAAAGGAGAATGAGAACAAAGATTAAAACCAGAAAATAAGAATGTTAGAGGGAGTCTTTGCTAGATTGGTGTTAGTTATTAGTATTGGGTGAAGGTGGAATCTTTTTCTTTACCATTCTATGAAATAAGAGAAGTGGACATACACATTTACGTGAGACAGTAGATACAATCGTCACTAGACCAGCTACTCCTTCATCACAATCTTCAACAACAATAGGGATTTAGTTCTTTCATTAACAAACATCACCTCCAGATTTGAGGGCCACTTCTTGTCCACCCGTAGTTCAATAAATCGAGAGCCAACCCAATGCAAAAATTCAACTCTATAGCCACACAAGGAGGACTATTTGGATAACTTCTTGACTTCAACTAGAAAGGGATACGAACTTGGTGATCTAGATGTAGTATGTTGCTTAAGTTTTTCATTAGTAATGTACAAGTTGCCTTGTAGTTTCAAATTGTGGTGATAAAAACATGTGACACGTCATACAAATACTCATTAATAAATGGAAATATGATATATGTTAATGTGTTTATAGGATATAGATAAGTTATTTATTACTATAATTTACAATTCGATGATTGAAAAAAATGTCCATATAAATAAAAACACATACATGAGAAGGAATAGAAAATGTTGTTTAACCATCATTTTATGGCATGTTGGACATGCCTTGAAATTCAAACAAAGTGACCTCTTGTATTATTTTTAAGCATGCAAGTCATGTCATATAGTAAATACAAAATATTATTATGGTATCATCTTATGGTATGGCATTCATATCATAAAAGGCATACAAAGTACCACTTTAATGTTACCTTTTTGGTGTTCCTTTAATGTCATCATTGTATTTGTTCCTGGCGTCTAGAGAGGTGTCATAGTTCTTTCTACGACATACGACAAAATGACATTCATTTGTCATCGTAGAAGTTGACATAAATGAACAAAATCAACTTTATTTTGGCCTTTTGATAGTATTTTATCATGCTATAAAATATGAGTTTTGTTAACATATGTCGTAGTTTTTGTGGACTTTGATTGGTTGAGTAAGATAGAGAAAAAAAATGTGATGTAGTTACAAAGTGACAAGGAGTGTAAAAAAGAAAGAAAGACAAGGAGTGTAAAAAACAAAAGAGAAAGAAATGATTGATGTGATGTGTTTCAAATGGAGTCAAGTAAAAGGAGTGTTAACTTGGAGAGTGTGTTTCAAAGAGAGAGAAATGAGAAAATAATAAAATAATGTTTTATATTAGAAAAGCATAATAAGATAATCTAAAGATAAAAAGTGTAGGAGGAGAGCTAAGGAGAATCAATTTTTGAAAAATGATGCAAATGTATTGACTTTTCTAATATCCTAAAATGACTAGTAGTTAACAAACCACTCATTGTATTAATGTATTATAATATATATTATGCATATCGCAGTAATATTGGATATTTTTGGATAGTGGGAATTTCACCCTTGTCCAAGGTAGCAGGAGATAGAGAACATCCAATAGCACACGTCAGTGGTCTTTAATCCCTTTCTATAGTGCCCCAACGTGATTCACTAAGCTTCAAACCCCAACATGCACTTCACAAGCATCAGGCTTGACCAGCTGAGCTAGTTGGCAAGTGCAGTAATATTGGATATAAATAGTTGAATTGATATACAATTGCTATTGTTTCCATTGTCAGAGGCCTAAACATGACTGGGGATACGTGGTAATATTTGACAATAAATGCCACATTTCATACTCATAGCTATCATATAAAAAGATAATGGGTAGAAGAAAGGTACGAGAAAGAAATTAGAGGATGGGTCATGGGTGGGATGTGGATGTAATATTGCATTCCAATATAGTGGTCTTGGAAAGTGAAAACTAAATAAAGAGAGATGGTGCTCTTCTGCTTCTAGCTCTTTGATGGTCATCTGAAGAGGAAGGACATTCAAGTGGCAGACCATGTTCTGTTGTTCAACTCGAGACTGAGTTTATTCCCAGGGAAACTTCATTCTCGATGGTCTGGACCATACATTGTCAAGAGCATCTTCCCACATGGTGCTTTTGTTTTATGGAGTGAAAAGTCAGGTGATTTTATGGCAAATGGCCAACGCTTGAAGAGATATTTCACCACAGTTGATACTAGCACTGATGAATCAATGAATCTTTCCAAACCAACATATCTACCAGAAAATTGAAGGAATCACGTCGAGCCATCGACATAAAACAAAGGCACTTGTCGGTAGGCAACCCAATCAATAATTTTGTTTTTACTTTTAATTTTGAATTAGAAGTTTTCCTTAATTTTGTTTTGTACTTTTTAGGAAATTTTGCACCCGGTAGACAATGCATCGCAAGATGCAGTCTAAAGTTATGATAGTTTCCATTTTTTAAATTTTAGATGGAGGATGCGTCGCCGAAAGGAATGCAACCACATTTGGTGGGCCAACCGGCATGAGTTTTCCCATCCATCTCAAATTTAGAGTTTGTTCAGAATGAGCAAATTTCTAAGTTCAGGGTGGAGGGTGGGTGGTACGTACTTTACCTTCAACCCACTCCTATCTGTTTAAGACTTAAGATTTCATCGTTGCAATTTTGAGAAAATTTTTCAAAATTTTTCAAATTTTCAAAGAATATGTATAGAAACTTGATGCAATTTTGACACTTTTGTTTCAATCAAAGCCATTACCTAGCTGACTATCCCATTTTTCCATGCAGTTTTAAATCATTATACCCTCCTTATTCGAAGCAAACCCTCGAGGGGGACAATTTTTGAAACTAGCCAATGGTTAGAAATTACCGTGTGAAGCTTATGAATCCTAACATCATGATCAGTTAATATGGAAAGTATCTGTCAAACTAAGAGGTATCAAACACCCTGTGCTTCGTAACTGACTAGTGAAACAATAGCATGGAATCTCCATCAGATCCTCATCAAGTCATTATTTGAGCAGAGTAAGATAAGGAGAACAACTCAGTGTGTTGAATTGTAAATCAAGTTGCATTATGATCTAAACTCTCTTCTACACTTCTTCTATCATCTCCTTACCCCTGCATCCATTAAAAGAAACAAAAATAGCCAATATAGTGCCAAACACTAAGTTTGGGGTGGCACACCCTCTCTCTCTCTCTCTTTATTCGCTTCCCCTAACTATGTAATAGGTGTGTATCACCAAGAAAAGATGCCAATGTGCACACAAAAATGCAATCTCGAGTCAAATAGAGTAGAGATTCACACACACAAAAATGCAACCAATGAAATTGCAACCATATAATAAAAATCTTGAGTCGAACAAAGGAGAGATTTACTTCTTCCTTCCATACCACCATTCACTCCCTTTTCCACCTAAAGGCACGATGAATGCCTACGCTTACCGAATTCCTGAGAACACCAGTGTCAGATCAGGTGCACACTTGTTGTTCTGCGGGTTTCTCTGGACTCTTACAAAACTCTTAGACATGTTTGATGGTGGAAAAAGTGGGGAGGAAGTGATGTTGGGAAACGAACTCGAGAATGAAGACATGGTAAGATGTGTTCAGTGGTCTCAGGAAGTTGAGATGCTTAGTCATACAGAGTAGAGAAGAAACAATCATGATGTGAAGATGAGGCAATCACATGAGTTGACAGTATTCAATTGGCGACTGTTTCAGACTTTGTGTTACTCAAGGACAAGCAATGTTTAAGTTTGGGGTATTTTGATGTATGCATATTCATCCGGGCTCAATCACCTTGTTTGGCCGAATTTTGCTTACATTCTCGTGCTTATTGACCATATCTTCTAACAATTGATTTTTTTTGGTTTAATCAGATTTATCCCTATTTTTATTGAATTTTTGCACCTTTATGCAGGTCATTTTGGGCATGTGGTCCCTGTCTTCTCGGCCCATTTCACCAGATCACGGCCTCTTTTCCTTTGCTAACTTCCGCTTCTCCTCCAATAGGTCACGGTCTTCTCCCAACTTATCCTAAACTACCACCATGATTCCCAACAATCGCAACTGCAGCAACACTCCACACTCCCAACAGCGCGATCTAACCCAGCAAACCAACACCCGTGGACCACTTCCACCCTCTCTGATCGCGACCGCACTCCTCACCTCCGCAATCTCTCCCTCTACTCCTTGCTCGATCGTGATCCACTGCCTGCACCACACTCTTCCTCTCCACTGCCACCCAACGACCTCTCCCTCAACACTGTGGTGTTCCTCCTCACCAGCAACTTCACCCTCACGATCACGATCATTGTAGCTACCTCTCCACACCGTGACCAATCCTCATCTTCACCATCTTACATCGTGACTCCACCCTAGCATCAGCAGAACCCCTGCTAGCATTGTGACCTATCCTTGATGTGACTTCTCTTCTGCACCCAGGGTCTTCATTTTCACTTTTACCTAGTCACGATCTCTCATAACCGTGACCCGATCTACTAGCTTGCTCATGGTTCTCGACAACTGCAATCACTCCCTCATCTTGCCATAAAGACCAAGCCTTGCAGAGCTGCGATTGCGGTGTCTATGAATCATGACCACAGCAAAATTGGGCTTTGTTACACTCACGACCATGACTCCATAAACCTCCTGCTCATGATCGCGAACAACTCATCAACCCCCCCACCGATCGCGATCTCCGACTCTGAATAATCACACACACGATCGTATCACACTACGACCAGATGAACAGGAACTGTGACCATACCATAATCATGACCCATCTGCTTCTTCCGCTTCCAAAACCGCGGACACCAGTCTGTGATCCCAACAATCATCACTTAGCCAAAAATTGAGAATCACAACCATGCATCACCTACAACCCTGCATGCCAGCGTTCCTCCTCTCTCCCAACATCGTGGGCAGTCAATAACTAACTATGCCCACGGTCCTTTCTTCCCTTCCACACATGCTCAGCATCGCGCCCACAGTTGGATGAATCACGACAACCTGATCTCCGCAGACAACCACGACCTAAGGCTAAAGCAAGACAACCATGGTCTACATGAAAGAATTATGATCAGGAACCCTCCAAACTGTGACTTACTGGAAGACAAGAATCACAACCAAGAGCCGCAACCAGAAACCATGACCTGCTGCCCAACTATCAAAGAGGCCACGACCGTGACACTGATCCAGTACCCAGCTAGGCCTATAAATAGGCCCCTACCCCATCCATTCAAGGCAAGATCTCCAGATGTCGTTAGGCTGCAAGTCTGCCCTGATCCTAGGGAGACGATCCCCACAACCAAAAGCCTACCTCCGTGGTGGTCTTGCACCCCCGTTCATCCATATCTGAGGTGGAAACCCAAATCTGCAAGCCACTCCATCCAGATCTAGATCTAGATCTAGATCTAGATCCGGATCTAGATCTGTTGCATCCACGTCGTGCCTATGCTGCCATCACATCCACGAGTTGCTCCTCCTACTGTGAGCAAGGTCCACAAGAAGAGAGAGAAGATCTACCCCGTCTGCCGTGGTGTACTTCCCTCCTCATCCAGATTTGTCCTGATGTTGTGTAGATGATCGTTTCTCCACTGAGTTGTGATCATCTTGTTCACCATGTTCGTGGAGGAATCTCCTCTCTCTCTTAATTTTATTGTTTCTCGCACCATGAGCGAGTAGTTTCCTTTCTCTGGGGTGTGGGGACTAGCCCCACTGTCCATGCTTACATGTTCTTTTGTTAAACATTCCTTGGCATGTATATAACTTTCCATTTCGTTGTTAACCGTCGATGTGTGCTTGTGGATTGATCACCTGCTTGCATTTATCTTGTTCTTTTCCTATGTTGCACGAACTTCAATATGTAGGATTTGAATGTCGATTAACGTGGTTGGTTCCCAAACTATAAATATAATGGGATTCCTTGAGGTCGTAAGTGTATGATCCGTGAGGGGACGAGCTATCTAGCACATGGTGATGCTTCTGTGTGCCTAACGCCTATATAGGGGGCCCCCAACTTCAGTTGGATTTTGTATCTTTGGAACTTTAAGTGCATGATTTGGATGGTGACGAGACATCTGATGCCTAAGGTGATGCTTACGCAGACCTAAACATCCCTCAAGGAGGGTTCACAACAGTTCTATTTAGATGGTTATATGTAGCCAGGATGTTTGATGTTTGGATGCGTTTGCATATGCAGTGGCAGTGAAACCCGAGACCATCCCAGCGATTCCCATCATTAATTTTTAATCAACTTTTAATCTTGCTCTTTACTTTCCTTGCTTTTAGTTTAATTAAACTCAAATCAACCATTGTTCTAAACATTAGCCTTGATCCAACTAGATTCGACTTGTAAAAGATTCTTAAAAATGGTGTCCCTTGGGATTCGATCCTCAACTATACTGCGATAAGACTCGTCCTCTTGCAGGTGGTATTATTTCACAAGGTTTTGGTTAAAAACCTAGGGATTTCATCCCTGGGTGAGTTTGTCAGTGTGATAATATTCCACGTCAATACACATACATATATAAGGGTATATATTCACTACCCGAACAGGTAACTAACTTTTGTTACCCATGGATCTATTTTGTAATAGGAAGGCACCTAATTGTAATGAGACAACCAAAAATTGTAATACAAAAACTCATTTTCTAAATACAATGAGAAATTTTTATTCTCCCTTTGAAAATAGTAAAAATGATGTTTATGATAGCAATTTACGTAGTATTACAAACTATTTCATTGTATTACATTTTGGTAATCTCATTACAATGTTGGTTGTCTCATTACAAATATGTGTCTTCCTATTACGAAACATATGCTCAGGAAACTAAAATTAGTTATTAACACGGGTAGTGAATGAATGGCCTATATATAAATGAATATTTGTGTGTGCGGATATATATATATATATATATGTATATATATATATGTATATATATATATATGTATAAATATATATATAGATATATATATATAGATATATGTGTGTGTGTCTATATATATATATATATATATATATATATATATATATATATATATATATATATATATATATATATACAGATATATATATATATGTGTGTGTGTGTATGTCTATATATATATATATATATATATATATATATATATATATATATATATATGGGGGATTAAGTGAGAAATATTTCTCTCCCCCTCACCCATAACCCATGGTGGAGGCCAAAATCTTGGGAGGGTGGTCAATCAAGAAATGCTTCCTTGTGTTAAATCAAAATATGTATATATACTCATATGTAGAAATTATGTAAGTGTATATATATATACTCATTTATTTATTCAAACATACATATATACATACATAGTCCATCAGATGTTAAAGTCTATCTATTTTTAGATAGGCTACATATTCCATGACTTTTTTTTTCATCCATAGGATAACACAGGAGAATGTTGGAAAAATTATTTAGGTATAACAATGTTGAATTATCTAAACCATTCAAGATTTCACTTTTTGATCTAAATTTTATTGACAAATATGAGCAATCAACCACCTCAATTTCATAGATAGTGTTGGGGATGATAAAGAGGCTTCCAACAAGGTAGTGGTGGGTGTGTCATGTTTCTTCTATAAACTTGCCAACTTGAACAAGGTAACTCTTCTTGGTTATTATGTTTCTCACATCCTATATAGAGCAACTATGTGTGTATTTGCATGATTTTAACCATTAGGGTCATAGACAACTCCATTCTTATGAATGTAATGTCTTATCTATTTAAGTTTGTAGTTGGCCTATTATAATCGAACTTTAATATCTTGTTATGGCTAAGTGGGTATCCTTTATTAAATATTTTCACAAGGCATAATATGATAGGATTATGAAAAAATATTTTGTAGCTTTGGCACCTATTGACAACCCATATTTTCTCACTCTAAAAAAGTTCATGAGAAATACAATTTCTCTGGCTAATGCTGGAATCCACTCTACATTCCACCCAATTTCCATATGTATCATTTTTTTGCCTTTTTACAAAATTTTTAACATATTTGATCCACCTATTTACACTTATATTCACCTAGTTTATGATTTTCCATAAATATGAATCTTGTTATACATAAAGTGCAACTTGTGCTCCAATTCTTCTATAATAAGCAATTTTTAATCAATTTTCCTAGTTGAATTTTCTTAGATAATATTTTTCTCTTTTGAACTGTTTTCTAGAAAAATACAAGAGATAATCCTTAGTTATCTTTCTATGCAAATATTATGTAATTTTGTTCATAACATTCCTAAAGTTACTGGGAGTTCAAGAAATCTCCTTTTCATCACCCTAGACACGTGAAAAATATGTGTTCTGTGACATGTGCCACGTAGATGATCACCTCAATCCGTGCACCCCATAATGTGGTGCTTGACGGTCATCACCACCTTATGTCCAGAACCCTAAAACTCAAAATACATACTATAATTACCCCCTACATACATTGGCTTCAAATCTTATTTCAAATCTCCTAACACTAGAGGATCGACTACCTCCCTTTCACTTTTTCTATATTGCTCATTATTAGAGGATCCTTCATTTGACTTGTAAGCATTTGTAGAATGGAAAAGTGATCTAACGACTACTAAATCTGCTACCTTCTATATCTGATATATAAGTGACACATCTGATATGTTTTATTATTGCATATGCACTTCTAAAATTGATATAAATGACTTGTTACTGTTATAAATGCCATTGTTTATTACACTTGAGAGAATTAGATGTTGTTCCAGTATCTTGCGTCTTCTAATCACCTATCACATCAGTTCTAATGACCAATGAGGAATCTCTTCCATGGGTGGCATGTTGTGATTAGGACCACAATCCACCTAAAAATTAAGACTTTTAGGGTGATGAAGGGAAGGATGCGACCACCAACCGTAAAATCCCACACACCAATAAAATTTTTTTTTTAATGTTTTACTTGAATTAAAATGTACTGAATCGCTCTATCCTTTTACAATGAGATGGTAGATTGATACTAGTTTTCCAGGTGGGATGGGGGTGCTAATCCTTCCCCATTTGTAACAGGATAAACAAATCTGGTCTCTAGGTTTCTTTTTATACTTTCATTTCTTTCTCCAAATCCAACTCGAATTTAACCATGGATGCAAAAATTTATTTGTTTAACCATGTATTTTATACAAACGTGGTAGCGATTTTGAACACCCATGTTTGTTTCTATGTGATGATTCATCACCAAAAGAGTAGAGTTTTCTCCAAATATATATTTTCCCTTTTTTATAGGGTGCAATAGATTGGTGACTCCCCTGAGGATAGCCAAGTTGATATGAGTAAAACTTTACAAAGATTGAGCATCTACTAGATTATTCATTTTTTTCTATCTATATCGGTCAGGGAGCAGGATGGCACATCCCTCCAATCGTCTAGCCCATGGCTCGAGGAACAAGGTGATCCTCTGACCCTCCTCCCACTCTTTGTGTCTTTTCTTTTTTGGAGGTCATGATCATGTTTTTTTATTTTCTAGGGTTGTCAGTCCCTTTTTAATTTAGGGTTTTGACTGCATTTCTCATTTAGGGTTTGGTGTTTGCTTCCCAGTTTCTCTTTTAAAACAAAAAAAAAATTAAAAATTAAAAAAAGATAAAAAAATAAAATAGCAAAATGTATGATGGAAATGATGTCTTATTTTTCTCAGAACATGCTTTTGTTGTTTCATTATTTGCAAATATCAGACTTTAATTATTTATGGGTTTTCTTTTGAAAACTTTAAAACCCATAATATGCACTTCACACACCTACAAGACCACATGCTATGGAATGAGTGCCAACCTCATGTTGGATCTTTGGAAGTGGTTGGGGATGTCATACGGTACCCTGACAACATTCATCTAGATGTCCAAAATCCTTGAAAGCATCCCAGTCTCCTAGCACTCACCACTGATTATGGTTGTCATAGTCACGAGGTGTATTAGGAGAAGTTCCTTTATGTAACATACTCGAATTTTAGTATTTGGCTCAACATCCTCTTTCCTTAAGCTCATTTCTAATTATGATAGCAATGAAACCCTTTTTCCTTAAATTAGATAAAATAACAATATTTGGATCCAGGGAAATATAATGGCGAACTATTATATAACATTAATGACTAATTAATTAATCAAGTCATTATTTCAAGTTTAGTTATAGAATTCACAAGTAATTATATTTGACCCTAATTTGATAATCTAGAATCTTCCTAAGTTTAATTGAAGGAGGAAACTTAATGAGTGTGAAATAATGCATAAAATTTATTATAAAATGCATTAGATTAATACTCAATACAAAAATTATTAGATTAAGTGCAAAACACTTTCAAAAGATGAAATTGAGGTGAAGACAACATTATTCATACTTTAATTAATCTATAGGTCAAATATCAACTCAATTGGACTTGATTTGATCACTTTATTAAAGAATTTAGTTTAGAAGGAATTCAACACATTATACCATTGAATGTTAGTTAAAACAATAAAACCTTTAATTACATTTGTGTAATGCAACCATGTGTTACCTTCCTCTCCCAACTGACCCTGACCCACACGCCCCTCTCCCTGGCAGTGGCCACAAAGACTGCTAGAAACAACACTATTACCTACTCCTCCTCGTCTTCTCTACCTCTCCCCTAGCTCCCTGAAACCCTAGCACCTGGTGCGACAACTGTAACAGCTGGGACAATCACCATCCACTACCTATTATTTCTCTCGTTGCTCTTATATTTCTTTTGCCACTTTCCATTCTCACATCCTCTCTTTGCGTCTTGCCATGTTGAGGCTGAGGAAGAAGAGAGTCCTCCTCTCGCAAGTTCCCATGCCAATCCAGCATCATCATAGAGCCGCAACAGTGTCGATCTCCAGCAACCAATGCACCCCATATGCACCCCTCCCTACTTTCTTCTTTCCTTGGCACCTCAAGCCCTAGCCACCGACGCCCCTTCTCCCTGCACCTAGTGGCAAGTTGGAAACTTCATCCCCTACATCCAATGGCAACCTTACAGCCCTACCCCCACCATCTTTCACCTCATTAGGAGGCAGATGTGCAACAACACCACCAACAACATAGATAGATTTGTCATCTTCACTCACCATCATATCCTCCAATGTTACCTGTCACCATGAGATTCACCCTTTTCCTCCTCCTTCATCGGCTTAGTTTCCATTTAAACTGTCCCCATCACATCAGGAAGGTAGACTTCGTGACCACCTTCAGACCTCAACGCCCTCAACCTGCAAATCCATCCCTAACCACAGAACACCTTTAATAAACATGTATGTGTGGCACCCTGATCCTCCTCTTCACACTCACTGTACCCTAGATTGCAGACATTGGTTACCTACCTACTGCAGGACCTACAACCCCAACGGCCTAGCCACCCAATAGATGCCCCGTCAAGTTTATCAGATCTACAGCTTCTTCTTTCTTCAGACATGACCTACAAACAAAAGGAACTCCACTCCAATCTTGCTAATTCCAACCTGGGGATAGGAGGAGCAGTGCTCTTGCTTGATGTTCTGAAAACCATCACATTTCATAGGGACTTGAGTTGTACAAATAGACAACCATCATTGTTGACCTTGCTGCCAGCAATGTGAGGTGGTAGGTATGTCCCTCATCACATAGTATGTCGACCACAACTCTGCCTAACCTTTGAAACCTCCTTGAGTCCCCTTCACCTCTGCTATTTAGAAATGATTTAAAGATTCAGGTCTTGTAGACTCAAGATCCATGTCCTACCCAAAGGTATGATCGTATGCTGGTAAGATTCAAAACTTTTACTTTTAAAGAACTATCACCGCCAGCCAATCGAATCCACTATCATGTGTTCTATAGGGTTTTCCAAGCTGACCTTATATGAGTTTGATCGTGGTCAAAGAAACCTAAGTGTGGTCTATGTCTACAATGCTTCAAATCATAGAAAATCAAGATGCAACTTTGAATTGTAAGTTTAGTCGTTTGACTTCTTAACCTTGATAAAACAAAATAATAGGTCTATATAACTTATTGGATCAATTTAGAGGGTACATACACTAACAAGCTTAGCAATCATATATACATATGTAAGTTTGAAAGATATACTCAACTATGGATTATATAATCATGTTTTCTACTATATATAGACTTGTTAAAGTAGTCATTGTTTCTTAGTGTTTTCCTAATTCATGGTCCTACCCATATGAATATTAGTGTATTCATTAATATATATATATATATATATATATATATATTTATTTATTTATATATATATATATGTATATATATAGGTTGTTCATTCATTACCTGTGCAGGTAGCTAGAATTTTCACTACCCGCTGGAGTAACTTGGGTCAAAAGAGTAACTATATGGTACGTTGGTGTTACAACGCTGATTTTGGGTTCATTTGGTGAGAAATGTAATTTCTCATATTAAAACTATTTGAACAAATAATGATATCATTTGTTTTGAATACATGGATTTTTTTTACAATAGCCTTTATGTTGTCTTGTGGGCTTTATTGGCTATTGGGCCCAAGTAACAAGAAAATTCAATTAGTGAATGAATAATTGGATATTTGAGAAAAGGAAAATGTGGAAACCTCTAGAAGGCAAATCCAAAGAGGGATTTCGTGCCTCTTGGGTTCCTTGGGTTCCAAGGAGTCAAAATTTGCATAAAGAGTGCAATAAGAAAAGAAAAGATCAATTAAATATTTCTTTATTAAGAAAGAAATTGAAAATAATGGTAAAATGTGGAAACAAGTAAAAAGAGGTATAATTGAGCTATCCATAGTGGAATTTCGTATCCCAAGGATTCCTAATGATCAACGGAATACTAATGAGGAAAATAAAAGAGAAATAAAGAGAAATCCTCAAAAAGAGCTATTTTAATAAGAAATAAACAAGATAATGAGAAATAATAGAGAATAATGCATTTAGATGTATGTAGAAGGATAATGAGTATCCAATAAAAAAGATTTCGAAATATTTGAGTTGCTTGGGATCCAAGGATTCCCAATAAAGAGGAAAGAAGGAGAAACTACCAAAATTAAAAAATAAGAGGATAATGTGATGCATTATTAATGAATTATGTGGTTTTGCAAAAAGGAAGTATTTTCTATTAAATGAAAATAGAATTTCATGCCACTAGAATAAAGGGAAAGTACTAAGAAGATAAAAGAAGAGATTTTTGAAATTCTAATATATCGAGGATAAAGAATATCAAAGGAATAATAAGCAAGAGAGATAAGATTGTTTATTCATGAAGGAATATACTTTCCTAAAAGAGAAGAGACTCAGATATCATGGATAGCCGACCTAGGGCTTCATTTCCCACCCCTATATAGAGGGGTAGATCCTAGGTTCGAGTTCATAAGTATTCCATGTATCCTTCTCTTCTTTCTCTTCTCTTCTTCCTCATTTTTGTCCTTAAACCCTAACCATGGAGAGCAACATGGGCATGGAGCTGGGAGGAGCCAACGTAGGGTTTCCATGAACGCATGGTGTATCAGGGTTCTGAGGAGCCACATATCCAATGAGGTCGAGCCCTAGAACATGTGCAGCAACACCGTCTAGGCTGATGTGTTGGCCGGCAGTGCCTGGCCTAACGAGCGACAAAACGCCTGTCTTGGCCGAGATCAGAAGGTGTCGCGTGTGCGCCAGATCATGGCGGAGGCAGAGAAGAAGCTTCCAGTAAGGATCATGGTCCAAGGAGGAAGGGGCAGCCCACGCAAAGCTGCAGGTCAGCGGTCGTACATGGTTTCCCTAGGAGGAAGATGACCTAAGGTCGATTGGACAGATCTACCCTCCGTGCTGTGTTGGGTCAGCTGGATAAGTGTAGGGCAATCACGACTTTTCGTCATATTTCCAAATCAAGCGGGTGCTTTGCATGACACCAAGGCGACATGGAAGCTTTTGATTGGCTTCAGTAAGTGACTTAATGTAAAAATAATATCTTGTTATTCGTAACTCCGATAATAACAAATAATATATGTATTTTTCCCAAAAAAATGAGAGGAATCCAATAAAAATATATTTAGAAGCCAATTCCTCTTTCTATTCGAAAAGTAGTGTAAATTATCCTCTTTAATGAATTAAAGATTAAGAAACCCTATTTTGAAATGAATAAAGTTTTTAATAGGGTTTAATGGATGTTTAAAGTTGGTATTAACCTATTAATGATAAAAAGGAACGTTGAGATCGAAAAAGGATGAATTTTTCATGAGTTAAACTAATGGAAGGTTCATGTGCATAAACGTGCTTTAATGGGCCTTGAAACCCTAATATTAGTGAATGAGACTATTAATGGATTTAATTGATTAATTTCATGATTAAAATTGAAACATGCTGAATCTTAGCTATTTAGAGTACAAAAGTCCTTAATTCTGGATAAATACCCTAAATATAGTGACTAGGGTTTTCTCATGAATAAAAGGTAGAAGTAATGGTAAAATGAGTTCATATTTTAATTCGACCCTAATAAACTTTGAATTGATGATAGAGGTGTATAATGATCTTGTCATGGATTAAAAGGATAAAAATAGTAGCTTTAATGTAAAAGGAGCTTAATGAAATTAATTGATGGATAATGGTGCCTTTAATCTAAAAATAGGGTTAGAATTTGTTAAGATAACCTTAATATTGAAGAATAGATGAGATGATTAGGGTTTAGGAGTAATGGTATAAAATTAGGGTTTAGAATAATAAAATATGAAGTGAAACCCTAATTTCAAAGGAAACCCTAAAATTGGAATAGAAATCTTAAGGAATATGATGATATTGGATAAATATTAATAAAAGAAAATTGGTATATTTATTTTAGGATTTTGAGCATAATTGGTTGCTTGATTGGGATTTATTTGTTCTGGATAATTCTGTCTAAAATCTGCAATCAAAGGTATGTGGTTACGCTTATGAATATCCCGACTAGTTTTCCAAGGATTTTATCGACGCTTCCCTCATGGCTTGAAATAATTGTTGGATGCTTTTATTTCATGCAACTATAGAGTGACTATGGTTATCACTATAAATGTATACATATAATTGGCTTAGATCCGGGTCCACCCATGTGGCTATGCGAAGGCTAAAAAGGATAACCTAGAGCAAGGTCTAGGCTTTCATGAGTTAGAAACTGGGATACACATGTGTAGTGCCATGATACTCTTAGCATGCCATGAGTTAAGGAGTGGGCTACCTACTGGTAGTGCCATGTGACTCGACCCTAGAAACTGATTCACCTGTTAGTTGGGATCATGAGGGGTATAATGGGGGATATGATATACATGGATTGTGCAGTTATATTTAAAACATAAAATTGTTTGTTTAATGGTAATTGGCTGCAATACATTGTTATAAATAATTGCACGATTATTGTTTCCCCCACATACCAGCTTCGGCTGACCGACATTTTGTTTGTCGACATTTTAGGTACAAGCCAAAAGGACAAATAGTAAATTGTCATATTGTAAAATACATGAAGTAAAATACAAGGAGGATTAGTTAGAGTAGAATCCATAAGTGGATAGAAGTTTAGAGATTCAAGTTTTCAAAAAGGTATGCAAAAGTTTATTTTATTACTGCTTTTCAGTTTAGTCTGTTAAAATTTAATAATTGTTCTTATTTAATTGTCAAACCTTTGATTCGGAAAATTATGGGTACAACTTCGACCTCTCGGTCTCCCTTAGTTGGGGGTTACTGGAAAGTGGGGTCGTAACAGTTGGAGTAACTCGTCTGAATAGGAAGAGTAACGATATGGTACACTAGAGTAACTCTGAGAGCAAAAGAGTAACTGTGCAGAAAATATACAGTCAGTAAATATATGGACGGGTTTTTTGATTTGGGGGGGGGGGCAAATGATATTATTTTTGGATCAAATTTTTTGGGGACCTAGAAAACATGGTCCTCTACAATTGCGAAAAAAATATCGGGAAGTGTGCGCGGGTCACTACCCCATGGGTATTAAAGATAAGCCCATATATATATATATATGTATATATTATATATATATATATTATATATATGTATGTATCATTAATAAGTGGCCGCCCAATATTCAGTAATTTATAGAGATTGGATAATACAAATTTAAATAGGTGTATAATTAGAAGTATTGATTTGATTGAAGCCAAGACATCATAGTATGTATAAGTGCATCTACAATACTAAGTTAGAGGACATGTAGTTTAGTTCGGTTTATACTAATGATTCTAATATATCAAACAATCAATTAGAATATGTCAGCACATATAAAATGTGAAAATAATGAGAATGAATATTAGACTATCTATTAACTTGGTGTTTGACAAATCAATACTTATAATAATGTGTAAATGTGGATTGAAACTGATTATATATTAAGTTAGTAAGTTAAATAATTGTTATCAAGAAAAGTATGAATTGAATACCCATACTCTATACATATACAAACCCTAGATAACCCTAGTATGAGTATTAAGAACATAATATATATGCTATAATAAAAATCTTTGACCCTAGTGACTAATTGGAATTATGTTATAAAATTTTGGGATAAAGTGACATGTTGCACTTGGGTATGTAACGTTGAACATTTATAACCTAGTTGGAATCCTAAGAAATAATAATGATGGGAAAATATGGGATTCTAATCCTTGATAGAAAACCTAATCCTTAATATCTTAGTTGAACTACTATTTGATTCTAAGACAAATAGTAATGTATATTCTACTACTTTGTAGATCTCTCAACACCAATGCTTAGAGACATTGAATAGTGATTTTCACCCCTAGAAATAGGACTAACCATGAAGATAAGGTATATAATCCACTCTATTGTGACTCGACATTTATATGACTAAAATTCCCACAATGAGGCAATTCCTGAAATACTTACTCTTTTGTTCCACTTTGATAAATCCTATTCTTCTGAAATTATTATTACAGGTTGAATTGGGTCAATGATCACACATGCTATTATGCATGTATTATGACACATATTTTTGATGAAAATGTACTTTGCCACACTATATTATGCATGGTAGATGATTTGACTAGCTAACTATGGTAGCCACTTATGTGTAACCATTAGGGTGTTCTACTTCTACCTGAGGTGTGCTACTTCTACCCTTATATATATAGAGGCATGCTAATTCTACCTATGAGTGTGATACTTCTACCCAAATTTTATATATATACAATGACTCAGTGGCATATTTTCCCTACTATAGTTAATTTAGTCCAATATATCTACATGCAGATAAATGTTGTAATGTAGTTATTGATTGATTATGGCATGGTTCATTTATTTATTGGTTTACTTATAATGCATCCTTCTTTTTTAAATTCCTTCTCTTGTTACTTCTCATTAAAACTTACCTAGCTTTAATGTCCCCCTTTTTTGGGAATATATTACTTTTATTTTGCAATAATTAATGTACTAGTTAATCTTCTAATGTACATACTCCAATTTTGCTGATACATACCATGTTTTCCTATTTTTATGGGTGTTCCCTCCAACCAGGTGTAGGTACTTTACAGGGCAGAGATGCAGGATGATTATGAGCTAATTGGTGGACATAAGGACAACTTCATATATCCTTATTACCCTCTACATAGGGGCTTATGTGTATATAGATGTAATCTTTTTACTTTATGTGCCACCCTAAGGGTGAGAAAGTTATGTACATTGAAACATTTTGAAACTTTGTGAATAGTTATGTTATCCACTGCTTAAATATTTAATGGCTTTGTATTATATCATTTAGTGGACCCACTATCAGGTCCCACTCTTTATACTTTATCTGCCAAGCCTAGGTTATTCCTCTACGAATGCCATCTATCCATCGAGATGATAAGACCCACCCCTCCTATATAGGTCGAACTTGTGTGAAAATGCAACGAACGAATAATCCAAACTCAAGGGAAAAAGGGAGGGTCAATTCCTTCCTATACTTATACTGTTGAATAATGTTTGGGATTGTTACTAGCATTTTTTGTGTAGATTCAAACAATCATTTCTAAAAAATTAAAAACGAATTCGATACAATTTTTCAAAAATTAAATAAATATTTTTTTTTAAAAAGGGTAATAATCCTAGATTCAAACAATCTTTCAAAAGATTGAAAAATCAAACAATCTTTTTTGAAAAGATTAAAAATCTCAAATTCTAGAAATCATTCAAGAGATTAAAAACTCCAAAAATATATTTTCAAAATATTAACAATCTCAAATATAAATGATCTTTCAAAAGATTAAAAACTCAAACAAACTTTTTTTTTCATAACATTAACAATCTCAAATTCAAACAATTGTTCAATAGATTAAAAACTCAAACAATATTTTTTAATAGATTAACAATCTCAAATTCAAACAGTCTTTCACAAGATGAAAAACTCAAACAATATTTTTTTCTCGAAATGTACCAATCTCAAACTCAAACAATCTTTCTAAAGATAAATAACTCAAACAATATTTTCAAAAGATTAACAATTTCAATCATGAATAATCTTTTACCAAGGATGAACAATCAAATAATCCTTTTTGAGACTAACAGGCTTGATTGAAAATGTATCTCATCAAAATCAACTTTTTTTATCACTAATCCTTGAAAAGAGAAAGCACCACTAAAAATTGTACTCCCTCCAAAAGGGGGTTTGCCCTAAAAACCTAGGTGAGAGGGGAGTTCCTCCACGTCGAGTAGGACTTCACTTACCAATGTATGGTCTACTACACCATGGTTCTAGACTAGGACCTTAAACTGATTCCAACTTTAGCTATCAATCATTTTTGGTGTTGGACCACAACCTAAAATTGGAGCAATCACATACTTCATCTTCCTACCTGGAGTCTTAGACTATGACCTAAAACTAGACCATCTGGTTCCTCACAAGCTTGCATCTGTGGTCCTGTACTATGAGCCTAAACAAGACCATTTTTGTGCTTTCATTCTCACATTCACGGACTTGGACAATGACCTAAAACTAGTCTACAATCTTCTACACAACTCCATAGATAAGGAGAAATCGAGTTGGGGCTTACTCCTTGCCAACCATTCATAATATTCAAGGGACAGTAATGCCCATGAGAAAGTTCTTAAAAGTGATTGATTGAGCAGAGTCATTAGCCCATTGAGGGCTACCTAAGTCTTAATCAACCACTCGGGTCCTCACCTTTCATCCTCTTTTGAATAGTTCTCTTCTAGCACTCTCGAAGGAACATCACACCCACCATCATTCTTTTATTCCTATCATGGTATTGGAAAGCACATCTTATGGAAAGGGGGATACATTTCCTTACCTCCCCCAGACCAGAGGCAAGAACAACCATCTAAAATAAAATAAAAATATACGAAATCTACATAAAGGTGTAACATGTGTCTTCCATTGTGAGAAGGGTCCCAAGAAATAAAAGGAAAGTCTTTGTAATTTTTACCTAATATAATGTGTGATGAGACCCTCGCAAAACACGAGGTACTTTTTAACACAACATTACATCCTACTTTTCATTCCCACTAATGTGAGTTTTAGGACATAATAGGGAGATCAAGGATATTGTACTTCACCCAAACTCACCAACGATCAGCCCAAAGGGTAGGAAGCAGTAGTGTAGATCGTCATTTTGAACATGACACCAAGGGGGGTTCCCATCACCATAAGCAAGAGAAACCAGAAAGAGTGGAATAGCATAAGGAAGTCACAACAGTGCCTCATACGTCGTCCTTGCAGGAAGGTCTTCCCTTGAGCCACTGTACAACATGCTCTTTGTGTCATCACCTAGCCTAAAATATATATAGGAGGATGGCACCATCTAGGGTTCACAGCTCATGGATCTACCCACATTGTATAAATGATTCCACTCTTACCCTATAGCTTATGGGGTCCCCACCCGCCTCAAGATATCCTCATGTTTTTTGACTATTATTATAGCCTCGTGTGTGTCCCTTAAAGAGTCTAATCAACCTGGGTAAGGATTCTTCTGACCTCCACTCAATGACAACGAAAGCAACCTCTTTGGATGGAGTAATAAAAGACACTATGGTAGAAATTACTCTAAAGATGCAAATTGGACCACCGACATTCATAGTTCATTTTGTGGTAAGAGAGTCGAGTCCCTCCTTCAACCTACTCCTTGGGAGACCATTGATTCATTAGAACAAGGCGGTTCCCTCACCACTATATCAAAGACAAAATTCTTGGCTAGGGAATTCTATCATCACCATTCAAGTCTACATCATGGCACCATAGCCTACATTGAGGAACACGATCTCCTATTCTACTTTAATATGTTACGCGTCACCAACATCAAATGGGTACCTCCATGCAGAAGAAATTGTCATTTTCCCTACAATCCCACATTGTTTGTACAACGAGAAAGGGAGATGAGCATTCATCCACATCAAGGACTGGGAGCCAGACGTCAAGGAAACCCAGAAACCATCCAACATTTACCATCTTGTTCATCATCATGGAACTGAGTCCTTCCTTCAACCTCCTTATGGGGAGGCCTTAGATTCATTAAAACCAAGTAGTTCCCTCATCACTACAACTAAATATAAAGTACCAATTGGGCCACACCTTTTTCACAGTTCTTGTTGACAATCATGGGTGTTATCACATGCATTGAAAAAGATGATCTCCGACATCTCTTTAAGATGCTATGCATTGCCAACATTAGTTGGGTGCCGCCACATAGAAGGAGACTTCATCTTCCCTACAACCCATTACATTTCATGCAACGTATATGGCATATGAATATATATCTACACAAAGGACTTGAGACCAAATTATAATGACGTACATAGATCATCTAGGTCACATCCAAATATAAAGGGTGGGCCTCGGGTTGTATGGCTCATTCTACACATGACCTCAGTTCATCAGGTGGATGATGTATTAGAATCCAACAACATTATGGCCCACTATAAAGGACTTAACCCAAAAAGGCTACCTTAACAACCATTGATGACCCAAAATCTAAGATGTGAATCCTGATGCCTCTGAATAGAAGAAGAGTCCCATCCACATTTCCCTTGTATCATGGCCATCACTAAAAAACATGCAGATATGATTAAGGAAATTGTTCCAATGACATTGCCTTTCTTCTTATAATTTTTCAACGAAAATGACCAAGAGGACTATCCCAGGAGTGCAACCAACATTGAGGAAATCACCCTCATCACTTACAAATACCAAGGCATCTGGACTACCCATAATAATTACTAGTTCAAGATCAAAGTCATCCCTCCCAATCAGGATGTAATCAACAAAATTCCTATTATGGTTGTCAATAAGCCATGCCCTAGGCACTCAGACACTAGTAAAAGCATCACACATCATCAAGATGGCCACATTGGCCAGACAAACACCATCAAACCAACTACAAAAGAGGTAGAGACGCCATCCAAAGATGAGGGATATAATTTTCCCTAGTTCTACCCCAGATCCAACCAAGATGACACCAACATTGAAGATGTTGAGGTCACAGAAGAAGACTATGGTGTCATGTGGGACAATTATGACAATGCCTATGACATGATCGAAGGGTGGGGTGTCAATTCCATCTTTGATTCGATGTCTGTGGAATAACTACAAACTCTCATCACTCCTCTACTAAAATAAGAGGTCTAGAACCAGTGCATGGATGGCAGCAACGTCCTACGGGCTAAGTCTTCCTCCACACCCAAAAAAGTTCAATTAGAAGAGTTGCACCCCAATGTTGAAGAATATCCCAAAGTGTGTATTTCTTCATGCTATGCTACATACCCATTCACCACCATAAATTCCAAACAAATTGCAAAATATGCAAAACATCAAAATAGTACAAAATTCATAAACACAAAGATTTGAATCTGAGAAGACACTTTGAGAGTTAGCCCAATGAAAATGATGCACATAGATAATCTAGGTCACTTCCCAACAAAAAGGGGTAGGCCTTGGGTTCTACGGCCCATTCTACACATCACCTCAATTCACCAGGTTGATGGTGTATTAAACCCAATAACATTATGGCCCACTATTAGGGACTTGTCACAAAGAGGTAACCTTAACAACCATCGATGACCTGAAATCTAAGCTGAAGCCTAACACATATGAACATAATAAGAGGGCCAACTAAGTGTGTTATATTTATGGGAATGGGCCCTAAGGATAAAGGTCACCATCCATACTTCCCTTGTACCATGGCCATCCCTAAAAACCATTCAGATTTGACTAAGTTAGTCATTCCAAGGACATTTTTTTTCTTCATATAATTGGTCGATGAAAACAACCAAGAGGACTATCCTGGCATCGCACGTAGCATCAGACAGATCACTCTCATCACTTACAAAGACAATCACATCATGACTGCCCAAAATAGTGACAAGTCTAAGATCAAAGTCATTCGTCCAAATGAGAATGTAATCAACAAAATTCCTACTTCGGTTGTTAGTAAGCCATGCCATGTTCACTCAAACACTAATAAAAGCATCACACATCATCAAGATGGTCACATTGGCTAGAAAAAAATCAATAAACCAATGCTAAAGAACGTTTATATGCCACCCAAAGCAGAGGGCTATATTTTTCCTTAGGTTTTCCCTAATTGGCCCAAGCAAGATGATGTCAACATTGAAAATGTTGAGGTCGCAGAAGAATACTATAGTGTCATGTGGGATGATTAGGATGATGCCTATGACATAATTGAAGGGTGGGGTGTCAATGCCATCTTTAATTCAAGGGCCATGGAAGAACTACAAGCTCTCATCACCCCTCTATAGAAATAAGAGGGTTCAGAACTGGTGCATGGATGACTGCAATGTCCTACTAGCTAGGTCTTCCTCTGCACCCAAAAAGGTTTGTTAGAAGAGTGGCACCCTGATGTAGAAGGAATCCTAGAGTATCTATTTCTTCATGCTCTTCTACATCACCATTGACCACCGTAAAACCCAAAAAAATGCAAAATACACAAAACACCAAACAAGTACAAAATTTAGAAAACTCAAAATGGTTTGTAGATGTGAAGGCTCTTTGAGAGTTAGTAAACTAATTTGAAAAGGTGGAACAAATATAAAATGACAAAGAAGATGAGTTTGAAGATGTCGCTATCTCATATTATATGGCCAAGGAGCATCATCCCTTTAATATGACCAAGGAGCATAGTCCCTTTCATATCAAACATAAACGATTAACCTCAGCTCAGGCCCCAAAGTCAAAATTGGGGCACATCTCCCTTAAAACATTCAAGAACAACAAATAGAGCTTTTGTTCCACTGTATTGATGTAGGGAAATATGGCTATAGAATAGGCAGTAGAAACAAAAATTCTATCTACCATATTCCCCATAATCACTAGATCATGTCAATAACTATAATATGAGAAGGATGGTTTTGAGGATAAACCTGGTCCTAGAGCAAGTCCAGTGGCAACCCTCATCATTGTAGTTGTGCAACTTTGACTCTTGGTCACACTGGGACTCATCTGACCACTCCTCCATGGACAATAGACTCAAACATCATCTTCTACAACAGCTCCTCTTATCACGGACTGTCGGTTGATGATGTCCTCCTAAGCAAAAGTCAATGGACTCCTTCCACTAGAGAAGTCCACATGAACCACCTATAAATCTTGTCATCCTTATAGAACAAACAAGAAGGATTCATCCCTCCCGTTGACGTACTAGTCACCAACTTGCTCTCCCACAACAAAGATCTCAGTTGTTCTCTCCCTTTATATCCCTCATGTGTCAGGAAGAACTCGTTGTGTCTCTCTTAGTTACCAAAACCACAGACGACAACAATTGTTAGAGCAACTAATTCTCAATTGTTTGTGTTGTGTTATGTGAAGCCTCTTGTACCCTTTATTTATAGGCTGGGTTTGGGCTAGGTTTCCTAGTCGATGCGGGAGTGGAATGGACTAGAAGATCTTGAATGTTTGCAACCTATAACCACCCAAACAGCCATATGGAACACCATATGGTCTCCTGGCATGTGAGGCGGTCATCTCAAATTGTGAGATGGCCATTTTGTAGTTTTCCAATTGCATACAAAATTGGCAGTTCATTTCCCATTAATTCCAAGCATCAATTCCTTGCACAACAAGTAATTGCAATCCAAATGAATATGGGAAATTATGTAGAACCTTCCTCTGAATGAATTGAGAAGCCTCAGTCATGTGAGATGGACGTCTCACTCACCTAGATGATCGTCTAGTGATTCGAGTTGAGCCAATCAGTTCAACCCATAGCCAATTTCAACTTGAATTTGTTGGACACTCCCATACACCCATCTCAACCCTTGAGATGACCGTTTGGCACTGCAAATAGCTATCTCACATGTGAGATGGGTATTTGACAGTGTATCTAACTGATATGTTGCATGAATCAAATACCCAAAACACTTTAGTAACTAATTCAATCATTATTCAAGATTAAACTCATCTTCTAGGTTGAGACCTATGTGTGTGACCCTATAGATCCCATATTACATTAGCAGTGAATGTCCATAACAACTTATGACCTCACAAGCAATGAGCAATGCCTAGTCACACATCAATGCTAACCAAGTAAATCGAAAGTTGGAGAACAACTTCAACCTATCCCTATATGATGTTGTAGTGTTTTTATAGTTCCTTTGTCATTGATGTCCATATTGAACTCAAGGCATGGAGCATTTACCCTCTTCATCATTCAATCTTGTCTCTTGAACCAGAGTAGACTATCTAAGGTATATGTAATCTCAATATCACATATTGTCTCACATGTGAATGGTCATGCATTTCTCAGTCTCTCTAATCAAGAGGCCTAGAACATCAAACTCCTAAAGGAGGGACAAATTCCATTTTTATCACTCACAATCTATCCTTATGTGTCAAAGTCACCCAATCATCACCATTATAACAAGCCATGTTTCAGGAATGTGTTTGATGATGTCAGAGTGTGCCCAACAACATGTGATGAGTGTAGTGATTTTAGGTCTAAGAACCACAACCACCACCATCACTATGAGAACTGACTATGACTTCCATGATAATGGCTTCCATTTGTCAGTCTAACAGTGGGTCTATCTGATACAACGTTCTTTGTCATATATCTGTGTGCTTGTTTTAATATAGACATATCATGACTAATGAGATTATGTCATCAGCCAACTCACACTCTAATAATATGTGTCATTATTATCTATAGACCTTCCACAATAACAACCAATATGGGACATAATGAGAATATGTATATGTACTCTTAACATTTGTATGATCTCATTTCCCCATGGCTAGTACTTGAAGTCATACTTCATTGAGTAATATTATTCTCTAGACATTTATAATGTTACATCATTATATCATAACTAAATTGAATAGAATAAATTGGAAGCTTGCCTCTTTATTACTAATCAAATAATTTACAAGTTATGTCATTACAATCAGCACATATTGGCTCTCTTGGCATACATACCAATAGAATCACACTTGCACTTATAACCAATCACCCTAGAATCATTTTCCAAGTGATCTAACATGTCCATCATGCTTCTGGTCTAAAAGTGCCTTTGTCAAAGGGTTAGCAGCATTGTTCTCAATTGCTACTTTACAAACCTTTACATCTCCTCGATGTACAATCTCTCATATGAGATGGAACTTCCTTTGTATATGGTTTGAGCGTTGATGCGATCTAGATTCCTCAGCTTGTGCAATAGCTCCATTGTTGTCACAATATAGCTTGATTGGATTGCTAATTCTTGGAATGACCCCAAGTTCTTTAATGAACTTATTGATCCATACAACCTCCTTTGTTGCACTTGATGCAACAATATACTCAACCTCTGTTGTAGAATCGACAACTATTTCTATCTTGGAACTCTTCCAGCTTATAGCTTCATTGTTTTGGAAAAACACGAATCCTGATTGTGATTTGTAATCATATTGATCAGTTTGGACCTTGCATTGGTGTAACCCTTTACCACCAACTCTTTCTCTCTGTCGTAGACCAAGAACTGATCCTTAGTCCTTCTCAAGAACTTGAGGATGTTCTTCATGACTATCCGGTGAGCATCACCTAGATCTGATTGATATTTGCTCAAGGCATACAACATGTCTGGATGAGTACACAACATTGTGTATATGATTGATCCAATTGTTGAGGCATATGAAATCAAACTCATGTTTTCTCATTCTTTACAAGAACTAGGACATTGAACTTTAGAGATGGTCACTCCATGCAATGTTGGCAAGTTTCCTCTCTTTGAGTTCTCCGTGATGATCCGCTTCAACACTTTGTCAATGTATGTGCTTCAACTTAGTCCAAGAAGCCTTATGGATCTATCCCTATATATCTTTATCCTCAATATGTAGGATGCTTCTCTGAAGTCTTTCATAGAGAATGTATTTCCATGCCATGTCTTTACCTTTTGTAAAGTAGGGATGTCATTCCCCATCAATAGTATGTCATCTACATACAATACGATGAATGTCATTGTGCTCCCACTCACCTTCTTGTACACATAAGGTTCATCTTCATTTTGTATAAAGACAAACCTTTTGACTGCCTCATCAAAGTGAAGTTTTTAGATCTGAGATGCTTGCTTCATGAAAAACACTAGAGGGGGGGTGAATAGAGTTTTTGAATTATTTTAACAATTTATTGAATTCAAACAACCACAATTGAAATTTGAAGAAAGAGACAGGTGTTTAGAGTGGTTCCAACTTTAGCAAATACTAAAGTTGTCAGTCCACTACCCGGTTGCTTACCCAACCGGGATTTGGAAAGAATTTAATTTTATTACCTCGCAAGGACTTTACATAAAATTACAATTCTCTCCCTAAACCCTTCAAGCAGCCTTCACCTAGAAGTAATCGCCCAACCTTGAAGCAGCCTTCACCTAGAAGTAATTGCACCACCTTGAAGCAACCTTCCTCTTGAAGTAGCTTCCCGTTGCAATAGCCTTCTTGAAGTAGCTTCCCGTGCGATAGCCTTCTTGAAGTAGCTTGAAGTCCACCTTCTCCTCCGAGAAGAACCTTCTCCAATCCGCAGCCTCCAACCCTAGGAGTAGCAAGGAGAATACAAAGGATAAAAATGAACAAGAGGGAAAATAGAAATTACAACTTATCCTTTTAAGCACAAGGCTTGATTTGCCTATATCAAGCGTATTGATCTCCTAACCAATGAGTGTAGAAGTGTAAGTGCTGTGGTAAGGAGATGCTAGCCTATTGGACACGAAATGAGAGCAATGGAAATGAATGGCCAATGTAGGAATTACTCTATTGCTCAAAAACAGATTGCCAATGAATATTCAAGCTCAAGTGTAGCACAAGTGTAGATTAGGTATTTTAGGTGTCCTAAGGCATGTCCTATTTATAGGAATAGCCTACAAGTGCTCAAGGACGTTCTAGACACTTTCTAGGGGGTTCTAAGTGCTTAACTAGCCGTTAGGTACAAGTTAGGCGCATTAGCAACGGCTATTTAATTAATTCTGCAGTTGCTGTCAGAGTCCATCTCGGTCGAGGACTTGTCGACCGAGACACCTACTCGGTCGAGGATTTTTCGACCGACAGGCACTCTGGATCAAGTGTTTGCAACGTTCATCTCCAACTTCCAACTACCTCTAACGGCTACCTGGGTCATTCTCGGTCGAGGAGTTTGTCGACCGAGAGTGTCTCGGTCGAGGAATTTGTCGACCGAGATTGACCCTATTTTAATCTTTCAATTAAGGTATTGAGTGTGTGTATGAATGTGCATGTGTGACACTATTGAAAGGGATGACCTATCTAAGTGTGGTGATTGGCTAGGGAAGATCTAACGCTTGATTTACATGAAATCTAATTACTTGTACATTATATATTTGTACAAGTTTACAATTGATTACATTGTATGACTTTTACAATCATTCAAGCGTATAGTTTCCCTAGAGCTTTGTCATCCTCTTAATTCCTGCAACACTCAAGTAGCACGTTAGATCAACAAGAATGAAATGTTTGTCATCATCGAAACAAAGGGATTTATCATAATGTCCATTTTATCCAACAATCTCCCCCTTTTTGAAGATGACAAACATTTCCTAAATATGAAATGAGGAAATATAAAGCATGTGAGTTTCATACCTGACGATTACCTTTTGTAGCCATTCTTGTTTTGCAATTGAGTGCTGACCACGATGTTATGAAACTTATTTATATTTTTGATTTTATATTCTTTCTCCCCCTTTGTCATTTCAAAAAGATATCCGAGTTGAATATTTTATTTTTCTTCTCCCCCTTAATTTTATATTATGCTCCCCCTTAATCTTACAATTTAAAGCAATTTAAGGCTTCTAAGGTCACAAATGATTTTAAATTTTGATTTTGACCTTTATCAAAAGTATACTAAGATTAAGTACAATAGAATAATGTCCAAATAAGCATTTTGTCAAAGCTTATTTTAGGTCGCCCTTGACTACGACCAAGGCGCCCCTTGGTCAATTTTAACCAAGAGGCAAATTCTGCAGATTTCCAAGATAAACATTCATATGTGAAGTATAATTTCTGCAGATGGCTATAAATATCAATTTGAAGCACATTAAGATATACCTATTATGAAGACTTAATATGAGCATCATAGTGAAGTCTTTGACCTTGATTTTTCTAGAATGCATGTTTTACATTCATTGTAAATGATGTTTCATATGCTTTGCTATGGGTACATGAATATCAAATCCCATTTCTTCTTATACCCTTATCATAAGATTCTGTAGAAACATATATTTTGAAAGCAAGATTAATATCTTAAAGTCAAGATTTTTGCTTTTGATTTCTTATAACAAGCAAATAGATAAAAACATTAATATTTTGTTCTAAGAGGCATCGTTTGGCTTGTCATAGCAACATCATCATCACAAGTTGTGTCCACAAGCATTATCTATTATGTCAAGATGCTTTTATGCTAATGACATTTGCAATTATCTGAATCACAATGAGCATTCATGGTTTGTATATATGAATCAAAGATTATTTTAAACCAATGAAACATAATGATCATGATGAAGCATGTCTATGATAGAACAATTGAAGCATGAAATTTAACCCATGGTTTTTATGTAACTAGATCAAGGAATACTTAGAATGGACCTATATGATTCAAGTGAAGGCATGTTGCAAATATCAATGTGTGAGTTGTCTTAAAGATTTATTCATAATTCCAATTAAATTTATAGCAGACTGAGCTAGTCGGTTTCCAGAAACTTATTCGGTCGTATTCTTCTCAACCGAAATATTTTCGGTCGAAGTATTTCTCGACCGGGAATGTTTCTGCAAATTTCATTCAGCAATTTGTATGTTTTGTGTATAAGTTCTGTTATAAGTGTCAAATCCTATTTACTCTTGTTTTCAGATAATATACTTTAGAAGCATTTTTCCTTGAATCCTTACTTTTTATTTCTTAGAACAAATAAATGGATAAACATTAAAAAAATTTGTTCTAAAGAAACATAGTTATAATAATCATGATGCTATAGAGAGGTAGAAGCATATCCATGGTGCAATAATTTAAATTGCAACACATACATGGTTCATGTATAGATATTCCAAGGATAAAACAGTAATTTCCTTGGTTAAGCTAATCATGATTTTTCAGTTTTAAATCCAACCATTGAGAGTAAACCAAAATAGTCTCATATAAGTTTTCAATTTTAAGACAAACTTTTATAACTGATCATGCCGAAGAAACTTTTCAAACAATGAATAAGGTTTGTTCAAGATTAGTCTTCTTACAGCACTTTAGCAATATGTTTAAGGATTTTCTACTCATAATGTTATATAATGTAAACGATCAATATGTCTTGCTACAAAAATTGTCTTCCAAGATTTTATTTTTGATTTGCATGTTAATTCAATTATCAATAACAATTTGATAGCAAACTAGGTTGATTGAAAAACAATTTCAGAAGATTTATGTCAGACTTGACAACAGAAGCCTGCTCGGTCGACCATTTCTCGACCGACAGGTCCCTCGGTCGATAGTGTCTCGACCGAGAAAGGTTCTGTGTTATTTCAAACCTGTTTTCAAATATTGTTTATAATTAAAAGCAAAAGTATGAAAGTTAAAGCTCGATTTAGTTGAGATATTTAAATATCAAAGCAATATTTAGGTTAAATCTCAACTAATCATATACATTTTGTGAATCCAAACTAAACAAGTAGTTTAAGATGTATATTTGGAAATTTAATTTCTTGGATTAACTTGGTGTCCTATTATGTTAAGTTGAGATAGACATAGAGATATACAACTTAGAGTCTTTGGTCATATCTCAACTTAATTTTAGAAATCCATTGTTATATGATCCCATTTCCACTGTGGTATTGGAAGGGGTTGCAACGTACCTTCCGGCTTCTGATGCTCAACCTTCACTTGCTAACAAACCGCACACCTAGCCACGAACTCAGCTACATCTCTCTTCAAGCCGGGCCACCAATACAAGTCCTTCAAACTATGGTACATCTTGGTGACACCAGGATGCATAGCATACATTAACATGTGCGCTTCTTCAAGCACTAACTTCCTCAGATCATCAACATCTGGAACCACCATCCTATCACCATAGCAGACTAGCCCATCCTCGGATACATGAAACCCATCACACTTTTCACTGCTGAACTCTGATCTGACCAACTGTACCGCATCATTTGTCTACTGTGCATCTTTGATCCGCTGTCACAGTGTAGGCTTGACTTGCATCTGTGCTAAAAGTGCAGCTAACGAGGAAACTTCCATCTGCACATTCATCTATCGCAAGGAAACAAACATGTCCCGTCTATGGCATACCATAGAACTCAACTGTGCTTTCTTTGAAGAAAAAGAAGAAGACTTCCTGCTAAGAGCATCAGCTACCACATTTGCCTTACCAGGATGATACTCGATAGTGCAGTCATAATCATTGATCAACTCCATCCATCGGCGCTTTCGCATGTTCAACTCATGTTGTGAGAAGATGTACTTTAGATTCTTATGATCTGTAAAGCTTTGACACACTTCCCCGTAAAGATAGTGTCTCCAAATCTTTAACGCATGAACCATAGCTGCCAACTCCAAGTCATGAGTCGGATAGTTCTCCTCATGTTTCTTATGCTGTCACGAAGCGAAAGAAACCACATGATCTTCCTGCATCAGCACACAACCTAAACCTTTCTTGGAAGCATCACAGAAGACAACATAGCCCTTCCCAGGCTCTGGCAGGATTAACACTGGATCATTGGTCAGCTTCTCCTTCAAACTCTAGAAAGTTTGTTGACATCGATCATCCCAAACAAAAGGTACATACTTCCTAGTCAACTTCGTCATCGGCAAAGCAATCGCACTGAAGTCCTTGATAAACCTCCGGTAGTATCCTGCTAAACCCAGGAAACTACGAACTTCTGTCGGCGTTTTTGGCTGTTCCCAATCTGCAACGGATTCCACCTTCTTCGGGTCCACTTTGACTCCTTCAGCAGATATCACATGACCTAACAAAGTCACTTCTTCCAACCAGAACTCACACTTACTGAACTTAGCATACAACTGATGTTGACGAAGGAGAGTCAACGCTCGTCGAAGATGTGGCTCATGCTCTTGCCTATCCCTACTATAGATCAGGATGTCATCTATAAAGACTACAACAAACTAATCTAGGAATGGACGGAACACTCTGTTCATCAGGTCCATGAAAGCAATAGGTGCATTGGTTAGCCCGAACGGCATAACCACAAACTCAAAGTGACCATACCTCATCCTGAAAGCTGACTTTGGTATGTCATCTGTCTTAATCCTCAACTAATGATATCCGGACCGTAGATCAATCTTCGAAAACACTATAGCACCACGCAACTGATCAAATAGATCATCTATCCTCGGTAACAGGTACTTGTTCTTGATTGCAACCTTGTTCAACTGCCGGTAGTCTATACACAACCGCATCGAACCATCCTTCTTGACGAACAACACTGGAGCACCCCAAGGTGACGTACTCGGTCGGATGAAACCTTTGTCCAGCAACTCTTGCAACTACTTCTTAAGCTCTGTCATCTCCACTGGAGCCATCCTATACAGTGTTTGTGCAACTGGCTGAGTTCCTAGAACCAGATTGATCTCGAAATCAATCTCTCAGGGCAGAGGAACACCAGGAAACTCATCTGGAATCACATCTGCAAACTCTCAGATAACTGGGATCTCTTCAAGGCTAAGACCTTTCACCTTGGTATCCACTACGTGAGATAAGAACGCCTCACATTCTTACCGTAGCAACTTCTCTGCCACCATAGCTGATACCAGACACGTCGGAAGAATCTTCCTATCTCCCTGGAAGATCCACTTCTCTCCAGCATCATCAAACACTACCTGCTTTGAACCGCAGTCCAAAACAACCTTATACCTTTCTAAGGTATCCATCCCAAGGATAACATCAAAACCATGCATATCAAGTGGTATGAGATCCACTTGAATGTTGTATCCTGAGAAAGACATGACACAGGATGGACACTCTTCTCGAAGCAACGAAGAACTTGCAAGAGGGGTTTCTAACAACAAACTATCTTTCTTACAGCTAACAGGTAAACGACAGTTCTCAAGCTTACTATAGGCGATAAAAGAGTGTGTAGCACCTGGGTCAACCAGAACAGATATAAAGCAAGAAGAAGACATATCAGAATGAAATAACTCAATCTGACTTGTCACTACTCACAGGTTGACTATCGCCTCCGGCTGACTCATAGCATAGAATCAAGTCGTTGCTTGCTGTCCACGGCCTCTGCTTCCTTGAGCAGATGAACCTGCTTGAGACGCTTGACCGCGTCTTCGTCCTCGGCTACCACTAGGTTGCTTTTTATCTGACCCTTGATGATTCTGCCTCGGCTACTGTGTCACTTCAACATCTCTATTCGGGCAACTGAGCCTGAAATGCTCGACTTGTCCAAAAAGATGGCATGACCTGTCCTCAAACTGTGGCCTTGCTGGCCCTATCACTGCCACAGAAGCTGTACTGTGTGCCTTAGATGGTGAAGAAACATAACCTCTTCCCCTACTTGGGGACCACTGAGACGGTACACCAGAACTTCTCATCGCTGATGGTGCCGCAAACCTTGTCTTCTTGAAGCCACCAAACTGATGTCCCTATAATTGAGTAGGTCTCTTCTTAGCCATAGACTCTCTCTTTTCCCTTACTGATCGTTCGATCCTCCGGACGGATTCCACAAATGTAGCAAACCACTCTCGGTTCTCTAACGCAGTAACCGGTGTTGTCAGCTTAGAACTCAAACTTTTCTCGAAACGTATGATTCACTCTTCGTCTGTTGCTACCATGTGAGGACAAAACCTCAACAAATCCATGAACTTGGCCTCATACTCGGTGATGTTCATCGTTCCTTATCGCAGGCTCTCAAACTGACTTCTCTTCTCATCCAGATACATCTTCAGAAAGTATCTGCTGATGAACTCGTGCCGAAAAACTTCCCAACCGATCACCTCACTAGGCTGCTTCTATTCCTCGATGGTCCACCAGTGACCAGTACTACCTTTCAGAAGGTAGACAGCGTGCTTTACTTTGTCTGCTTTGGGGATGTCGAGGATCTAGAAAGCCTTCTCAAGACTTGTCAACCATAGATCCGCATCCATTGGATCAGCCGTTCCAGCATAATCCGAAGCTCCGACTCAGCGAAGCTGCTCGAAGGTCTTCCCAATACCTGATGCTTCTCCATGGGGAGCCTGTGCTCTCGGAGGAGGCACTGGAAATCGCTCAACCATGAGATTCATCGTAGCCATCATCTGCCCCATAAGCTGTTGGTAGGCAGGATGTTCAAGAATGGTTGGGTCAGGTTGGGGGACCTCAGGCACCCGATCTTCATGTGCCTGTCCTATAGCTCCATCAATAGATGCAGCATCGCTGTGCTTAGGAGCATGTTCTTCAGGGTTTCCAGACATCTTGGCTTTTCTTCCGCTGAGGGCAGAAGTTGATTGTGAGAAAATCTGGAAATCTCACAAGAACAGACTCGACCTAGTCCTAAATCCCTGTAGACTCAACGAACCTAGAGCTTTGATACCAAAAACTTGTGGCAATACATCCCACTATTATACAGACAGCTAGGTGTTACGCGAAAATGTGCGGAAAACACCATAACCACATATTATCAAAAACACGAGTTAATAAAAACTGTTTGCGAAAAACTAATAAACTGAGAAACTATTACATTCCAATCCACATCCTGCAAAGAAATAGGTTATATAAACATATACAAGCCTTGATACGTGTCCACATCTTAGAGCAACAGTTGTCTTGTCATCACATGAGTCCATCACCTGCTTATACATAAAGGCCCACATCCGGCCAACAGTAGGGTATACAAAACATCAATGGTTATACATCGTGAAACAACGTCAAAATGCTCCCAAGGACCTGAGAGTACGGGGATTACTCTAAGACTCTACTACAAAACATCCAAAACAACAGCATATCCATCGCTTGCCTTCTACTGTTATTCTTGCTGCTCGGCCGCAACTCCGTGACCACCACCCCGTCTAGCTCGACCACCTAAAAAGTGTGTAAACCAGTAGAGTGAGACAATTGAACATTGTCCCAGTGAGAAACATAACTCCCCGCCGAAACTACAGAACCTCAAAAAGATAAAGCAATAACAGCAGGTAACTAATAAGAAGTATAAGGAGAGCAGTTTATAAAATAAAGTTGTTCATACTTAGCAAGCTTAACAGGTATACTCAAGCATATAAGCAAACCCTTTTCATGGAACATGATTAACAAGATGAGATATGGTGCCACATAACATGAGGAACATATAAGTAACTGCAAGATATAACAAGATTAACTACACAAGCAAGGCCTCAACCAATGTTTCGTGTTTAACTCAAGCAGTAAATACTATTCGGCTGGATTACGTATTATTATGCCCTGGGGAAGTGATCCGTACCGCTCAGATCCAACCGACGGCTGCAAAACCCGGAGTCGGTGCCATACAAGGTCAGTGGAAGAGCCGGACTCCACGACCTCTTACCTCGTGGTCAGTACACGAGTACAACACAAGCAGGACCACAGTCTCATATTGAAGTGGCCTTAGCTACAGGGTCAGCTACCCTCTGCCTAGCCCGCCTCGGTACAGGTCTCGGCGCTAGTGAAACAGAGCCACAGGCCTATTCATCGTTCTTTGAGCCATGAACACATTCATGCTCCTCATATCACATATCCTGAGCCATGGGCCTGTTCACCATGCTCTTCATCACAATTGGGCTACGGGCCTAAATCTGCACCATGGGGTCTACAATCGAAGTTGCACTCTTACCTCCTCACTTTAGGCTAGGAGCAACCTCACATATTCAACAATATGCGCTTCGGGTAACCCGTAGGGGAACCCATTTCACCATCACCAATTCCTGACGATGATGGATCTATGGACAGGGCAACTACATGATATATTTCTCTGTGATTAGTTAGAATCTTTTATATGGATTGCAAGATTCAGCCAAGTTTTATAACATGCAATTATAAAAAAAGTAAACAATATAAAACTCAACATTGTGCTTTTACTACAATTCACACCATACTGATCCATCACAAGGATTCAACAGTACATGTTATCACTTGGCCTCTTGCCAACCAATTTAGATCCATCACAAGGATTGTCACATACCATGGGATTTCAATCCCTCATCACATAGTACCACTGCCTCTCAAGGCTTACATCATCATTATGGAACAAACACCTTACTCGTCATATATGCCTCATAGCCTTTTACTTGGCTATGCATCATCTGCATGGTTAGTGTACAATAATTATAGGCTTAATAGAAAGATTATGCTTACAAATATAGAGTGACATTAAGGATTCTATATCAATCATACATCAACTGATGATCATGTGAATAAGACACATCATTAGGCAAACCACTTATATGCTTACCATTATCTCGACTTATAATCATATGTATCAGACACATTACTAAGCAACCCATACTACATACTTATCATTCTCCTTAGCATTATACAAGATAACCAAGGTGATCACATTTGTGAGTATAGCCATGTTAGGTTTAGGTGAACAAGCTTTACCATAGTGAATATTATCATGCAATGAGTCATCATTGATTAACAAGAATATAACCAACACATCAGCTTTCCATGACAAACGGAACCCTCACAAGAGGCACCAAAACCCTCACTATCGGCTGTAACGGGCAGCATGCCCTCACCTATAGTTCATCATATAATGGTTAGCACTCTGCAATGCCGCGTTAGGGTGTTGTGCACTTCTTGTGTCGGGCGACACAGTGTCACCACCCTGAGCAACAATAGCTAAATGTGCAACTCAGTAAAGAAGCCATGACGCGTGACGGGGTGTCGGGCTGGTAGGGGTATCGTGTAACAACATGTATCGTGCAACGCCTGACACAGAACAACTAGCAACGCTCGTCACAAGGGCCACTTAGCAATGTTCACTCCAAGGGTATCGTCCAAGGGTGCAACACAACTACCATCACAGACCTAATGTCCAACCACCCAAGCCATGGCCTATCGGCCGTCACAGGGCAAGGAGGTAGTGTGACGCCCGTCACAAGAGCAAGGGATATCGCCTGTCACCAACATGGTCTATCGTCCTGCACTCCCTCACTTGTATCATGCAGGCTAGGTCAAGAGGGCTGTCAGGCAGCACCTTCCCATGCTCATATCGACCAAGGTGCAACTCACAAGACCATCATCCACCTCAAGCACAAGTACACCTGAAACCCTAGTGGGTCAAGAAGATGGCTCACCTCAATCAACTAGGAAGGAGGGGTCTTGCACATCACCCATCGGGCAACACAAGAACAAACCCTAAAAAGAGTCACCACTAATACCTAGCTCACCCTTCTAGTCCACGGTGAGAGGAGAGTGCTGCTTAGGCAACTAGAACACAAGCTCACCTCAATCGACTAAGAGAGAGAGGGGTGTTGCTCATGATACAAGAAGCTAAAACTCACTCCTCTAGACCAAGGAGAGAAAGGAGTATTGCTCACCAAGAAACCCTAAATCATAGGTTCGGCCAACATGGAGAAACTAAACAAGAAACTAAACTACTAGTATGCATAGCCGATCAACAAGAACAAGAAGATAGAAGAGAGAGTGTAGTTAGGATTAGGAGTTATGTAACCTTCCTTAAGCAGCTCCAAGCTCCTAGCTCCAAGCACCACCAAGCAAGGAAGAAGAAGACTCCAAGGATATCGTCCACCAAGCTTGCTCCTCCAAGGGGTATCGGCCACCAGCGTGCAATGGAGAAGGGTGTGTCATGCACACCAAGGAGAGGGAGACTAAAGAGCTAAAGGGATCCTTTGCAAAGAAAGGGAAACACATATATAGAAGGAAAGGGAGGAGAAAACAAGGTAGAACCAAGCAAGGTGTTGCCCACCTAGGGACACTTGTCCTAATGCACGATCCACCACTCTAGCAAGCCCTTAACACATGTCCAAGATCATTACCACATGCAAGCATCATGCACCAAGTGTCTACTAGTGGTGACACAAACGAGGTCAAAGCTAGGTCAAAGATCATGGGCGACACAGCCCCAACATGGCAGACACACATGGGAGATACACCACTTAGGGCGACACAAACCATGGGCATCACAAGCTCCGGCCGACACAGCTTGCTCTTGCCTGACACAGGGCACAAAGAAGCAAAGGCAACACTCAACAAGGCCCAACAAGCTCAACCAGGCCCAAAAGAACTCAAGCAACGAGCCCAACCCCTCCTCTCTACACTAGAGGAAGCAAAGAGAGAGAGAGAGGAACACCTCACAAGGTGGCAAACTTGCCCACCTAACCCTAGACTTGGGTTATTTGCATGTAGCACCTCCAACTCTCAACAAAGCACAACCAAACTCTAATCACCACTAAAGGTGATTAGCAAGCACCAAAGCACCAAGGTTAAGCAAAGCAAATAGGGTAAACCCTAAACGAAGGTCAGGGTCCTTACATAACTAATAGCTTAATCACATAAGACATTAAATTGATTAGAACGAAGTTGTCTCTTTTCCTAATGGTTAAATTCATGCAAGTTCATACTTTGTTGTTCTATCTAGGAATATCAAAAACATGGTAAGCAAGAATGATTACCTTGTTGAAGTTGTCAACATTATAGAAGTCAACTAAAACTACAATCATTGGCCTATCTTAAAAAATATAATAATTGTTTAAATGATAAGATACTATCAAAATGCCAAAGCTAAGATGATTTGTTCATTTACGTCAACTTTTAAAATTACAAAAATGTCATTTTATCATATGTCGTAGAAAGATCTATGATACCTTTGAAGATGTCAGAGGAAAATAAAATGATGGCATTAAAAGAACACCAAAATATAACATGAAAGTGGCATTTTTGATGTCTTTTATTACATTATTTCCACACTAAATGATGATATTGTAATAATATATCTATACTCCTTGTACAACATGACTTACATGCCTAAAAATGATACGAAAGGGGACTTTGTTTGACTTTTATGGCATGACCAACATGCCATAAAATGGGACCTTAACAACATTATCACTGCCTTTTAATGTACATTCTTTCCTATCTAAAAATTCTTTGATTTATTTGAACTGTAAATCATAGTAATAATGTAACTTATCATAACTTATAACACATTGAAAGATATTATATTTATATAGATTATTGAGTATATGTGCAATGCGTCACATGTTTTTTCTCCACAACATGAAATAACAAGGCAACCTTCACATTACTAGAGAAAAACTCTATCAATATATTTCATATTGATCATTAGGTCCCTATCTCTTTGTAGTTAATGTCAAGAAGTTATACAAATAGTCCTCCATGTGTGGTCTTAGAGTTGGAATTTTTCATGATGATAAGTGGAAGTGCCTATTCATAAAGAACGACAAACTTTTATGCATTTGATGAAAAACACCACAGTCCTATCAGCATGGATTTAGAATGTTTGTCAACAGATGAATACACAATAAGTGATCAATGTTGAGTATCTACCACAAGCTTAACTAGATGTCTTTGAATGAACCCTCCAATCATAATGGATGTCATACTTATTCGAACACTTGTCAAAATTCCAATTTTTCTCATCATGCTTCCAATATCAGTGTTGATTCTAATGTGCTCTCCTAGGAACCTTGATGGTTAGTGGTGAAAACATGCTTGGATCTAGGCACAACTAGAATTTCTGTTAGTTTATATTCTTATAACTTTTCTACTTGAGCTATCAAGCCAGGTGATCACCTCTAATGGAATCAATGCTAGGAACCCTTACAGGATTGATGAATGCATATTCATCAGAGAATTCAATTACCATCTTGGGTTCATTTTGACTCAACACATCATATTTCACTCATTAATTATCAAAATGCATCATAATGTGCAAAATTACTTAATTGATTCGATTATCAAGGTTTTAACCGAATTTATGTTGATTTGATGTAGGTCTTGATAAAGCTGAACAACCAGCTGGGGCCCGCCTTCACTCACCCTTAGTTCTAACCAATCAATATAACCAAGCAATTTCATCCATTCAGTCTCAAGACCGTTTGAGCCCATTCGGTCTCAAGACCATTTGAGTCCATTCGGTCTCAAGACTGTTTGAGTCCATTCGGTTTCAAGACCGTATGAGCCCAAACAGTCTCAAGACTGATAGACCAGTAGAGACCGATTGGGGGCTTAAACCAGCCGTGAGGAATCGAGCAGTGCATGAATTTAGAACCATGAAGCAGAATCTATGCCACAGACACTTTGAATAGCCACGACCGTGGTAAACTGTTCCCGCCACGACCGTGTGGTGATACCATGACCATGGTAAAGCATCATTGGCATCTACCCAATCTCACCTGCCATGCCCGTGCTAGGCAGCACGGTTGTGGCACAGTAGTCTCACCACAATCATGTTGTCACACCACGGCCGTGGCGCACCGCCATCAGAGCTCAATTCTTCATGCGCCACGCCCGTGCGGGTCAGCACGACCGTGGGGCAACAACATCACCACGACCGTGGTGCCTCAGCACGGCCGTGGTGTGTCGTCTGCTACCTCACACCCCTCTGATTTCAAACCTTCGCCATGGAAATCTCACCCATTGATCGCTGCTGTGAGATTGTTTGATGCTGCTGGGTTGCGAGATCGTTTCGGCGCCAAGGTCAGAAGACCGTTTGTCATGCAAATCATTTGGATAAGATTGAAGATCGTTTGATTTTACAACCGATCGGAGAGTCACTACAAATGAAGATCGTTTGACCCAGCAGACCATTTGCTGCTTCCAAACTCAAGATCGAATGGAGTAGAGTTGACCGTTTGACAAGAGTTGTCCATTTGCTCAAACTGTTTGTTGTTGTGCATGAGATCGAATGAGAAAATTAAAAAATGTTTTCCCTCACTGAAGACCGTTTGACAGGCAAACGGTCGGTGAGACTGTTCCGTCTCATTCAGTTTTCAAACCATGAGAGCAAAGCGTTGTGAAGACCGTTTGGCTGAAGTGTTGACCGAATCGAAGACCGTTTGATATCAAATAGTTTAAAAACTGTTTCCTTTGTCTCCAAGACCGAACACTGATGAAGCCTGTTTGATATTAAATGGTTTCAAAACCGTTTGTTGCTCAAGATCGTTTGGTCAAATTTTACAAAACCGTTTGAGCAAAAATATCAGCCAAACTGTTTGGACTGGAAATACACAAAAAACGTGAAGACATGTCCCGTGCCTATAAATAGGACCACTAGGGTCCTCATTTGGAGCATCGGTTCCGGGACACCAACAGGCTACCTGTACACAGGTATGATCCAGATCCACTGTCATCCATTCCAGTTTCATTCCACCTATTGCCCTTGTTGCAACCAAGGAGGTTGAGGAGAGAAGGAAGACGGAGTGAGGGAGACTGTCCAATCTATCTTTGCATCTCCCATTCATGTCCAGATCAGCTCGAACATGACGTAGAAGGCCGTATCTTCTTCATCGAGCTACGACTACCTTCTACACCGAGTTCATGGTGGACTTCTCTCTCTTTCTTATTCTTCTTGTTTCTCGCATCATGAGCGAGTAGTACCCTTTCATTGGGATGCAGGGACTAGCCCCGCTACCCATGCAATCATGTTCTTTTGTTAAATTGCCCATGGCAATGTATATAACTTTCCATTTTGTTGTTAGTTGGTAAGTTTGTAGTTGATTATCTACTTGCTTTCATCTTGTTCTCTCCCTTATTGCGAAATCTTCTATATATGGGATGGGATGGAAGTTTACAAATTTGACTCCTTGACGAGAACTCCTGATAGGATTCCTTGAGGTTGTATGTGTATGATCTGTGAGGGGATGAGACATCTAGCCTACAGTGACGCTTATGTGGTCTAAACATCCCTCAGGGAGGACCACAGCCTTAGTTGGATTTTTGATCATCTTGTTTATCATCGATGTTAGTTTGTAGATCTATCACCTACTCGCTTATCGATTAATGCAGTTGACTCCCAAACTAGAAATAGAATGGGATTTCTTCGAGGTCATAAGTGTATGATCTACAAGAGGACAAGCCATCTAGCCTTCGGTGATGCTTCTGTGTGCCTAACGCATGTATAGGGGGCCCACAACCTTGTTGGATTTCTGTATCTCCGGAGCCGTAAGTAAGTGATCCGGTTGGTGACGAGACATCTGATGCCTAAGGTGATGCTTACGCGAACCTAACGCCCGTATGGGGGGTTCTGCAGCAGCTCTATTTGGATCGTTATATCTTGCCTGGATGGTTTGTGTTGGAATGTATTTGTGTGTGTAGCGGTGGTGAAACCCGATACCATCCCAGCGATTTCATATCACTAATCTAAATCCAACTTTTATACAAATTTTACTTTCTTGCATTTAGTTTGATTAACCTCAACCAAATCAATCGTTCTAAATATTAGCCTTGAGCTAGATTCGACTAAAAAGATTCTTAAAAACGTTATCCTTTTGGTTCGATCCTTAACTATACTACGATAAGACTCATCCGCTTGAGGGTTGTATTATTGCACATTGGTTTTGGTAAAAGCTTGGGGATTTCAACCCCGAGTGAGTTTGTTAGTGCGATAAAATCCAACGTCAAATTCTGGCGCCGTTGCCGGGGACAACGGAATCAGTTAGTCAAATCTAGTTCTTTTAAGACTAATTTAGGATTTTTCTTTTTCTTTTGACACAATCGATCATCTACTTGAAAATTGAATCTACTCTATGGTTGTCACTCTCAAAATCTTTCTATTTCAGGTACGACCCAAGGCATAGTGCATGTGTCGTTCAGACAGCCCCAAAGTCACATCAAGCTTTGATCCAGAGATAGACAGAACTTTTCATCGACAGATCTGAGAAAATCAAGCAAGGATGGCTCAGGAGGAGGAAGTAGCCCAGAGAGTGGCTCAAGCCATCAATGCATAGAGAGAGAGGCTCATGCAAGAAGCTAGAGCTGCGGTACAACAAGAAATCCTAGCAGCACAAGCAGTGATACAAGCAGCAAAACTACAAAATGAACTTAGGGAGTTCTTAATCCCTAAAGTTGCTGACATACATCACCCAGTCCTACCTCCTCCCATCCATGCTCCGAATTTTGTGATACGAGCACATTGGATCACCTTGCTCCAAAACAACCCGTTCTGCAGCAAACAAGGTGAAGATAGTCAAGAACACCTTCTGAGATTCATCGATCTATGTGGTATGACAAAACAAAATGGAGTGTCTGACGATGCCATCCGACTCCGGCTATTCAAGTACTCTCTTGCCGATAGAGCCATAAGTTGCTACAACTCTCTCCAATGTGAACCTATCACCACATGGGAACAACTGCATAATGTCTTTTTGGAAAAGTTCTATCCTCCATCTCTCACTTATGAAATTAGGGGGAAAATAACAATGTTCACTCAAGCCCCTAGAGAAACCCTTACTGAGGCGTGGGACTGATATAAGGAGATTCTACAAAAGTGTCCACACCATGGCATTCTCAAGAATCAACTCATCGAGATCTTCTACAAGGATGTGGATGATGATATTAAGAGGTTTCTAGATTCCTCATCTGGAGGAAATTTCATGTGTCAAAGCTATGATAGCGCATGGAGGGTTGTCACCCTTGGAGCTGAAAACAAAGCAAATTGGGGTAGGTCTGTAAGTAAAGGAGTGTTGAAAGTGGCTATGCCTGAAGCGACACCTGAGTACAAATCTATCACTGAAACCCTAAAACTCTTAGTTGCCAAGCAAGACCATATTGAATCCTCACTTATTGCAATTAAAAGAGGACGTCCACCCCTTCAACAACCAGAACAGATCAAGTCCACTTCACTATTTTGTGAAGCATGTAAAAGTATCGATCATTCTACTTTATCATGCAGTGTTCTCTATGATGTTGTCCTAAGCAACGCATGTGGACAAGGAGACAGCGGTCAAATGGAAAATTTGAATGTTGTCAACACCATTCCTAGTCAAGGGTATTACAATCCGAATCAGAATAGGAACCATCTAGGTTTTCCATATGGAAACCCCTCTGGAGTAGTAAACTCACATCAATTTGGTTCGAACAATCAACCAAGAAGCCCACCAGGATTCCAGTACAATCAACAATAGAATTTAGGAAATCAAGGAAATTTCAAGGGAAACTTTCAGAATATGAACTTCAATAATTATCAAAATAACTCCCAATACCAGAGTCTCAACCAAGTCCTGTATCAACAACAAGGACAACAAGCAGGTCTAGCTTCTCTTGATGACAAGCTATCAGCCATTGAAAAGATGTTGCAAACTCAACAAACTATGATATCTAACCAACAAGCTCAGCAGAAGGCTATTGAAACTCAACTAGCTCAACTTGCAACTAGCATTAAGCCACCAGATGGAGTCTTTGCCGGCCAACCCGAGAATAATCCCAAGCATCCAGAACAGTTGAAGGCAGTCACCACCAGGTCAGGAAAAGACTATTCAGATCCCCCTATAAAGATGCATGTGGTTGTTACATATGAGGATGAACCCGTGATTATACAAGATTCTACAACTCCTGAATCACAACCAAAGGAACCAGTTGTAATTGATGATAAGTCAGAAAAAGGAAATTTTGAGAAGCCTGCTCAAGAAGATGAAGAAACTGAGACTCCAGAACATGATATCCCTATGTACAAACCTCGTATAACTTTTCTATCTCGTCTAAGGAAATCAAAGCTTGATACCAGATTCAATAAGTTTAAAGAAGCTATGAAGAAACTTCATGTTGATTAACCCTTTTTCGATGCTCTGGCCGAGATACCAGAATGGACAAAGTACTTAAAGTCACTCCTCATCAAGAAATATATAACTGAAGAATATGAGACAGTCAAGTTAGCTAAAACCACTTCAAATATCATCCAGAGTAAGATGCCAAAGAAGCAGAAAGATCCAGGATCTTTTGGGATTTCCTGCCATATCAGTGATTCCTCATGCAAGAAAGTGCTGGTAGATCTTGGCGCCAGCATCTCCATCATGCCACTCAGCCTTTGCAAAAGGCTAGGGTTTTCCAAACTTCTCCCAAATGGCATGACCATACAACTTACAGACAATTCAATAAAACCTCTATTAGGACTTGTCAAGGTAGGAAAAGATTCCTATGTTCCGTGTGACTTCGTCATCATGCACAAAAAGGAAGATGTCAGATATCCTCTCATCTTTGGACGTTCATTCCTTGCCACTGCAAGAGTCCTAATTGATGTTGAAGCTAGAACCTTACTTATCAGACTTGGCAAAGAAACTCTCGAATTTAAAGTTTTTGAAAGTATGAGAAGACAAAACATGCAAGAAGATGTCTATCTGATTGACCACATTGAGAAAATGTCACTTCTAACTCAAGAGCATCATGAATCAGACGATCCTTTAGAAGTTGCTCTAACGAACCCATCACTTGATGAACCAATTGACGAACAAGTAAAGGATTGCATCAAATCCCTCGACTCTGCTAAAGAAGATGTTAAAGCCACTAGTGAAGAACTCCAAGCTATGGAAACTGTAGAAGAAACATGCGAAAAACTAGAGGCTCCCGAAATGAAGCCCCTACTCGAATGACTGAAGTATGTCTTTTTGGACGATCTCAAAGTTTGCCCAATTATTATAAATTCCAATCTAACAACTGAACAAGAAGATAAACTATTGAAGGAACTAAAGGAAAGAAAGAAAGCCATCTATTATAAAATGAGTGACCTAACTGAGGTTAGTCAAGCGTTGTATATGCACAAGATCCCTATGATGGAAGATCACAAGCCTACTATTGAGCATCAATGGAAATTGAATCCAAATATGAAGGAAGTGGTCCTTCGTGAGGTCATCAAACTACTCACAGCTGGAATAATATATCCAATATCAGATTCACCATGTGTGAGCCCAGTACATTTAGTCCCGAAGAAAGGTGGAACAACTGTTATACGGAATGAAAACAATGAACTCATCCCCACTCGAACAGTCACAGGGTGGAGGATGTGCATAGATTATAGAAAATTGAACAAGTCAACTCGAAAAGATCATTTTCCAATGCCTTTCCTTGATCAAGTCTTATAAAGGTTGGCTCACAAAGAATATTTTTGTTATCTTGACAGTTACTCTGGATTCTATCAAATACCAATACATCCAGATGACCAAGAGAAAACTACTTTTACCTGCCCATTCAGAACATACACATTCAAAAGAATGTCATTTGGCCTCTACAATGCACCTGCAACTTTCCAACATTGCATGGCTGTCATATTTGCCAGTCTCACCGAAACCATTATGGAAGTCTTTATGGATGATTTTTCTGTATATGGAGATTCATTCGGTTCATGTCTAAAGCACCTCTCCCTGGTCCTCAAACATTGTGAATAAGCACATCTTCTGCTAAATTGGGAAAAGTGTCATTTTATGGTAAAATAAGGCATTGTCCTCGGTCATACGGTCAGTAATAGAGGAATTGAAGTAGATAAAGCCAAGATTGAAGTGATTTCTAAACTAGTTATTCCAACAAATGTAAAATAAGTCCGTGCTTTCCTAGTGCATGTAGGATTTTATAGAAGATTCATAAAAGACTTTTCTAAGATAACGAAGCCAATGGTGAATCTATTACTAAAGGATACTGATTTCAATTTCAATGAAGAATGTGTCAAAAGCTTCAACACTCTGAAGCAATCCCTTACAACCACCCCCATCTTTAGAGCTCCCGACTGGGACCCCCCTTTTGAAATTATGTGCGATGCCAGTGACTATGTTGTGGGTGTTGTTTTAGGGCAATGTATAGAGAAGAAACATTATGTGATCTATTATGCATCAAAAACTCTCGATGAAGCCCAGAGAAATTATGCAACTACTGAGAAAGAACTCCTAGAAGTTGTGTATGCCTTTGAAAAATTCAGATCCTACCTAATTGGTTCGAAGGTCATTCTCTACATAGACCATGCTGCCATTCGTTACCTTCTGGGAAAAAAAGATGCAAAACCTAGGTTGATCGGATGGATCCTCCTTTTAAAAGAATTTGATTTAGAGATAAGAGATAAAAAGGGTATAGAGAATATTGTAGCAAAACACCTCAGTCGTATCCACACTCTGGATACTGAGAAGATTCTGATCAATGATTCCCTACCAGATGATCAACTAATGAAGGTCTCAGAAGCTGTACCATGGTACTCAGATTTTGTGAACTACCTTTCTGTTGGGGTTATCCATCCTCAATGCAACGGGAATGCACTGAAGAAATTCATGCTTGATGTGAAGCAATATCACTGGGATGAGCCATATTTCTTTAAGCTATGTGCTAATGGTCTTTATAGATGATGTATCGCTAAGGAAGAAGCAAAACTCATTCTAGAGCACTGCCACTCTGGCCCAGTTGGAGGCCACATGAGTTCTAAGAAGACTGCGATAAAGGTTTTGCAATGTGGATTCTTTTGGCCAACTATATCCAAGGATTCCTACAACTTTGTTCTATCATGTGACAAATGTCAAAGAACATGTAACATTATGAAGAGAGATGAGATGCCACTTAAGTTGTGGCAAGAAATTGAGATATTTGATGTTTGGGGTGTGGACTACACGGGGCCATTCCCATCTTCTTACGGATTTTCTTACATTCTAGTAGCAGTTGATTACATCTCAAAATGGGTTAAAGTTATACCAACCGTCACTAATGATTCCAAACATATCATCAAATTATTCAAAGATATTATTTTTCCCCATTTTGGAGTGCCACGAACCGTGATATCTGACGGAGGGTCTCACTTCCTTGAAAGAAGCTTTGAAGCTTTACTGGGAAAATATGGTGTAACACATAAAGTAGCCTCGCCCTACCATCCACAAATTAGTGGACAGGTAGAGGTTTCTAACCGCCAACTCAAGGCTATTCTGGAAAAAATTGTAGGCCGCAATCAAAAGGATTGGTCAATGAAAATCAATGACGCTTTGTGGGCCTATCGAACTGTTTACAAAACTCCCCTCTAGACTACACTCTTCTGATTAATATATGGAAAGGCTTGCCACCTGCCTATTGAATTGGAACATAAGGCATGGTGGGTAATAAAACAACTAAATTTTGACATGAAGAAAGCAGGCCAGGCCAGGATTCTGCAACTTCAAGAGCTGGATGAACTCATGATGACAGCTTATGAGAATGCACGAATCTACAAAGAACACACCAAACTTTGGCATGATGGTCATTTGAAAAGAAAAGACATACAAGTGGGAGACCAAGTTATACTATTCAAATCAAAGATGAAGTTATTTCCAGGGAAACTCCGCTCACGCTGGTCTGGACCGTACATTGTGAAAAGCATCTCCCCACATGGTGCTTACTCTTTATGGAGCGAAAAGTCAGGTGAATTTGTGGCGAACGGCCAATTCTTGAAAAGATATTTGACCATAGTAGATATGAGCACCAAAGAAATAATAGATCTCTCCAATCCAAAGGAACCATCATGAAGTCGAAGATATCAAGTCGAGCCATCGACATAAAATAAAGGCACTTGTCGGGAGGCAACTCGATAAATAAATTCGTATTTAGTTTTCAATGTTGAATTAGAAATTTTTCCTTATTTTATTTTCACCTTGTAGAAAATTGTGCACCAAATAAAATTCACATCGTGAGATGCTATCTTGAGTTCTGATTGATCTTGCTTTTCTAGATTTTCAGATGGAGGATGCGCGCTGTCTGGAATGCAACCACATCCAGTGGTCCAAACGGCATGAAATTTCCCCTCCGTATCGGATTTAGAGTTTTCTCGGGACGAGAAAATTTTTATGTTCGGGGTTGGGGGTGGGTGGTACGTATCTTACTTTCCACCTTCACCCATCTAAATCAGTCTTAGATTTTCTTCGCCGCATTTTTGACCAAAATTTTCAAATAAATTTTCAAAATTTTAAAGCTTTCAAAAAATTTGAATAGATACTTGATGAATTTTTGACACTTCCTGGTTTCATTAAAAGTCACTAACTAACCAGGTATGCATTTTGAATCATTATATCCTCCTTATTCGAAGTAAATCCTCAAAAGGACCACTTTTTGAAACTAGCCTTTTGACTGAAATCATTTTGTGAAGCTTATGACTCCTAACATCATGATACTTATGCAAATATGACAAGTGTCTATCAAACTAATAGGGATCAAACATGTCATACTTCCTAACTGAGTAGTGGAAAAATAACATGGAATCCCCATCGGATTCTCATCAAGCCATTATTTGAGCATAGTACGATAAAGAGAATGACCTGGTGCACGAAATTGTAAATCAAGTTGCATTCTGATTTGAACTCTCTTCTACACTTCTTCCATCATCTTCGTACCCCTCCATCCATCAAAAATAAACAAAAATAGCCAAAATTGTGCCAAACCCTATGTTTGGGGTGGCACACCACTGCCCTCTATATTCGCTTCTTCCATACCCCTTGCAAATAAATAGGGGCGTACCACCAAAAATGCAATCTCGAGTCGAATAGAGGGGAGATTTGCAAACAAAAAGATGCCAAAGCACACACAAAAAGAAATGCAATCTCAAGTCGAACAGAGGAGAGATTCGCACAAAAAAATGCAATAAATGAAATTGCAAAGTAAATAAAAAGAAAATTTCAAGTCGAATAGAGGAGAGATTTACTTCTTCCTTCCATACCACCATTCACTCAATTTTCTACCTAATGGCATGAAGCATGCCCCCACTATCTTGAAAAACACCAGTCTCAAATTAGATGCACACTTGTTATTCTGAGGGTATCTCTAGACTCTTACAAAACTCTTTGACATGCTTGTTGTTGGAAACATTGAGGAGGAAGTGATATTGGAAAATGAGCTCAAGAACAAAGATATGGTAAGATGTGTTCAGTGATCTCAGGAAGTTGAGATGTTGAGTCATTCTGAGCAGATTGAAAACAATCATGATGTAAAGATGAAGCAATCAAATCAGTCGAAAGTATTCATTTGGCGATGGTTTCAGATATTGTGTTACTCGAGGATGAGCAACATTTAAGTTCGGGGTATTTTGATGAATGCATATTCATCAGGGAATTCAATTACCATTTTGGGCTCATTTTGACTCAACGCATCATATTTCACTCTTTAATTATCAAAATGCATCATAATGTGCAAAGTTACTTAATTGATTCGATTATTAAGGTTTTAACTGAATTTATGTTGATTTGATGCAGGTTTTGATAAAGCTGAACAATCAGCTAGGGCCCACCTTCACTCACCCTTGGTTCTGACCAATCAATCTAACCAAGCGATTTCATCCATTCGGTCTCAAGACCGTTTGAGCCCATTCGGTCTCAAGACCATTTGAGTCCATTCGGTCTCAAGACCGTTTGAGCCCATTCGGTCTCAAGACCGTATGAGCCCAAACAGTCTCAAGACCGATAGACCAGCAGAGACCGATTGGGGGCTTAACCCAGCCGTGAGGGATCGAGCAATGCATGAATTTAGAATCCTGAAGTAGAATCTATGCCACGTCCATTTTGAACAGCCACGACCGTGTGGTGATACCATGGCCATGGTAAAGCATCATTGGCATCTACCCAATCTCACCTGCCACGCCCGTGCTAGGCAGCACAGCCGTGGGGCAGTAGCCTCACCACGATCATGTTATCACACCACGGCCATGGCGCACCGCCATCAGAGCTCAATTTTTCACGCGCCACGCCCGTGTGGGGCAGCACGACCGTGGGGTAGAAGCATCACCACGACCATGGTGCCTTAGCACGGTTGTGGTGCATAGTCTTCTACCTCGCGCCCCTCTGATTTTAGACCTTCGCCATGGCAATCTCGCCCACCGGTCGCTGCTGTGAGATCGTTTGATGTTGCTGGGTTGCGAGATCGTTTCGACGCCGAGGTCAAAAGACCATTTGTCGTGCAAATCATTTGGATAAGATCGAAGACTGTTAGATTTTACAAACCAATCAGAGAGCCACTGCAAATGAAGATCGTTTGACCCAGCAGACCATTTGTTACTGCCAAACTCAAGATCGAATGGAGTAGAGTTGACTGTTTGACAAGAGTTGACCTTTCCTCAAACTATTTGCTACTGTGCATGAGATCGAATGAGAAAATCAAAAACCGTTTGCCCTCACTGAAAACCGTTAGATAGGCAAACGGTCTGTGAGACCGTTCTGTCTCATTCGGTTTTCAAACTATGAGAGCAAAGCACTGCGAAGACCGTTTGGTTGAATTGCTGACCGAATCGAAGACCATTTTATATCAAACGATTTAAAAATCATTTCCTTTATCTCCAAGACCGAACACTGATGAAGACTGTTTGATATTAAATGGTTTCCAAAGTGTTTGCTGCTCAAGACCGTTTGGCCAAATTTTACAAAACCGTTTGAGCAAAAATATCAGCTAGACCATTTGGACTGGAAATACACCAAAAATGTGAAGACCTATCACGTGCCTATAAATAGGACCACTAGGGTCCTCATTTGGAGCATCGGTTCCGGGACGCCGACAGGCTGCCTGTACACATGTCTGATCCAGATCCAATGTCGTCCATGCCAGTTTCATTCCACCTACTACCCATGTTGCAACCAAGGAGGTTGAGGAGAGAAGGAAGACGGAGTGAGGGAGACTATCCGATCCATCTTGGAATCTCCCGTTCACGTCCAGATCTTCTCCGACATGACGTAGAAGGTTGTATCTTCTTCACCGAGCTGTGACTACCTTCTACACCGAGTTCCTGGAAGACTTCTCTCTCTTTCTTATTCTTCTTATTTCTCGCATCATGAATGAGTAGTACCCTTTCGCTGGGGTACGGGGACTAGCCCCGCTGCCCATGCAATCATGTTCTTTTATTAAATTATCCATGGAAATGTATATAAGTTTCCATTTCATTATTAGTTGGTACATTTATAGTTGATTATCTACTTGCTTTCATCTTGTTCTCTCCCTTATTGTGAAATCTTCTATATATGGGACGGGATGGCAGTTTACAAGTTCTACTCCTTGACGAGAAATTCTGATAAGATTCCTTGAGGTCATAAGTGTATGATCCGTGAGGGGGACGAGACATCTAGCCTACGGTGACGCTCCTGTGGTCTAAACATCCCTCAGGGAGGACCACAACCTTAGTTGGATTTTGTATCATCTTGTTTATCATAGATGTTAGTTTGTAGATCTATCTCCTACTCGCTTATCGATTAATGCGGTTGACTCCCAAACTAGAAAGAGAATGGGATTTCTTCGAAGTCGTAAGTGTATGATCTGCGATAGGACGAGCTATCTAGCCTTCAGTGACACTTCTATGTGCCTAATGCCTGTATAGGGGGCCCACAACCTTTGTTGGATTTCTGTATCTCTGGAGCCGTAAGCAAGTGATTCGGTTGGTGACGAGACATCTAATGCCTAAGGTGATCTTATGAGAACCTAACGCCCGTATGGGGGGTTCTGTAGCAGCTCTATTTGGATCATTATATCTTGCTTGGATGGTTTGCATTGGAATGTATTTGCGTGCGTAGCGGTGGTGAAACCCGATACCATCCCGGCGATTTCATATCACTGATCTAAATCCAACTTTAATTCAGCTTTTACTTTCTTGCATTTTGTTTAATTAACCTCAACCAAATCAATCGTTCTAAATATTAGCCTTACTTGAGCTAGATTTGACTGAAAAGATTCTTAAAAACATTGTCCTTTGGGTTCGATCCTTAACTATACTGCGATAAGACTCGTCCTCTTGCGGGTGGTATTATTGCACATTGGTTTTGGTCAAAGCTTGGGGATTTCAACCCCGAGTGAGTTTGTTAGTGTGATAAAATCCCACGTCAAGGACCCCTCACCAAGGAATGAGTTTGTCACCAACACCATCTCAAAGGACAATACAATAAACTCTACATCTGCATCTACTACATGCTGGCATGGGGGAAAAGAAGCAATAAAGTGAGTTAGTACATTATTCTACGGACATCGAACTCAAAAAATTAATTGTCTAAGATAGGTCAGTAGATCGATAAAAAAGTGGAATACTATTGGAATGGGTCAACTCCCTACAATTTGCACCAGTAATGGACCAAGAAATAGCCCTCACATCTAAATATGATGTATGTTAATTTAAGAACAATAAAACTTATTGTTCTTGTAGGTTGTGATTATGGAGTAGCTGGACAGGCGACAATTGGATCTACTGTCACATCTGAAAGTGGATATCCACTTCCCTCAAAGAAGGGTAAAAGCAAAGCATTCCACCATAAAAAATACTATCAAGTTATTCGAATCTAGAAAAGAATTCCTCTAAATTTCATCTTGGTTGTTTATATATCTGGTGTTATTCTCCTCCAACTTCTACAAGCAATTTGAAAACATGTTATCCTACAACATTTTAAACACTTAAAACAAACATGATTCTACTACTTTTTCATTTAAATATTCATCCACTTCCTAGAATAGAAAACCTTGTAACAAATCCATTACTTGTTCTCTAGGTCATCTCCTCAAATAGATTTTAGATAGTTCAAACAAAAACATGATTATCATATTTATCCTCATCTCTAACAAGCTAGAAATTTGTTTTATGTGTTCACCCATGTTCATTACATGCACACCAATCTTAATTCTTGATAACCTAAAGAAGTGTTATGAAAAGTCAATGATTATCTATATAAATAATATCACATGAATTTAAATTCTAGGAAAGAATATAAGTAATTTGGTATCGAGAACTTAAACTGAGCATTGAAAGGTTCATATTGGTTTTGAGATACTCAAGAAAAGACCAGACAAAAATACACATAATAATGGTCTCATTAGGTTACATGTTCATTACATGCAATTATAGAAAATTTTAGGAAATTATAATAACTAGAAGGGCAGATTTGCAATCATAGAAATATGAAGTCACAATTTCAAACTTTTGCTTCTTTAGAATGTCACAATACTATGGTGCTTCCTTTGTTCCTTCTTGTATAGGTTGGTATTCTTCTCCTTTGGCCAATCAAATAATAATGTGTAACATTCTAGGAATTTGTGGTATAATAATATCTTGAACTCAACTATTTACTTTGGAAAAACAAATAAAATCAATAATGTAGTTGCGACAACCTGGTGTTCATCTCATTCAACTTATGCACATATTGACACATTTGATGCTTCAATATACTCCTTAATCTCCATCGCCCAAATTTTGATGACTTTGAGATACTTTATGTTCAATTGATAAGTCATCTTCGATTAAATGTCACTTTGTACTGGTATTTAACTATAATTGAGTTTCAAATCAAATGTCATGCTTGTTATGTGTGATCAACTTGAATTCAAAGTTGAACCTTTTGGATGAACTCTCGTTTCTAGAAAATGTATCTTATGATGTTGAGAATTCAATTATCTTTCCAATGATGAAAAATTGTCTCAACTAGACCATCATAGCCCGAGTTATAGTCTCTCAAAATTTTGCTACCTAACACTTGTTTTTAGCATGATTTTAGCTTTTTTTTACCCTAACTAGGCTTGAGTGGGCGCGTGGCCCAATTAGGGAGGGTGTCCTTTTTTTGGCTTAGACCAGCGATCTATGTTGTTGTTTTTGAGCAATAGAGAGGTTCGCTTTGTCTAGCAAAGGATCTCAACCCTCAGTTACTATTTCCTCATATCTGAGTCCTAATGGACGGCCAAGATTGTCTCTTGTACCTTCATATAGTGGCTCAGTTCCAATGGTGTCATCTTCTACCTAACCCACTTTGCTTTAGCCAATCTCCTTCGTCGTCGCTCCCTTTTGCAAAATTGATGCCCCCATTTTCTTCCCCGTGTTTCCCTCTTGTGTTCCCCTCTATAGTTACTTCATTTGGTACACTCTAGCTCCTCCCTTATCTAAGCTCCTTCTTCTTCCCTCTTTCTTCCCGACGCCATCGTAACAACCACCTCTAGGTTCCCCTCTTCAAGTTGTCCCCTGGTGAAGGTGATGCCTCTGATAGGTCTGCGAGGCCTAGGTGCACCTCCACAACAACGTTTTAGGGCGTCCATGCTCTCTCCACACCTTCTTGTCTTCTCCAATGACCTGCAACTGGCACACTAATAGGTTGGTGCAAGGCCACGAGTCATGAGGGTGAGTTAGGGAGCGGTGGACCGCGCTCACCGGTCGTTGGTTGTTGCTAGCGGCGCAACCACTGATGATTGGGAACTGTGGTGCAACTTGAAGCAACGCTAGGAAAACTGACCCACATATCTCACCTCCACGGGACCAAGCATGATGGAGATGGCCCAACTGATCATGTTTCCCCCAACTTCTATGCTGAGATCATAATCCAAGGACTCAGAATTAACAAAATAAAGGTATTTCTTAGAAAAATCATAACTCCGTGATACTAGCTCCAAAATAGGACCTCCAATATATCATTTTGACCAATAAATGAAATCTTTCCAAACAAAATAGTTCCACTACTATATAAATGGCTTATAACATCACATTTATAGGCGTCAGTTGTTAACAAAAACTGACGCCTAAAACCTACAACATCGGTTGAATATAAAAACCGACATAAATCTGTGGGGAGTGGCCAGACATAGGTATCACTTTTTATTTAGCGTCGGTTCGTCAACAAGAAACCGATGCCCAAAATCAACCGCCAAATCCAAAATTTTCAATGAAAACAAATTCCTCCAAAATTTAAAATACGACTTCAGTTGTTAACAAACCAACTGATGACTAAAAGTTTTTCGTGACACAGAAATTGGGCCCATTTTTTTCGTCGTTTTTCTTGCAATAACTGATGCCTATGTGTTTTCGCATGCTATCCCTGTGAAAATTTTCATCCCCATTGGTTTCGGTTTTCTACAACAACTGACAACTATGGTCAGAATTTGAGAACATTTTTTTTTCGGCATCTGTATATAGACCTTGGTTTTTCATTTTGAAACCGATGACTATCATTGAGAAGAGGTGTCCGTTTTTTTTTGGTAACCGACGCCTATTGTTATAAGCGTTAGTGTTTTTAATAACCGACACTGATGATTAAGTTAATAGCACCCACATGAAGCCAACTCTTCCCCTTTCTCTGTTTCATCCCCGTGAGAATAGCTCTGACAATTCCTTGTGCACCGCCACCCGTCGCTCCCTACTGCTTCGTGCTCACCGCCACCGCACCACTCCTTCTCCTTGCTCACCGCCACCGCCCTTCTCCCTGCTCACCATCACCCTTCTCCTTGCTCGTCATCTCCCTGCTCGCCGTCGACCTTCTCCTTGCTCGCCGCCACCAGTGTTGTGCCCGCCGACTCCCTACTCACCGCCGCCGGCTCCTAGCTGTGACCTACTCGTCCTCCTCTGCCTGCTCCCTGCCCTCCGTCGCCCAAGGTCACCCCCCTGCTCCCTGCCCTCTACCTAATCCTAATTGTTTGAGTTTACTTATTTAGATGTTGCTATTGTAAATCAACCTAGGATATGAACAAATCTTATGCTTGCATATATTTGTGCTTCTAATCCTCATGCTTGACCTACTTTAGTAAATTTTGATGCATGTTGAAATAAGATTCAAACTTGTCCATTCTAGCATGCTAATTTGATTTGATTATGTGCTTTGAACCTTGAAACATGCGTATTAAAGATACATTGATGTCTCAAACTTAACTCACATGTGGGTCTTCTATTTCTAAAATTATTATATCTTCAATCTACTTTTTTTCACCTTTATACTATATGTATTGCCTCTAAAATAAAAGATCTATTTGGTAGAACTATTGACCTTTGTCCAGACCCTAAAGTGGACTCTATGAACATAGCCAATTAAAGTATCATATTAATATATAATAGTTTATTTATGGAAGTGACATAGAGACATGTAATTTTTAGTAACAAAATGATCAAAATAACCCCTATTATATTTTGCTACTATAAAAAAGTAAACCCTAGGAATTGATAGTATAAATGCTTCTAAACATTCATAAGCTATTAATGTGTCACTTGGAGATAAATGGACGTATTCCTATTTAAGTAAAAATTATATAGGACATAATATGAAGTAATGATTAGTAACATAATGTGGTGGTTATCTATATGAAATTGATTATATATGCAATTCAAGTAGAAATACTAGAAAGAAAGATAATGAAATAAGCTTGAAATTGCAAATAACCTTAGATGGGAAAGAAAACTTCAAATCAATGCATGGTGTTTCATGGTCTCTCTTCCTAATGAGTTATGTTACAAATATTTGTATATTAGGTTAAGGATATGTTTCTGTTGTGACATGTTGAGCTTTTTTCTATGTTATACCCACTAGATTTGTGTTATATATAAAATAATACATTGATTAATTTAGGAAGCATTGATATGTTGTTATGACTGTCCACAAGTGTTTTTATAAGAAAATTGTGTGTTGAATGGGGTTGTGAACAAGGGACTGGTGTTATATTTTGTTGTCCTAGAAACCCATCCAAGATTTACTCATTAGGAGTAAATATTGGATAGTCCCCGATTTGGGACTATTCTTGAACACATAATCTCACTTAGGATGTAAGTGTATAATGTGTATTGGGTTTTTAAGAAAATTTTGGTAGCATTTCCCCGTTTGTTCTCTAAGTACATATGTACTTGGAGAACAGTGGGGAAATGCTGCCGAAATTTTCTTGAAATCCCAATACACATTATACACATACTAGTGAGATTAGGTGTTCAAGAATGGGATAGGTGGTACACAATTATTATATATAAGAATGACAACACACGTATTTGTTGGCCAAGAAACCCATCCAAAATTTACTCATTAGGAGTAAATCTTGGATAGTCCCCGGTTTGGGACTGTTCTTGAACACCTAATCTCACTTAGGATTTAAGTGTATAATGTGTATTGGGTTTTCAAGAAAATTTTGGTGGCATTTCCCCGTTTGTTCTCAAAGTACATATGTACTTGGAGAACAGTGGGTAAATTTTGCCGAAATTTTATTGAAAACCCAATACACATTATACACTTACTAGTGAGATTAGGTGTTCAAGAATGGGATAGGTGGTACACATTTATTATATTATAAGAATGATAGCACATGTATTTGTTGGCCTAGAAACCCATCCAAGATTTACTCATTAGGAGTAAATCTCAGATAGTCCCCGGTTTGGGACTGTTCTTGAACACCTAATCTCACTTAGGATGTTTTAACCATTAATTATATATAAGACCTTAAACCCTAAAGTTATAACCATAAAATCTAATCTGTTAACCCTAGACCCTAATATTGTTCTAATATACTTTTTTTTTCTTTGATCATAGAATGGATAGATCATGGATGTCCATTCCAAATCACTGCATCCCAGAGTTTAGGGTTTTCAATGTGAACTTTACAATGTGAATTTCTTTACAATGTGAACTTTACAATCTGAATGTTAACTTTTTGATGGTTGAGCATTCATATGATGACCGTGCTGATGATTACCGTGAGGGTGAGGACGTCAATGTATCACCTCACAATGTAAGTTTTAAAAATATATCCCGCCTCGCATTTATAGTTATATCCTGTAAGTGTGTTTTTTATGTCAAATTTTAGGTTGGGACCTGCCCTGAAGGTGTCGACTTTTAGTGGAGCCCACTTGGGTGTCACTTGGAAACCAATGCCTTAGGCCTTAAATAACTGACACCAAAGGTTATTTCTGTAGTAGTGTTCCAAAATCTAAATGTACTAGATCATCTACTTATATCCCTAAATACATGCTTTTCATGTCTTCTTGATGTGACCAATACTATTTTATGCACAAGCTTGCTCCTTTATGTCTCAAAATATTATTTTGGTCTAAGATCAGTATATTAAACATATTTGACTCATAAGATTTTACCTTTTCTAACCATGTGAACCCTAATGTGATCTAAAATTTGTTGAATGGCCTAAAATGGGCTTTGATGCTAAAGTGTATTTCTTGAATGCTTAGTTGTCGTGGAGCCATTTGTACCCTCAACCTACCTCCACTGACTATAGAGTCAGTGGCAATAGCCTTTGGGCGCACATCCATATAATGGCACAAGACACACAAGAATATGTAAATAAGAGCAAAATAGTATCGATCATCATATATAGAACCAAAGTGTCTTAAGTACAACGTACACTACTACAGAAACAACATTCAGTGTCACTTTTCTAGGTGTCGGTTCTTTAGGAAAACTGACGTCGACAATATTAGACGTCGGTTATTTAGACAAACCGACGTCTATATTCGAAGACCAGCCAGACACGGGTACCGCTTTGAATACAGCGTCAGTTGTTAATGACAAACCGACGCTTAAAGTCGCCCGCGAAATCCAATTTTCGAGCAAAAAAATAGTGTCACTTTCAGCGTCGGTTATGTAGATAGAAACCGACGCCTATGTGCGATGAAAATTTGCACGAAAAGTGTCATTTTCAGCGTCGGTTATCCTTTTATAACTGACGCTGAAAGTGGTTCCCGCCAAACAATTTCGTGAAAATATCGTCCAATTGGACGTCGGTTGTTTCAAACGACCGACACTAAAGAGGTTTCGGCGTCGGTTGTTTGAAACAACCGACGCTATTTGGGAACTTAATATGCCGTGATCGCCCGACTCTTCCCCTTTCTTTTGTTTCATTGCGAGCTGATTTCCCTTTTCTTCTCTGCTGTCGCCCGAACAAGCCGCCGATTTCTCCTCCACGAAAGCTCCTTGTTCCTCCATGACAGCGCCGCCGCCACGCCCCCTTCTCCACCGCCATTGTTGCTGCCTTCTTCCCCTTCTCCGCGCCCCCTTCTCCGCCACGCCCCCCTCTCCGCCGCCACTGCTGCTCCTTGCCGCCGACGCCGCTGCTCCTTGGTCTGCCTGCCTGATGCCTGGAGCTCGCCGTCGTGCCGCCTTCCTCCTTGCCGCCGCCCACCGATGCCGCTGCTCCTTGCCGCCGACACCGCTGCTCCTTGGTCTGTCTGCCCTACCGCCTGGAGCTCGCCGGCCACCGCTGCACCTGCCTGCCCTGCCGCCTGGAGCTCGCCGGTCACCGCCACCACTGCTGGGAGGTCAGTTGTTGTTGCTCGCTCAGTAAGCGCCTTCCTCTTTATTAGATAACAAAACATAATTTATGTACAAGTAAGGTTTAAAAGAAAACTACAAACCACCTATACATACGATCTATAAAAGAAAAACCAGCTCAATCATATAGGGATACTAGATCCTTGATGTTGTTCCAGCATTTGTTATTGTTAGAAGATAAATTTCTGAAAGTTTTGCAGTTTCTCTCTTTCCAGATGATGAAAAGAGTAGACAAACTGGAATCCCATCTTCTTAAGATAATCCAGCGTAGGTAGTTTAGCTAAGAAGATTTTCCATGCATTAATGATCAAAACTCTGGGATGGTCAAACCTCCAGATCCAACATGCCCAATCAGATTAAGTTCTAGGTCCTCTGAGGATGTTCCAAGCATCTTTAATTTTCAGAGAATGAAACCCTTGAATACTAATAGTATCATCATCATAAAGACTGATATCAGCCTCTTCAACGCACTTCTTAAACTCCTTGAAACATCTTCTATCCGGAATGATCCATTTTTTCTCACAGATGAACTTGCTAAGGAAGCCATTCCAACCACACCCAATCCTTAGCACATTTTTAGTATCAATATACTCATCCAGAAATTTATTTCCAAGCATCCACGGATCTTTCCAAATTCTGAAACTAGACCCATCCCCAATATGCAGCTTAATCAAAGGCAAGATAGTGCTTCTAAGGCTGCACAAATGCTTCCACATCCATGAGCTGTTAGATTTAACGTTATAGGACCAGATTCGATTCTGAAATGCTTCCATAAATGCTTCCACATCCACGAGCTGTGTATTTAATTTGGATGTATATGCTGAACCTAGATTTAGAGAGGACATGCTATAGTATTTTCCTAGTATGGTGAAAGATTTTCAATCGTGTGTATCACATGGGATTCTTATCTCAACACAATGGACTACAATATATGCATCTAATGCCTTAAATGGAAGACTCGGATGTTATAAAATCCCATCAAAGTAGGTAGAAACAACTTATATATATTCAGATATTAATAATTCCATGAAGTGCACATTATCTTACTCAGGAAAAGTATGTGTATAATGTAGGATTCGTTCCATATAATGGTTTGTTGCTTGCATATATTTGTCATATAATGGTTTGCACAACCTAGATTTTGATGCATGTTGAAATAAGATTTAAACTTGTCAATTGTAGCATCCTAATTTGATTTGATTAAACCCTAACATCAATTGTGATGAAACCCTAACATTAATCGTGATGAAACCCTAACATGTACATATCTATTATTGTGTTTGTTGGCCTAGAAACCCGTCCAAGATTGACTCATTAGGAGTAAATCTTGGATAGTCCCCGGTTTGGGACTATTCTTGAACACCTAATCTCACTTAGGATGTAAGTGTATAATGTGTATTGGGTTTTCGAGAAAATTTCGGTAGCATTTCCCCGTTTGTTCTCTAAGTACATATGTACTTAGAGAACAGCGGGGAAATGCTGCCGAAATTTTCTTGAAAACCCAATACACATTATACACTTACTAGTGAGATTAGGTGTTCAAGGATGGGATAGGTGGTACACATTTATTATATATAAGAATGACATCACATTATACACTTAGGATGTAAGTGTATACCCTAATATTTTCCTAATATATACTTGTTTCCTAATATATACTTGTTTTCAAAATTGAAACTAGTAGATGTCGATAGCAGTGCTTGGGTGGAAGAAGAAATTGCCTCTGATGACGTAAATGTGAACGAACCAGTTACATCATACATCGTTGATGTGATGCTGGATAGTTGTAGGGTAGAGCACACTGATCCACCTCCTATCTTTAGAAACATTGTGCATGATGCTGAGATACCGTTATACACAGGCTGTGCTAAGTTTACGAAGCTTAGCGCGCGGAGATCACAATGAAGGATTGTTAATTGATAAAATATCACAATTTTAGAGACATGTATGTTTATACAAATGCTAAATGTTTGCCTTTTTCTAGTTAATACAAATGCTAAATGTTTGCCTTTTTCTAGTTAATACAAATGCTAAATGTTTGCCTTTTCAATGACATTTTCAGATGGCTGACCATGATGAGCATGATGTCCATGATGAGCATGAAGTCCATGATGAGCATGTTGTCCATGACGAGCATGGCGAGGATACCAATGTAAGTTCTAAAAACATATATTGTATTTCTATAAAATTCATTATCTTCTAGTTATGCCATATATCTTATATTTCTATATTGCGCTAATTCAGTGTGTTTATTTTTGTCAAATTTTAGGTTGATGATGCACATGTACCCACTGAAGCACTGGAGCAACTTGATGTGCAGCACCAAACACTTAACAAGAAAAGGGGCATCACTCTATTGAAGAAGTTAATAGCGCTAAGTGGCAGTGGATCCAAATTGGTTGTGGAGTTTGATAATGGAGGAAATGCAAATGGAGTGAACCGCAATAATTTTGTAAACTATCTTGGGTGTACCACTCGGAGCCATTGTGGTGTTAAGTATGATAATTGGCATAAAGTTCCTCAGGGGAAAAAAGACTTGATATGGAAGGATTTATGCCTGAGTTATTATTATTTGCAATTCTATTTTGTAGATTACAAATTCTATTATTTGCAATTCTATTTTGGATACTAGTTAATAACATTTCTATTTTACAGAATCTATTTGCATTGGATGAGAAGTTGCATCGTAAAAGTGTGATGCAACGCGCTGGAAAGATGCTTAGGAATTATAGGACAAATTTGAATAGAGAATACATAAAAGAGGGTGATAAGAAGAAGAAGTCAGCCCTTGAACAATGGAACTTCTTGGACAAAGAAGATTGGGACAATTTTGTTGCTTCAAGAAAATCTGAAGAATTCAAAATATTAGGCGTCACTCCCAATTTAATTAATATACATTGTATTCACCTATTCAAGATTAACATTTAGTGCTACTAACCAAATCATTAATGGGCATACTAACTAGGCCCTCAGTGACGCACAAAAAGCAAGGCGTGCACTGAATGTGCATGACCACACTATGGGTCCAAAAGGCTATGCAAGCGTTTGCCAAAGACTACAGGCAGAGTCTGCGGCTACTCAGGAGTCTTCTCCTACTCAGGAGTCTGCCACACCCATGCCTCGCCATGATATCTGGATAGCTGGGAGGCAAAACAAGAAGGGTGAAATAAAGAATCATGTAACTGCTGAGGCGGCTGCGAAAATGGTAAAATACAACTCTTAGAGCAATCGTTTCAATATTGAATATTTGTGGTGTTAACTTACCAATTTCTGTTGATGGTGATTAGCGGGAGCTGCACGAGCAAAGGAAACAAGGCATGTTCATCCCTCAGGGCACAAGGGATGAATTGACAGTTGCTCTGGGTAACCCAGAGCATCCTGGATATGTTAGGGGTGCAGGAGCTGGTGTGGGGATCAAAGCATTCTTTGGGCCATCCCAGCGCAAACCCAGAGCGGGACTTTCTCAAGAAGAGGTAACCTATTCTTTTTTTAGAATGTTACTGCAAAAGGAAATTCAATAATAAGAAGCTAATGTTTCTTTTATCCATGTATAGGAGAATAAGAGAGTTGAGGATATAGTTGCTAAGAAGGTCAATGATGTAGTTGCTGAGAAGGTCAAGGAAGAATTGTTGTGGTGGCAGGCATCTCAGGCTTCCAATCATCCTATGGCGACCCACTCTTCTCCTGATGCACAAATTGCGAGTAATCCTGGAGACCCATCGCCTAACACGTCTTCTGTAAGTATTGTTTATGACATTGTATCTAGTCTTTTCAAGATGATATGTTTTCAAGATGATATGTATATATGTATAACATTCTTTACGTAAAGTTGTAGGCATTGAAGCCATGCCGCTTAAGAATGCAAGACTATGTTGTTGCAGAGGCGCATGCTTACCCGTCCCTTCCTGGGGAAAGGTTTCACGGGACTCCAATGCCACAGGGCTATGTTCGTGTGGGCCCATTACGTGTGTTACCCAATTTGAGGGAAGCTACATTGCCATATCCCCACCCGGATATTGATACACTTGCTGAGGCAGAAGGCGGGGTCATATTGTGGCCCAAAGCAGATGTCGTCTACACTACTGAAATTGTAAGATAAATTTACATTGATTTAGACTGTTAATGTGTATATATGAGGTCAACTGATATGAAATTATATATACAGGTTAAAAAGAAGACACCAGGAGCACCTAGGCCTCCACCTCCACTTCCCGCATTACCAAGTTGGATTCCAACTGACCTAACATACCCGTTAGGTCCTGCTTGTAGGGGAATGGCATGTTGGCTACGGACACATAATATACATTTCCCTATAATTGTTTCTTTAGATGCAGATTATGCAGGTCAATCATACGATAGCTCTTTATTTATACAAGATATTATTGAGCTGTTTAAGTATGCTTGCCTGAATACATCAATGATAGAGACATGGATAAGGTGAGATCTTGTTTATACATCCATATACCTTGTGTAAGATCCGGTGATATGGTTTCTTATATATTAATGCATACGTAATACATGTTTTGTAGCTACTTAGTCGAAGATCAATGCAAACAATTTGCATTTGATCATGTGGGATTTTTGATTCCATCATTGATTAGTATGGTAGCTAAAGACCCTGATAGTGTTCAACAATACTGTATAGATGCTTTTACAATTTTTGGTCAGCAAAAGAAGACGATAATAATAGCTCCATTCAATGTCAAGTAAGTTTACTTTATTTATAATTTGGACTTAAGAAAATTCCATTTTTATTGTGCATTTTGAGTTATTAATTGTTAACTTTTTACCTCTAGCGGTAGACATTGGGAGTTACTAGTTATTGTCCCCGGGACGTTCACTGTTTATTATCTAGATCCCACGGGAAGTACATTAAACACTAAAATTGGACACGTAATGAGAATGCCATTATTCTGGTGAGAAATATTTCATTTTTGTATCTGTTAACATCTATTATTACATTACTACTTACTTATGCAATTTACTGTGTTATATTAACATGTAGGGGTTTAGATGCATTCAAAAAGGCTGGAAGAACGGTCCCAAGGAAAAAGAACCAGCCAATAAATTGGCAGAACGTACAAGTAAGTTCTCGACTCCAATGTATATATTATTGATGTGAATTGTACTTAGTTGTATTATTTTGTATGTTTCAATTTATAGTGCGCTACACAAGACAATGGCTGGGCATGCACATACTATGTGATGTGATTTATGCAGATGATTATCCGACATGCCGCATTGGACATCGATACCATACATGAGGTATTATATATAGTCTCATTAGTTAGTATGAAATATATCAATCTTATTTTATATTATTACTTATATATATACATCATTCTCTTTGCAGGTGTTTAAAACTGACCACACTATAGGTAAACGCTTAAAAAATGTACATGCTCCATATACGATGGAAGCATTAGATGAAATAAGAGAAGAATGGGCAAAAGCCATACAAGCAATGGCAATTGTAATATATAATTGGGATGTTGATAGCGATAATGAATTATACTTTGTAAATGAATATTTCTGAATGTTAATACATGTATTTGAATGTTTCTATATGTGTGAATGTGAGAATTGAATTGATGTCTGAATGTATCTACTTGTGTGAATTTTTTTTTGTTAATTTTGCAGGTTTGTGGCCTGTTTGTAGGCTGATATCAATGGATGTCGTAAACCTGCAGTTTAGAAAACTGAATTATAGGTTCTCATCCTACTGACCAGCCACAGTAGGCCTGCAAACTGATATGGAAAAAAAAAGATATAGGCATCGATTATTTACTAAAAACTGTCAGCAAAGACATACAACGTCGGTTTTTTTGAAAAAACTGACGCCTCATGTGGCCACGGCCGTGCTGGAAACGGTCGTGCTGGAAACGCCATATAGCGTCGGTTGTTTAGTTGATCACCGATGCCAAAAGGGTTCGCGCCACAGAAAACGGCATCATCTAGGACACTTTCTACGTCAGTTACCAATTAAACACCGACGCTATATGTATTATAGGCGTCGGTCTTTTAGTAGATAACCGACGCACAATGTGTCCTAGATGACGCCATTTTCTGTGGCGCAAACCCTTTTGGCGTCGGTTTTCTATAAACAACCGACGCCAATATGTTAAATAGGCATCCGTTAAAAGACCGACGCCAAAGTGTTCGACCTTTAGCGGCGCCCACATAGGCGTCGCTCGGAAACCGACGCCAAAGGGGGTTAAACAACCGATGCTAAAAGGCATTTCTGTAGTAGTCGTAGTCCAAAGGAAACAACGTAAAGAGATTACAAGTTCAACATAACTATTCTATTACATGAAGAGATTGAGAAACCCATGTATTTACTACTAGCCCAATGTTGAGATGTCATTCTTTGTTGTAGAGGTTCCTTCATAAAGCTTGATTCACCTGTTGAACTCCTAATAGGGAACAAAATAGGACACAAATTCAATATGGGTGCATAGGTACACTTTGCAAAAGAAACTAGTAAGATTATGAGATTAAGATAATATAAGCTTGGCAAGATAACAAGAAGTAAAGACCAAAGAACAACAAACATAAGAAACATGTAACAAAGTTTTTAACAACATATTTTAGGTGAATTTAACCATTGTAATTAACAACATCGTAAGGCCTTATATTCATGTGACAACTTCTAAAGGAAGAGTCCATATGGAAAACTAATTCATAGCCAATAGTTGCACGTTTCAACCATGAGGGACCTAAATGATCAAAGTCGTAGGGTCACCCTATATTCAACCAAGTATTTTTCTCCCCTCTTGACAGCTCAAGGAGGAGTCATTGTGACTTATGCCAACATCCCATGAGTTGGGTAGGTAACAAGGGTTATTGTACAATGGTTTTCTACATTAATTTTTGACGGTGATTCAACATATAATATATATCAAAATCATGAAAATGATATCATAAGGACACTTAATGTCAAACAATATTCATAGCCAAGCATTGAGACTCTACATATACAACTAACAACCAATTCATAACAATAAAATTAATGCAAGAGGAGTAAAAAGTGTACCTTGCAAGTGTAGAGTAAAACCTAGCACCAAGAGCTCAAGGTACGGCCCTCAATGTCAAACTAGAGTACAAGGATAGATCTCTCATTAATATGGAGTGGGAGCACCCACATGGACATTCTCAAGTACTTTGGTCCCCTTTTTATACAAGCATGGTTCTAGTCATATCAACATGTTCACAAAAGTGCACTACATGTTACACAACATCATAGGGCACCTTAGGTTAAGAGAACGTCCATGTTCAGAGTATAATCAAGGAAACAAATAATCTGATTTAACAAGGTGAGTATGGGAATTCATATCCTTAAAAGCATGGTTTCAAGATAAGTCATTTTACATCATAATCAGGTACTAGAGTGAACAATTAAGGCCTTATGATGTTAGCATGCAAGAAAAGTTTGAGATCTTGATTCTAGAGAGAAAAAGACATAATCATGGCAACTGATTTTGAGGTGATAGCATTTTATAGAGATTAAAAGATCCAAACCTCATAAGTGTTTAAGTTACATTATTTTAATACCCAAAAAGGTAGCTTATGAGTCATAGTACATAAAAGATGGTATTAGAGAGTAAGTAAGCAAGCTAGATCAGCTGAGACTCATTTCAAGGGGATATTAGTTATTGAGTTACCATGAAATAGGGTGATTAATCATTAGGGTCACATCAAAAAATAGATGATTAAGATTAGATAACTAAAGAGCTAGTTGTTCTAGTAAATAATGGTAGATATGAATGAAACTAGGATTAATAAGTAACACCACGAGATGGGTGGTGTTTTTCTAAACAAAATAGTATATAACATGATAGGATTTGGCAAAGAGATCAAGAAGATAGAGTGGTCTGAAGATTACATATTTAAATCGGATTTTTGGGAAGTAATTACCCCAGGTGGGATGAGATGAGGGGCAAAGCGAGCTGGCCCATGAATGACCTATTGGGCGCACTTCTTTTCTCGTGGTCATTGACCGCCATCTACTGGTCCGTAGCAGTGATGTGAGACGGGGCGCATGGAGAAGAGATGGCGAGCAAGCGGGAGTGGTGGGCTGGCATCAATGATCTGGGGGTCACAGAGCGGTTTCGAGAACTTGTGTGTAATTCTATTCGATTGTAGGCGTGTGATGGCGGTGATGCCACATGAGCAGCGCGTGTGTCTGAGGGACTGCATGGCGGCTCATCGTAGGCTGCTTGGGGATCCTCGTGAGAGAGAGAGAGAGTATGAGAGAGAGGGCGGAAGGAAGGGGGGCCGTGTGCGAGATCTGGGTCATTGGACCTTCATCCAACACTCACTCATCGTCTTCTTAATTGGCTAGGGTTTCTAGACCCCAAAAGCAGGTGGTGGTGGTATCGAATAGGGCCAGCTAGCAGGGGTTATAGGGTTGCTAGGTGAAATGAGAAAGAAAGAGTGGGGACTTGCAGACCCAGGGATGGGTTTTATAATGGACAAGGAGGGTTAGGAAGTGGGGTGGCTTGGGTTTGAAACACTTGCAGCCATTGGAGGAGGGCAAAGTAGGTAGGCCCAGCACACAAACAACTCGCTCCGGGCTACCCCTTTCATGCTCATTGGCGCTGAGCGTGGGTCGAATTGGTGAAAGTCGGTCGAGGTCGAAAAGGGTGAGAAGGAGGAGGAGCTGGAAAGGAGGCATGAGTTGTTGGGGTAGCTTTGTTCCTGCTGCTGACATGAGGTGGGAGAAACAACCACAACCTTCAGATTAGAGGTCGATCTGTGGCACCCTAGGATCCAAGGGACCATAGCTGATGGTGGGGTGTGGGGTAGATCGTTGGAAAAGTAGAAAAGAAGGGGTGCAAGGAAGCAAACTTCATGGGTTGCACGCCAATTGATTGGGCCCAAACGAGGGTCTAAAACTTGTAAATTCAGAAAACCACTAGAAATTCCATCAAATCTTCATTTGTGCATAAATTGGGCTCCAAAAGTCTGATTAGAGTGATTTTTGGGTCATTGTAAAGATAATTTCAAGTGCTACAATATGAGTACAAGAATGGAGCACAAAAATTCACAAAGATGTGATCAAAATAAGGAAAATGAGATGATGAGTGATACGCTTGAAACTTTATTGAGTGTCACCAAGATGGAAATTGAGTTTGAAATTTATCAAGTAAGCATCAAATCATATATGTAAAATAAACTTATGGTGAGGTCAAGGGAAAAGACAAGAGTAGGAGTCGTATGCAAAGTATGAAAAACTGGGTTATCACATTAGCCTTGTTTTATAGTTCCCCAAATCCTTATGTTAGATACAAATCAGTAGTTTTTGATGTATCTTTAACTAAGATTTGAACATGTTCATGCTAGTTGACCAGCCTAAATCGCGTGTCCAAAAAGTGGAGGCGGATTTGAGGTAGTCGAGCTTTTACATTTATAACCCGAAACCTTCTAGGCCCCCGCAACTTTGTTTACGGGGTCGAAGTAGATAGACGGGGTCGAACACAGGGACAAGGGTGGTAGTGTTGAGAACGCAGAATCTACACGCTACACTCCGGCAAGGATAAAGAGATGATAAAATTCCCAAAAGGGAACATCAGAACAGGATCGATAAAACAAAAGAAAACCCATTCCCAACTGGAGTTACCAGGAAAACTTAGGTTTTAAGCATTTATCAGTTTTTAGGGATTTTTCGTGCAACGGAAACAGAGAGACAACACTAAAGCTGAAGCAAGGTACGAAGGAGAAAAATTCGGTAAAACAAGAGGCTTCAGGAACATCATGTACCCCTCCTCTCAGAGCGGGTACCTCTAACTAAGCATCAACACCACTCTCGAAGTTGCTGGACTTAAGTTAGAGTGGAAAGGTCACTAAAACAGCTCCTATCCCGGGCACTCTCCTACTCCAGAATCGGACCAAACACTAGATCCACAACACCTCTCTCAAGGTTGTTGCAACGGGAAAACACGATTCGGTAGCTAATCGAAACGCGATCCAACGTACAAGCTAGAGTTCAGATATTCAACATAGCAATCATCCAACAAAGGTACCAAACATAAAGTAGAAGATAATTAAACTCTTCTATTTCCATTAACAAATAAGTTTCTGATTACATTGCAGAAGTAAGAAGTAAATGACTGAAATAATAAAGATAGATATCACCTTCTTGATATAGAAGGACGACAGACTACAATGGACCCTCTAGCCCGATACCGTCCAGGAGCCTAGCTCGATACAACCGTGTCGGGCGGCACACCCTCTCAGGTGACACGCCGTGACGGGCGGACTGTATCATGTGAGAACCCTGGCCCGATATGCTCATGTCGGACGGCACCCTCTCGGGCGACATGCCATGACGGGCGATGCGTATCGGGGTTCAGTAATGTGCTGGGCGAGAGCGACACATCTAGTATCGGTCCCTTATGTCATTTATCGTTGTTGGCCGATATTAGCCTGTAGTGGTGCTCGGGACGATCCTAAGTGAACCATTCCCTCCCTATCGAGATGGGGAAGTGCTCACCTAGAATCGCCCGGCACGATCACCGAGGCACGATACACTCGCTCTTGCAGCTTTCCTCCGAAGATTTGTGTAGGGTTCTGACCTGTCTTTTCGGCTTCCTGTAGCTGCTATTTATAGGTAGCGGTTGGGGGAAGTTATGGTGCTCAGGGCGCCATGTGTCCTCCTTATCATCGCAGAGTCAGTGGACGGCCGATATCGGTATCGCCCGACACAAGGATGTCGGTTGTCGGTCACGTGACGAGCGGCGCCTGCCGAGGGGTGGCATGTATCGTGCGACAAGCTTTAGATGTCGTGGCGAGCTCGGCTCCCTGTCGGGTAAAAGATGTATCCCCCGCTAGTTCCTTCTTGCGCGACATCCTCATGTCGCGCGTCGGTGTGTTGCGCTACCCTGTCGGGCAGTGATCGTATCGGCCATCTGGAAGTCCGATGCAGGTGGAACTTGTTTGAGGGCCGGGACGACCTTATTGATGATAAATGGGTCAAAACTTAGGAAAAATTCTGCAAAAGATGGAAATATTGAATTAAGAGCGTCGTTTGGCCAATTATTGCAAAAGTACATATAAAAGGAGAGGAAAAAAGTTCAAAGGGACAGTTTTGATAACAAAATAAAGGTCAAAAATATCACAAAATTTGGTGTTATCAACTCCCCCAAACTTAGCGTTTTGATTGTCCTCAATCAATATTTAAACTATATTTTGTGATGCTTCTTCTTGCTCGGTGTAGTTTTCAGTTCAAGAGGTAAAACAAGAATCGTGATGCCTTTAGAGATAATGCTTCCCTACTTTGAACAAAAAACCTTGCATATCCTGCCTTATTATTTCAGTAAAATATTTCTCTACAACTTCAGCGAGACTTTCGTGCATGATTCTGAAGTTAGCTTTCACACCAAACAACTTTATTTTTGGGGCAGAAAGTTGTGTGTTGGGTAGGTTGAGGCTTTTTGGGTTTTTCTTGTTTCCCATCAGTCCATCCAGGTAAGGATCTGTTAACGGGCAAGTGGTCCCTGCAGTCCAAGCCAGTTGGCTTTAGAGCAGTGATTTCACATCCTACGTACCACTGCCCCGGATCTACCATGCCTAAAGATGGGTACTTTTGGAAAACAAGTGTGTATATATTTTTTTTTCTTTTCTTTTATTGGGAACAACTCTCATGCTTTTATTCACCCTCATAAGGTTGCCTTCTCTTTTTGGGATTTTTGTTGGGTAAGGGGAAACAAAAGGATTTTTGCTGTTTGGGCAGCTTTTTCCTTCTCCATACTCGTCTCTTAGCTGTTTGTGAGATTAATTTTTTTTCGAAATTTTTGGCACGGAAAAACGTAGTCTTTTGTTGTTTGAGGCAGCATTATCAAAAAGATATAACAAAACTTGCATCTCATTAGGCACATAGAAAACAAAATGGCAAGAAGTCGCATCAGGTTTTTACTAATATAGCGACTTTGTACATATGTATGAGAACAAAATAAGCAAAAATTTTCAAAACTTTGGCATGAACATATATATGTACTCATGATATAGGAAAGAACAAAAGAATAAAGAATTTGAAACAAAAGAATGAAGAATTTGAGTCAGAAAAATCAGAAAATTTCAAAATTTTAATACCTCCCTCACTGATACATGGTACATCCCCCAAACTTACTTCACACTCTGTCCCAGAGTTGTGAGGTAGATCAGGTGAGGTAATGTTACTCCAGTGAGGTTAGCCGTTGAGCGCGCCTGCGTCGGATAGAAGCTCCCACACATATTCTCCTCTTTTACTGTGATAATCAATGTGGTGGAGCTAGTCAGGCGTTGCTTCATTTACTATCCATTCCAGGACAAAAATGCCGCAGTCGTTAGATAGGGGAATCTTCTGCGGGCTGCGGTGGCAGAACTGGAGTTTGTGCCATTTTCTTGCTTGCGTGTCCAGGAATGGTTGGATCATCTTTGACACCTCGTCGTAGTATTTTCGAACTAAGCATTCGACGGGTGACAACGGTTCTGATGTACACGACACTGGATGGCTTTTGTTGCTGTCTGAGCTGTTGTAGAAGATTCCCGCTCGTTGCCGAGTGTACATTGCCAGGAGCGTCCAATGGTTATAATGCAGGATGGGCAGAAAAATTGTGCGTGGGACCTCGCTCTCCAACTCTTCTAGAAATGCTTTCTTCGCTCATGTTTCATCGGTGAGGCAAATGTCATTGAACAACATAGGATGAGCTATGTATGCGTGTTCGAGCCTTGGTTGTATAGTTTGGATGTAAGCGGCCACCATGGATACAGCCAAGCATCCTCCTTCTATTACCATGTCCCTTAAATCATCGGTCGAGGCTACGACATCGCCTGCCTCATATGTGACATCCGTCGGGGTAGAGTCAGCTAACTTCAGAAGGATTGTGTTGACCTACTCCTGCGTGAGTGTAGCGCACGAGAAGCAGTCGAAATTTCTGATCAGCCCTTCTTCAGTTTCAGGCGAAGTAGGGTCTTCAAATCCATGCACTTTCCACAGGATCTCTAACTGCTTGCATGCCCTGTAGGTGGCAGTTGCCATCTCCGCTTCTTTCTCCGGAGAGTTGCTGGATTGTGAAGTCTCGTCTTCAAGGTCGCTGCCCATCAGCTTCTCAGCTACCCCTGCATCTCAGAAATAGCGCTTGTCCTTAATCAGCAGCATGGCGTAAATGCTCCTGCGGTGATAGAATCATGTGGCCCTAAGGGCCCCCAAGTTTCCAATTGTATTGAGCACCTCCATGGCACTCAAGACGGTGAAGGCGTTGTTTCCACTTCCCCCTTCTGCCTGGACAGGGAGGTCTCAGATAGTAAAAAAGTGCCAAACGCCTTTATGACGTCGGCTTCCTTGCTTGATAGCTCGGATAAGACGCAACGGCAGGAGCCTCAATTTCTTGTCCTCCGGGCGGCTGAAGACATTCCCGGAGTGTGGCACCTCGTCATTGTTGCAGCTCAACAGCTGGACGTCGTGTTTCCTAAGGTTTGCTGCGCATAGGAACCACATGTTGTGGTGCTTATACGGGGCCAACACAATGTTTGGTCTATGCTTTTTGATGTGGTTCAGCATGTCGGCCACCGCATTGGAGTCCGGAACTCCGTTCATCAGTCTTCTTGCCAAGGTCGGGGTGGCGTTGTATATTGTTTTCCGACCTTTCCTGCTGTCGATATTTTCTATTATCGCACTTTCAAGGACCCTAAACAGTCTTTTGCCGACGACAGCCGGTGAGCGGAACATACTTCGAAGATCTCCCCGTCGTATGGAGAAGTAGTCGTCGCTCCAGACGACGTATTCTTCATCAGCCTGTGATCTTAAGACCTTGTTCAGCAAATTCTGGTCTCTGATTGTCAGGTATCCGATGGCCCTTCTGTCGAAGTCAGCCATCTCAAAGGAGGGTATCTCGGATGGCTCACGGAACCTGTCCGCCATCGAGCGTCTTCCTCGGGGGAGGTGTCTTTTGTTGACTGCATAAACGTCCTCCTTTTCTCCCTTAGATTCATCAGAAGAGTCCTCCCCGACGCTGATGTTTTTGTTGTCATCTTCAGCTTCATCCAGGGGGACAGAGGGATTTTCTTCTTCCAGGCCGAAGCAGCTCTCCTGTCCTGCTGGAGCTCCGTCGGCTGACCTTTGTGGCGTCCTCTCCTCAAGCGTTGTTCATTGCCCGCTGGAGGCGGAGGAGGATGCTGATCTTGAGGAGGATGCAGACGAAGAAGGAGGAGAGCCACGGCTAGGGGGCGATGGCGACCTTCTCAGCTGCCTTCGGTGTGGATGGTTGTCCCTTTCATACAGCCTCTCCTCGATCTTTTCGAGGCATTGGACAACTTGCTGAAGTGTCGTAGTCAAAGTCTCTAGTCCACCGGGAAGGCTAGCTAGATTTAGTAGCTCTCGTTCTTGGCTATTCATCCTGTCTTGGAAAGATGCAAACTTGCGGGTTAAGGAAATATAGGTAGCTAAGTTGTTATCAATTACCTCCCGCAAGTAGTCGAGCTCATGTCCTAGCATCTTCCCGAGTGACGGAGGGGTTCCTGCGGGTCTCCCTTCTGTCGTCGCGACACCTTGCTCGTGTGATGGTCTACCAGACGAGGTAGAGTCTATCTCAATCATTCGCGATGCAAATTCCACTGGGCGAGGCGATGACGCTCTTGCGGCCGTCTCGGACTCACCTTCTTGTTGTGGTGGAGATGGTCGTGGTGTGGGCGGATGCTGCTCCTCATCAGGTGGCGCAGCGAGGCAGCGCAAGGAGGGTGTTTGTCCTTGCAAACTTGTAGAAATAGTCCCTCCCCTCCTTCTTTATGATGCTGGTCCTCATCAGGTATTTGATGTCGATTAGCTCATCACCCTTCATCCTCGAAAGGTTGTGCGGCTCTTTCGGGTATTGGATCCCTACCGCAATCAAGTTGACGATGCCACCCATACAATATTCTTTGGTGGCATCCTTTATCGGGTGCAGTCTGTTTAGCAAGAACCGCTCGTGGTTGATTACTCATCCCTCCATCATGTGCCACATGACATGGAGTTCTTCTGTGTAGATGTTGCTGGACTCATTCTTGCTGAACAGCAAGCACGCCACTAGCTTGTGCACTATTCTCCAAAAGTAGGAGTGCACTGCTGCCACCTTTCACCCTGGTTTAAATGACGATTCGCCGGTTAGCCTACCCCAGAGCTCCAAAGGATTGAACCCATCTCCTTCGGTGATTCTTCCACCGTTATTCATCAGATTCTCCTCCTCCTCGCTGGAAGAGAAGATCTTATTCAGCAGCTTCTCGGAGATGGCATGCTCCGAGTTGTATAGTCGGGCTTGGAGTCTATCTGCTCCGCCGTATTCTTCTTTTTATATAGCAGAGTTCTTCACTCGGCGGAGAGATGACATGAACTTTCTCGTGAGTTTGGTATAGGAGGAGGATCGGTTGAAGCATATCTTCCTCAGCCCTGCCACAGCAAGGACACCCTTCAACCTCTCAAATATGCCCAGCTCAGCGAACGAAGCCTGGTGGCAGAACCTGCTCGGTCTATAGACTGTGGGCTCCGATCTCCAAACCACGAATTAATCCCGATTTAATCATGTGCGGAAGCAATCAGTAAACAGCGGAAGACAAAAATCACGGGAAATTAAAACTTTTCGAGACAAGAGCCTGAAACCACAAACCTTTTCCATAGAAAAAGGATTTAACTGTTTACATCACTGACAATTACTTCTTGAGTAATTATATACAACATGATACTAAAATTCTCAAGAATTCATACTCCAAAACACTCCAGGACCTGAGAGTACAGAGGACACATAGGACTTGACTCTAACTACACCATGAAGCAGGCTAGATCTCCACCTGAGATATTTACTGCTCCTGATGCTGCTGTTGCTGGGATTGGTCACATGTGTTCTTGTTCCTCCGTCTTCGACGACCACCTAAAAAGTAGAAGTCTACGGGGTGAGACAATTATACATAATTGCCCCAGCGAGAGTTATAACTCTCCACTAGGCTTTATAAGCAAAGCAAGGAATAACTAAAGCAATAAGAGCCTTCAAGATATTCACTAGCAGTTCTGATGATGAGCAAGAGTTCAATCAATATTAAAATATGAGAACATCTATGCTATTCAAGATAACATCAATCAAATATCTCGTAGATAACTCTAACAGATATACTACGCTGTTGATTATATTTTTCAAACATTATTGTTATGCCCTGTGGAGATGAGGCTTACCACTCATACTCCAACTGATCGCTAAGAAGTCACATCAGTATCATACATAGGTCATTAAAAGAGCCGGATTCTTATGACCTCATCTTCCTCAGTCAGTTAGAGGATCGAATGTTAGATATCTGGCGGGATATCTTTTGTTATAGCTCTCCAGGGTAAACTGGACCTTCGCTATTTTAGAGTTACAGTGGCGTTCTGTACTCTCTTCGTCATCGGAAGATTTCTTGTTTATCTTATATCAATGCGGTGTTTGTGTCTTTAAGGGAGTGTAGATATACATCTCACCTTTAGGACTTTATGGTGGGGTCTGATGGACTACTAGAATCTACATCATCCTCTCCCCTTTTCTTTTATAGTGAAGGTATGACGGACTACACGAATCTACATCAAATACCTACACTAGGATGTAAGGTTCTACACATCCATGTACCCCACATACTCAAAAGTATGTGATCCAGGAGTTCCCTGAGGAAAAACCTGTTTCACCATCATTTAAACTCTGACAATGATGGATCTATGATCAGGGCTCTACATTTCACTTGATTAGTTAGGTACATTCATTATTCTTATCATCATACAATAACACAGCTATATATGAGAATACTAAAATGTAGAAGGCCTAACTCATTTCAATTACCAGTTCTCAATTATCTCATCACAAGTCATCTGTCAAGCATGACCTTGATGGTGTTTATGGCTCTTACAACCCATAAATCACAAAAGATGTCACTTAGCAGTGCATCAAGATGATTCACTATTCATAAAGCTTAAGACATGCTTTCAATGAATATAACATGGTATTTCATACCTGGGTATGACCATTATATCATAATAACCTACACGGTTAGTTCAACAGATAATCATAAACAATTCAATAATTAGGGATGCATTCCCAATTAGGGTTTCACTTGGAATCACCCTCAACTAGGGTTTCACATGGAATCACCCTCAACTAGGGTTTCACATGGAATCACCCTCAACTAGGGTTTAATTCAATAACCCTGTCAATTAGGGTTTACTGTTCATCTTTCATGTTATCACCCTAAAATTAGGGTTTACTATTCACTCCATGGTGAATTGTACTCATTACATCATTATGTAAGAGAAACATCATCATTAAGGCTCTTAATTAGAATTAAGATCCATTAGATATTATAAATAGGGTTTCCATGACCTCACATAGGTGGGTCATTCCCTAATCATGCACATTCATGTGTAAATGAAGTATCTCACTAGAGTTTCCTCCTAAAAAGGGTACTTTCTCTCTCTAAGATACTTTCTCTCTCTAGAAATACTTTCTCTCTCCTCTCACTGGTAGATGGTGACAATACCACTCTAGATCAGGTTGAGATAAGTCTCCATTGACTAACATGATCCAAAACATCAACATCATGTGATTAGGGTTTGATTAGAACAAGGTTTTACCCCTTTAGACCCCTCAAGGGTATTTTGGTAATTTGCCACATGATTACCATCATGGGTTAACTCACTAATCACATAGTCCCTTAATGACCTAGGTTACCATTAGGGTTTAGATTGAATCATCATTGAACTAATTACATCATCAAATGGTTAAGTACAAACCATCACCAATCTCCAAACGGTTTCAACCTTCAAACGGTTTCAACCACCCAAACGGTCTTGAGACCGTTTGACCCCAAACGGTCTTGAGACCGTTTGGAGGTGAAGACCGTTTGGAAGGGTTGACTTTCCAACCGTTTGGAGCTTCAATCGGTTTGAGACCGTTTGATCAAACTTACTTGAGATCGATTGGACCAAACGATCCTGAGGTCGTTTGAGCCCAAACGGTCTTGAGACCGTTTGGCCCCAAACGGTCTTGAGACCGTTTGGATCCAAACAGTCTTGAGACCGTTTGGTCCAAAAAGGGCTCAAACCGTTTGGACCTCCAAAGTGGTTCAAAGGTTACCAATGTTCATGGATATGTGTGTTGAAGTCCTCAAATGGTTAAAGCTATGCTAACCACTTATAATTTGAGTTAGTCAGGGTTAGCCTTAACCACTTAGACATCCAATTGACCCTCAATTGCAAGCCAATTAGGGTTCAATCCTCCTCAATTAGGGTTTCAATTCGATTGGTCATCAATGTTCAACAATGTGAATCAATTCAAGGTTGAACCTATCAATTGACCTCCAATTGGGCTCAAACTTGGACCAAACGGTCTTGAGGTCGTTTGGACTTCATCCAAACGGTCTTGAGACCGTTTGCCCAAAGTTTGACCAAAATCCAAGTCGTTTTGACTAAGGTTGAAGTCCAATTAGGTCAAAACCAGCAATTTTCATCAATTCATCATTTTCCTACAATTGGACCCTCAAACCATTAGATTAACTTAACCCTAGACCTTCAAACGGTCTTGGGTTGTGCCCAAACGGTCTTAGGACCGTTTGGAGAAATCCCCAAACGGTCTTGAGACCGTTTGGGTCCTTCAACCCAAAACTCAACAAGATCTATATGTCAAATCAGCACTCTTTCACCCGATTAGGGTTTCATGTTGAAGTGCCTTCAACTTTCACTTGGTTAAGAATTAGACTTTGATTCTTTGCAGAGATGAAATTCAATATGTTAGGAACAGACCCGCAAACGGTCGTCCTTTGGTCAACCCTTTCAAACGGTCTTGAGACCGTTTCAAACCAAACGGTCTTGCAAGACCGTTTGAGAGCAAACGGTTTGAAACCGTTTGAACCCAAACGGTTTGCAACCGTTTGGACCAAAAGGTCCAAGGTCGTTTGAAAAAGTAACATAGGGAGTCACGCCCCTCATCTTCAACCTCTAGCAAGGTCAGTTTCTCCACTGATTTACTTGCAAACGTGCAAGGAAGAAGGGAGGTAGAAGGAGAATTTACCAAGTAAATTGCAAGAATTGAACATACATATAAAGCATAAGTTTAGAGTTATAAAACCCGCCTCAAAGTTGATCCTAAAGCTCCAAGCCTTCAAGCTCCAAGCTTTAATGGCGTCCTTGAGCTTCCACAACTTGGTCAGGGGTGAATTCTCCAAGGAAACGTTGCTTTGGTCGGCCAGAACAAGAAGACTAATTAAGCTAACCACAAAACCAACCTTAGAAAGTGAATTCCTCCATGAATTCGAGCTAGAAGGTGGGGTTCTCTTACCTAGGACAGGTTGGTCGTCCCTCCCCTGAGCTCTAGAGCTATCCTTGGCCGTTTGAGCAAGAAAAGAAGAAAAGTGAAGGAAAGAAAGTTCGTTCACTTAATTGCAAGGGAAAAAGGCTTATATACTTTAGCCTCTTTTACACCCTAAGGACCTCGCAAGATTGGAAATCACATCTAGGCCCCTCCTTGCTCAAGGGCACGACCAAACCTATCTATCCTTATGCAAATCTCATGAAATCTCAAGATCTAAGGGTAAAGGAATCCAACCTTCAACTAGGGTACATACATGAAAGGGTTTCATACCCATTCTAGGTGATTTCTATCACAAAGGTCATTTTTCTCATCTGATTATTAAATGATGTATCCCTTTCATCATTTCTACTCTAAATGATGATAAGAGTCATAAAAGATATTCTAGATATTAAGAATTACAACTTGGACCCCTCAATTTGGGTAAATTGCACTTTACCCCAAATTAGGGTTTCTAAGCATGGGAATTGCTTCCACAGCTGCACCTTGGTGCTCAAGCTTGGGAAATCCCTCAAACTTTACCATAACCATTCTCATGATGTCTCAACATCAAAGGAACATCTTATCTTGTGAATTTTGCAAGTTCAACCCTTAAACTGGGTAATTTGCACATAGGTCCCTGCATACAACACAATGCTACAACTTTATACAAAAAGGAGCGAGATTGAAAGTAAATGTTCCTGAGGATTTTAGTTACATGTCAGAGAATGTTCACAAGTATATTAATTACATATTTAGGCAAAACTTCCAGGGTTAGGTCATAACCCAGGTCAGGGGTGTTACAAATTCTTTACCCCTTCAAAAGGATTTCGTCCCCGAAATCGATAAAGCATCTTATAAGAAAAGAGCAGGATATTTTCTTCTCATTTCATCTTCTAGTTCCCAAGTGGCTTCTTCAACACCACGATGGTTCTAGAGGACTTTTACAAGGCTTATATCCTTCTTCTTTAACTTTTTAGTTCTGTTATCGAGGATTGACACTGGTCCCTCCTCATACGTTATATCTTCATTCAATTCTACTTCCATAGGTTGTAGAACTGACTCGGTATCTGGATGACATTTCCTCAGCATGGAAATGTGAAACACAGGGTGCAGCTTCTGCAACTCCTGAGGTAACTCTAATCTATAGGCCACCTTCCCAACTTTTTCAACAATTGGATAAGGTCCCATAAATCTAGGAGCTAACTTTCCTTTCTTCCCAAAACGAAGGACTCCTTTCCAAGGTGAGACCTTGAGATACACTTTGTCTCCAACTTGAAATTCTAGGGGTCTACGACGTTTATCGGCATACGACTTCTGCCTATCTTGTGCAGTCTTAAGTTGTTGTTGTATAACTTTAATCTTTTCTGTAGTTTGCTGCACAAGATCAGGGCCTAACAACTGGTGCTCACCAGTTTCATACCAACACAAGGGTGATCTACAACGTCTCCCATATAAGGCTTCATATGGTGCCATATCAATGCTATGTTGATAGCTATTGTTATAGGCAAACTCTATCAAGCTTAGATGTAGATCCCAACTCCCGGTAAACTGGAGAACACATGCTCTCAACAGATCTTCTAAGGTCTGTATAGTTCTTTCTGACTGTCCATCAGTCTGGGGATGAAAGGCTGTACTAAACCTTAGCTTGGTGCCTAGGGCTCTGTGTAACTGTTCCCAAAAGCGACTTGTAAACTGGGGACCTCTGTCAGAAACTATAGTGACAGGAACTCCGTGCAAACGCACTATCTCTTGGACATATATCTGGGATAACCTTTCAGCAGTATAGGTTGTTTTGACAGGTAAGAAATGCACTGTCTTTGTCAACCTATCAACAACTACCCAAATGGAATCATGTCCTTTGTTTGTCCTAGGTAGGCCAACAACAAAGTCCATGGTCACATGGTCCCACTTCCACTGTGGTATGGGTAAGGGTTGCATTGTTCCTGCAGGTCTCTAGTGTTCAGCCTTGACCTGCTGACACACAGGACACCTCAGAACAAACTCAGCTACATCCTTCTTCATCCCAGGCCACCAATACATATCCTTCAAGTTTCGATACATCTTGGTGCTCCCTGGATGCATAGCATACATCGAAGAATGAGCTTCTTCCAGGACTAATTCCCTTAGGTTGTCCACATCTGGCACTATCATCCTTCCATGATAGCATGCCATCTGGTCATCTGACTCATGAAAACCTTCTCGCTTCTCATCTCCAAACTCAGATATAATCTGTTGTACAAAAACATCTACTTGTTGTGCCTCCTTTATCTGCCCTCTTAAGGTAGGTTTAATCTGCATCTCAGCTAACAGACCAGCTAACAATGATGCCTTCAACTGCACATTGTCTTGCCTTAAAGAGATAAGCATATCTCTTCTAGAGCATACTAAGGAACTTAGTTGTGCCCTATCCATGGTTGATGTTGCTGATTTCCTACTCAAGGCATCAGCAACCACATTGGCTTTGCCCGGATGGTAATCAATTGTACAATCATAGTCCTTGATTAACTCCATCCAGCGACGTTGCCTCATATTAAGCTCATGCTGAGTGAAGATGTACTTAAGGTTTTTGTGGTCTGTGAAAATCTGAAAAGTTTCTCCGTAGAGATAATGTCTCCAAATTTTCAAAGCATGGACCACAGCAGCTAACTCTAGATCGTGTGTCGGATAATTCTCCTCGTGTTTCTTAAGCTGTCGGGAAGCAAAAGAAATCACTTGTTTATCCTGCATCAACACACATCCAAGTCCATTCTTGGAGGCATCACAAAAGATTATATATTCCTTTCCTTGCTCAGGTAACACAAGCACAGGCGCACTTGTTAACCTCTCCTTCAACAGCTGAAAAGACTGTTGACACTTATCACTCCAAGAAAAAGGAACATCCTTTCGGGTTAACTTGGTCAAAGGTAAGGCTATAGAACTGAAATTTTTAATAAACCTTCGATAATAACCTGCTAACCCCAAGAAACTTCTAATCTCCGTCGGTGTCTTCGGTTGTTCCCACTGCAGAACAGACTCTATCTTTGCAGGGTCAACACGAATTCCCGCGGCGGATATCACATGTCCAAGGAAGGATACTTCAGATAACCAAAACTCACACTTGCTAATCTTAGCGTATAGCTTATGTTCCCTTAGCAAGGTCAAAGTCTGGCGAAGGTGCTGCTCATGCTGCTGAGCATCCTTACTATAAATCAGTATGTCATCTATGAAGACGACGACACACTGATCAAGAAAAGGTCGAAAGACTCTATTCATGAGTTCCATAAATGCAGCCGGTGCATTGGTTAGTCCAAACGACATAACTGTGAACTCATAGTGACCATATCTTGTCCTAAAGGCAGACATGGATATGTCACTGTCCTTAATGCGGATTTGATGATATCCAGACCTTAAGTCTATCTTGGAAAAGACTGTTGCACCACGCAACTGGTCGAAAAGATCATCAATCCTCGGCAAAGGATACTTATTCTTTATTGTTACTTTATTGAGTTGTCTATAATCAATGCATAACCGCATCGATCCATCTTTCTTTTTAACAAACAAAACCGGAGCACCCCAAGGTGAGGTACTCGGTCGGATGAAACCCTTCTCAAGTAACTCTTGAAGCTGTTTCTTGAGTTCTGCCATCTCAGCAGGTGCCATCCTATACGGAGTCTGGGCTATGGGTTTCGTATCTGGGACCAAATTGATCTCAAAATCAATTTCCCGGGGTGGTGGTATACCAGGAAGTTCTTCGGGAAACACATCCTTGAATTCCCTGACTATCGGAATTTCAGCAGGGTTGGAACTCTCCTTGGTAACATCTACCACATGGGCTAAGAATGCGTAGCATCCTTGCCTCATCAACTTATCAGCAACCATAGCTGATACAAGACAGGTGGGAAGAATCTTTCTTTCACCTTGAAAGATCCATGTGTTGCTTTCATCAGCAAACACAGCCAGCTTGGACTCACAATCCAAGACAACTCGATACCTTTCTAAGGTATCCATCCCTAGGATTATATCAAATCCTTGCATATCAAGCAGTATAAGATCCACTTGAATGCGATGCTTAGAAAAGGAAAGTACACAAGGAGAGCATACTTCTTGCAGAATAGCATACCCACTCAACGGAGTCTCCAACAACAACTTATCTGCCCTATGACTAGTTATCATATTGCAGTTACGAATCACTCTTCGAGTGATGAAAGAGTGCGTAGCACCCGGGTCAATCAAAACAGATACTACACAAGATTTAGACATATCAGAATATAAAAGTTCCATCTGACCTGTCACTACTTGTGGATTGACCACTGCCTTTGGTGGGTTCATAGCATAGAACCTCGCTGTAGCCTGTTGTTGAGGTGGTGCTGATGATCCAGCTTGAGACGCTTGCCCGCGTCCTCGACCGGTTCCTTGAGATTGTCCTCCCTGTGATCCCTGTTGTCCTTGTCTCGGAGGCTGTGTCACACTGACAGGCCTAGATCGGCAGTCCTTCATCAAATGTCCCACCTTACCACAGTTGTAGCATCTTCCTTCTTGCGGTCTTTGTGGTCCGGTAGCAGACATTGATGCAGAACTCTGTGTCCCCCGAGGTGGTTGTCCTCTTCCTCTACCTCTACTAGGAGACCACTGAGTCTGAGGAGTAGATCTAGATGGTGGGGGGTTAGGTGCAGAGGATCTAGATTTCTTAAAGTCCATAGATGAAGAACCATGGAACTGTGGATACCTCTTCTGTGTTTGCCTCTTCTCAACCACAGATCTCTCTATCCTTCGGACTGACTCAACGAAGGTAGAGAATCTCTCTCGGTTCTCTAAGGCAGACACTGGGGTAGACATGTCAGCATTCAACCCCTTCTCAAATCTCCTGATTCTCTCTTCATCCGTAACAGCCATGTGCGGACAGAACCGCAACAACTCCATAAACTTAGCTTCATACTCGCTAATATTCATCATACCCTGTCTCAGTCTCTCAAACTGAGAGATCTTCTCGTCTAGGAAGGTCTTTGGGAAATATCTTTGGACAAACTCCCGCCGAAAATCTTCGCACGAGATCTCTATTCCAGGTCTCTTCTGCTCTTCCATGGTCCACCAGTGACCAGCACTTCCTTTGAGAAGATAGACAGCATGTCTAACCTTCTCAGCTTCAGGGATGTTGAGGATCCTAAAAGACTTCTCCAGCTCTGTCAACCACAGATCAGCATCTGCGGGGTCAGCAGTCCCATGGTACTCGGTGGCTCTGACACGACGTAGTCGCTCAAACGTCTTCCCGATACCTTGCCCCTCAGGCTGGACAGGTGCCCTAGGTGCAGGCATAGGCAACCTATCAGTTATATGTGTCATGGCAGTCATGAACTGCCCAAACATTGTCTGGACTGCTGGGTTACCCATGTCAGCTGGGTCAAGCTGGGGTGGCTCTCTAGGTTGTTCTGGTACAGGCTGTTCCACCTCTAGTACTCCTGCACTGCCTTGAGGTGCACTGGCACTACTTTCTTCCACATACTCATCATGTGGCTCTGACATTCTTAAGTATCTTCTTCTCCTGAGGAGCAGAAGATTCTATTAGATGAGGAAGGAGTACTAAAAGTAGACTCGACATCCTAAGTCCTATGCCTCTGTAGACTCGACTGAACCTGGAGCTCTGATACCACTTAATTGTGGGCTCCGATCTCCAAACCACAAATTAATCCCGATTTAATCATGTGCGGAAGCAATCGGTAAACAGCGGAAGACAAAAATCACGAGAAATTAAAACTTTTTGAGACAAGAGCCTGAAACCACAAACCTTTTCCATAGAAAAAGGATTTAACTGTTTACATCACTGACAATTACTTCTTGAGTAATTATATACAACATGATACTAAAATTCTCAAGAATTCATACTCCAAAACACTCCAGGACCTGAGAGTACAGAGGACACATAGGACTTGACTCTAACTACACCATGAAGCAGGCTAGATCTCCACCTGAGATATTTACTGCTCCTGATGCTGTTGTTGCTGGGATTGGTCACATGTGTTCTTGTTCCTCCGTCTTCGACGACCACCTAAAAAGTAGAAGTCTACGGGGTGAGACAATTATACATAATTGCCCCAGCGAGAGTTATAACTCTCCACTAGGCTTTATAAGCAAAGCAAGGAATAACTAAAGCAATAAGAGCCTTCAAGATATTCACTAGCAGTTCTGATGATGAGCAAGAGTTCAATCAATATTAAAATATGAGAACATCTATGCTATTCAAGATAACATCAATCAAATATCTCGTAGATAACTCTAACAGATATACTACGCTGTTGATTATGTTTTTCAAACATTATTGTTATGCCCTGTGGAGATGAGGCTTACCACTCATACTCCAACTGATCGCTAAGAAGTCACATCAGTATCATACATAGGTCATTAAAAGAGCCGGATTCTTATGACCTCATCTTCCTCAGTCAGTTAGAGGATCGAATGTTAGATATCTGGCGGGATATCTTTTGTTATAGCTCTCCAGGGTAAACTGGACCTTCGCTATTTTAGAGTTACAGTGGCGTTCTGTACTCTCTTCGTCATCGGAAGATTTCTTGTTTATCTTTTATCGATGCAGTGTTTGTGTCTTTAAGGGAGTGTAGATATACATCTCACCTTTAGGACTTTATGGTGGGGTCTGATGGACTACTAGAATCTACATCATCCTCTCACCTTTTCTTTTATAGTGAAGGTATGACGGACTACAAGAATCTACATCAAATACCTACACTAGGATGTAAGGTTCTACACATCCATGTACCCCACATACTCAAAAGTATGTGATCCAGGAGTTCCCTGAGGAAAAACCTGTTTCACCATCATTTAAACTCTGACAATGATGGATCTATGATCAGGGCTCTACATTTCACTTGATTAGTTAGGTACATTCAGTATTCTTATCATCATACAATAACACAACTATATATGAGAATACTAAAATGTAGCAGGCCTAACTCATTTCAATTACCAGTTCTCAATTATCTCATCACAAGTCATCTGTCAAGCATGACCTTGATGGTGTTTATGGCTCTTACAACCCATAAATCACAAAAGATGTCACTTAGCAGTGCATCAAGATGATTCACTATTCATAAAGCTTAAGACATGCTTTCAATGAATATAACATGGTATTTCATACCTGGGTATGACCATTATCTCATAATAACCTGCACGGTTAGTTCAACAGATAATCATAAACAATTCAATAATTAGGGATGCATTCCCAATTAGGGTTTCACTTGGAATCACCCTCAACTAGGGTTTCACATGGAATCACCCTCAACTAGGGTTTCACATGGAATCACCCTCAACTAGGGTTTAATTCAATAACCCTGTCAATTAGGGTTTACTGTTCATCTTTCATGTTATCACCCTAAAATTAGGGTTTACTATTCACTCCATGGTGAATTGTACTCATTACATCATTATGTAAGAGAAACATCATCATTAAGGCTCTTAATTAGAATTAAGATCCATTAGATATTATAAATAGGGTTTCCATGACCTCACATAGGTGGGTCATTCCCTAATCATGCACATTCATGTGTAAATGAAGTATCTCACTAGAGTTTCCTCCTAAAAAGGGTACTTTCTCTCTCTAAGATACTTTCTCTCTCTAGAAATACTTTCTCTCTCCTCTCACTGGTAGATGGTGACAATACCACTCTAGATCAGGTTGAGATAAGTCTCCATTGACTAACATGATCCAAAACATCAACATCATGTGATTAGGGTTTGATTAGAACAAGGTTTTACCCCTTTAGACCCCTCAAGGGTATTTTGGTAATTTGCCACATGATTACCATCATGGGTTAACTCACTAATCACATAGTCCCTTAATGACCTAGGTTACCATTAGGGTTTAGATTGAATCATCATTGAACTAATTACATCATCAAATGGTTAAGTACAAACCATCACCAATCTCCAAACGGTTTCAACCTTCAAACGGTTTCAACCACCCAAACGGTCTTGAGACCGTTTGACCCCAAATGGTCTTGAGACCGTTTGGAGGTGAAGACCGTTTGGAAGGGTTGACTTTCCAACCGTTTGGAGCTTCAATCGGTTTGAGACCGTTTGATCAAACTTACTTGAGATCGATTGGACCAAACGATCCTGAGGTCGTTTGAGCCCAAACGGTCTTGAGACCGTTTGGCCCTAAACGGTCTTGAGACCGTTTGGTCTCAAACGGTCTTGAAACCATTTGGATCCAAACGGTCTTGAGACCGTTTGGTCCAAAAAGGGCTCAAACCGTTTGGACCTCCAAAGTGGCTCAAAGGTTACCAATGTTCATGGATATGTGTGTTGAAGTCCTCAAATGGTTAAAGCTATGGTAACCACTTATAATTTGAGTTAGTCAGGGTTAGCCTTAACCACTTAGACATCCAATTGACCCTCAATTGCAAGCCAATTATGGTTCAATCCTCCTCAATTAGGGTTTCAATTCGATTGGTCATCAATCTTCAACAATGTGAATCAATTCAAGGTTGAACCTATCAATTGACCTCCAATTGGGCTCAAACTTGGACCAAACGGTCTTGAGGTCGTTTGGACTTCATCCAAACGGTCTTGAGACCGTTTTCCCAAAGTTTGACCAAAATCCAAGTCGTTTTGAATAAGGTTGAAGTCCAATTAGGTCAAAATCAGCAATTTTCATCAATTCATCAATTTCCTACAATTGGACCCTCAAACCATTAGATTAACTTAACCCTAGACCTTCAAACGGTCTGGGGTTGTGCCCAAACGGTCTTAGGACCGTTTGGAGAAATCCCCAAACGGTCTTGAGACCGTTTGGGTCCTTCAACCCAAAACTCAACAAGATCTATATGTCAAATCAGCACTCTTTCACCCAATTAGGGTTTCATGTTGAAGTGCCTTCAACTTTCACTTGGTTAAGAATTAGACTTTGATTCTTTGCAGAGATGAAATTCAATATGTTAGGAACAGACCCGAAAACGGTCGTCCTTTGGTCAACCCTTTCAAACGGTCTTGAGACCGTTTCAAACCAAACGGTCTTGCAAGACCGTTTGAGAGCAAACGGTTTGAAACCGTTTGAACCCAAACGGTTTGCAACCGTTTGGACCAAAAGGTCCAAGGTCGTTTGAAAAAGTAACATAGGGAGTCACGCCCCTCATCTTCAACCTCTAGCAAGGTCGGTTTCTCCACTGATTTACTTGCAAACGTGCAAGGAAGAAGGGAGGTAGAAGGAGAATTTACCAAGTAAATTGCAAGAATTGAACATACATATAAAGCATAAGTTTAGAGTTATAAAACCCGCCTCAAAGTTGATCCTAAAGCTCCAAGCCTTCAAGCTCCAAGCTTTAATGGCGTCCTTGAGCTTCCACAACTTGGTCAGGGGTGAATTCCCCAAGGAAACGTTGCTTTGGTCGGCCAGAACAAGAAGACTAAGTAAGCTAACCACAAAACCAACCTTAGAAAGTGAATTCCTCCATGAATTCGAGCTAGAAGGTGGGGTTCTCTTACCTAGGACAGGTTGGTCGTCCCTACCCTGAGCTCCAGAGCTATCCTTGGCCGTTTGAGCAAGAAAAGAAGAGAAGTGAAGGAAAGAAAGTTCATTCACTTAATTGCAAGGGAAAAGGGCTTATATACTTTAGCCTCTTTTACACCCTAAGGACCTCGCAAGATTGGAAATCACATCTAGGCCCCTCCTTGCTCAAGGGCACGACCAAACCTATCTATCCTTATGCAAATCTCATGAAATCTCAAGATCTAAGGGTAAAGGAATCCAACCTTCAACTAGGGTACATACATGAAAGGGTTTCATACCCATTCTAGGTGATTTCTATCACAAAGGTCATTTTTCTCATCTGATTATTAAATGATGTATCCCTTTCATCATTTCTACTCTAAATGATGATAAGAGTCATAAAAGATATTCTAGATATTAAGAATTACAACTTGGACCCCTCAATTTGGGTAAATTGCACTTTACCCCAAATTAGGGTTTCTAAGCATGGGAATTGCTTCCACAGCTGCACCTTGGTGCTCAAGCTTGGGAAATCCCTCAAACTTTACCATAACCATTCTCATGATGTCTCAACATCAAAGTAACATCTTATCTTGTGAATTTTGCAAGTTCAACCCTTAAACTGGGTAATTTGCACATAGGTCCCTGCATACAACACAATGCTACAACTTTATACAAAAAGGAGCGAGATTGAAAGTAAATGTTCCTAAGGAACTTAGTTACATGCCAGGGAATGTTCACAACTATATTAATTACATATTTAGGCAAAACTTCCAGGGTTAGGTCATAACCCAGGTCAGGGGTGTTACATAGACCTTGGTTTCCATCTCAGCATAGCGGTGTGCGTGCTCATCATCCCTCGGCACGAACCTTCTTGGCATGTATTCCAGGGGTTCTGCCATTGCTGTTGGTGTTGGAGCCACCACCTCTCCTACCCTCGTCCTCTTTTCTGCAGTTGACGGCCCAGCTGCTTTTGGATTCGAGCATTTCTGCCCGACAGTGGCCGCTTCAGCTGCGGCTTCATCGCTGATTCTTTGGTCGTGCTCGTCAATGAGGACAACAGTATTCTTGGTATGGGCCATTTCTGTTAATCATTAAACAAATTTCTTGGTCAATTAAGAGTGTTGATGTTTAAAGAAAAGGAAACTGAATGCATGATAAAATATGTCCCGATACAAAATTACCCACACCACTGTATCGGGCGATACGAGGCTTTCAGAGATGAAGTCTCGTGCCCGATATGAGATATGGGGAATCGCGTATCACGTCGGAAGATCATACATGTGATAAAGAATAAGATGATATGGCGATAAACACGCGTCAGGCATGTCACCCGACATGGTTGTGTCGGGCAATACGGTCGCGAAGGACAAAACGCCTGATAGGGCTCTCTAAAAGGAACGCATCGTGCCATCCGACAACAAAACAGGTGAGGCGGTGCAAAGATGGGCGACACGGCTATCGCCCGACATGGTGTGTCGGGCAAACGTGAATAAAAGGTACGTTGCACGACGTACGTATCGGGCGATACAAAGCTGCTCATCTCAAGAACCGCGAGCCCGATAAGATACTCGTTAACAGAAAGTCGTGTCAGGCGATACGGACTGTCGGTCTATACCTTGTTGTGTTCTTAAACTTCCACGTGACAGGAGAGCAGGGGAACCTTGCATGACACGGGAGCTAACTCACAAAGTCTTAGCATGACACGGGTAAGAGAAAACAGTAAGGAAGTAGCCCGACACGGTAAAATCTCAGTTCTTTATATAGCAATCTCAACTGGGGGTAAAACTGGTAATTCCCAGACGCGCGTCGGCCGTTGGGGTAATTCATTCCTGAGTTGGGCAGTCCATCTGTCGGTACAAGAGTAATTACTCCAACTACACGATACGAGTGTACGCCGCCCAAGCATGCTATCCGTCACGACCTTTACGAAGCCCGAAAATCCTCTGCTTGATATGGTGCATTCAGCATGTCGGTTGGGCTGCTGCCTGATACGAACTACCCGATACAAACCCTTTAGAGCAAAAACAAGAAGAAAAACTTAAAACAGGGCGGGGAAAGCGGTCGATGAGTAAAACATCATTGGCCCAAGGCTAAGACCCCGACCTCAGATAGTATTACCCATCCCGGTCTATAAAGTAGCGCGGTGGCCCATAAAACAAAAGAGTCAGCGCATGTGGCGCATGCACTGACTTGGGCCTTATTACAGTCCATAATGTTTGTTTTGCAGAAAAATAAATGCATCCTATTATAAGAAAGAAAAGAAAACTCGGGCTGCCTCCCGAGAAGCGTTGTGGTTTCTGTCTCCAGCTTGACGCCTTCAGCATCTTCACTTCTTGGTCTTCAGCATCTTCTGTCTTCCTGCATCTCGATGTCTGTCGATCATAGTCATGCCTTCTTGGCAGTCTCAGTGTTTGATGGTATTTTGCCCGAAGGATTCTTGATCAATTCGGCCATCTGAGCCAATTGCTGGTCAATCTGGCGTTTATGCGTCTGCATGTCTTCCAACTGTACCTGCAAAGAGTTCAAAACACCTAAATTCGACAGTGCGCTTTGCGCTAGCTGATTATTAATGGTATCCTGCCTTTTCATGAAATTAAATAATTGGCCAACCACTTCCGATTGGCTTGAACCTTTGTCCTATTCCTGGTTCGATCCTTGGTATTTGCCCTGCACCTGGAAACTTCCTTTGCTTGACTAGAATGGGGTGTTCTGGGTGTACTGACCCGGTCCTCCCCTTTTCTCAAAGGGTTGCGGCGGTTTAGATGAGCTGTGCAGCTGGTGTGAGTTCTCCTCTGCATCCTTGTTGCCGTAGTTGAAACCGGGGTGGTCTGGCCTTTTGAAATTCACAAAAGAGACATTTTCGGCTTCTCCGGCATTAGACTCAGTATCACTCGACTCGTCGGGTCGGGTGTAGATGCATTTATCTACCCCATGCCCCCCTTCTCTGCAGGTTACACACTTCATTACTTTTTCAACTGGCTTGTTCCCCTTCCCACCAGATTCCTTTAGCTGCTTAACATCTGTTGCGATCCTCTGGATCTGAGAAGTAATGGTCTCCAGAGCCTTGGACTCAAAAGAAGGTCCCTCACCAACTTTCTTGGCTTGCCCCCTATCAGATCTATCATAATCAGTGCCGGCTTGCAGCTCGGCCATGTTTTTGATGATCCTTTCGGTCTTGCTCGACTTCTTCCCTAGGAAATCACTTCATGTTGCCGCGTTCAGTGAAACCCTCTCTTCGGGATTCAAACCGTTGTAGAAGGTGGTGACTAAGAACCCCTTCTTGTAGTTATGGTAAGGGCAGTCCCTCTGGTATTCCTGGTATCGTTCCCAGGCATCATTGAGGTTTTCTTTGGGCTTCTACATAAAAGAGGTTATCTTCTGTCTGTTTCTCACAGTCCTCTCAGTCGGGTAGAATTTGTTCACGAATGCGTCAGCTAGTGCTCCCCATCCATTTAGAGATTGGTGGGGAAGACCCAAATACCATGACAGAGCTTTATCATCCAAGGAGAAGATGAAACCCTTGCAGTAAATGACTTCTTGGGGGACCCCTCGCATCTTAATGGTATCGCATATATTTTTAAAGGCGTCTAGGTGGTGGTAGGGGTTGTCGTTCTTGGAACTCCCCCTGAAGCTTTTATTCTGGATCATTGAGATTATGGACGGCTTGAGTTCAAAATTTGTTGCGTTGAAACGCGGGATAATGATGGGGCATCGGGAATTGTTAGCCTTTGTGGAGGCTAACTCCCTTAGAGTTTTCTCCTCTTCGTCTGAATCTTTGCTATTGCTCGCTTCTGGATGCCGTTCCTGATTATTGTGGTTTCTTCTGTGCCTCTGGTGGCGATGACGTCTATCACGGTGATGGCCTACCTCGAACGGCTCCATCCTTGGATCTTCGATGTTATCATCGTCGTCGTAGCGGTCATTGACTTCTAGTGGAGGCGAATGAGGCCGCGCTTGCCCTGGGCATTCACCCTCAGAATGGGGTGGCTCGACGCGAGGTGGCATGGTGTCAGTGCTCGGTGGAACAGGTCACCGTTCTTCAGAGTTCCTGAAATGGCATGAAAAATCAAGTTTAGAAAATTGAATTATTAAGTTTAGGCAAAGAATAATAATAAGGAAAAAGGAAAAAAAAAGAGTGTTGTCACGCTCATTTCTAAGCTTGAGGCACATGAGTGTAGTTAGTGGATTAGGGTTTGTCAACAGTGACGTTTGGCCTTGTCCCCAGCAACGGCGCCAAAAAGTTGACCAGCCTAAATCGCGCGTCTGAAAAGTGGAGGCGGATTTGAGGTAGTCGAGCTTTTACATTTATAACCCGAAACCTTCTAGGCCCCCACAACTTTGTTTACGGGGTCGAAGTAGATAGACGTGGTCGAAAATAGGGACAAGGGTGGTAGTGTTGAGAATGCAGAATCTACACGCTACACTCTGGCAAGGATAAAGAGATGATAAAATTCCCAAAAGGGAACAGCAGAACAGGATCGATAAAACAAAAGAAAACCCTATCTCCAACTGGAGTTACAAGGAAAACTTAGGTTTTAAGCATTTATTAGTTTTTAGGGATTTTTCGTGCAACAGAAATAGAGAGACAACACTAAAGCTGAAGCAAGGTAAGAAGGAGAAAACTTCGGTAAAACAAGCAGCTTCAGGAACATCCTGTACCCCTCCTCTCAGAGCGGGTACCTCTAACCAAGCATCAACACCCCTCTCGAGGTTGCTGGACTTAAGTTAGAGTGGAAAGGTCACTAAAACAGCTCCTATCCCGGGCACTCTCGTACTCCAGAATCAGACCAAACACTAGAGCCACAACACCTCTCTCAAGGCTATTGCAACTGGAAAACACGATTCAGTAGCTAATCGAAACGCGATCCAACGTACAAGCTAGAGTTCAGATATTCAACATAGCAATCATCCAACAAAGGTACCAAACATAAAGCAGCAGATAATTAAATTCTTCTATTTCCATTAACAAATAAGGTTTTGATTACATTGCAGAAGTAAAAGAAGTAAATGATTGAAATAATAAAGATAGATATTGCCTTCTTGATAAAGAAGGATGACAGACTACAGTAGACCCTCCAGCCTGATACCGGCCAGGAGCCTAGCCCGATACAACCGTGTTGGGTGGCACACCCTCTCAGGCAACACGCCGTGATGGGCAGACTGTATCGTACGAGAACCCAGCCCAATACGCTCATGTCGTACGTCACCCTCTCGGGCGACACGCCATGACGGGTGATGTGTATCGGGGTTCAGTATCGTGTCGGGCTAGAGCGACGCATCTAGTATCAGTCACTTATGTTGTTTATCCTCGTTGGCCAATATCTGCCTACAGTGGTGCTCGGGACGATCCTAAGTGAACCATTCCCTCCCTCTCGGGATGGGGAAGTGCTCACCTAGAATCGCCCGACACGATCACTGAGGCACGATACACTCGCTCTTGCAGCTTTCCTCTGAAGATTTGTGCAGGGTTCCGACCTGTCTTTTCGGCTTCATGTAGTTGATATTTATAGGCAGCGGTTGGGGGAAGTTATGCTGCTCAGGGCGCCATGTGTCCTCCTTATCATCGCGGAGTCGGTGGATGGTCGATATCGGTATCGCCCAGTACAAGGATGTTGGTTGTCGGTCACGTGACGAGCGGCGCCTGCCGGTGGGTGGCCTGTATCACGCGACAAGCTTTAGATGTCATGGCGAGCTCGGCTCCCTGTCGGGTAAAAGACGTATCGCCCACTAGTTCCTTCTTGCGCGACATCCTCATGTCGCGCGTCAGTGTGTTGTTCTACCCTGTCGGGTAGTGATCGTATCGGCCATCTGGAAGGCCGATGCAGGTGGAACTTGTTTGAGGGCCGGGACGGCCTTATTGATGATAAATGGGTCAAAACTGAGGAAAAATTCTGCAAAAGATGGAAATATTGAATTAAGAGCGTCGTTTGGCCAATTATTGCAAAAGTACATATAAAAGGAGAGGAAAACAGTTAAAAGGGGCTGTTTTGATAACAAAATAAAGGTCAAAAACATCACAAAATTTGGTGTTATCACTAGTACCCTATTTTGACTTGATGATGTACTTTGAACCTTAAATCATGATTTACATGGATACATGATGTTGAATTCAAGTCTAACTCACATGTGGGTGTTCTATGTTTAAAATGATTAAGTGAACTCCTAAATTAGTAACTTATCATGCTTTTTGCACCCAAATACCTTCTGAGTTATGCATGTGCCCTAAGGGATTAAATGCCAATCTCCACTTGAAATATGACCTAGTATGTATGTTGACAATTGAAGATCTAATCTCTTGAAAATCTTACCCTAATGATCATCCATGCTATATAATGATCTAAAATCAGTATCTTGGTCTTTCTTATGATACATAACTCGAGTATACTCCATCTATACTCTAATAATGACAATCTTGCATGATCATGGTCTTATATGACTAGTTATGCCAATGTTAATGCTTATTTCGACTAATCTTGCTCAAATCATATGATTGCTATATTTAGGATTTTGAGACTCTAATCATGACCCTAAATCTTAGTTGTGATGTGTCACTCTAAGTTCTAGATGAATCCATGATGTGTTATGTATTTTTATAATGCACTGGCATGACTACTCGAGATGTTGAAACCTATGTTGACGATATGCTACCTAGATATAGGTGAGACATCCAAACACCATTATAATCATTAACGATACCTAATTTTGATGATGTTAATCCAATTGCACTCATTAAAACATTAGGATCTCTATGTCAACTTAATTGCCAAGATCTAGTCACACTTGCTTATAATGGAATCTCTAATTCAATGGTTAATCTTGTACTCTACTTTCTAGGTAAGTTTTCCTCTTGACCCTACTATGATATAGGCTTGCTTTTATGTATGCTTGTATGAATGCTTGGATACTTACTTACTTGGTTGAGCTAGTGTTCCTATGACTATTACTTTCATGTTTGAGTATTCGACGATGACAACCCTTGAAATATAATGTACAAAAATCCATTATGCAACCTAATGTTGACAAAATGGATAAAGGAACCTAAAACATGCATTGTATAACACAATAAGTGTTCTCTCTTTATTTCTTATTCTTGACTATAATTATGTTTCTAGCCAAGAAAATTTTGTATTATTCTTAAACTGTTTACGTGCCTTTTCATAACTTATTTCTTTAGCATTAATATGTTTTTTCAATCAAATTTTTAGTTTCCAAATGACTATCTGCTACACTCAAGATCTACTCTATGAAAAGAAACACAAATGGCATGCTAGAAATCGAATGGGTTTTTGTCTCTTATCTCCATGCTTAATATCTTGTTATCTCTTACCTTGTTCTTGTTTGTGGTTTTTTTCATGCATATGTTAAGTGATCCATTCTAGGGAAGGGCACCCTGGTCCACTCGCCTTTGTCTATGTAGCCATTAGGTGTGTGGACTCATGGTAACAAATGGTTCTGTGACAGATGGTATCAGAGCAATCACATATCCTCTATGCATATTTGATCACCCAATTCCACACACCTTAGAGAGTCTTCTAGCATCTCATCTCTTCTCTAAGGACTACCCTGAGCCACCCATTAGATGATGATTAGTTAGTTTCTTAGCTCTTCATGTGATTCTTCAACTGATGACTATCAATCACATTATATCTCCATTTTGGGTAGCTTATGTATGGGGAAAACTAAAAATTTGAATGAATTGGTAAAATTTGAGTAAACTAATGATGATGCCATGATCTGGACTTAAATTTAAAACTCAATTATGACTAATGAAAGAACTCTTGTAGTTAAGTACTCATGTAAGGTCCCTCATATCATAAAAACTCAACTTTACCAAATCTAGACTACATGCTTTCTATGTTTGACGTAAAATGATTAATGATCTTGAAATGATGAGATAAGGAATATTTGTACATTATACCTCATGGTTGATGAGGTCCCTCTTTGATTAACTCCATGATGCCCTATTATTGACCAAACCTTAAACATGGTTAAGCAAAAAAAAAATTTGATACGTGGAAACCACCCCCGAACGAGCGCCGCGAATGTGAACCCCGCTGATGGTGTAAACCCCCCCTCACATACCTACACAATGGGGGGATCATTTAAATCACACAGAGGTCGAGATACACGACGGGATAAGGCTAGATGGTGCAACACCACCGAGGGGCTTCGAACCCGGGTCCCTACTCTGGGGAGCCCGTGCCTCTACTACCTGAGCTACTACCCCCTCGGCTAAGTAAAATGTTTTCCTCTATTTAATATGTATGATGATTATGCCTTGGAATGACTATGCTCTTGGACTCTCAAAATCATTATAAAAAAATTGATATCAGTGGCATCTCCCCTATTGATTGCAATGCCTCTTGGTAACCTCTATTTCAAATAATGTGATGAACATGAATCTCGCTCTTGCACAATTATGCCCTAACTCTTGGACTGCTCGATTTGACTTCTAGTGTGCTAGATGACTCATGACTAATTTGGACTAGTGTGCTAGATTAGGGTGGTAGTTGACTTGTGACTACTCGAACCTTGGTCACATCTCTATTTGACTACCTATAAATTTTTGACGTGGTGATTATTTAGTGTTTTGGAAAGGTAACCCCTTCCACCCAATTTGGATTTCTTGATCTAAGACTCTATTAGGTCATACCCATGATGATTTTAATACTAAATCTTAACTCTCGATTTGATGACGATCTTGAAATTATGATGATGTTGACTATAGCTAGGGTTCAAGTTCCTAGAAAGGCCTAGGTCTAGATCATTCATCAACCATGAATAATATGACAATAAACTCGATATTAATGCCATGAAATGTTGAATAATGCTTGAAGTGTTGCTTGATTGTTGTATATGGATGAATGATCAGCCCTATAAGGGTGACTTAATCAATCAATTTAAGAATTGAGATAACCTTGAATCTTACCTTTTTTTTTTGAGGTCAACTTCACCATTATATTACTCTGAGCTCAAAGATGGCTCATTCCAGTTTGCTACAAATTGAGGAAAGGACGACGATAAGAAAAACGGGCTAGTGCTATTGACGGCTTCACGAGCTAGCAGGTGTGCTAGTGCATTTGCCTGTCTTCTACAAAAAGAAAAACTAATCGACTGAAAAGAAGTGCTTAAGCTATAGATATCTTCAAGAATGGTGCCTAGCAAATCCGGCCTTTTGACTTTCACTTTTATGAGCTGGATGATTGTGTCAGAATCTGACTCCACCACAATATTGTGTATATCCTGTGCCTTGGACTACTGGATTCCTTCACGTACTGCCCATGCTTCGGCGATCTCGACTCTTTGGCTTGAAGGACGCCGACTCCCAGCGACATGCAGCACGCGCCCAGCTGGATCACGCCACACTAATCCAGTAGCGTCATGTCCCTGCACCTGTACAGTGGCATCACAGTTAATTTTAATCTTGTCTGCCTCCGGCGCCACCCACGTTGTGAACCTTGACGCATGAGCTGTCATCCTGCCCTCCATGTGTGGCTGCTCGTCGTGGTATCCGACAATGAGAGCTAGTAGCTGTCGCTGGATAAGGAGGGGTGGCTTCGGCTGCTCCTTGAAGATGATGGAGTTCCGCCTAGTCCATATTGTCCACATGGCTGCAATCATAGTGTGGTTGACATCTTCACGCTGCTGGGTAATGAGCCTCTTGATTCCACATCCCACGTCGATCTCCCCCACTTCTCGGATTTTTGCTTGCACCTCTAGCGGACTTTCTTTCCAAAGCTCCCACGCCTGTGGGCATCTGAAAAGCATGTGTCTAATATCGTCTTTCTCCCTTCCACAAATATTGCACCTTCCATCTGGATGAAAATGTCGGTCATACAACCTGCCCAAGGTGCCTAGCGCCCCGGACATACATCTCCAAAGGAAATGTGCTGCCTTTGGAACAAGGTTCTTCCTCCATACTAATCTCCATCCTTCTGCCTCCTGTTGGTTTCTGTGCTCTTCTATTGTACTCGGGTCTTGGGATGCCATCCAGTAGGCCGATCTAACCGTGAACTCTCCTCTTCTATCCGGTTTCCAATAGATATTGTCCTCTCTCCTGTTAATGCCAAGCGGTATTGCCAAAATCTGTTGTGCAATTTCCGGATTGAAAAGATTGTCTATGCTTTCCTTGTCCCATATGGTAGAGTCCTCCGTCATGAGTTGCGTCACCCATTGTACATTGGTACTCGAGAAATTATAGACACTTTCTATGCTTCCTTTTATACCCGGTATTCATTGGTCTTTCCATATATTGATACATGCTCCATCTCCCACTCTCCACTGCATCCCTTCCAGAATGATGGCCTTCTCATTCCATATACTCCTCCATGTGAAGCTTGGATCATATCCTCTTCTGGCGTTGAGTGCTGTCCCCCTAGGAAAATATCTTGCTTTTAGCACCCGGTGGACCAACGTATCCTCTCTATGAAAAAGTCTCCATATTTGCTTTGCAAGAAGCGCTTGGTTAAAAGTGTGTATGTTGCGGAAGCCCAACCCTCCTTGATTCTTGGGTTTGCACATTTTATCCCAGCTGACCCATGACATCTTCCTCTCCCCATCTTTGGCTCCCCACCAGAATCTTGCTATAGTACTGTTTATAGAATCAAGAAGGTATCCCAGAAGCTGAAAAATACTCATGATATACGATGGCATGGCTTGGACCACTGCTTTGATGAGGACTTCCTTCCCCGCTTTGGATAGCATTTTCTCCTTCCACCCTTGTAGCTTCTTCCATATCCGCTCCTGTATGTATGAAAACACCTGCTTCTTTGACCTCCCAACAGCCGTAGGCAGCCCCAAGTATTTTCCATTCTTGTCTACTTCCTTGACCTGCAAGAGTTGTGTTATTTCTGCTCTCCTTTCCCGCTCCACCCCTTTGCTAAAAGCGACCTCAGTTTTTGATAGATTGATTTTCTGCCCAGATGCCTGCTCATATTGGTTGATAATTTCAGCTAACTTCAGACATTCTTCTTTGGTTGCTCTTGCAAAAAGGATGGAATCATCTGCAAAGAAAAGGTGAGAAACCCGAGGTCCATGGCGGCTAGCTCGGATTCCTTGTATAATTTTTTGTTGCGCTGCCAATGTTAGAGAAGTAGAAAAAGCTTCGGCACATAAAATGAAAAGGTATGGGGAGAGAGGGTCACCCTGGCGAAGTCCGCGGGAAGGTTGAATCTTTCTGGTTCTTTCCCCATTGATGGAAAACGAGTGAGACACAGTTGACATACAATCATAAACCTTCTTCCTCCATTTCTCCCCAAATCCCATTTTTCCTTGCACATAATCAACAAATTTCCATTCCACCCTGTCATAGGCCTTCGACATATCCAGTTTTAGAGCGATGTGACCCTTCTTAGATTTGTTTCCCCTCTTCATGGTGTGGAACATCTCATAAGAAATAAGAGCGTTGTCCGTAATAAGTCTCCCCGGTATAAAAGCACTTTGATTTTCAGATATAATTCTGTCCATGAACGGCCGCATCCTGCTAGCTATGACTTTGGAGGCTATCTTATAGACCACATTGCACAAACTGATGGGTCTAAATTCACCAATCTCCGTGGGCTTTTGAGTTTTTGGTATTAACACCACCAACGTGTCATTGATTTCAACAATACTCCTTTCTGACTTCCACCACCCTTTAATATAATTGGACACATCATTCCCTACTATGTGCCAATATTTCTGGAAAAATAAAGCTTTCATGCCATCCGGTCCCGGAGCTTTATTTGGATGCATATGTTTCAACGCCCTCAAGATTTCCTCATTCGTGAAATCTTCCTCAAGCTCTTTACTTTCAATCTGGCTGAGTTTGTTGTTTATGCCCCTCGTAGCCTCCTCCCATCCGCTTGGATCACTGGTACGAAAAAGATTTTGAAAGAAATTAAGGACTATACCTTCTATTTCTTATTCCTCCTCTTTCCACTCCCCATCTTCATTTTTAAGGCCTTCGATTCTATTCCTCTTCTTTCTTTGAGATGCTTTGTGGTGGAAATATGCAGTATTTTTGTCACCCGACCTCATCTCATTCACCCTTGCTCTAGCATGCCAGAACGCCTCATCCCTCCTGTGCCATTCTTGGAGCTCTATCGTTATGTGCATGCACCTTTCTAAGTTTGTCCTATCAACCGGAAGATTCTGTAGTTCCTTGAGAGCCTCTTCCAATTATTTGATTTTTTTCCACCTTTCCCCGAATTTTCCAGCAGCCCATTCTTTTAATTTACTCTCACAGTACCCCAGCTTTCCTTGAAGATCAGAATTTTGCCTTTCCTCCCAAACAGATTTTATAATGTGTTCACAGGCATTATCCTCTGTCCACATGGGTTCAAAGAAAAAGTATTGGATGTTCCTTGCTTTTTTTCCTTTTTCTATAGTCAGTATTGATGAGGATGGGTGCATGATCGGACTCATATTTGGTGCAGTGAATCACTCTTGCCTGTGGAAACTTTGCCATCCATTGTGCACATCCCAGTGCTCTATCCAGCCGTTCCCTAATCAAGGTTTCCGGAGTTAGACCTCTCTGCCAAGTGAAGATGCTGCCACTGTAGCCCAAATCTGTGAGATCACAGTCATCAACTACGTCCCTGAAGTCTTGGATAAACCTGAGAGGTTTAGGGGCCCCGCCACTTTTTTCAGAATTGGATAGAATCTTGTTGAAATCTCCGAAGAAGATAGTAGGTAGCGGCGAGATTCCTTTCTGTTCTCTCATTAATTCCCATGTCTTGTGCTTTTGTTGCTGTGCTGCCCATCCATAAATGCCTACAGCTCTCCACCTGCTGTCACCACTCTGTTCATTTATGTCACAGCTACAATGATGTTGTGAATAAGACGTTACAGTGAGGTCGACGTCTCTCCACCATAGTCCCATCCCCCCAGCTCTTCCTATGCTAGAGATACAGACTCCTTGAGTGTAACCACATTTCCTCATCACCACTTCCAGATCATCACTAGAGATCATAGTTTCCATCACAAAAACTATGTTCGCCCCCTCCCTCATGCACCTAGTCTTGAGGGCAGTAACCGTGTCAGGGCGGGCTAGACCCTGACAGTTCCAGCTTAATCTTTTCATTGCTCTTCACGGGACTGGCGCATACCAGCCTCCGCTACTTGGGTTTTGCACCCTCCTTCCTGTGGTCCTTCTAGTATCATGTTTCTTGCTTTTTTCCCTCTCTCTAACTCTGTGTCAACCGTGTCCAACTCCATGTCACAGTACTCGGATTGCCTTCCTCTTTTTCCTACGATTGTGCTCCATTCCACTGCATCTTCTGGTATACCCAACCGTTGTCCCCTGCTCATCTTGTAAACCCATGGAGGGTCTCTCTTCTTGTGCTGTACTGACTTTGTTATTCTCCCTGGTTTTCTTTGACTCTCTTTTTCTCTTTGTGCCCTTGTTTTCACCGCTGATAACATCTCCTTTTCTCTGTTCTGAGCTTCGTCTTCCCCCATTGATGTCTGTCGCAATTGTCCCCCTGCTCCTTCCCCTTCCGGTCGCCCGACCCCTGTATTTGCTTCCTGAACGCGAGACAACTGTGCGCGGCTTCCCCCTGCACCTATAATTTTCACCTGCCTGGTCTGCGACAGGCCTTGCTCTCCTGTTAGTTTGTCCCCATCCCTTCCAGCCGTAGCATCTTTGTTTTGGACTTTGCTTCCCCCTTCTCCTCTCGGGTCGATGATGGCTATTCTTTCTGGAAAGAGCTCGCCTAGGTTGAGTTCTTCTTCTTCACTGCCTTCTTCCTCGATCTGCTGCTGTGTTTGGTCTTCTTGCAAGCCGTCATGGTTCACTTCTATCTCAGAGCCTGGTCTTCTAACTCCATTGATGCTTGAACCTTTCTGGTCTCCCTGCTCGCTGCGTTTCTTCTTCTCGTCTCCTTCCTTCGGCCTATACTTGAACTCTATCTTCTTGCTCAGCCTACTATTCCCGTAGACTTCTTCCTGAAGCGACCGCCGTGGTTTCCTCGGCGACGCCCTGAGCCAGGCGCCCCACTGTTGCGACCGCTCCCCCCCTTCCTCGCTTCCTTCACAGTCTTTAGCGACATGTCTGAGTCGTCCACATCCATGGCAGAAATTGGCCAATCGTTCGTATTTCAGTTCGATCTCTATCACGTTGCCTTTGCTCCCTTTCATCCGCAAAACTCTCCTCAGCGACTTTGTGACGTCAAGGTTGATTCTCACCCTCGCTGACGTCTCCCACCCCAATTCATCCAAGTCTGTTGCTATCACCTCGCCCACCCGGCCTGCTATTTCTTCAATGCTTCTCTTGTTCCGAAACCCTAGAGGAATTCCATAGAAACGAACCTAGAAGGGGCTGAGGTTAATGGTAATATCCCCCGGCTTCTCGTCTTTCTCTATGTTCTTAAACAATAGTAGTTTGTTATCAAAATTCCATGGGGATCCTTCTTCCACCTTCTGCTTATCGCGCCAATCAAAGAACTGGATGATGAACCGTCCTCCTTCGACCTGTTTGAAGACGACCTTCTCGTGGAGACCCCATGATTGCGTGAAGGTCCTCTTCATAGCCCAGAAGTTCGTCGGCCTGTCCGATAGAATCCGCGCAACCAGCGCCAGCCTCAGATGGTCTTGATCTCCATCGTCGTCCGCCGCTGCAATCTCGATTAGGTCTTCTTCTTCCGCTGTCAACTGTAGTTGTGCACACCTCTCCGCCAGATCGTCTGCCATCGCCGGTAGAGAACCAGAAGAGTCAGCCGCCCTTGGACCTGCAAGAGATTAACCCACGAAGGTGGAGGAAGGACTCCCACGCTGCAAACCCTAATCGCCAGAGCGACGGGAGAGACGCGGGGAGAGATTTACTCCTTCCTTGAATCTTACCTAATGTTTGGAGGGTTAAATATAAAAAGCATGAAAGAACATATTTTGAGTATTATTCTTTAAACCCAACTATGCCATCTCTAAGGGTGTAAGGAAAAGTCATTAAGGAAGTGGCTGATGGTAGGTGATTAAGCCCAAGAGGGAAGGTCACCAAGAGGACAAGCCTAGGAGGAAAGGCCAACATGAAGAACAAATCCAGGAGGGAAGGTCACGAAGAGGCCCAGGAGGGAAGGCCAATATTAAGACCAAGCCCAAGAGGGAAGGCCAACATGAAGACCAAGCCCAGGAGGGAAGGTCGCCAAGAGGTCAAGCCCAAGAGGGAAGGCCAAAATGAAGACCAAGCCCAGGAGAGAAGGTCACTGAGAAGACGAAGCCCAGGAGGGAAGGTCACCATGAGCCCAATGCTGGGACATAAAGAGAATGACGAGCACCATAAGAGGTGGAGAAGATTTGGGTTAAAGAACTACACTAGAAAATAATGTGCTTGAATGTGTTTGGAGAAACCTCAAGGAAAATGAGAATGACATCTCAATAAAAACCGTAGGAAGGCTAGAGCCCTAATCACCCCTAAGGTCTAAAATAAGAATCTAAACCCTAGCTTTTTAATAATTCGATCTTTGAATTTAATATACAAACTTGACACTCTATATTAAATAATAGAAGATTGACTCTCGGTTATTGATATTGATATTAATTTAACTCTTGTGATCATCCTATTTGGATACTGAGGTCACCCTTGATATATGACTGAAGACTTTCATGTTCCAAAATATTAAAAAAAAGATTTGCAACGATGATTATGTTAACTTGCTCAATTTATGAGTTAGGGTTAAGATCCATGGGAAATAGGGTGGTACCTTCCATCAATTTTGAGCATGAAATCATGATATTGAAATATGAAGTTTGTCTCGAATTATTGAAATATCAAATCTCAATCATGGATGTATAACCCCACCTAGGACAACGTAGAAGTTAGGACCCTAAATGTTGAGTAAGGAAGTCATGCCTTACTCTTGAACTCTATTAAATTGACTTCGATTGTGACATCTCCAAATTTGGTGATATATAGGATAAAGTCTCCAAAATCATGACCCATGTGATTATTCTTCCAAATTTGATGATCTATGTGACTAGATATTGACCATGGTGCTCGATTGCTCGATTTTAAGAATGAGATGGATATGGTAAGGGGTGAGGATACCTGATGAGAATACTACGACGACCTTGACGTTAGGTGGGAAAAACTCAATCTCAATTGATGTCTTAATTTAATTTTGGGGACATGATAACCTAGTTTTCCTCTAATTCAACTTATGCACATATTGGCTCATTTGATGCATAAATGTACTCCATAATCTCCATCGCCCAAATTTTGACGATTAGAGTCACTTTATGTTTAACTGACAAGTCAACTTTGATTAAATGTCACTTCATACTTGCATTGGACTCTAATTGAGTTACGAACCAAGTGTCATGCTTATTATGTAACATCAACTTAAATTTAAAATTGAACCCATTAAGTGAACTCTTCTTTCTATAAAATATATCTTACATTGTAAAGAATTCAATTATCTTTCCAACGGCATAAAAGTTTCCTCAATTGGACCATCATAGCCCGAGCTATAGTCTCTCTAAATTTGTCTACCTACCACTTGTTTTTAATGAGAATTTAGCTTATTTTTTACCCTAACTAGGCCTGAGTGGTCGCGCGGCTCAATTAGGGAGGGCGTTCTTTCACTTTTTTTTGCTTAGACCAGCGATCCATGTTGCTTGTTTTCGACCAATCGGGAGGCCCGCTTCAGTTAGCAAGGCATCTTGGCCCTCAGTTACTGTTGCCTCAAATCTGAGTTCTAATGAACGACCAAAATTGTCTCTTGTATGTCTGTACAGTGGCTCAACGCTGATGGTGCCGACTTCTACCTGACCCACTTTGCTTCAGACAATCTCCTTCGTCCTCACCTCCTTTTGCGAAATTGATGCTCCCATTTTCTTCCCCTTGTTTCCCTCTTGCGTTCCCATCTATAGTCACTTCTTCTTCACTCTTTATTCCCAACGTCGCCGTAACAGCCACCTCGGGTTCCCCTCGTCAAGTCATTCCCTGGTGAAGGTGATGCCTCCGACAGGTCCGTGAGGGCTAGGTGCACCTCCACGACCACTTTCTGAGGGCGTCCGTGTTCTCTCTCCCCACCTTGTCTTCTCCAGTGACCTCCAACTAGTGCACCACCAGGCTGGTATGAGGCCAGGAGTCGCGAGGGTGACTTCGGGAGCGGTGAACCACGCTCTCCAGTCACTCGCAGTTGCTAGCGGTAGGACCACCGATGACTGGGAACCGTGGTGCTGCTTGAAGCAACGCCAGGCCGACTGGCCCACAGATCTCACCTCCATGGGCCCAAGGCCGATGGAGACGGCCCAACTGATCATGTTGCCCCCAACTGCTATGCTGAGATCAAGATCCAAGGACTCAGAATTAACAAAATAAAGGTATTTCTTAGAAAAATTGTAACTCCATGATGCTAGCTCCAAAGTAGGACTTCTAATATATCATTTTGACCCAAAAAATGAGATTTTTCTAAACAAAATAGTTCCAGAATCTGAATCTACTTTCTCCTCTACTTATATCCCTAAATACATGCTTTCCATGTCTTTGTGAGGTGATTAACGCTATTTTATGCACAAGATTGATCATTTATGTCTCAAAATCTTATCTTGGTCTAAGATCAATAATTGAACATCTTTGACTCATAATATTTGACCTTTTCTCACCATATGAACCCTAATGTGATCTAAAATTGGTTGAATGGCCTAAAATAGGCTTTAATGCGAAAGTATATCTCTTGAGTGCTTAGCCTTGTTTGCAAATATCACAAATCGTTTTGTTAGATACAAATCAATAGTTTTTTATGTATCTTTAACTAATATTGGAACTTGATCATGCTAGTACCCTATTTTCACTTGATGGTGTACTTTGAACCTTGAAACATGCCTTATATGGATACATGATGTTGAATCTAAAACCTAACTCACATGTGGGTCTTCGATGTCTAAAATGATTAAGTGAACTCCTAAATCAGTAAATTATCATGCTTTTTACACCCAAATACCTTATGAGTTATTCATGTTCCCTAAGTGATTAAATGCATAAATCTCGACTTGAAATATGACCTAGTATGTACATTGACAATTAAAGCTCTAATCTCTTGAAAATCTTGTCCTAATGATCAACCATGGTATATAATGATCTCAAATCAGTATCTTGGTGTTTCTTATGACACATAACTCAAGTAGACTTCATCTATATACTAATAATGACAATTTTTCATGATCATTGACTAATATGACTAGTTATGCCAATGTTGATGCTTATGTCGACTAATCTTTCTCAAATCATATGATTGCTATATTTAGGATCTTGAGACTCTAATCATGACCCTTAATCTTAGTTGTGATGTGTCACTCTATGTTCTAGATGAATCCATGATGTGATATGTAGTTTGATAATGCACTTGCATGACTACTTGAGATGTTGAAACTTTTGTTGATGATATGATACCTAGGTATGAGTGACACATCCAACCACCATTATAATCATATATGATACTTAATCTTGCTGATGTTAACCCAGTTGCACTCATTAATATGTCAGGATCTCTATGCCGACTTAATTGCCGAGATCTAGTCAAGCTTGCTCAATATGGAATCTCTAATTCAATGGTTAATCTTGTACTCTACTCTCAAGGTAGTCTTGCTTGCATATATGCTTGTATGAATGCATGAATCCTTACTAAGTTGAGATATTGTTCCTATGATTTCTATTTTCATGTTAGATTATTATATGTTGACAAACCTTGAAATATAATGTACAATAATCCATTATGCAACCTAATGTTGACATAATGGGAAAATGAACCTAAAACGTGCTTTGTATAACACGATATCATTAAGTGTTCTCACTTTGTTTCTTCTTCTTGACTATAATAATGTTTCTATCCAAGAAATTTCTATATTATTCTTAAACTGTTTACATGCCTTTTCATTGCGTACTTAATGCTTGAGCATTAATATGTTTTGTTTATCGAAATTTTTAGTTGCCAAATAAAGATCCGCTGCACTCAAGGATTTACTCCATGAAAAGAAACACCAATGACATGCTAGAAATGGAATGGATACATGTCTCTTATCTCCATGCTTAATATCTTTTTATCGCTTACCTTGTTCTTGTTTGTTGTTTTATTCATGCATATGTTATGAGATACATTCTAGGGAAGGGCGCCCAGGTCCACTCACCTTTGTTTATGTAGACATTAGGAGTGTGGACTCGGGGTAACAAAGGCTCCATGATAGCAATCAAGAATTGTTCATAAGAAATATGAACCATGGAATGATGGTCAAGAGGATTATTTCTTAGAAATATCAAGAATGTGGACAAAAAAGTTGTTTTATTATAACCTACATTACCATTACACGGAACCCAGAGATGGAATAGATTTTAGATGGTGTATTTGAATTTTCATTATGGTATGAGGTGTACACAATTTAGAGTGATCATATATACATGTCATCTATTAATATATTCATTTGAAATTCATAAACATATTTAAATTATAACAAGGTTGTAATTACAAAAAGATTCAATCTTATAGATGGTATTTTTTCTACCAATAAATCAATAAGTCATTGCCATCTACTGAATAGATATTTCATAATGTAGATGCTTCCTTCTACTGTGGTAAATTTTTTTGTGATAATAAAAACTAGCTAGCTAAGTGTGAAAAAGAATGTTCTATCATTTCCTTAGATAAAAGCCAAAGTATATGAACAAACAAAAAATTTAGCTTTGTAAAGATTTAATTTATTCATATCTAAAATTTGAAAATAATTTGATTTTGTTTAGAATATAAGATAAGGGAGCCAAAAATCTTTTTAATAAGGCAAAAGATACATTATATTAAAAATTTAGAAAATTACTAACAAAATAGATAATAAGAAAGATATAAGATTAATATCATGGGTGGTGAATAGATTTAATAAGTATGCTACCTAAACCAAAAATTTGTTCATCCGTAAGCACACTTAATTTTATCAACAAAGAACAAACTCATATTTGTTTTGCACAAGCTTATTTTAGGTGATCCAAAACAACTCAAAACTCCATAAAGAAATAATATATCATTCATTGTTTAAGTAAAAATATTCAAACAAGACATAGCAACACCCCTTAGAACATTGTCTAACATTGTATTTCCTAGTGTCATGGATACAATATTGCAACAACTACTGTTGTTTTTGGTAGAATTCAATAAAGAAAGTGGTTTTCAAGAGGTATATAGTGGGTTTAAAGAGAGGAGAAGAGCAATTAAAGGGGAAGCAATACAAACTAGAACAAAGTAATAATAGATCATTCATTATTTAAGTAAAAATATTCAAACAAGACATAGCAACATCTCTTAGAACACTGTCTAACATTGTATTTCCTATTGTCATGGATACAATATTGCAACCATGTCACTACCATTGTTTTTGGTAGAATTCAATAAAGAAAGTGGTTTTCAAGAGGTATATAGTGGGTTTAAAGAGAGGATAAGAACACGTAAAGGGGAAGCAATACAAACTAGATCAAGGAAGATGTTTCCTTGGTGTTTCTTAGAATCATTATGCTCTTGTGAGTAACCATGAACACACAACATCCAATTCAACTAGTAACCCCCATCAATCAGGAAACCTAATTTCTAGAAAATTGAATGAAGGTAGTCATGTGTTTCCATTAGTTGATGTATTTTCTAAAAAAACAAGTTATCCAAGGTTGAAATTCATAGCCTCATTCACTCTCCTCATAGGGAGAGGCATATTACATTGTTGCATAGCAGGTTGGTTATACAGATTTTGAAAGTAGTGCACCACTTCAATACCCACCTATTTCCTCCCTTCAACAATCGATCCATCATCTTTGATCAGGGAAAAAATATCATCTTTAAGGGACCTCTTCTTCACAGCTGAGTGGTATATATTTGTGTTCCGGTCACCATCTTTAAGCCAAGCCATTCTACTTCTTTGCTAGTAGAAACATTCCTCAACTTTCTCAAGATTGACAATCTTTTTCTCCATGTCTCTTTCCTTGTTTATCGCTTCAGGACATAGCGGATTGCTACGAATCGGGAAGCCATCTTCTCCATGGTCCAAGTCACTACCTCTAGGGGTTCAATGCCACCACTTTGTACGATTCTCGCATGTGGAAACATATGAACATGGGGTGGGACGAGGTTAGGCTTTTATACAATTATGATAGTGATGGGACCTGGAACCTTGCGAATCCCCATTTGCACCCTTGGAAGATGAGGGTAGGCAACCTTGTCCCTTGGCATTTGCTTCTTTGGGGTAGGTGCTTCACTCCCAAGTGGAGTACCCTAACCTATAGAGCAATGTTGGGGAAACTACCTACAAGAGACTGAATGGCTCGTTGGGGGCTGGATACGGAGACCATGTGTCCGCTTTGCAGAGAGGATGAGGAGTCCCATACCCACCTTTTCTTTGAGTATAAAGTTTCTCGCTACATGTGGGAACAGTTATGCCTCAAGAACAGTTGGGGCCACTCCCCACCTATCCATCTTCAGGAGGCAGTGACTTGGACCATGGAGAAGATGGCTTCCCGGTTTGGTGGTATTTGCTTGACGGGGCTTTTCCACAAGGTTTGCAGGAGAGGAACAACATAATTCATGGGAAACATGCCATGGATTACTTATACCTTTTTGATAGTTTACACAATGAGATTTCTAGGCCTGTTACATACCAACCTTCTCTACATGCTAACCTAACCCCACAGATTAGGCTTTACTGGGATTTTGTAGTGTAACCCTTGTGTACAGGGTTGGGTTCTGCTTGTATCTCCTTTCTAATGGAGCTGAAACTTTTCCTTTTCTTTTCTGGAGTAATATATTACCGATTTCCAAAAAAAAAAAAACAAGTTCTAATAAAAAATCCTAACAACCTCACAATCATTTTAGAGAAAAACTAGGTGTATTATTCATAAGGTCAATGAGATAAAGCATGTAAAAGACAAAATATTATTATGGAACTTATAATAGACATTACTAGAGAAAATTGGAAAGAAAAATATTTTCTTAGCAGAAAATGACAAAAAATAATATACAAGAAATTCAAATTTATAATAAAATGAATTGAAACATGTCTTTGGTCGCTATTAATTGAGTGCTAAAAAACTTGCGTTAAGGAGAAGGGTTCAACCTTGAACATGATTTTATTTATAGTGATGAATCTATCTCAGCAAAATGATAACACACAAAACTATCACTAATCTAATCAAATATAAGGATAATTAATGTTTAATAGGCAATATTGTATGGCATAATAGTTTACCAAACTACTAATAGGAGTGTCTAATCATCAATCCTCGATCTATCTCTCCAATCACTCTCTTGATAATTTGGGATCAACTACTCAACATGGATTGAGTTGGTGCAGGTTACATCCCAATACGATGATGTTATCTTCAATGGTAAAAAGGTATCATGCTAGTGACATCTAGGTATAGAAAAGAATAACCAAATTGGAACTAATATTCTCAACATGAGTTGAAAATTTTCTTCTATTACTTCCAAACAAGATGTAAAGAGTGAGTCTAAGAAATCGCTTATATATTCATCCACGAGAGTTGTATGACACATATGACTGATCACAAAATATGAATTGTATTAATCAAGGATTGAACTTTTGGAACATGTAAATGACATATAAAAGCATAAGAGAGAGCATATTAGTTGTGTGAATGATAATAAACATAAGACTTTTTCCTTAAAACCCTAAATTGATGCAATCATTAAGTGAAATGGTTGTTTGATGTTTTGCACAAAAGAAATTACAAATGTCAACAACAATAAATACAAAAATATTACAAAAAAATGTCAATAAATACATAAAATTTCTCTAGATGTGCACTGTTGTAGTATACCATGTGGATCATTTTAGATCTTGTTGGTTTTAATATAGTCACAGCCTACCCAAGAAAGGGGGAAAATATAGATATCTAGTGAAAACTCTACCCTTTTTGTGATGAAATTTTTCATGGAGATAAATAGAGGTGTTTGGAGTCACCACCACATTTTATATTGACAAAAAAGGAAACAAATAAATCATTTAAGCTATGGTATAAATCCAAGTTGGAATTCGAGAAAGAAACATAAAGTATTTACAAAATATGGAAGATTTGATTCAATGATCGAGTTATGAGTGGGGAAGGATTACAACCCCCATGTCGTTTGGCTACCTGATATCAAGACACCATCTCATTACGGAAGGATAGAGCGATTCAGGATAGTTGAATTAAACTAAAACATGAAAAAAGTTTTTTGTTGGTGTGTTGCTTTTAAGGATGAAAACGGATGTGTCCTTCCCGTCTTCTCCTTGAAAGTCCTAACTTTTAGGTGCATTGTGGTCCTAATCACCTAAGGACTTCCCACTATGCAGATTCCTCATTTTTTATTTGGACTGATGCATAGGATTAATGGTGATTAGTAGGCATAGGCTAATAGAACAAGATCTGATCTCATTAGATGTAATAAATTGTGGCATTAATAACAATATTGGGGTAGTTAAATTAATTTAAGAAGCTCAAATGTTGCAATAGAACAAATTAGATGCAACAATTATAGATTAGATATAGGAGATAGGTGCAGTATCTTGAACAGTTTACCATTCTATAGATGCTAAAAAGAAAGGAGGTTTTAGAAGAAGGATCCTTTGATTATGAGAAATATAAAAAAGTAAATAGGGAGGTAGTCGATCCTCTGGCTTCAATAGGTTCAAAAGGGACCTAGAATATGATGGGTGTGGGGGGTTATTTATAGTATGTGTTTAGGGTTTCTGGGTTCCTGATAAAACTTTCTAAAGGGGCAGAAGATCACTGCAATGTGCCACACTATGGGGCACACTAATTGAGGTGATCTACCATGTGTCCCGTGATAGATGGCTCAGATCCACCAACTATCTCGAGTGATTAAAAGGTGATTTCTCAATTACTCAGTAGTTTCATGAATGTTCTGGAGAAAATTGAAGAAAACATGTACCATGATATAAGTTGGGATCTTGTCTTCGATGTTTTGGAAAACATATGAAAAAATGAAATATTTTAATTTGGAAAATTTAACTACGGAATTCATTCATAAATAGTTTATATAAAGAAGAATCGATGCATAAATTGCACTTTTGGTCTAAGAAGAAAGTTTCTTTATAGAAAGCCCCAAACTTGGTGAAAATAGGTGCAAACATGTCGATTCAAACATTGAAAAATATCAAAAAAAGCTACAAAAATGGCACATATGGAATTTTGGTGGAATGTGGAATGGTATCCATCCTTAGATAGAGAAATTGTATTTGTCATGAACTTATGCGGAGTGAGAGAAAATGGTGTGCCAATAGTTAGCCTTTCTCAAGGAAAAGTTCAAGATAAGAGTGATAACTGTAGGCTTGAGCCAAGTACGACCTTCATTTTTTTTCAAAAAAAGCCAGAAAGGTTGGACGCATCAAGGATGCTCCAAAAAATGGTTTGAGGGTAAGCATTAGATGTAAAACTATTATATGGTTGAATTCATGAGGAATGGATTGGGAAAAAATGTCTTCTTTAGAATAAGGGCATTATTTATCTGAGGTAGTTACCTATATCTGACCAATATGTTGGAATTCTGATGACAATAAGTTTTTTTACTACAAAAGTGTCTCTCATCATTGATCCAGTTCCTAAACATGTACATGTTTGATACTCCCTCTAACTCATGTTAGGTGTGAAAAAGGTGAATGTAGGTTGTGTTTTGTCATAGGATGATGAGAATATGACTATGTGATTATTGAAAAAAAAGTGGCTACTCCTATTCATGGAAACATATCTTTTTAGAAAATGAGTAAGTACCCCTCTTCCTATGCATATTTAGTTACTATTTTATTATTTGATTGAGTCAATTCAGATTCTAGAACAAAACTCCTAAAAGGCGCAATATGTAGACCTCGCCTATTACGGTAGGGCTAGGTTTGTCATAGAATGTCAATTTAGTATTTAGAAAAGCTTTTAGAATGTAACGAGACCTTTTGGTCAATTTCCATGTTAGTTAGCTATCCATCAAATTATGATGTCTACGATAGAGTGTTTAAGCCAAAATCAAGTAAAGGTGGTCTCTGTGATGTGTTCCTCTAGTGGTTCATCGAGAGGGTTGACAAGTGATTAACCTTGACTCTCAAATTGTCATGTTTGGGTATGGAGATTTAAGAAACAACTAAGGGTCATGAAGAGGTATGGTCAACAGTTTGGTTCATTTAGGTCACATTCCAAAATTGGGTAAAAATGTGTGTGTGAAAGCAAAGATTATAACTTTGGTTGTGATCTAGGATTTGTCAAAAGTTTGTGCTGAAAGGCAATCTTGATCCTAGATTTAGTTCATGAGTAGGGGCCTCTAAAAATATTTGGAAATGAAGATCATTATTATGTAGTTTTAATGTCACAATACAAGACCAAGTGTATGATGATTCAAGTTGGTTCAATTATAAGTCATGATTAAGGATCTAAAAATAAAAGATAGAGATTAGGATTGGTTCAGTTTAGAGTCATAGTATAGGACCTAAAAATATTTAAAGATGATGATGTTGAGGATGATCTAGTTTTAGGTTGTAGTTCAAAACCCAAAAAGATACGACAAAACGGTAATGTTGAAGGTCCACTTTTAGGTTGTAGTCTACAACCCTAAAATATATGAAAAGATCCGATATTTTTTTAATATGGAGTTTCAACTTTTAGTAAATATTTGATTTCTTCAAATTTTGCAAAATTTATTAATATTTTTTTTTATTGATTTGTTTAAGCTTTGGAAATTTGGCTAAAAATCCAAGGACATGTTTGTATTTTTGTCGAAGATTTTAGTCTTTAAAAGAGGGAAAATGGGAGGAGGGTCGAGCACACTTCCCATTTCATACCCACTTGCAAAGTAGTAGCAATGGCAACCAACTTAGGGTGATTAGGGAGACGACAATGGCAGTAGTACAAAGGGTGAAATGATAGAGGATTGCTCCAATGGGCTATCTCCAGATAGGTAAATCATGATATTCTGCTAGAAATCCCTTTCACCATTACAGATGGTAATGTTGCAGAGAAAGAGGAGCTTCAGGTTGGACTCTTCAGTTGTGTTTCACTTCAAATTTCACCTACACCCATCTCAGAGAATTTGTAACAATAATTTTTGTTCTTCAATTTGGCAATTTTGCACCCCAATGGTGAGAGGTAGTTTTTGGTTTCCTAGTTCTCTTCAAGGTCTGGAGTTAGAGACAACCTGGACACACTTTATATTTTGTGATTCGACTGACTTTGTCACTTTGTTGTTTTTTTTGCTGTCCTTTGCCTGATGGAGCAGATTTTAGGTGTTTTAGAAAGCTTGTGATGTTCCCATCTTTCTTGTGTAGATGATGGCTAGCGAATGGCATGAGGATGATCCCATTTTAGATGAGAATTATGCGGGTGATGATGGGGGAAATGAGGTGTGCCCACAATGTGTATGGTAACACCATTTATTGAGTTCCTATTTGATTATTCTTATGGAAGTTTCTTCTTTATTAGGCGTCATAGCAGTGCTAGTAGAATTGTGAGGTAGATGCTCCTAGCTGTGAGATTTATCTATCATATAGGAATGTTGTGGATGATCTTGAATCACCGAGGAAGTTGAGTGGGCAAAGAGGTTTCAAATAGAAACTTCATGCCATGTCATTTGCTTTTGTCTTTGTTGAGCTTGAATCAAGATTTTTATCATGTCATGATGGTCTTGACTTTTTCTATTTCCTATTCCCCTTTTAGGTTCTTAGATTGTAAAATGCATATTGGAGGACTCGTTGGACTGAAATGGGGAGTTGTTTGATAGTTTTCTCGTTAAAGAGGTGGAAATGATTGAGGAGATAGGTTTTGGTAGCATAATCCAACACATGATCAAAGATAGACCTCGTAACCTTCCTTTGATTGAGTATTTTTGCTTGGAGACTAGTACATTCCATTTTTCTTTTGGTGACCAAGCATGTGGCATCCAACTTATAAAAACATGATTTACTTAAGCGAAAGCGATCACTAACAGTGGATTACTGAAAATCACTAAAAATTAAAAACTTTTTCAAAGAGATCCAATCGTAGGAAAACTCTTTCAGTAAGAACCAATGTATTACATTTACATCCTGGTTCATAAGGACATATATTGTACCATCTCTTCTCGAGGGTTACAACGTCAACTGCCTTGTTAAAAGATAAACACAGACAGCATAAGGACCTCAAGGCATTAAGCCAGAATCTCAAATTGATTTGTTAAAAGTACTAACTACTGACTCCGAGGACTTGAGAGTATAGAGACGACACATAGGACTTCTATCTCCAAACACGACAGACAACACAATCTACCTAAGTTGTTGCTGCTGTACCTGCTGCTGCTGAAGTTCTTCCTCTGCAAGATGTTCTCAGTCTCCTTTGTACTTGTCCACCTAAAACAAGTTGGTTCCCACAGGGGTGAGACAATTGAAAATTTCCCCAGTGAGAGATATAACTCTCCGCCAGAAACATAATTATTGTAGTTTAATTAACATGAAACTGGGCAGAGGATAAGCAGTTTAGATCATTCTCACCTTTAAAGTATTGCAACTATCTATATAAGAGTAGTAATTCATCTATTCTCTTTATAAGGAATAGGAAGAACATGTATATCATTTATCTATTATATTAACTCAGCATCCCATGCTTTTCTCATGATACTCATTACTCTGATATGTCACCCATGAATCTTTCTTATTTCTATCGGTTGGTCTTAGCCAATCTGCTAAACAGATTTTGGTTTATACTGAACATAAGAGTGTACATCATCATGTCTTGTTTAGGCATTGGTCTATACCAATCTTGTATAAATATCCAGGCATTGTATTGTACCAATCCTGTGCAACTAGTACAAGCATTAGACTTATATTATTCATGAGTATCCATTCCACGTATTAGACTATGCCAAACCTGTGCATCCATTCCAAGTATTGGACTATGCCAATCATGTGCAACTATTCCAAGTATTGAACTATGCCAATCCTGTGTAACTATTCCAGGTATTGAAGTATGCCAATCCTGTGACATTATTCCAGGTATTGGGTTATTACCAACCCCGTGATATTATTCTAGGTATTGAACTATGTCAATCCTGTGACATTATTCCAGGTATTGGGTTATTACCAACCCTGTGATATTATTCCAGGTATTGAACTATGTCAATCTTATGACATTATTCCAGGTATTGAACTATGTCAATCCTATGATATTATTCTAGGTATTGGGTTATTACCAACCCTGTGATATTATTCCAGGTATTGAACCATGTCAATCCTGTGACATTATTCCAGATATTGGGTTATTACCAATCCTGTGATATTATTCCAGGTATTGGGTTATTACCAACCCTGTGATATTATTCCAGGTATTGAACTATGTCAATCCTATGACAATCTTCCAGGTATTGGGTTATTACCAATCCTGTGATATTACTCCAGGTATTAGGTTATTACTAACCCTGTGATATTATTCCAGGTATTGAACTATGTCAATCTTGTGACATTATTCCAGGTATTTGGTTATTACCAATCTTGTGATATTATTCCAGGTATTGGGTTATTACCAACCCTGTGATATTATTCTGGGTATTGAACTATGTCAATCCTGTGACATTATTACAGGTATTGGGTTATTACCAATCCTGTGATATTATTCCAGGTATTGGGTTGTTACCAATCCTGTGATATTATTCCAGGTATTGGTTTCTTACCAATCCTGTGATATTATTCTAGGTATTGGGTTATTACTAGCCCTATGATATTATTCCAGGTATTGAACTATGTCAATCCTGTGACATTATTCTAGGTATGGGGTTATTACCAATACTCTGACATTATTCCAGGTATTGGGTTATTACGAACCCTGTGATATTATTTCATGTATTGAACTATTTCAATCATGTGACATTATTCCAGGTATTGGGTTATTACCAATCCTGTGATATTATTCCAGGTATTGGGTTATTACCAACCCTGTGATATTATTCCAGGTATTGAACTATGCCAATCTTGTGACATTATTCTAGGTATTGGGTTATTACCAATCTTGTGATATTATTCCAGGTATTGGGTTATTACCAACCCTATGATATTATTACAGGTATTGAACTATGTCAATCCTGTGACATTATTCCAGGTATTGGGTTATTACCAATCCTGTAATATTATTCTAGGTATTGGGTTGTTACCAATCTTGTACAGTTATTCCAGGTATTGGGATTTAACCAATCCTGTGATATTATTCCAGGTATTGGGATTTAACCAATCCTGTGTTATTATTCCAGGTATTGGGATTTAACCAATCCTGTGTTATTATTCCAGGTATTGGGATTTAACCAATCCTGTGTATCTTTTCCAGGTAATGGTCTATGCCAATCCTATGATTACATCCTATGTCTGTTTACACAACACTGGGTACCTCATTCTTCTACTGACATTTAAACTTTGGCCATGCCATCATGCTCAATTGCATTCTTTATGTACTACAAGTATCCCTCTCTTCTCCACACTTATATAATCAAGGTTCCATTAATATTATTGTATCCTTTTTGTTATAATTATTATGTTACTAAGTTTCTATTTTCTTGGCTTATTAAAAACATTATCATCTCTTACATAGGACTTTTATAATTATCTTGATACCTTTCATTAGGTATCAACTTACTCATGTGGTTAACAAGGCCTATTAAAATATCTTGTTACCTCTCACTAGGTAACAACTAATCTCATGGTTCATAAAGCATATTTAACATCTTATCACCTTTCACTAGGCAACAACCATTCTCATGGTTCATAAAAACACATTACATCCTGATGTAATGATTAGGATAGCACTCTTTATATGTTACTCATCTAAGTATGTTGGATTTGAGATGCATCAAGGGATATCATTCTTAAAGAGCTAGATGTGATATCTATTGTGTCTTGATATACCACTTCCCTTAGCACTTTAAACTTACTTGAGTTTATCAATTTATACTGTATTAAGATATTTCCCATCTTAATACTTCTATACACTAACCTATCACATTTATTGTGAAGTGAATAGGTCATAAAACACACATAAGGGTTGTCCAACTATCTTGAATGATAGGGACTCATCTCAGGTTAAGGCATTCCTTGCTATAAGGTTACCTATAATCAATCACTTTAGGTATTTCCCTTATCAATGTAATAGTCACCATTTCATTATTAGGATTAGGTCACCCATACCATCACCATTTATTAGGGTTTAGGGTTTCACATACTATCATACTTCATTAGGGTTTGGATTACATATAGCATCACCCTTCATTAGGCTTTCACATCACATTGCCCATAATTAGGGTTTACTATTCATCCCAACTAGGGTTTCTCATGGCATCACCTTCAATTAGGGTTTCTCATGGAATCAACCTTAATTAGGGCTTTTCATGGAACCACCCTCAATTAGGGTTTCTCATAGATTCACCGTCAATTAGGGTTTCTCTATAACTTTACCCGAATTTAGGGTTTCAGGAAGCATCTTCTCAAATTAGGGTTTTTCATGATGTTACCCTGAATTGGGATTTCCCATATTATCATCCTTGTTTAGAGTTACATTATTACCATAGATTAGGGTTACATCTGATATTGCCCTTAATTAGGGTTAGGGCTCAACAACCTTCTTGATTAGGGTTTCATAATCCCTTTATTAAGGATCATACACTAATTACATAAATATTCAAATTGAAGGTGTTAAGGTTTGACCTTTACATGATTATTATACATGTATGAATTCCTCTCTCTTTCATCCTCTCTAGGATGTTGACTAGATCAAACTTGGTTATATTGGGTCAATCAACCCTTCAATTAATTACATTCAATTACAGTAGACATAGTGTATTGAGATTTTGCTTGCTTAAGCCTCAAGGAATAACTCATCTAGGGTTATTAATCATTTAGTACCTTAAAGGTACAACCCTAGTGATTATCTTTGATATAAATCAGTAACAATTATAGGGTCAATTGATCCTTCATCATAATAAGTTTTCAATTGATATGATCACATTGAATCACTAAACATTCTTGACCCTTTACTCTCTAAATGGTTGGAAAGTGTTTGGGAAAGAAGTGTGTTGAAACCGATTGGACTTGGGTCTCCAAATGATTTGAGATTGTTTGGACCCAAAGGGTCTTCAGACCGTTTGGACCCAAATGGTCTTGAGACTGTTTGGACTCAAACGGTCTTAAGACCGTTTGGTCCAAACCCTCTCAAAACCGAATGGACCAAAAAGGTCTTTCAACACTTAGCCAATTCAAGGTTTCAATCAATGAACCAACTATTAATCGAATCCTTGATTCCAATTAAACTATTGAATTATTCCTCAATTGGACCATCAATTATGGTTTTGAACCCAATTGAACTAGGATTTATAATCAAGAAACCTTCAATTAGGGTTTTGTAATCGAGGAACCTTCAATGATTAACATTGTGGAACCGATTCAATTGAAATGACTGAATCATCATCAAATTATGATATGACCTGACCTCAAACGGTCTTGAGGTCATTTGGATGACCTCCAAACGGTCTTGAGACCGTTTGTCCCATCCCATCATTAAAATTTGTGAAATTCAATAAGGGTTTAGATCATTGGATTGATCATCAAATCAGCTATTGATTGCGTTTCAATTTGATATCTCTGGGTCTTCAAATACTCAACCATACTCAACCCTAGACCTCCAAACGGTCTTGAGACCATTTGGGTGACCTCCAAATGGTCTTGAGACCGTTTGGGTGAGTCAACCCAAAAATTAACCCAAAACAATTAAGAATTCATCACTCAACCCGATTAGGGTTTGATACTTGATGGACCGTTAACTGATGAACCCTTTGAAACAATTCAATTGGATTTATTGGATCATCAACCATCAACATTAGCATATTTCCTCAAATGGTCAACCATTGCAAACGACCAACCACTCCAAATGGTTTGAAACCGTTTGGTTTCAAATAGTTTGATGAAACTGTTTGGCCAATTCATTGAAACTGATTGGTCCAACATTTTCAAACCGTTTGCCTAGGATATTAATTGAGGTGTTTGCTTGTGATGACATCATCATCTTCAAGCTGCAAACCCATGAAACTTGCTGGAATTTCCATGGTGATTTCACCAATCATTCAAATAAAATTTCGGGAATAATGAAGGAATCAACTATTGATAAAGATATGGTATCAATAACAAAGTTCAAGGGTTCAAGTTATATAACCCGTCTTCAATTGAGCTCCAAAGCTCCAAACTCCACGTATGTTATCGTGGAATAAGCTTTCTCAACTATCCCAAGCTCGTTCTCAAGCCTTTGAGTAAAAAGAAATGGCTAGGATAGAAGATTACATGGAGAAAAGAAGAAATCCATCATTTATTTTCGATTTCCACCATGAAATCATGGTGAAAGAAGGTCAAGAATCTTACCAACAAGTTGGGGGTCATCCTCCTGTTGCTCCAAGCTCCCTTGGTCGTTTTTGCAAGTAAGAAATGAAGGTGGATTCGGAATTACCCATCCAAGTTATGGATAAAGGAGTATATATGCATTTTTTATTAAAATTCATTTTAGGAGAGAGAAAGTAGGGATTATCTCCTCCATTTCCTTTCCTCTTTCCCCCTTCCCTTCCTTGGTTACGAGACTATATCCTTTGCCTCATATTCCTCTCAATTATCCATTATTTAAAGGAAAGCAAATTAAGCTCCTTAACCCTTATAATAATATCCTAAAGTTAGTGGATAATTCTTTTTATTTTAATAATGTGAGTGAGTTATCCACTTCCTTTAGATATTTTCGTGCCTTTGCAAGGCAAATGGTCGTCCATTATTTTTGCAAAATCATCCCTCACCTTTTGGTTGAAGGGATCTTCAATTAATATATTTAATTTTGCATTAAATTGAAATAAAGTTCCAATTATACTTAAATCTTGATTATTTTAATATCAAGATTCTCTCTCCTCCACAGTGATTCAAACGAGGTGCCCCTCTCAATTTATTTTCTTTAAATGATGCCAAGAAACATGAGGGACCATATTGAAGTGGTGTTTTGCATATTGAATCCCTAGGTCTTGGGTAAATTGCACATTACACCAAAACTAGGTTTTAATGCACAAACATTGCTTTATCAGCTCTTTCTTGGTGCTCAGGATTCCACAAGCCATACCTCAGCATCATTCTCAAATTAATGACGCAATAACACTTGAGGAACATTTATAAAGTAACATTTGAAAGTTAACCCCTCAACTTGGGTAATTTGCACTTTAGTCAAAAACAAGTACAATATCATTTCATCATTATTCAAAAAGCACTAAAATTGAAATATAAGTTCCTCTTGAGCCTAAATTACTTTTCAAGAAATAAGATCAAACATATACCTAACTTTATTAAGCAAAACATCTAGGGTTAAGGTATAACCCAGGTTAGGGATGTTACAAATTATAAACCCCAAACAAGGATTTCGTCCCCGAAATCCCAGATAAAAGGAGACATATATTATTCATTTGTTATATCGTCAAGTCTCAACATAACATCTCCTTGTTATGGAGACACCATCGAACTTTGATCAATACAAAGTCCTTCCACACAAAATTCTTATAGAATCAAACACATAGGATACATACTTCACTGTCCTCTCATTATTGACTATGGAGTTAATTCCGTGTCAGGTAACACTTTTCTTATTTAGATAGAGGTTATTTGTTAATTTAATTTTATAAACTTTTATTGTAATAATCTTACAATTATTCCTTCAAATATTTCATTCTCATCAATGTTATGTTTATGCAAAGCATAAACCCCTAACATATGATGTCCATACTACATTAGGTAACTAGACTGATTCAACAGTTAACCATTCCAGGTAGTCAACATAATTTATCTAATACCAGAATCCCTTACCTTGGTTCCATTACATGTGTTGTAAACTCATCACATATTCATCTTTGTTTCATCCTGGGACATTACTTGTTACACACAACTTTTCTTGTAGCCTAAGTCCAAGACAAACTGATACTTTTTCTTAGTATCCCTCAAATAAACATTTTTAATTGTGCACTTCAAGTGCCCTAAGACCCACTTGATTGCCATGTCCCTGAAAAGAAAGAAAACAAAGAATCATATTCTTCTTATCACCCATTATTATTATCCAGAGTTATTTATTAATGAGAAGAGATTATCATCTTCTCTAATTATCGCATGAACTTTCTGTGTTCATGAGTTATTTACCTTATTTTATCCTTGGTTCCTTGCCATCAGCATGTGAATTATAAGGATGATTACATCTCATCATTCCTTATTCTCATTATCATCATGATATCTAGATGTGGGTATTCAAACCCTCAGTTCATCATTTTTATTGTTACCTCTTATCAGGTAACTGTTACCTCTTGGTCTTTAGACCAGGGTATACATTGCACTAAACATCTTCTTTTGTTTGAAAGTTGATTCATAATCAAATTCCTTTGTATATCAATTAGAATGTGGTAGAAATATCCATGCCACATCTCCTTCTTGATTAGGCTTCTTTGGATTGTTTCATAATGATTACTTGATCATAGTAATCAGAAAGATAACAATCTAGGTATGTCATACTTTCCTTGCCTTCAATAAATGAATACCTGGCCAGGGTATTCAAGAACTAAAATTAGGTAGAATGTATTTGTTTTATATTATGTTTCATATTCTTAACATCTCTTTAAATTTTACTACTTAGTATCTCAGATTTTCTCTGAGTTCCTTTTACATCTCTTCCCTTTATTAAAGAAGAGAGATATTTCAAATCATATAAGAGAATATTAAACTGAACATAAGTTTTCATCCTTTTTATCTCTTCCTCATATCCTTAAAGGATTATACAGATGAACTAAACAGCAACTGCCTTTATTATAGTAGGAAACAAAATATAATTCAAAATAGAAAGTTCTATCTTGACAAGTCTACCTTTTACAAGTTATCTAGCATCTTATCTGACCCAAAACATGGAGCTAGTTGTTATCTGTTATTGCCTTTGTCCTCTACTACCAGAAGTAGATGGACCAAAACATGACACTTGTCTTCGTTCTCTACCATCAGCTCCACTGGACTGAGGTCCTTGTGGATTTTGCAGATTGTACCCTGATTGTTGGGTCACCTCATTGTTTCTTCTTAGACATTGTTGTCTAAAATGTCCTAGTTGTCCACATTTATGACAAACTTGACTCCAACTTGATGACCCCTACATAGGTGCACTGTATTGAGGTTTAACTGGCGGATATTTTGGTTGTTTAATGCCACTAATCATTGGTCCTTGTGACCGTGTAGACTTTCTTTTGAGGTTTGTCTCATGTTTCTTTATCGTAGACCTTTCTATCCTCCGTATAGACTCCACGAATGTGGAAAACCTCTCTCTACTTTCTAGGGCATATGCCGGGATGGACATCTTAGCATTCAATCCCTTCTCAAAACTTTGGATCTTCTCCTCCTCAGTAGCTTCCATTTGATGACAAAATCGCAAAAGTACCATAAAATTAACCTCATATTCATTTATTGACATGGCTCCCTGTCGAATCTTCTCAAACTGTGAGATCTTTTCATCTAAGTATGTCTTTGGAAAATACTTATTGATGAATTCTCGAAGAAATTCCTCGCATTCAACCTCTTCATCATTCCTTTTTATTTCTTCTATAGCCCACCAGTGTCCAGCACTACCCTTCAAAAGGTACACCGCATGTTTAACTTTGTTAGCCTCTGGGATACTAAGGATCTTAAAGGATTTTTCTAACTCAGTGAGCCAAAGATCAACATCTGCTGGGTCAGATGTTCCAGCATATTCTATGGCTCCTACATGACCTAGTCATTCAAAGGTCTTACCAGACCCATATCCCTCATTGGAAACTGGTGCCCTAGGTGCCGGTGCTGGCATCCGATCTTCCATATACCTTAGTGTTGTCATGAGTTGCCCAAAAAGATTATGAACATCTAGGTTTCCTCACATGATTTCATCAACATGAGGATATTCAGGCACTGGTTCCTCCCTTTCCTAATCCCTGGCACCTTCTACTGGAGCAACAACATTGCTCTCAGTAACGTGTCCCTCATGTTCTCCAGACATCTTAGAGCTATATATCTTCTTCTGGATAAGCAGAAGGCGCTATAAGATACATTGGGTACACTTAGAACAAACTCGATACCTTAGTCCTATGTTTTTGTAGACTCAGTGAACCTAGAGCTCTGATACCACTAAATTGTGGCATCCAACATATAAAAACATGATTTACTTAAGAGGAAGGGATCACTAACATCTTATTACTGAAAATAACTAAAAATTAAAACCTTTTTCAAAGAGATCCAATCGTAGGAAAACTCTTTCAGCAAGAACCAATGTATTACATTTAAATCCTGGTTCATAAGGACATATCTTGTACCATCTCTTCTCGAGGGTTACAACATCAACTGCCTTGTTAAAAGATAAACACAGACAACATAAGGACCTCGAGGCATTAAGCCAGAATCTCAAATCAATTTGTTAAAAGTACTAACTACTGACTCCGAGGACCTGAGAGTATAGAGACGACACATAGGACTTCTATCTACAAACATGATAGACAACACACTCTACCTAAATTGTTGCTGTTGTACCTACTGCTACTGAAGTTCTTCCTCTACAAGATGTTCTCATTCTCCTTCGTACTTGTCCACCTAAAAAATGTTGGTTCCCACGGGGGTGAGACAATTGAAAATTTCCCCAGCAAGAGATATAACTCTCTGCCAGAAACATCATTATTGTAGTTTAATTAATATAAAACTGAGTAGAGGATAAGTAGTTTAGATCATTCTCACCTTTAATGTATTCCAACTATCTATAAAAGAGCAGTAATTCATCTATTCTCTTTATAAGGAATAGGAAGAACATGTATATCATTTATCTGTTATATTAACTCAACATCTCATGCTTTTCTCATGGTACTCATTACTCTGATATGTCACCCATGAATCTTTCTTATTTCTATCGGTTGGTCTTAGCCAATCTGTTAAACAATTTTTTGTTTATACTGAACATAAGAGTGTACATCATCATGTCTTGTTTAGGCATTGGTCTATACCAATCTTGTATAAATATTCCAGACATTGGATTGTACCAATCCTGTGCAACTAGTACAAGCATTAGACTTATATTATTCCTGTGTATCTATTCCAGGTATTATACTATGCCAAACCTGTGCATCCATTCCAAGTATTGGACTATGCCAATCATGTGCAACTATTCCAGGTATTGAACTATGCCAATCATGTGCAACTATACCAGGTATTGAACTATGCCAATCCTATGACATTATTCCAGGTATTGGGCTCTTACTACCCCTGTGATATTATTCCAGGTATTGAACTATGTCAATCATGTGACATTATTCCAAGTATTGGGTTATTACTAACCTTGTGATATTATTCCAGGTATTGAACTATGTCAATCCTGTGACATTATTCCAGGTATTGAACTATGTCAATCTTGTGATATTATTCTAGGTATTGGGTTATTACCAACCCTGTGATATTATTCCAGGTATTGAACTATGTCAATTCTGTGACATTATTCCAGGTATTGGTTTATTACCAATCCTGTGATATTATTCTAGGTATTGGGTTATTACCAACCCTGTGATATTATTCCAGGTATTGAACTATGTCAATCCTGTGATATTATTCCAGGTATTGGGTTATTACCAATCCTGTGATATTATTCCAGGTATTGGGTTATTACCAACCCTGTGATATTATTCCAGGTATTGAACTATGTCAATCCTATGACATTATTCCTGGTATTGGGTTATTACCAATCATGTGATATTATTCCAGGTATTGGGTTATTACCAACCCTGTGATATTATTCCAGGTATTGAACTATGTCAATCCTGTGACATTATTCTAGGTATTGGGTTATTACCAATCCTATGATATTATTCCAGGTATTGGGTTATTACCAACCCTGTGATATTATTCTAGGTATTGAACTATGTCAATCCTGTGACATTATTCCAGGTATTGGGTTATTACCAATCCTGTGATATTATTCTAGGTATTGGGTTGTTACCAATCCTGTGCAGTTATTCTAGGTATTGGGATTTAACAAATCCTGTGATATTATTCCAGGTATTGGGATTTAACCAATTTTCTGTTATTATTCCAGGTATTGGGATTTAACCAATATTGTGTTATTATTCTAGGTATTGGGATTTAACCAATCATGTGTATCTTTTCCAGGTAATGGTCTATGACAATCCTGTTATTACATCCTATGTCTGTTTACACATCACTGGGTATCTCATTCTTCTACTGACATTTAAACTTTGGCCATGCCATCATGCTCAATCACATTCTTTATGTAATACAAGTATCCCTCTCTTCTCCACACTTGTATAATCAAGGTTCCATCATTATTATTGTATCCTTTTTGTTATAATTATTATGTTACTAAGTTTCTGTTTTCTTGGCTTATTAAAAACATTATCATCTCTTATAGAGGACTTTTATAATTATCTTGATACATTTCACTAGGTATCAACTTACTCATGTGGTTCACAAGGCCTATTAAAATATCTTGTTACCTCTCACTAGGTAACAGTTAATCTCATGGCTCATAAAGCACATTTAACATCTTGTCACCTTTCACTAGGCAACAACTATTCTCATGGTTCATAAAAACACATTACATCTTGATGTAATGATTAGGATAGCACTCTTTATATGTTACTCATCTAAGTATGTTGGATTTGAGATGCATCAAGGGATATCATTCTTAAAGAGTTGGATGTGATATCTATTATGTCTTGATATATCACTTCCCTTACCACTTTAAACTTGCTTGAGTTTATCAATTTATACTGTATTAAGGTATTTTCCATCTTAATACTTCTATACACTAACCTATCACCTTTATTTTTAAGTGCATAGGTCATAAAACACACATAAGGGTTGTCCAACTATCTTCAATGATAGGGACTCATCTCAGGTTAAGGCATTGCTTGTTATAAGGTTACCTATAATCAATCACTTTAGGTATTTCCCTTATCAGTGTAATCGTCACCATTCCATTATTAGGATTAGGTAACCCATACCATCATCCTTTATTAGGGTTTAGGGTTTCACATACTATCATACTTCATTAGGGTTTGGATTACATATAGCATCACCCTTCATTAGGCTTTCACATCACATTGCCCATAATTAGGGTTTACTATTCATCCCAACTAGAGTTTCTCATGGCATCACCGTCAATTAGGGTTTCTCATGGAATCAACCTTAATCAAGGTTTTTCATGGAATCACCCTCAATTAGGGTTTCTCATAGATTCACCCTCAATTAGGGTTTCTTTATAACTTTACCCAAATTTAGGGTTTCATGAAGCATATTCTCAAATTAGGGTTTTTCATGATGTTACCCTAAATTGGGATTTCCCATATTATCATCCTTGTTTAGAGTTACATTATTACCCTAGATTAGGGTTACATCTGATATTTCCCTAAATTAGGGTTAGGGCTCAACAACCTTCTTGATTAGGGTTTCATAATCCCTTTATTAAGGATCATACCCTAATTACATAAATATTGAAATTGAAGGTGTTAAGGCCTGACCTTTACATGATTATTATACATGTATGAATTATTCTCTCTTTCATCCTCTCTAGGATGTTGACTAGATCAAACTTGGTTATATTAGGTCAACCAACCCTTCAATTAATTACATTCAATTAGAGTTGACATAGTGTATTGAGATTTTTCTTACTTAAGCCTCAAGGAATAACTCATCTAGGGTTACTAATCATTTAGTACCTTCAGGGTACAACCCTAGTGATTATCTTTGAGATAAATCAGTAACAATTATAGGGTCAATTGATACTTCATCATAATAAGTTTTCAATTGATATGATCACATTGAATTACTAAACATTCTTGACCCTTTACTCTCTAAACAGTTTGAAACTGTTTGGGCAAGAAGTGTGTTGAAACTGATTGGACTTGGGTCTCCAAACGGTTTGAGACCGTTTGGACACAATGGGTCTTGAGATCGTTTGGACCCAAACGGTCTTGAGACCGTTTGGTCCAAACCCTCTCAAAACAAATGGACCAAAAAGGTCTTTCAACACTTATCCAATTCAAGGTTTTAATCAATGAACCGACTATTAATCGAATCCTTGATTCGTTTATCAATTAAACAGTTGATTTATTCCTCAATTGGACCATCTATTAGGGTTTTGAACACAATTGAACTAGGATTTATAATCAAGAAACCTTCAATTAGGGTTTTGTAATCGAGGAACCTTCAATGATTAACATTGTGGAACCGATTCAATTGAAATCATTGAATCATCATCAAATTATGATATGAACTGACCTCAAACGGTCTTGAGGTCATTTGGATGACCTCCAAACGGTCTTGAGACCGTTTTCCCCATAGCATCATTAAAATTTGTGAAATTCAATTAGGGTTTAGATCATTGGATTGATCATCAAATCAGCTATTGATTGCATTTCAATTTGATATCTCTGGGTCTTCAAATACTCAACCATACTCAACCCTAGACCTCCAAATGGTCTTGGTTGACCTCCAAATGGTCTTGAGATCGTTTGGGTGTCCTCCAAATGGTCTTGAGACCGTTTGGGTGAGTCGACCCAAAAATTAACCCAAAACAATTAAGATTTCAGCACTCAACCCGATTAGGGTTTGATACTTGATGGACCTTTAACAGATGAACCCTTTGAAACAAATCAATTGGATTTATTGGATCATCAACCATCAACATCAGCATATTTCCTCAAATGGTCAACCATTGCAAATGGTCAACCACTCCAAATGGTTTGAAACTGTTTGGTTTCAAACAATTTAATGAAACAGTTTGGCCAATTCATTGAAACCGATTGGTCCAACATTTTCAAACCGTTTGCCTAGGATATTAATTGAGGTGTGTTCTTGTGATGACATCATTATATTCAACCTACAAACCCACAAAACTTTCTAGAATTTCCATGGTGATTTCACCAATCATTCAAATAAAATTTCGGGAATAATGAAGGAATCAACAATTGATAAAGATATGGAATCAATAACAAAGTTCAAGGGTTCAAGTTATATAACCCGCCTTCAATTGAGCTCCAAAGCTCCAAACTCCACGTATTTTATGGTGGAAGAAGCTTTCTCAACTATCCCAAACTCGTTCTCAAGCCTTTGAGCGAAAAGAAATGGCTAGGATAGAAGATTGCATGGAGAAAAGAAGAAATCCATCATTTATTTTCGATTTCCACCATGAAATCATGGTGAAAGAAGGTCAAGAAGCTTACGAACAGGTTGGGGGTCGTTCTCCTGTTGCTCCAAGATCCCATGGTCGTTTTTTCAAGTAAGAAATGAAAGTGGATTCGGAATTACCCATCCAAGTTATGGATAAATGAGTATATATGCATTTTTTTTTATTAAAATTCATTTTAGGAGAGAGAATGTAGGGATTATCTCTTCCATTTCCTTGCCTCTTTACCCCTTTCCTTCCTTGGTGACGAGGCTATATCCTTTGCCTCATATTCCTCTTAATTATCCATGATTTCAAGGAAAGCAAATTAAGCACCTTAACCCTTATAATAATAATATCCTAAAGTTAGTGGATAATTCTTTTTCTTTTAATAATGTGAGTGAGTTATCCACTTCCTTTAGATATTTTCGTGCCTTTGCAAGGCACATGGTCGTCCATTATTTTTTCAAAATCATCCTTACCTTTTGGTTGAAGGGATCTTCAATTAATATATTAATTTTTGCATTAAATTGAAATAAAGTTCCAATTATGCTTAAATCTTGATTATTTTAATATCAAGATTCTCTCTCCTCCAAAGTGATTCAAACGAGGTGTCCCTCTCATTTTATTTTCTCTACATGATTCCAAGAAACATGAGGGGCCCTCTTGAAGTGGTGTTTTGCATATTGAATCCCTAGGTCTTGGGTAAATTGCACATTACACCGAAACAAGGTTTTAATGCACAAACTTTGCTTTATCAGCTCTTTCTTGGTGCTTAGGCTTCCAGAAGCCATACCTCAGCATCATTCTCAAATTAATGATGCAATAAAACTTGAGGAACATTTATCAGGTAACATTTGCAAGTTAACCCCACAACTTGGGTAATTTGCACTTTAGTCCAAAATAAGTAAAATATCATTTCATCATTATTCAAAAAGCACTAAAATTGAAATATAAGTTCATCTTAAGCCTTAATACTTTTCAAGAAATAAGAGCAAACATATAATTAACTTTATTAAGCAAAACATCTAGGGTTAAGGTATAACCCTAGTCAGGGATGTTACAAAGCCATTACCCGGATTGAGTTTGTTGGCATTATTTGGGTAGGGTTTAGGGGGATCCATATCCATTCTCTATGCATTGTAAAGTGTGGGATCATTATCCCTTAATTGGGATTCTAAGAGTGACCCTCAATGATATTGATCTTATTTCTACATATGAGTTCAAATTCACCTGGTTGAGATCCATCTTATTTTGTGAGGGTGAGCGACAGGGTGCCAATGATCCTCTATTTGCATCCCTGAGGGTTAGGTGTCCATATTTGTTTTTATCACTGGTTGCTTGTTCAAAAACAACACATGGAATAAAGAAAATATTTGTTGGTCCAAGTCACTGCCTCCTGATGATGGATAGGTGGGGAGTGGCCCCAACCGTTCTTGAGGCATAACCGTTCCCACGTATAGAGGGGAACTTTACACTCAAAGAAAAGGTGGGTATGGGACTCCTCATCCTCTCTACAAAGTGGGCACAGGGTCTCCGTATCCAGCCCCCAACGAGCCATTCTGTCTCTTGTAGGTAAATTCCCCAACATCACTGTGTAGGTTAGGGTACTCCACTTCGGAGTGAAGCAACTACCCCAACGAAGCGAATGCCAAGGGACAAGGTTGCCTACCCCCATCTTCCAAGGGTGAAAATGGGGATCCGCAGGTTCCAGATCCCACCACTATCACAATTGTACAAAAGTCTAACCTCATCCCACCCCGTGTTCATATGTTTCCACACAGGGGAATCATACAAAGTGGTGGCATTGGACCCCTGGAGGCAGTGACTTGGACCATGGAGAAGACGGCTTCCCAGTTTGGTGGTATTTTCCTGACGGGGCTTTGCCATGGAGAAGACGGCTTCCAGGTTTGGTGGTATTTTCCTAACGGGGCTTTGCCACAAGGTTTGGTAGGAGAGGAACAACATAATTCATGGGAAACCTACCATGGATTACTTACACCTTTTTGATAGTTTACAGAAGAAGATTGCTAGGCTTGTTACAGCCCAACCTTCTCTACATGCTAACCTAACCCCACAGATTAGGCTTTACTGGGATTTTGTAGTGTAACCCTTATGTACATGGTTGGGTTCTTCTTGTAGCTCCTTTCTATTAGAGATGACACTTTTCCTTTTCTTTTTTGGAGTAATATATTACCGATTTCCAAAAAAAAACAAGTTCTAATAAAAATCCTTCCCAACCTCACAATCATTTTAGAGAAAAACTAGGTTTATTATTCATAAGGTCCATGAGATAAAGCATGTGAAAGACAAAATATTATTATGGAACTTATAATAGACATTAGCAGAAAATGACAAAAAATAATATACAAGAAATTCAAATTTATAATAAAATGAATAGAAACATGTCTTTGCTCGCTGTTAAATGAGTGCTAAATAAGTTAATGCGTTAAGGAGAAGGGTTCAATCTTGAAAGTGATTTTATTTGTAGTGATGAATCTCTCTCAACAAAATGATAACACACAAACCTATCACTAATCTAATCAAATATAAGGATAATTATTGTTTAATAGGCAATATTAGATGGCATAATAGTTTACCAAACTACTAATCGGAGTGTCTAATCATCAATCCTCGATCTATCTCTCCTATCACTCTCTTGATAATTTGGGATCAACTACTCAACATGGATTGAGTTGGTGTAGGTTACATCCCAATACGATGATGTCATCTTCAATGGTAAAAAGGTATCATGCTAGTGACATCTAGGTATAGAAAAGAATCACCAAATTGGAACTAATATTCTCAACATGAGTTGAAAATTTTCTTCTATTACTTCCAAACAAGATGTAAAGAGTGAGTCTAAGAGATCGCTTATATATTCATCCACGAGAGTTGTATGACACATATGACTGATCACAAAATATGAATTGTATTAATCCAGGATTGAACTTTTGGAACATGTAAATGACATATAAAAGAATAAGAGAGAGCATATTAGTTGTGAGAATGATAATAAACAGAAGACTTTTTCCTTAAAACCCTAAATTGATGCAATCATTAAGTGAAATGTTTGTTTGATGTTTGCACAAAAGAAATTTCAAATGTCAAAAACAATAAATTCAAAATGATTATAATGAAATGTCAATAAATAGATAAAATTTCTCTAGATGTGCACTGTTGTAGTATACCATGTAGATCATTTTAGATCTTGTTGGTTTTAATATAGTCACACCCTACCCAAGAAAGGTGAAAAATATAGATATCTAGAGAAAACTCTACCCTTTTTGTGATGAAATGTCACATGGAGATAAATAGAGGTGTTTGGAGTCACCGCCACATTTTATATTGAAAAACAAGGAAACAAATAAATCATTTAAGCCATGGTATAAATCCAAGTTGGAATTCGAGAAAGAAACATAAAGTATATAAAGAATATCAAAGATCAGATTCAATGATCTAGTTATGAGTGGGGAAGGATTACAACCCCGATGTCGTTTGGCTAACTGATATCAAGACACCATCTCATTGCGGAAGAATAGAGCGATTCAGGATAGTTGAATTAAACTAAAACATGGAAAAAGTTTTTTGTTGGTGTATTACTTTTAAGGATGAAAACAGATGTGTCCTTCCCGTTGTCTCCTTGAAAGTCCTAACTTTTAGGTGCATTGTGGTCCTAATCATCTAAGGACCTCCCTCTATGAAGATTCCTCATTTTTTATTTGGACTGATGCATAGGATTAGTGGTGATTAGCAGACATAGGCTAATAGAACAAGATCTGATCTCATTAGATGTAATAAATTGGGGCATTAATAACAATATTGGGGTAGTTAAATTAATTTAAGAAGCTCAAATGTTGCAATAGAACAAATTCGATGCAACAGTTATATATTAGATATAGGAGATAGGTGCATTAGCTCGAGCAGTTTACCAATCAATAGATGCTAACAAGAAAGGAAGTGTTAGAAGAAGGATCCTATGATTACGAGAAATATAAAAAAGTAAATAGGGAGGTAGTCGATCATCTAGCTTCAATAGGTTCAAAAGGGACCTAGAATATGATGGGTGTGGGAGGTTATTTATAGTATGTGTTTAGGGTTTCTCGGTTCCTGACAAAACTTTCAAGAGGGGCAGAAGATCACTGCAATGTGCCACACTATGGGGCACATTGATTGAGGTGACCTACAATGTGTCCCATGATAGATGGCTCAAATCCACCAACTATCCTGAGTGATTAAAAGGTGATTTCTCAATTACTCAATAATTTTAGGAATGTTCTGGAGAAAATTGAAGAAAACATGCACCATGATATAAGTTGGGATCATGTCTTCGATGTTTTCAAAAACATATGAAAAAATGAAATATTTTAATTTGGAAAATTTAACTGTGGAATTCATTCATAAATAGTTTATATAAAGAAGAATCAATGCATAAATTGCACTTTTGGTCTAAGAAGAAAGTTTCTTTACAGAAAGCCCCAAACTTGGTGAAAATAGGTGCAAACATGTCGATTCAAACATTGAAAAATATCAAAAAAAATCTACAAAAGTGGCACATATGGAATGTTGGTGGAATGTGGAATGGTATCCATCCTTAGATAGAGAAATTGTATTTGTCATGAACTTATGCTGAGTGAGAGGAAATGGTGTTCTAATAGTTAGCCTTTCTCAAAGAAAAGTTCAAGATAAGAGTGAGACTGTAGGCTTGAGCCAAGTACGACCTTCATTTTTTTCAAAAAAAGCCAAAAAGGTTGGACGCATCAAGGATGTTCCAAAAAATGGTTTGAGGGTGAGCATTAGATGTAACACTATTATTGTCGCACCCCGATCTCACACTAACCACAACCCACGAGATCAGGGCGCGACGGAGGGATTTACACACAAGCCAAACCACTCATAACTTTTTAAACATTTTAAAGACATTAAAATGATAACCTAATTCATGCTGTAAACTAAAGCTAAACAAACTACGGAAGCATTCTTATTAAACTGAATAGAAATATAAACAAAGTCTACAGCATATTACATTGCTCGACATAAAGTAAAGCATAACAGTTAATTTACATCTTTATACACATTCCACATACACATTCTCTCTCACCCACACCATGTTCCAAGGATCTAGGGGAAAGGACTAAGAGACCTCTAACTAAACTAACTACATATACCTTCTACAGACTAAGCATTAGGATGAAAAGATCCTTCAGATTCCTGTTTCTATTGTTGACCTAAAAATGTTTGAGTAGAGGGATGAGCCTACTCGCTCAGTGAATATCATTTCATTTAGCTATCACTAAACAACTCATCAGATATATAAAATTGAAATAAAACATAAGTGCAGTACTAAGCAGGGCAGTTCTAATAACATAGCAGATTTACAGATAATAATCACATTTCTGTGTAACAATAGATATTTTAAACAAATAACCAGATATAGAGAATTGGCACAGAAGTTCAAATCTCTTAACATATTAAATTTACTGTGATCCTATATGATTACATATTTATATTATTATTATGCCCTAATCATATGCAGTGTACTCTGCATACAAAGATCTGTCGCAAACTACGATCTCACCGTACAAGACTTAGCGACACACCCGGGAAATGCTAAGTCTGACTTCCAGTCCTATTCTGCTACAGGACCCACAGGCTCTCCGGCCTCCTCTGCACTCACCATGAGTGCTCTGGACTCCTCCTCTAACCTGAGCACACAGGCACAGGGAGTCAACACTGGGTTATCACCAGAATTACTCAACCGGTTGGTGTTGGATAACCCTTTACTTTATTTATTATTTTTCCCCAGTGCCACCGAAATTACTCAATTGGTTGGTGTTGGACAATGTCTATCAACCCTCGTGCCACTAGAATTACTCAACCGGTTGATGTTGGACACGCGTTTCACCCCTAAGATGCAGACCTCTCAAAGGGGTTCTACGGTGTTAGGGCACCTAAGTCTATTAACTGATTAACATATAAACACTTAAACAGGAAAATCACATTTCATACTTATTTCACATTCTAAACATCACTTGAAAACACATATACATTATTTGTCATATTTAAACATGACTCAGTATCACTTATCCAATTTCGATGCTAAACATCCATTTTATGCTCAACGTATACATTGCAACTGTAATACAGGAAATTCCATCATTTTCATCAATCATATTACGTATTTCAAGTTCCAATGAATCTATCATACTCTATTGTATGTGCTACACTGTTTAGGAGTTATACCAACTGATACTGAAGCAATTAAGCACTTAAATTGAGTTAAATAATGAATTCTGAATGAACTGCCACTCACAACTCAGAAACTCGACCGATTGGTCGGAAACTCGACCGATCAGCTTGCAACTCGACCGATCAGCTTGCTATTCGATTCCTGCTAAGAAAACTCGACCGAATCACATACAACTGGACTGAATAGCACACAGACTGAAAACCTAAACAGACCTGCTGATGTCGATTTCACTCGAATCGGCGGGCAAAACCACAGATTTGCGCTGCAAATCACCTGCAACTGATGCACACACCCACGAACTAGCTGTAGGGAAGGAGGAGGACGAACTAGGGCTGCTCTCCGCGCCCTTTCCCTCTCCTGGCCGCCACTGCTGCTAGCGCAGCTCCTACTGCTAGCGTAGCTCCGGCTACTGCTGGATCAGTTTGCAAAGAAGAAAGGTGAAGAGAAGATGGAGGGGCCCCAGCTGTTGGCCGGAACTGAGCTAGGGCTCCGAATCGCCCTTCTCTCCCAGGTCTCTCTTTCCCTCTCACGCGAAGAAGAGAAGAAACGCTCTGCGTTTCTCTCATTTCTGAAAAGTGAAATGAGTAAAGGAGGAAAGAAAGGATAAGAAGGAAAAACCTAGGGACCAAAACGTAAAGTCCGAGAACTTTCGAAAACTACAAACAGGTCCCTGCATGCCCAAAAATTTACCACTTTTGACTCGAAAGTCGGTTTCAGATGATTTCTCTGGAAACGCCTCAAGCGCAATATCTTACACATTTTAAGGGCTAGGATTCACACTATGCACATATCATATCTGTTTTAAACGTTATTAACAAAAGAAAGCTTATAACTTAGCAAAGCAGCTAAAACACATGCTTAACAGCATACTTACAGGGTAAGCTCAACACGGGTCGTAACAATCTCCCTCCCTTATAAGAATTTCATCCCGAAATTCCTATAAGAGAAAAGGAAACTTGCTACGCATCTCAGATTCAAGCTCCCACATAGCTTCTTCAAGGTTATAATTCCTCCACAGAACCTTCACCAACGGTATCTCACGGTTCTTAAGCTTCTTGATTCGGTGATCAACTATCTGCACTGGTCCTTCCACGTAGGACACATCTGTCTTAAGCTGTGCCGGTACTGGATCTAAAATCTTTTCTGTACCGGGATGACACTTCTTCAACATAGACACATGAAACACATCATGAAGATTTGCCAACTCAGACGGCAAATCCAACCTGTAGGCTACGGGTCCAATCCTCTCAACGATAGGATATGGGCCCATATACCTAGGGGTCAACTTACCTCTCTTGCCAAACCTTAGCACTCCCTTCCATGGTGAGACCTTCAGATAAACCTCGTCACCAACCTCAAACTCAAGAGGTCGACGTCGTCTCTCTACATAACTTTTCTGTCTGTCCTGAGCAGCTTTCAACTGCTCCCTGATCACAGATATCTTCTCTGAAGTTATATCGACTATCTCAGGTCCAAGAATTTCTTTCTCGCCAACCTCGTACCAACAAACTGGTGATCTACACTTCTTGCCATATAGAGCTTCATATGGGGCCATTCCAAGACTAGAATGGTAGTTGTTGTTATATGCAAACTCCATCAGGCTTAAGTGTTCTTCCCAATTACCTCTGAACTGCAGAACGCATGCTCTCAGCATGTCTTCAAGAGTCTGAATGGTCCTCTCAGACTGACCATCCGTTTGCGGGTGAAACATTGTACTGAACCTCAACCTTGTGCCCAACGCACGATGTAACTGATCCCAAAACCTGGATGTGAACTTAGGGTCTCTGTCAGAAATAATGGAAACTGGAATACCGTGCAATCTGATTACCTCGTCCACATATATCTTGGCCAGCTTCGGAACATCAAAGGTTGACGTGACAAGAAGAAAATGAGCAGACTTAGTTAGTCTATCCACAATCACCCATATCAAGTCCGAACCTCTAGGCGTCCTGGGTAACCCTACCACAAAATCCATCGTGATGTGTTCCCATTTCCATTCAGGTATAGGAAGCGACTGCAAGGTACCAGCAGGTTTCTGATGCTCAGTTTTAACCTGCTGACACACTCCACATCTAGCCACGTACTCAGCCACATTTCTCTTCATTCCAGACCACCAATACAGCTCTTTGAGATTCCTATACATTTTTGTGTTACCTAGATGCATAGCATACATAGAAGCATGCGCTTCTTCAAGAATTTGCTCTTTTAGCTCACTGTTCCCAGGTACACACAACCTGTCATGAAGATACAACACACCATCGTCAGAAAACCTGAATTTTGACCTTTTACCTTCCGACATATCCTGCATAACCTGCCACAACTCTTCGTCATTCTGTTGCAACTCCTTAATCTGATCATAGAAAGTAGGTTTGACCTGCATCTGAGCAATCAACCCACTCTGTCCAGACACATCCAAGTCTAAGTTCAACTTCCGCATATCTACAAGCAAGTCTCTCTTGAAACATGCCATAGAAAATGCATCAGCTGTTGAACTTGACTTCCTACTCAAGGCATATGCCACAACATTCGCTTTACCAGGATGGTAATCGATTGTCACATCATAATCTTTGATCAGCTCAAGCCATCTGCGCTGTCTCAGATTCAAATCCTTCTGAGTGAAGATATACTTCAGGCTCTTATGGTCCGTAAACACCTGACAAGTCTCACCATACAGGTAGTGACGCCATGTCTTAAGAGCATGAACTATAGCAGCCAACTCCAGATCATGAGTAGGGTAGTTCTCTTCGTTCTTCTTAAGCTGTCTAGATGCATAAGACACAACTTTGCCTTCCTGCATCAGCACACAACCCAAACCTCTCCTGGAGGCGTCACAGAACACTGTATAACCTTTATCTGCCTCTGGCAAAACCAACACTGGTGCTGAAGTCAATTTCCTCTTCAGGATCTGAAAACTTTTCTCATAGTTATCAGACCAAACAAACGGTGCATCCTTCCTCGTCAAGCGTGTCAAGGGTGATGCTAGCACACTGAAGTTCTGTATAAACCTTCTGTAATAACCTGCTAATCCCAAGAAACTTCTAATCTCAGTAGGAGTCTTAGGCTGTTCCCACTGAAGCACAGAATCAACTTTCTTAGGATCAACGCTAACTCCATCTATCGAGATAACATGTCCAAGAAATGCTACCTCGGCCAACCAGAACTCACACTTGCTAAACTTAGCATACAACTGATGTTGCCTCAACAACTGCAACGCTACTCTCAGGTGTTGCTCATGCTGTACATCATCTCTGGAGTAGATCAGAATATCATCTATAAAGACTACAATAAATTGATCTAGGAACGGTTTGAAAATCCGATTCATCATATCCATAAAGGCTGCTGGGGCGTTGGTCAGCCCAAACGACATGACCAGAAACTCATAATGCCCATACTTGGTTCTGAAAGCTGTCTTGGGAATATCAGAAGCCTTTATTCTAAGCTGATGATATCCAGATCTCAAGTCTATTTTAGAGAAGATCGTCGCTCCATGCAACTGATCAAACAGATCGTCTATTCTCGGAAAAGGGTACTTGTTCTTAATAGTGATCTTGTTTAGTTGCCTGTAATCTATACAGAGACGCATGGTACCATCCTTTTTCTTAACAAACAGGACTGGAGCACCCCACGACGAAGAACTGGGTCTGATGAAACCCTTATCCAGCAACTCATGCAGCTGCACCTTGAGTTCCTTCAACTCTACAGGTGCCATTCTATAAGCTGACAGTGCTACTGGATGACTACCTGGATATACCTGAATCTCAAAATCAATGTCTCTGACAGGAGGTAAGCCTGGCAACTCTTCTGGAAAAACATCAGAAAACTCACTAACTACCGGCACATCATAAACACCGGCGGTGCTCTTCTCTGCTCTAGTGTCAACCACATGAGCAAGGAACGCTTCACATCCTTTCTGTAGCATCTTATCAGCTACAGCAGCTGATACTATGCACGTAGGCAGAACTTTCCTGTCTCCAGTAAAGACACAAGAAAATTCACCTTGTTGAAAGGTAGCTTCCTTCTTCCAACAATCGAGTTGCACTCGATATGTCTCAAGACAATCCATACCCAAGATGACTTGAAAAGTATTGCCATCTAGGGGTATGAGATTAGCAGCAAAGGTGTAACCTCCAAAAGATAACAAACATCCGGGACAGAACTCAGATAAAACTGTTGGTCCACCTAGTAGAACCCTCAACACTAACTCATCTACCAACTCTTGAGTTAACAGATTAAGTTCACCAACTAAAGAACGTCGTATGAAAGAGTAAGTAGCACCCGGATCTATCAAAACTGCAACTGGTATACTATTAAACAAAAACATCTCTCCTGTAACGACTTGTGAAGAGATTATACCTTCCTGAGGTGTCAAAGAGAAGAAACGTGTTGACGTTCTCCCTCTACCACGCTGTCTGCGCTAACCACCTCTTCCACTGGGCACTCCACCACCTTTGGAACCAGAAGCCACAGAAGAACTCGGAACATCATGGTACTGAGGCTGGAAAGCTTGTGATGCTGCTTGTCGAAGCTGAGGACATTCCCTTCTGAAGTGTCCTACTTGTCCGCAGACAAAACAACTTGTACCCCAACACTGACCAGTATGTGGTCTTCCACAGTTGTCACATGGCGGCATCTCTTGTTTCTGGGGGCCTGTCACTGACATTGATGACTCAGAAGACCGTCCACTAGATGCGCTACCCCATCTCCCTGGGTTGTATCTCCCTCTTCTTCTAGAAGAAGTAACATCCTCAGATCTCTGTCTACTGAAACAACTAAAGCCACGCCCGAGTTTAGAAAAGAAACCTCTACCTCCACCTCTATATCCACTACTGGACTGTCCTCTACTGAAATCTGCAGATCTCTTCTTAGACTCAGGCACCTTGTCAGCATTCACAGATTCTTCAACCTGTCTAGCAGCCTCAACAAACTCACCAAAGTTCTCTCTGTTCCTTCTACTAGTAGCAGAAACTGTATGCCGAATCTCAGGCCTCGGTCCTTCTTGAAACCTCTTGCATCTTTCTATGTTGTCGGGAACAAGTTGCGGACAGAAGTTCGCTAACCGGGTGAAAAGCGCTTCGTACTCAGTAACTGACATGTTCCCCTGCTTAATGTTCTGTAACTGCCTGGTTTTCTCATTAATGAAAGTGGGTGGATAAATTTTAAGATGAAACTCTTCAGAGAAATCCTGCCAAGAAAGCTCTGAACCTCTCCTTTTATCCTCCACACCGTGCCACCACAACTCTGCATCGCCTGTCAAAAGATAAACTGCGTGATTAATATTTTTCTCTTCTGGAAGCTCCATCAGGCGAAAGACCTTCTCTATCTGTCTCAACCACTCATCAGCCTCAGCGGGATCTATAGTGCCACTAAACTCTGTGCCACCAAGCTTCTTCACAAGCTCATAAGATCGCATTAGATCCTTACTGCTGGTAGAAGTAGAAGCTCGCCTATCAGCCTTATACCTCTCTCTGGTCTCCAGAAACATCCTGTACATACGGGATGCTTCATCCACGTGGTCACCACAACCTGGACCCAAGTACAGTGGATCAGGACCAACATGGCTCTCGGCCTGATCATCATGATCAAAGCCTCTTTCTGCCATCTGCAATGATATAACAGAATATTTCCTGTTAGAAAACTACAGATAGAAGAAATACACCTAAACCTTAATCCTATTGGTCTCTTATCGTCCCCTGACTTGGACTCTGAGTAACTATGTACTCAACCTAGGCTCTGATACCAAAGATTGTCACACCCCGATCTCACACTAACCACAACCCATGAGATTAGGGTGCGACAGAGGGATTTACACACAAGACAAACCACTCATAACTTTTTAAACATTTTAAAGACATTAAAATGATAACCTGATTCATGCTGTAAACTAAAGCTAAACAAACTGCGGAAGCATTCTTATTAAACTGACTAGAAATATAAACAAAGTCTACATCATATTACATTGCTCGACATAAAGTAAAGCATAACAGTTAATTTACATCTTTATACACATTCCACATACACATTCTCTCTCACCCACACCATGTTCCAAGGATCGAGGGGAAAGGACTAAGAGACCTCTAACTAAACTAACTACATATACCTTCTACAGACTAAGCGTTAGGATGAAAAGATCCTTCAGATTCCTGTTGCTGTTGTTGACCTGAAAATGTTTGAGTAGAGGGATGAACCTACTCGCTCGGTGAATAGCATTTCATTTAGCTATCACTAAACAACTCATCAGATATATAAAATTGAAATAAAACATAAGTGCAGTACTAAGCAGGGCAGTTCTAATAACATAGCAGATTTACAGATAATAATCACATTTCTGTGTAACAACATATATTTTAAACAAATAACCAGATATAGCGAATTGGCACAGAAGTTCAAATCTCTTAACATATTAAATTTACTGTGATCCTATATGATTACATATTTATATTAATATTATGCCCTAATCATATGCAGTGTACTCTGCATACAAAGATCTGTAGCGAACTACGATCTCACCGTACAAGACTTAGCGACACACCCGGGAAATGCTAAGTCTGACTTCCAGTCCTGTTCTGCTACAGGACCCACAGGCTCTCCGGCCTCCTCTGCACTCACCATGAGTGCTCTGGACTCCTCCTCTAACCTGAGCACACAGGCGCAGGGAGTCAACACTGGGTTACCACCAGAATTACTCAACCGGTTGGTGTTGGATAACCCTTTACTTTATTTATTATTTTTCCCCAGTGCCACCAAAATTACTCAATTGGTTGGTGTTGGACACTGTCTATCAACCCTCGTGCCACCAGAATTACTCAACCGGTTGATGTTGGACACGAGTTTCACCCCTAAGATGTAGACCTCTCAAAGGGGTTCTACGGTGTTAGGGCACCTAAGTCTATTAACTGATTAACATATAAACACTTAAACAGGAAAATCACATTTCATACTTATTTCACATTCTGAACATCACTTGAAAACACATATACATCATTTGTCATCTTTAAACATGACTCAGTATGACTTATCCAATTTCGATGCTAAACATCCATTTTATGCTCAACGTATACATTGCAACTGTAATATAGGAAATTCCATCATTTTCATCAATCATATTACGTATTTCAAGTTCCAATGAATCTATCATACTCTATTGTATGTGATAAACTGTTTAGGAGTTATACCAACTGATACTGAAGCAATTAAGCACTTAAATTGAGTTAAATAATGATTTCTGAATGAACTGCCACTCACAACTCAGAAACTCGACCGATTGGTCAGAAACTCGACCGATCAGCTTGCAACTCGACCGATCAGCTTGCTGTTCGATTCCTGCTAAGAAAACTCGACCGAATCACATACAACTCGACCGAACAGCACACAGACTGAAAACCTAAACAGGCCTACTGATGTCGATTTCACTCGAATCGACGGGCAAAACCACAGATTTGCGCTGCAAATCACCTGCAACTGATGCACACACCCACGAACTAGCTGTAGGGAAGGAGGAGGACAAACTAGGGCTGCTCTTCGCGCCCTTTCCCTCTCCTGGCCGCCGCTGCTGCTAGCGCAGCTCCTGCTGCTAGCGTAGCTCTGGCTACTACTGGATCAGTTGGCGAAGAAGAAAGGTGAAGAGAAGATGGAGGGGCCGCAGCTGTTGGCCGGAACCGAGCTAGGGCTCCGAATCGCCCTTCTCTCCCAGGTCTCTCTTTCCCTCTCACGCGAAGAAGAGAAGAAACGCTCTGCGTTTCTCTCGTTTCTGAAAAGTGAAACGAGTAAAGGAGGAAAGAAAGGATAAGAAGGAAAAACCTAGGGAGCAAAACGTAAAGTCTGAGAACTTTCGAAAACTACAAATAGGTCCCTGCATGCCCAAAAACTTACCACTTTTGACTCGAAAGTCGGTTTCAGATGATTTCTCTGGCAATGCCTCAAGCGCAAGATCTTACACATTTTAAGGTCTAGGATTCACACTACGCACATATCATATCTGTTTTAAACGTTATTAACAAAAACAAGCTTATAACTTAGCAAAGCAGCTAAAACACATGCTTAACAACATACTTACAGGGTAAGCTCAACACGGGTCGTAACAATTATATGGTTAAATTCATGAGGAATGGATTGGGAAAAAATGTCTTCTTTAGAATAAGGGCATTATTTATCTTAGGTAGTTACCTATATCTGACCAATATGTTGGAATTCTGATGACAATACATTTTTTACTACAAAAGTGTCTCTCATCATTTATCCAGTTCCTAAACAAGTACATGTTTGATACTCCCTCGAACTCATGTTAGGTGTGAAAAAGGTGAATGTAGGTTGTGTTTTGTCATAGGATGATGAGAATATGACTATGTGATTATTGAAAAAAAAGTGGCTACTCCTATTCATGGAAACATATCTTTTGAGAAAATGAGTAAGTACCCCTCTTCCTATGCAAATTTAGTTACTATTTTATTACTTGATTGAGTCAATTAAGATTCTAGAACAAAACTCCTAAAAGGTGCAATATGTGGACCTTTCCTACCATGGTAGGGATAGGTTTGTCATAGAATGTCAATTGAGTATTTAGAAAAGCTTTTAGAATGTAATGAGACCTTTTGGTCAATTTCCATGTTAGTTAGCTATCCATCAAATTATGGTGTCTAAGATTGAGTGTTTAAGCCATAATTCAGTAAAAGGTGGTCTCTGTGATGTGTTCCTCCAGTGGTTCATCGAGAGGGTTGACAAGTGATTAACCTTGACTCTCAAGTTGTCATGTTTGGGTATGTAGATTTAAGAAACAACTAAGGGTCATGAAGAGGTATGGTCAACAATTTGGTTCATTTATGTCACATTCCAAAATTGCTTAAAAATGTGTGTGTGAAAGCAAAGATTATAACTTTGGTTGTGATCTAGGATTTGTCAAAAGTTTGTCCTGAAAGGTAGTCTTCATCCTAGATTTAGTTCATGAGTAGGGGCCTCTAAAAAGATTTGGAAATGAAGATCATTATTATGTAGTTTTAATGTCATAATACAAGACCAAGTGTAGGATGATTTAAGTTGGTTCAATTATAAGTCATGATTTAGGATCTAAAAATAAAAGATAGAGATTAGGATTGGTTCAGTTTGGAGTCATAGCATAGCACCTAAAAATATTTAAAGATGATGATGATGAGGATGGTCTAGTTTTAGGTTGTAGTTCAACACCCAAAAAGATATGGCAAATGGTAATGTTGAAGATCCACTTTTAGGTTGTAGTCTACAACCGTAAAAGATGTGAAAAAATACGATATTTTTAAAATATGGAGTTTCAACTTTGAGTAAATATTTGATTTCTTCAAATTTTGCAAAATTTATTAATATTTTTTTTATTGATTTGTGTAAGGTTTGGAAATTTGGATAAAAATCCAAGGACATGTTTGTGTTTTTGTCAAAGCTTTTAGTCTTTAAAAGAGGGAAAATGGGAGGAGGGTTGAGCACACTTCCCATTTCTTACCCACTCATAAAGTAGTAGCAATGGCAACCAACTTAGGGTGATTAAGAAGACGACAATGGCAGTAGTACAAAGGGTGAAATGATAGAGGATTGCTCCAATGTGCTATCTCTAGATAGTTAAATCATGATATTCTGCTAGAAATCCCTTTCACCATTGCAGGTGGTAATGTTGCAGAGAAAGAGGAGCTTCAGGTTGGACTCTTCAGTTGTGTTTCACTTCAAATTTCACCTACACCCATCTTAGAGAATTTGTAACAATAATTTTTGTTCTTCAATTTGGCAATTTTGCACCCCAATGGTGAGAGACAGTTTTTGGTTTCCTAGTTCTCTTCAAGGTCTGGAGTTAGAGACAACCTGGACACACTTTATATTTTGTGATTCGACTGACTTTGTCACTTTGTTGTTTTTTTGGCCGTCCTTTGCCTGATGGAGCATATTTTAGGTGTTTTGGAAAGCTTGTGATGTTCCCATCTTTCTTGTGTAGATGATGGCTAGTGAATGGCATGAGGATGATCCCATTTTAGATGAGAATTATGCGGGTGATGATGGGGGAAATGAGGTGTGCCCGTAATATGTATGGTAACACCATTTATTGAGTTCCTATTTGATTATTCTTATGGAAGTTTCTTCTTGATTAGGCATCATAGCAGTGCTAGTAGAATTGCAAGGTTGATGCTCCTAGATATGAGATTTATCTATCATATAGGAATGTTGTGGATGTTATTTGCTGATGATATTGTTTTGATTGACGAAACAAAAGATGGATTGAATGATAAAGTTGAATGTTGGAGAAAGGCATTGGAATCAAATGGATTGATGATTAGCAGGAGCAAAATTGAGTATATGCATTGCAATTTCAGCCAATCTCGCAGTGTGAATGATGGAGCCAAGTTGGACGGAGTAGATATACCAAAATGTGACAAATTTCGTTACTTAGGTTCTATTATTCAAATAGACGGGGATGTCCAAAATGATGTTTGTCACCGGATCACTGCAGGATGGTTGAAATGGAGGAGTGCAACTGGAGTTTTATGCGATCAGAAGATCCCTCTCAGGTTAAAAAGTAAGTTTTATAGAATAGCTATACGACCAGCCATGCTCTATGGGAGTGAATGTTGGGCGGTGAAGAAACAAGGTCTCCACAAGATGAACGTGGCTGAAATGCGTATGCTAAGATGGATGTGTGGGAAGACAAGAAAAGATCGTTTGAGAAATGACTATATCAGGAATAAAGTGGGGGTGGCGAGTATTGAGGACAAGTTGCGTGAGGGCCAACTCAGATGGTACGAACATGTGCAACGTAGACCTACTAGTGCGCCTATACAAAGCAATTCTATTGAGCCAAATACTATAAATAGAAGAAGAGGAAGGCCTAAATTAACATGGGATGAGCTTATAAAGAGAGATTTTGAATCTCTACATCTCAATCAGAATATGGCCCATGATAGAGCTGAATGGAAATGAAGGATCCATGTAGCCGACCCCAACATAGTTGGGATTGAGGCTTAGATGATGATGATGCTGATGATGATAGGAATGTTGTGGATGATCTTGAATCGTCGAGGAAGTTGAGTGGGCAAATAGGTTTAAAATAGAAACTTCATGCCATGTCATTTGCTTTCGTCTTTGTTGATCTTGAATCGAGATTTTATCATGTCATGATGGTCTTGACTTTTCTATTTCCTATTCCCCTTTTAGGTTCTTAGATTATGAAATGCATATTGGAGGACTCATTGGAATGAAATGGGGAGTTGTTTGATAGTTTTCTCTTTGAAGAGGTGGAAATGATTGAGGAGATAGGTTTTGGTAGCATAATCCAACACATGATCAAAGATAGACCTCATCACCTTCCTTTGATTGAGTATTTTTTCTTGGAGACTAGTACATTCCATTTTTCTTTTGGTGACCAAGCCATTACCCTGATTGAGTTTGTTGACATTATTTGGTTAGGGTTTAGGGGGATCCATATCCATTCTCTATGCGTTGTCAAGTGTGGGATCATTATCCCTTGATTGGGATTCTAGGAGTGAACCTCAATGATATTGAGATGATTTCTACATATGAGTTCAAACTCACCTGGTTGAGATCCATCTTCTTTTGTGAGGGTGAGCGGCAGGGTGCCAGTGATCCTCTATTTGCATCCCTGAGGGTTAGGGTGTCCATATTTGTTTTTATCACTGGTTTCTTGTTCAACAACAACACATGGAATAAAGAAAATATCAATTGGTCCAAGTCACTGCCTCCTAAAGATGGATAGGTGAGGAGTGGCCCCAACCATTCTTGAGGCATAACCATTCCCACATGTAGCGGGAAAATTTACGATCAAAGAAAAGGTGGGTATGGGACTCCTCATCCTCTCTACAAAGTGGGCACATGGTCTCCGTATCCAGCCCCCAACGAGCCATTCCGTCTCTCATAGGTAGTTTCCCCAACATCACTCTGTAGGTTAGGGTACTCCACTTGGGAGTGGAGCACCTACCCCAAATAAGTGAATGCCAACGGACAAGGTTGCCTAAACTCATCTTCCAAGGGTGCAAATGGGGACCACACAAGATTCCAGATCCCATCACTATCACAATTATATAAAAGTCTAACCTCATCCCACCCCGTGTTCATATGTTTCCACACGTAGGAATCATACAAAGTGGTGGCATTGGAGCCCCGGAGGTAGTGACTTGGACCATGGAGAAGACGGCTTCCCAATTTGGTGGTATTTGCCTGACGGAGCTTTGCCATGGAGAAGACGGCTTCCCAGTTTGGTGGTATTTACCTGATGGGGCTTTGCCACAAGGTTTGGCAGGAGAGGAACAACATAATTCATGGGAAACCTGCCCTGGATTACTTACACCTTTTTGATAGTTTACAGAAGGAGATTGCTAGGCTTGTTACAACCCAACCTTCTCTACATGCTAACCTAACCCCATAGATTAGGCTTTACTGGGATTTTGTAGTGTAACCCTTGTGTACATGGTTGGGTTCTACTTGTAGCTCCTTTCTATTGGAGCTGACACTTTTCCTTTTCTTTTCTGGAGTAATATATTACCGATTTCCAAAAAAAAAACAAGTTCTAATAAAAAATCCTACCCAACCTCACAATCATTTTAGAGAAAAACTAGGTGTCTTATTCATTAGGTCCATGAGATAAAGCATGAGAAAGACAAAATATTATTATGGAACTTATAATAGAAATTACTAGAGAAAATTGGAAAGAAAAATACTTTCTTAGTAGAAAATGAAAAAAATAATATACAAGAAATTAAAATTTATAATAAAATGCATTGAAACATGTCTTTGGTCGCTGTTAATTGAGTGCTAAATAATTTAATGCGTTAAGGAGAAGGGTTCAATCTTGAACGTGATTTTATTTATAGTGATGAATCTATCTCAGCAAAATGATAACACACAAAACTATCACTAATCTAATCAAATATAAGGATAATTAATGTTTAATAGGCAATATTGGATGGCATAATAGTTTACCAAACTACTAATAGGAGTGTCTAATCATCAATCCTTGATCTATCTCTCCTATCACTCTCTTGATAATTTGGGATCAACTACTCAACATGGATTGAGTTGGTGCAGGTTACATCCCAATACAATGATGTTATCTTCAATTGTAAAAAGGTATCATGCTAGTGACATCTAGGTCTAGAAAAGAATCACCAAATTGGAACTAATATTCTCAACATGAGTTGAAAATTTTCTTCTATTACTTCCAAACAAGATGTGAAGAGTGAGTCTAAGAGACCGCTTATATATTCATCCACGAGAGTTGTAGAACACATATGACTGATCACAAAATATGAACTGTATTAATCAAGGATTGAACTTTTGGAACATGTAAATGATATATAAAAGCATAAGAGAGAGCATATTAGTTGTGTGAATGATAATAAACATAAATATTTTTCCTTAAAACCCTAAATTGATGCATTCATTAAGTGAAATGTTTGTTTGATGTTTTGCACAAAAGAAATCTCAAATGTCAACAACAATAAGTTCAAAAATATTACAACGAAATGTCAATAAATACATAAAATTTCTCTAGATGTGCACTGTTGTAGTATACCATGTGGTTCATTTTAGATCTTGTTGGTTTTAATATAGTCACACCCCACCCAAGAAAGGGGAAAAATATAGATATCTAGCAAAAACTCTACCCTTTTTGAGATGAAATGTCACATGGAGTTAAATAGAGGTGTTTGGAGTCACCACCATGTTTTATATTGAAAAATAAGGAAACATATAAATCAGTTAAGTCATGGTATAAATCCAAGTTGGAATTCAAGAAGGAAACATTAAGTATTTAAAGAATATCAAAGATTAGATTCAATGATCTAGTTATGAGTGGGGAAGGATTACAACCCCCATGCCATTTGGCTAACCGATATCAAGACACAAACTCATTGCGGAAGGATAGAGTGATTCAGGATAGTTGAATTAAACTAAAACATGAAAAAAGTTTTTTGTTGGTGTGTTGCTTTTAAGGATGAAAACGGATGTGTCCTTCCCGTCGTCTCCTTGAAAGTCCTAACTTTTAGGTGCATTGTGGTCCTAATCACCTTAGGACCTCCTACTATGTAGATTCCTCATTTTTTTATTTGGATTGATGCATAGGATTAGTGGTGATTAGCAGGCATAGGCTAATAGAACAAGATCTGATCTCATTAGATGTAATAAATTGTGGCATTAATAACAATATTGGGGTAGTTAAATTAATTTAAGAAGCTCAAATGTTGCAATAGAACAAATTAGATGCAACAATTATAGATTAGATATAGGAGATAGGTGCAGTAGCTTGAGTAGTTTACCATTCTATAGATGCTAACAAGAAAGGAGGTGTTAGAAGAAGGATCCTATGATTACGAGAAATATAAAAAAGTAAATAGAGAGGTAGTCGATCCTCTGGCTTCAATAGGTTTAAAAGGGACCTAGAATATGATGGGTGTGGGGGGTTATTTATAGTATGTGTTTAGGGTTTTTGGGTTCTTAATAAAACTTTCTAGAGGGGCCGAAGATAACTACAATGTGCCACACTATGGGGCACACTGATTGAGGTGATCTACCGTGTGTCCCATGATAGATGGCTCAGATCCACCAACTATCCCGAGTGATTAAAAGGTGATTTCTCAATTACTCGGTAATTTTAGAAATGTTCTGGAGAAAATTGAAGAAAACATGCACCATGATATAAGTTGGGATCATGTCTTCGATGTTTTGGAATACATATGAAAAAAAGAAATCTTTTAATTTGGAGAATTTAATTGTGGAATTTATTCATAAATAGTATATATAAAGAAGAATCGATGCATAAATTTCACTTTTGGTATAAGAAGAAAGTTTCTTTATAGAAAGCCCCAAATTTGGTGAAAATAGGTGCAAACATGTTGATTGAAACATTGAAAAATATAAAAAATAGCAACAAAAAGGACACATATGGAATTTTGGTGGAATGTGGAATGGTATCCATCCTTAGATAGAGAAATTGTATTTGTAATGAACTTATGATGAGTGAGAGAAAATGGTGTGCCAATAGTTAGCCTTTGTCAAGGCAAAGTTCAAGATAAGAGTGAGAACGGTAGGCTTGAGCCTAGTACGACCTTCATTTTTTTCAAAAAAAGCCAAAAAGGTTGGACGCATCATGGATGTTCCAAAAAATGGTTTGAGGGTGAGCATTAGATGTAACACTATTATATGGTTGAATTCATGAGGAATGGATTGGGAAAAAATGTCTTCTTTAGAATAAGGGCATTATTTATCGTAGGCAGTTACATATATCTAACCAATATGTTGGAATTCTGATGACAATAAGTTTTTTTACTACAAAAGTGTCTCTCATAATTGATCCAGTTCCTAAATAGGTACATGTTTGATACTCCCTCTAACTCATGTTAGGTGTGAAAAAGGTGAATGTAGGTTGTGGTTTGTCATAGGATTTTGAAAATATGACTATGTGATTATTGAAAAAAAAGTGGCTACTCCTATTCATGGAAACATATATTTTGAGAAAATGAGTAAGTACCCCTCTTCCTATGCATATTTAGTTACTATTTTATTATTTGATTGAGTCAATTCAGATTCTAGAACAAAACTCCTAAAAGGTGCAATATGTGGACCTTGCCTATCAGGGTAGGGCTAGGTTTGTCATAGAATGTCAATTGAGTATTTAGAAAAGCTTTTAGAATGTAATGAGACCTTTTGGTCAATTTACATGTTAGTTAGCCATCCATCAAATTATGGTGTCTAGGATTGAGTGTTTAAGCCATAATCCAGTAAAAGGTGGTCTATGTGATGTGTTCCTCCAGTGGTTCATCAAGAGGGTTGACAAGTGATTAACCTTGACACTCAAGTTGTCGTGTTTGGGTATGGAGATTTAAGCAACAACTAAGGGTCATGAAGAGATATGGTCAATAATTTGGTTCATTTAGGTCACATTCCAAAATTGGGTAAAAATGTGTGTGGGAAAGCAATGATTATAACTTTGGTTGTGATCTAGCATTTGCCAAAAGTTTATGCTGAAAGGCAATCTTGATCCTAGATTTAGTTCATGAGTAGGGGCCACTAAAAAGATTTGGAAATGAATATCATTATTATGTAATTTTAATGTCACAATAAAAGACCAAGTGTATGATGATTCAAGTTGGTTCAATTATAAGTCATGATTTAGGATCTAAATATAAAAGATGGAGATTAGGATTGGTTCAGTTTGGAGTCATAGTATAGGACCTAAAAATATTTAAAGATGATGATGAGGAGGATGGTCTAGTTTTAGGTTGTAGTTCAAGACCCAAAAAGATACGACAAAATAGTAATGTTGAAGGTCCAATTTTAGATTGTAGTCTACAACCCTAAAAGATATGAAAAGATCTGATATTTTTTTAATATGGAGTTTCAACTTTGAGTAAATATTTGATTTCTTCAAATTTTGCAAAATTTATTCATATTTGTTTTTATTGATTTGTGTAAGGTTTGGAAATTTGGCTAAAAATCCAAGGACATGTTTGTATTTGTGTCGAAGCTTTTAGTCTTTAAAAGAGGGAAAATGGGAGGAGGGTTGAGCACACTTCCCATTTCTTACCCACTCGCAAAGTAGTAGCAATGGCAACCAACTTAGGGTGATTAGGGAGACAACAATGGCAGTAGTACAAAGGGTGAAATGATAGAGGATTGCTCCAATGTGCTATCTCCAGATAGGTAAATCATGATATTCTGCTAGAAATCCCCTTCACCATTGCAGGTGGTAATGTTGCAGAGAAAGAGGAGCTTCAGGTTGGACTCTTTAGTTGTGTTTCACTTCAAATTTCACCTACACCCATTTAAGAGAATTGGTAACATTAATTTTTGTGATTCAATTTGGCAATTTTGCACCCCAATGGTGAGAGGCAATTTTTGGTTTCCTGGTTCTCTTCAAGGTCTAGAGTTAGAGACAACTTGGACACACTTTATATTTTGTGATTCGACTGACTTTGTCACTTTGTTGTTTTTTTGGCTATCCTTTGCCTGATGGAGCAAATTTTAGGTGTTTTGGAAAGCTTGTGATATTCCCATCTTTCTTGTGTAGATGATGGCTAGTGAATGGCATGAGGATGATCCCATTTTTGATGAGAATTATGCGGGTGATGATGGGGGAACTGAGGTGTGCCCACAATATGTATGATAACACCATTGATTGAGTTCCTATTTGATTATTCTTATGGAAGTTTCTTCTTGATCAGGCGTCATAGCGGTGCTAGTAGAATTGTGAGGTAGATGCTCCTAGTTGTGAGATTTATCTATCATATAGGAATGTTGTGGATGATCTTGAATCACCAAGGAAGTTGAGTGGGCAAAGAGGTTTAAAATAGAAACTTCATGCCATGTCATTTGCTTTTGTCTTTGTTGAGCTTGAATTGAGATTTTTATCAAGAAATGATGGTCTTGACTTTTTCTATTTCCTATTCCCCTTTTAGGTTCTTAGATTGTAAAATGCATATTGGAGGACTCGTTGGAATGAAATGGGGAGTTGTTTGATAGTGTTCTCTTTGAAGAGGTGGAAATGCTTGAGGAGATAGGTTTTGGTAGCATAATCCAACACAAGATCAAAGATAGACCTCATCACCTTCCTTTGCTTGAGTATTTTTTCTTGGAGACTAGTACATTCCATTTTTCTTTTGGTGACCAAGCCATTACCCTGATTGAGTTTGTTGGCATTATTTGGTTAGGGTTTCGGGGATCCATATCCGTTCTCTATGCATTTTCAAGTGTGGGATCATTATCCCTTAATTGGGAATCTAGGAGTGAACCTCAATGATATTGAGCTGATTTCTACATATGAGTTCAAATTCACCTAGTCGAGATCCATCTTCTTTTGTGAGGGTGAGCAACAGGGTGCGAGTGATCCTCTATTTGCATACCTGAGGGTTAGGGTGTCCATTTTGTTTTTATCATTGGTTGCTTGTTCAACAACACATGGAATAAAGAAAATATGAGTTGGTTCTCCTTTCTTGTGGATCTGGATTCAATTTCCTCCTTTGATTGGGGTGGCAACGTGTATGCCCATTTGAAGACACACTTGCAACAATATCTTGTGGGAGACTTCAAAGTCGAGATGGTAAGGGCTACAAAAGGCTGTAAAGGCTTTGTAGGCTTGATCGCGAAAAGCTTTTTCTTACTATTTGTTCATATTTTCTACTTCAAAATATCTACAATTGAGGATTTTCTCTGACATTTCCTTTGTATTTGTGGGGTTATGAACAATTTTAGATTCATAGACCTAGCAATCTAGGTGGTGCATATGGATATGGACATGTTTCCCTCCCTACATGTTGCCATTGGGCTCACTATAGTCCCTAGGTGAAGTACGAGTAGTGGAGGGCCAAACTAGAGATGATGATTGTCGCTATAACATACCACATCGTGAACCCTACTCTAGAAGTTTTACCTTTTGGACATAGCCAAACAAGGTTGAGGATAGATCTAGAAGATGTTTAGTATAACCCGAATAAGCTAATGCATGCATAAATCACCCTAATGTAACCTAATATGCTCACATTGGTCTTAAATTAATAATAGAAACATAAAATATGTCACATGAGATAATAATTAATTATATAAATTTCATGCAAATAATCACACAAAATTCTTTTGGTGATAATATTAAGTTATGGAACATAATGGAATGAGCAATGGTGATAATAATGAAATAATGTGATAATAATGGTCACAAATATTAATTGTGTCATAACTCATAAAAGGAAACCCAAAAAGTGAAATCTAAGTTAAGAATTGTGTTCCTTGGATCCCAATTGCCTTGGGAGTCAAGTTTCACATCATTCACTTAATAATAATTAATTTAATTCAATTTGGAAAGAGAAGAACTATGTTTTCCCCAAAGTAACAAATAAAATAATAAATGACTTCAAAAGATGAAAATAATCTTGGATTCATAATCTAAATAATAAATATAGCCTTTGGGTAAATTTTCATCCAATTTGGAAGATGTTTGATTAAAAGGTGAAATCAGGAGAGAGAAAGTGTGTAGAACTTTCAAAATATTTAATAGATATACAAACCTCTCCAACATGTAAAATTTATGAAAAATTCGTATCCAACACATTAAATATGACTTGTGGGTGAAGTTTCATAAAATTTGGAGAATCTTAAAGTCATTAATGCACGAGGAAAGAAAAAATAAGATTTGGTTTATTTAACACATTAAAAGTTCTCAAAAGGCAAATCTAATTTCATAATAAGAATCTACATGCCTTAATTAGCCTCTGTGCAAAATTTCATCTAATTTTAGATTCATGTATACCCTCAAAAGAAGAAAGAGAAAAGGAAAATTAAATGCAACATCACTTTAATCCTATTCATATTTGGACTATGGTTTTCGTATTTCAATTTGTCACACTGCTTTCTTTGCTCACTGGATGCTGTCAACCTTCGGATCTCAATCTTGCATCCGATTTATTTTCTCCTACCTTGTTCTTTCTGTCATCGTGAACTGGGAAATTGGTCCTTTCCTACCCCAAATTTGCTTTGTTGGTCACTCTCCCTTCTATAATTCCTCGTGATTTCTCGTATCCCACATTCCCTTGGATCTTCCACATCTTTCCATGTTGACTTTTCTATGGTTTATTACCCTGAATTCTCCATATGTGGGTGCCACCATCGAATCCCCTATTTCACCCCTATTCGGCCCTTCAGTCCCTTTTCCTCACCATCCCTATCCTTTGGACCCCTATAAAACTTGTGTGTCTCGTATGTCAATATCTCCTACACCTATTACCTGCTTGCTTTCGCCATATAGCCCCATGTGTGACCCTTTATAGGGCACTGACTCCTTGGAAGGTGCACAGGGATTCTGGGGTGACACTGAGACCTTTTAGAAATCCTAGAGAGCTCGCACTTAGCTTGGCATCTCAAAGGGTTCTTAGCATCACTACCATGGTTTGGTCTTCCTAGCCTCTGGAGTCCCAGGTTGATTCGCCCACTCCATCACATGCTATGATGGTATCATCTTCTTCATGGACCAACAAAGAGGTAAAAGATGATCCATCTTCCTTTTACGAGTATGGCCTTGGCTCTATTTTGTTTTTGCCACCCTTCATAAGGGCATTTTCAACTTTTTGGGATCTCCATATTATTTAATCACACTGAGTGGTGCTCCTGGCTGACTGGTGCCTCAAGCCAGATGGACATTACTGATCGGGCCACATCAGTCATGCATTATAAGAAACATGTTATGTTATTTCAAGATTTCTCTATTTTCTGATTGGACAATTCTTTTAAAATTCAAAACTAATTATTCTTATCTCAGAAAAATATACTAAAATGTGATCTAGAATTAGAAAAATTTAACCTTTCTAATGATACCAAGTTTTTCACCTAAATCTAATGTTGTAAATATGTAATATTTATGGATTCTCCTAATTAAGTAATAATTTGCAAAATTCATAACTTATAATTTATAAGTAAAAAAATAATGATAAAATATGTTTTGGACTCAAAAAAGGTAACCTTAATTGTGGCATGGTTTTGATTACCTAAATCACATATAAGGAAAAGGCAAATTTTAGGGTTTTGATAATTTATGTAAATCTAACCCTAATTCCACATATATTCATCATCGGTTCTTTGGAGGCCTAGGATTGAACCTAGACTTGATTTGGATATAGTAGATTCTATAGAGAGGTATGCTTGCATCCCCTATGATTCTTTTTGAGCAATTCACCTATTTTGTTCTTTCTCTTGGTCCTATGGACATTAGCCTATACACAATGTCTTTTCTTTTGAAAACCATGGTTCATGTGAACTACCTTATTTGTTATTGATCTTGTGATGACGAATATTCTCTCAGACTCTTTTTCTTATGCCTTGGTGCATGTTGGACTTATTTGATGATATGTGTCCACTCTGAAGTGGATGTTCATTTATTGATATGTGATATCATGTGCCCACTTGCATGTGGATGTATGTGTTGTCCATTGTGTGATGGCAACATTGTATAATATAACTATACTTTCAACTTGCCTCCACATTTTACATTCTATGTGGTTCAGTAGCACTAGCGTAGTGTAATTGCATTGGTTTTTGGGTTATGTGCCCATGCTATTATTTTTGGGATGGATGTTATGTGCCCCATACCCGGGTTTCAAATTTATGATGTTTGGCCCACACACTTTTTATTGGGGAGTTTGGTCATGTGCCAATCTCTATTAGGTTTCAAGTTTATGAGGCTTGGCCTCCATTATTATTTATATTGTTCTAGGGCTATGTTTATCTGACATGCATGCAGGTTGATGATGTTATGTGCTTCATTTCCCACCATGGTAGTGGATGTATATATGGCACAATCTTTTTATGTTGTTTTATGGCAATTATCCTCTTTATTGTGATTCTGTTCTCTTGATACCCATTTGGGTGGTACTTATCTATTCTATTAGAAGCTTCACTTTATTTGATTTCCTTTATTCCAATTATATTGCTCAATTTTACTTTTTAGTATGCACGTACCAGCCTTTGTTGATGTCTTCTATTTTTCTCTTCTTGCTGGGGTACGCTTCCAACCCTAGGTGAAGGATGTGGAGGACATGGCATAAAATTTTAGACCTAGCTTAAGGAGTTAAAGCTTGGAGAGAACCTTGATGTGGTTTAGATTTCCTTCTACATGGATCCTTATGATGAACCTTTACATTTAAATTTAAAATGTTCTTTGTAACTTTTTGAGAAATTGAATATAGTCAATGTTTTTATTTCACTGCTGCACTTTGGTTGTTTTAATTACCACTAAATAAGATATGAAAATTTTACACCCACTACATCATACCTTTTAGGTGTGTTTGGACTGGAGGTTTTATTGTTCAAATTTTTAGCAGGGAGTGGTTCCCCTCTGGGATCCCACTCCTTACAGCATGGTATTATAGCCCATGGTTGTCAGAATCTGACTATTTCAATTTTGTCTCCCTAGTTAGAATCTTTGCCTTACATGACCACCCTTTAGGTGAGATGTTTCCCTAGAATTTTTGTAAGTTGTTCATGAGGTGGTGAAAGGTTGATGATTAGTGAACCATAATGTGATGACGATAGATAATCATACCCTTCTATATAGGTTTTTGATGATAAGGATCTTTGTTTTCAATGGGGTTTAACTTGAGAATGGAATTAGGTTTTGTGTATGAGTAATAGTAGGATAAGAAGATATTGTTATGGATAATTTGTGACATGCTTTATCACATTGATTTTGGTACCATCTTTGTTTTATCTCCAATGTTTCTTATTGATAAAAAAATTCATTATACTACTATATGTACAAAAAAATTCTCTAGTTTTCTCGATGATTTCTTGAACTAAGTCACAATGAAGAGATATGTGAAGTTTCTATAAGGAAACTCTAGAATTAGTTGGCATAGAATCCTAACCCTAGTTTTGACTTTGAATATGTGACTAGGGATATGTGGATTGATATAAAGGTGTAGTGGACCTACCCTCTATACCCTATGACTTTTTGGATCTTAGGGTTGATAGGTTAGAGACATGAGGAACTAAAACTCAACCCCAGTTGGTTCTAACTTGTTAGTTGGTTACATGAACAACATAAATATTTGAAAACATTCACAATTAAAAGATATGTGGTAGCCCAAAATGTTGTTTAGTTTGACTTTTTAGGTTAAATCTTTCAAGGGGTGGAGAGTAGTTAGTTATTGATGTTTGGATCTATAGATTTTGAAAACAAAATCCTTTTAAGGGGTGGAGTGTTGTAACATACCACATATTGAACCCTATCCTAGAAGTTTGACCTTTTATACTTAGCCAAACAAGGTTGAGGATATATGTAGAAGATATTTAGTATACCCTAATAATCTAATGCATGCATAAATCACCCTAATGTAACCTAATGTTCTCACATTAGTCATAAATTAATAATAGACACATAAAATATGTCACATGAGATTATAATGAATTATATAAAATTTCATGCAAATAATCACACATAATTCTTTTGGTGATAATATTAGGTTATGGAACATAATGGAATGAGCAATGGTGATAATAATGAAATAAGTTGATAATAATGGTCACAGATATTCATTGTATCATAACTCATAAAAGGAAACTCAAAAAGTGAAATCTAAGTTAGAATCATGTTCCTTGGGTCCCAATTTCTTTGTGAGTCAAGTTTCACATCATTCACTTAATAATAATTAATTAAATTTAATTTGGAAAGAGAAGATCTATGTTTTTCCCAAAAATAAAAAATAAAATAATAAATGACTTCAAAAGAGAAAAATAATCTTGTATTCATAATCTAAATAATAAATAAATCCTTTGGGTGAATTTTCATCCAATTTGGAAGATGTTTGATTAAAAGGTAAAATTAGGAGAGAGAAAGTGTGTAGAACCTTCAAAATATTAAATAAATATACAAACCTCTCCAACATGTAAAATTTGTGATAAATTCGTATCCAACACATTAAATATGACTTGTGGGTGAAGTTTCATAAAATTTGGAGAACCTTAAAGTCATTATTGCATGAGGAAAGAGAAAATAAGATTTGGCTTATTTAACACATTAAACATTCTTAAAAGGAAAATCTAATTTCATAATCAGAATCTACATGAATTAATTAGCCTATGTACAAAATATCATCTAATTTGGGATTTGTTTATATCCTCAAAAGAAGAAAGAGAAAAGGAAAATTAAATGCAACGTCACTTTAATCCTATTCATGTTTAGACTATGGTTTTCATATTTTAATTTGTCGTGATGCTTTCATTGCTCGTTGGTTGCTATCAACCATCATATCTCAATCCTACGTCAGATTTGTTTTCTCCTACCCTGTTCTTTCTGTCATCGCGAACTGGGAAACTGGTCCTTTCCTTCCCCGAATTTGCTTCGTTGGTCGCTCTCCCTTCTACAATTCCTCATGATTTCTTGTATCCCACGTTCCTTGGATCTACCGCATCTTTCCATGCTCACTTTTCAATGGTTTTATTATGCTGAATTCTCCATCCATGGGTACCGCCATCGGATCCCATGTTTCACCCATGTTCGACCCTTTGGTCCCTTCTCCTCACCATCCCTATCCTTTGGACCGCTATACAACTTGTGTTTCACATCCGTTTTAATCAGGTACATGCAAAAATTTTGATTTATTTTTTATCCAAAAGGAATAAAACCACTGTTGACCTCTCACGTGGTAAAGAGAAGGGGAAAAATAGAGATGTCTCCTACACATGTTCCTTGCTTCCTTTCATTACATAGCCCCATGTGTGACCCTTTCCATGGCGCCGACTCCTTGGTGGGTGCACAAGGATTTCAGGATGACACTGAGACCTTTCAGAAGTCCTAGAGAGCTCGCACTTAGCTTGGCATCTCAAAGGGTTCTTGGCACCGCTGCCATGGTCTGGTCTTCCTAGCCTCTGGAGTCCTAAGTTGATTCACCCACTCCATAACATTTTGTGATGGTATTGGCTTCTTCATGGACAAATAGAGAGGTAGAAGATGATCCATCTTCCTTTTACGAGTTTGGCCTTGGCTCGCTTTTGTTTTTGTCACCCTTCATAAGGGCATTTTTGCCTTTTTGGGATCTCCATATTATTTAATCGCGTTGAGTGGTGCTCCTGGATGACTGGCAGCTATTTTGTTGAGCAATTCACCTATTTTTGGGATCTCCATATTATTAAATAAGAATAATAGGGGATACAAGCATACCTCCTAGATGACTTGGCTTTGGATAGAGTAGCCTCTATAGAGAGGTATGCTTGCATCCCCTATTATTCTTGTTGAGCAATTCACCTATTTTGTTCTTTCTCTTGGTCATATGGACATTTGCCAATACACAATGCCTTTTCATTTGAAATCATGGTTCATGTGAACTACCTTATTTGTTATTGATCTTGTGATCATGAATATTCTCTTGGACTATTTTTCTTATGCCTTAGTGAATGTTGGTCTTATTTTATGATATGCATCCACTCAGAGGTGGATTTTTATTTGTTGATATGTGATATCTTGTGCCCACTTGCATGTAGATGTATGTGTTGTCCATTGTGTGATGGCAACATTGTATTGTAATGACCCGTTTTCAAATTAGTCATCTGATTAGGGTTTACTTGGATAGTTGTATGCTTAATTAAGTTGATCATTGTTTAAAGCTTGATTAGTGATGGTAGTTAAATTTTCATGTTTTAAATATAATGATAAGTTTTAATCATACTTTGATCCACCTAATTAGGGTTAAGGTTTGGAAACCCTAATCGGCCCAAATTAGGGTTTTGATGACATATGAATACAGAATTTGATAAGTATAATGTCTCACTAAATAATTTTTAGTATTTTATGTGTAACTCTGATCTACTTCAAATTTGGATACGATTTGTATATATAAAATGTGAACAACATTGGAAAATATCAGAATTTTTGAATAATGTTCTGACCTATTTATCGGTCACGTTTCAAACTCGACCGATCATATTTTCAGATTTATATAGCAGTGTGGTAATTGAATTTTATATTTTTATTGGCAAATCCAATTGATCTCAAATTTTAACTGTGCTTGAAAAACACAATTCTAGACACCCTTTTAAATTGGAGTAATTTTTGTATGACTTTTGGTCTCTACAATGAGGGTGTCCGTCGAGTTCTGTGCAGGACAAACTCGACCGACCATGCTGCTGACAGCAATATAGAACTGTGCTTGAAAAACACAATTCTAGACACCCTTTTAAATTGTGCTTCTTGCTTTGATCATTGCCCTTATTGATAAAGTTAATCTGTTTCATGTTATTATAGTTACGCGAGAATACACAGATATGATATATGATGTTTTGAATTCTTTTAAGATGACTGAAAGAGATTAATAACAAGTGAAATGATCCCCCGAGGACCACACTGGGGAAAAAAACGGATCTCCTTGTAGTAATCGATGAATTATGAGAAGGATTTTCGGAGTGTGGATCGACACCTTAAAGGTTAGACCACCAGGATTTAGGAGTGAGTCATCTGGAGTGGCTCTGGCCCTAAATCCTTGCTGTGAAAGTCCATGTCCAGATGGAATAGACTCTGTTGAAATGAAATATGTGAAATGTGAAATGAAAAATATGTGAAATACTGTGATATGTGATATACTGTTTTGCTGGTTACTATCTCGTGTACCCGAGATGAGGACGTGAGCCTCTTTAGGCAACCCTGAGGTGGCTAGGGTCTGTTGTTGATATCTTAGGGTGGCCAGCTAAACCCTAATATAGTGACGGTGTGTCGTTGACATGAGAATCAGGCGTGGCGACTTCTACTTGGTGAGGTACAAGCCAAGTAGTTTCAGGGCAAATGAATAAAAGATGATAAGCCGTGTAGAACATGATTTGAATGATTATTACATTCCTTGTGCTGTTAGTTGATGATTTGTCATTGTTGATTAAGCTTCATGTTGTGGAAAGTAATCATGTTGCTATGGACATTTCCTATTTCATATTATGATCTGTCATGCTGACAAGTTATAAATGTTGGAATTTATATCTATTTTGAATATGAGTTGGATTGCTTTCTATTTGATAGTATTGTTTGGTAGATATGTATTATGTGTACTTCAGCTTCAGGACTGCCGGATGTGTTCCTCGTCCGGCTGGTGGAGTGTCACAAATATGATGTTATTGTCATGTATTGATTCAAAATGCTTAGAACTTGACTTATTACTCATGCAGTAGGATTCTTAATCTGAACTAAGAAGTATTTGCTAATTTGTTCATAGACATGTTTTAACAAATGTTTCAAAGTTATAATTGGTTTAAATGATTACCTTATGTTTTGGATTAGATTACCATTATAAGATAGATTTGACTCATGATAGAACTATCTGCTAGACTTTTTAATATCTGCATGTTTCCATTAAGTTTATTATACTTAATCTGATGCTGATGCATGTACCTAGCTTGAGTGGGAGGTATCCACTCACTGGGGCTCTATATGAGTCACATGAGGTTGTTTCAAATGTTTTTAGGTATAATGCTATCTAGCGGAGAGGTCGTGACAAAGAAGATATAAATAGTATAATCTAGATAGATTAGAATGTCCCTGTACTCTCTCTTTCCCGGGATGGGTTGTAGATTTTGTTTGTTCATCAATGTACATGTATCTGATGTAAACTGAATTGCATATGAGAACAAGATTTGATTTTGGATTTAATGGAGTTGAATATGATTTGTGATATTTGAATGTGATGTCCTTGATGTGACATTAATTTATGGGTTTGTGAAGAAAGAAAAAGGAAAAAGTTATCTGTGTTTTTCATATATTGTTTAATCGCCTTAGTCGAGAATTCATTGTTTTATTTCATAATCTGGGTTTAGGTTTTGGGATTACCTCTAATGGTTGGTATTTGTGTTTATGAAAAGAGTAGGTCCCAACAGACGTGGTATCAGAGCCTAGGTTAGATGAGTCTACAGGGACAATAGGATCTAGGACTAATTGATAATGTCGATGTTGAATATAACTTGAATGATGTGCATACTGACTGAACCCAGTATCCAGATACTCTGGTCAAGTATTTGGGTATTGAGCTAAGCTAGTATGGAACTACCGACTATACTTCTTCTGGATGCCCTGACCAAGTATCCAGATGAACATAGTTTGGTAGTATAATAAGATGCATGATGAAAAAGAGAAGAATGGCGATAAAATGGTGAAAGAGAAAAGGGTTTTATAATTCAATATGGAACCCGTGGAAAACATAAAAATCATATACAAAAGATGAAAGATTAATGGATTATGAACATAATTTATAATGAGTTTGAGTTTGAATATGAAATCTGAAATTGTGAGAAAAAGCTATGAACTAAGATGCAAACTAGATGATCTCCTTTATAAAGGAAATTGATGAATGCAGATGATAATATGTGAATGAGTCATAACCTTAATCCATGAGATACACAATCAAATAAAACAAAAGGGATGTGAAAGGTGATGTGAATTAGATCTTGATAAATGATGTATTACCAATATCTTTGATGTAAGTGTTTCTAATACTCAAGGAGAGATGTGATGATTACAAGGGAAGAAATATTCATTTAATGCAAAAGGAAAGTGTCATATGAAAGAAAGATAAAATGAAAGTCTTTATAATTTGATGCTCAGAGAGGTGAATGATTAGATGATATGATATTCTTCCATATCTTTTCTTGTATTTCGGGACGAAATCCTAAAAGGAGGGAAGAATTTGTAATGACCCATTTTCAAATTAGTCATCTGATTAGGGTTTACTTGGATAGTTGTATGCTTAATTAAGTTGATCATTGTTTAAAGCTTTATTAGTGATGGTAGTTAAATTTTCATGTTTTAAATATAATGAGAATTTTTAATCATACTTTGATCCACCTAATGAGGGTTAAGGTTTGGAAACCCTAATCGGCCGAAATTAGGGTTTTGATGACATATGAATACAGAATTTGATAAGTATAATGTCTCACTAAATGATTTTTAGTATATTATGTGTAACTCTAATTTAATTCAAATTTGGATATGATTTGGATATTTAAAATGTGAACAACATTGGAAAATATCAGAATTTTGGAAGAATGTTCTAACATGTTTATCGGTCGAGTTTCAAACTCGACCGATCATATTTTCAGAATTATATAGCAGTGTGGTAATTGAATTTTATCTTTTTATTGGAAAATCTAATTGATCTAAAATTTTATATGTGCTTGAAAAACACAATTTTAGACACCCTGTTAAATTGGCGTAATTTTTAGATGACTTTTGATCTCTACAGTGAGGGTGTCGGTCGAGTTCTGTGTAGGACAAACTCGACCGACCATGCTGCTGACTGCAATATAGCAGTGTAGTATTTGATTTTTAATTATTTATTGACAATTTCAAATAATCTAAAATTTATAATGTATTTTAAAAACTCAATTTCAGACACTAGGTTAAAGTTTCATAATTGTTGTATGAGGTTTGCGCTCGAAAACTTGTGGTTTCGGTCGAGTTTATAACTCAGTCGACCAACCAGTTTGAGCAAAATAAAAATACATTGAGGGGCTTGTTTGCAAATGTTCTAAGCACCTCAATTCGTCTATATCACTAACCTAACACACAAGCAACTCTCATAACTCATCCTTCCTGGCAAACAAACGAAATGCTTGGGAGAGAGGACAGCTAGGGTTTTGAGTAGAGAAAGTGGAGGAGATGATGACCTAGGGTTTTTCTATCCGAGATATGATGAAATCAAGTAAGTTTAGCTCCTTTGCATAGCATTTCATGGTGAATCTTCTCTCACATGTCAAGATTCCGTCCCTCACTTGATTTGGTTCGAAATCACATCAAATCTCCCCCTTTTCTCACTCTTTCTCTTCTAATCCCCATTTCTAGGGTTTCCGAGTTGAGAGGAGAAAGAATTGGATTCTTTTGCGAGAGTTTGTTTGGGTTTCCAAAAATTCAGAGGTTTGACCTCCATTTTTAAGGTGCTTGGCACCTGAGGTGAGTGTTTTTCTCCCTCCTAAGCTTTGGATTCATGTTGAAAGCTTAATTCAATCCGGCTAAAACAATCAGAAACCTTGTTTGTATATGTATGTGATTGGATTCGATTTGGGAAAGGTATTGGGGAATCCAATTTTACTGTTTTTGATTATTTCTCATTGATTGAAAGTTGATTAATTCCTGTTATATTGATTGAGGATGCATGGGTATTCTTATGGGTAGATGACTATGGTATTTCATGTGAATTTTGTTTAAAAATCAGCCCAATGGCGGATATGCCTGGAATTGAAATTGACATGTATAAAGTCGTATTTGAATTGTACTAGATTGAATTATACAAGTGCATTATTGAATGTTAATGGAGTTGAACCACATATCCTGATTAGGATTTTGTGTTTAGGAAGTGAATTAAATGAGTCAATTAATCAATGTATACTTATGATTGATGAATGAAATGTGTGAAAATGGAAACTAGGGTTTCCATGTTTGTGAATGACCCTAATGAACCCTTGAGTCATGATTGGATTACTAAATGATATAATTCTTATGATATGTTGAACTAAGGAATGACTTCTTGAAAACCTTAAAAGTTTATTACTAAGACAATTATGAGTGATAAACCTAGAACTTGTATATGATGTTGTAAATGTGACTAAATGCTGAAATTGAAGTTATTAATACTTCCATTGAATATGATGGGTCTTATGAATATCACCTAAGTCCAATGTAATTGTTTTAATACAATAAAGAATGATCATTGTTGATTATGGGAATGGCATTAGTAGTCAACATTAGGGTACACTTATCTGAATACAAGAGATATTATGAACAAGATGTACTTAATGGTGATTGCAAGATAAAGATGAAACTAATGAAGATAGTATGATGAAGTATTTTTTTTTTTATTTAATTACATATGGATTAACCCAAATTAAATAAAATATACTAGAAATTGTACTTTTATAAATGTTATGTAGAAGGGAAGCTTTGTATGTAAAGTGAATCAAGAAAGATTGGTCCAGATAATGTAATGAACATGAAATGAAAGAAGTTGAGACTACTGAGTATAAAATGATGGAAAAGATAGGAATTAGTAGATGATTCTAAGAATGTAACTCTTACCCTAAAATGATGAGTTTGATGATACTAATGAATGGCAATCTCAAATGGGTGATTAAGAGATGTACATGACTGTAGTGAATTCAACTAAATGATGAAACTCAAGTATTTGAATTGACTTACAAGAATGTGTTCTTGTATTGTGATTGTTTGATAGAATACTTGTATTATGAGAATGAACCAATTTGATGGAATTCAAATGATAATCAACATGTGTTTACCAGTAACCCCATATGAAGAATGTGAAATAAAAGAAGAAGAGAACTAAGTCGGGTATGCATGTATATGCATGAAGTTTATTGGCATCTATTCAGATTGGATGGAACATGCATATGTTGTATGATAAACCCATTCTGAGTATGAGGAATGATACATGATATCTATATGCTTTTACTGTTTCTAGTTTTAATGCCTCTGCTAATATTTGTTCATAACTGTGATATACAATGAGCTGATAAGATTTATGTTGAAATGGAATTTAATATGCACTCCTTACATTAAGAAACCCTGATAAGGGTAAATGTTGCATAATGAGATTATGTCTAGGGCTGAAGGCCCAGTGATGATGATAAAACCCTGATGGGGTAATTACTGGACAATAAGATTATGTCTCGGGCAGAAAGCCCACTATTGATGATTGCTATGAGTTGATGCAGAAGATAGAAATAATCATATTTGTTGCAATCTATAGACTTATTGTGCTTCTTGCTTTGATCATTGCCCTTATTGATAAAGTTAATCTGTTTCATGTTATTATAGTTACGCGAGAATACGCAGATATGATATATGATGTTTTGAATTCTTTTAAGATGACTGAAAGAGATTAGTAACAAGTGAAATGATCCCCCAAGGACCACACTGGGGAAAAAAAACGGATCTCCTTGTAGTAATTGATGAATTATGAGAAGGATTTCCGGAGTGTGGATCGAGACCTTAAAGGTTAGACCACCAGGATTTAGGAGTGAGTCATCTGGAGTGGCTCTGGCCCTAAATCCTTGCTGTGAAAGTCTATGTCCAGATGGAATAGACTCTGTTGAAATGAAATATGTGAGATGTGAAATGAAAAATATGTGAAATACTGTGATATGTGATATACTGTTTTGCTGGTTCCTATCTCGTGTACCCGAGATGAGGACGTGAGCCTCTTTAGGCAACCCTGAGGTGGCCAGGGTCTGTTGGTGATATCTTAGGGTGGCCAGCTAAACCCTAAGATAGTGACGGTGTGTCGTTGACATGAGAATCAGGCGTGGAGACTTCTACTTGGTGAGGTACAAGACAAGTAGTTTCAGGGCAAATGAATAAAAGATGATAAGCCGTGTAGAACATGATTTGAATGATTATTACATTCCTTGTGCTGCTAATTGATGATTTGTCATTGTTGATTAAGCTTCATGTTGTGGAAAGTAATCGTGTTGCTATGGACATTTCCTATTTTATATTATGATCTGTCATGCTGACTAGTTATAAATGTTGGAATTTATATCTATTTTGAATATGAGTTGGATTGCTTTCTATTTGATAGTATTGTTTGGTAGATATGTATTATGTGTACTTCAGCTTCAGGACTGCAGGATGTGTTCCTGGTCCGATTGGTGGAGTGTCACAAATATATTGTTATTGTCATGTATTGATTCAAAATGCTTAGAACTTGACTTATTACTCATGCAGTAGGATTCTTAATCTGAACTAAGAAGTATTTGCTAATTTGTTCATAGACATGTTTTAACAGATGTTTCAAAGTTATAATTGGTTTAAGTGATTACCTTATGTTTTGGATTAGATTACCATTGTAAGATAGATTTGACTCATGATAGAACTATCCGCTAGACTTTTTAATATCTTCATGTTTCCATTAAGGTTATTATACTTAATCTGATGCTGATGCATGTACCTAGCTTGAGTGGGAGGTATCCACTCACTAGGGCTCTATATGAGTCTCATGAGGTTGTTTCAAATGTTTTTAGGTATAATGCTATCTAGCGGAGAGGTCGTGACAAAGAAGATATAAATAGTATAATGTAGATAGATTAGAATGTCCCTGTACTCTCTCTTTCCTGGGATGGGTTGTAGATTTTGTTTGTTCATCAATGTACATGTATCTGATGTAAACTGAATCGCATATGAGAACAAGATTTGATTTTGGATTTAATGGAGTTTAATATGATTTGTGATATTTGAATGTGATGTCCTTGATGTGACATTGATTTATGGGTTTGTGAAGAAAGAAAAAGGAAAAAGTTATCTGTGTTTTTCATATATTGTTTAATCGCCTTAGTCGAGAATTCATTGTTTTATTTCATAATCTGGGTTTAGGTTTTGGGATTACCTCTAATGGTTGGTATTTGTGTTTATGAAAAGATTAGGTCCCAACAGACGTGGTACCAGAGCCTAGGTTAGATGAGTCTACAGGGACAATAGGATCTAGGACTAATTGATAATGTCGATGTTGAATATAACTTGAATGATGTGCATACTGACTGAACCCAGTATCCAGATACTCTGGTCAAGTATTTGGGTATTGAGCTAAGCTAGTATGGAACTTCCGACTATACTTCTTCTGGATGCCCTGACCAAGTATCCAGATGAACATAGTTTGGTAGTATAATAAGATGCATGATGAAAAAGAGAAGAATGGCGATAAAATGGTGAAAGAGAAAAGGGTTTTATAATTCAATATGGAACCCGTGGAAAACATAAAATTCATATACAAAAGATGAAAGATTATTGGATTATGAACATAATTTATAATGAGTTTGAGTTTGAATATGAAATCTGAAATTGTGAGAAAAAGCTATGAACTAAGATGCAAACTAGATGATCTCCTTTATAAAGGAAATTGATGAATGCAGATGATAATATGTGAATAAGTCATAACCTTAATCCATGAGATACACAATCAAATAAAACAAAAGGGATGTGAAAGGTGATGTGAATTAGATCTTGATAAATGATGTATTACCAATATCTTTGATGTAAGTGTTTCTAATACTCAAGGAGAGATGTGATGATTACAAGGGAAGAAATATTCATTTAATGCAAAAAGAAAGTGTCATATGAAAGAAAGATAAAATGAAAGTCTTTATAATTTGATGCTCAGAGAGGTGAACGATTAGATGATATGATATTCTTCCATATCTTTTCTTGGATTTTGGGACGAAATCCTAAAAGGAGGGAAGAATTTGTAATGACCCATTTTCAAATTAGTCATCTGATTAGGGTTTACTTGGATAGTTGTATGCTTAATTAAGTTGATCATTGTTTAAAGCTTGATTAGTGATGGTAGTTAAATTTTCATGTTTTAAATATAATGAGAAGTTTTAATCATACTTTGATCCACCTAATGAGGGTTAAGGTTTGGAAACCCTAATCGACCCAAATTAGGGTTTTGATGACATATGAATACAGAATTTGATAAGTATAATGTCTCACTAAATGATTTTTAGTATATTATGTGTAACTCTGATTTAATTCAAATTTGGATATGATTTGGATATTTAAAATGTGAACAACATTGGAAAATATCAGAATTTTTAAAGAATGTTCTAACCTGTTTATCGGTCGAGTTTCAAACTCGACCGATCATATTTTCAGATTTATATAGCAGTGTGGTAATTGAATTTTATCTTTTTATTGGAAAATCTAATTGATCTAAAATTTTATATTGCTTGAAAAACACAATTTTGGACACCCTGTTAAATTGGCGTAATTTTTAGATGACTTTTGATCTCTACAGTGAGGGTGTCGGTCGAGTTCTGTGTAGGACAAACTCGACCGACCATGCTGCTGACTGCAATATAGCAGTGTAGTATTTGATTTTTAATTATTTATTGACAACTTCAAATAATATAAAATTTATAATGTATCTTAAAAACTCAATTTCAGACACTGGGTTAAAGTTTCATAATTTTTGTATGAGGTTTGCACTCGGAAACGTGTGGTTTCGGTAGAGTTTATAACTCAGCCGACCAACCAGTTTGAGCAAAATAAAAATACATTGAGGGGCTTGTTTGCAAATGTTCTAAGCACCTCAATTCATCTATATCACTAACCGAACACACAAGCAGCTCTCATAACTCATCCTTCCTGGCAAACAAACGAAATGCTTGGGAGAGAGGACAGCTAGGGTTTTGAGTAGAGAAAGTGGAGGAGATGATGACCTAGGGTTTTTCTATCCGAGATATGATGAAATCAAGTAAGTTTAGCTCATTTGCATAGCATTTCATGGTGAATCTTCTCTCACATGTCAAGATTCCGTCCCTCACTTGATTTGGTTCGAAATCACATCAAATCTCCCCCTTTTCTCACTCTTTCTCTTCTAATCCCCATTTCTAGGGTTTCCGAGTTGAGAGGAGAAAGAATTGGATTCTTTTGCGAGAGTTTGTTTGGGTTTCCAAAAATTCAGAGGTTGACCTCCATTTTTAAGGTGCTTGGCACCTGAGGTGAGTGTTTTTCTCCCTCCTAAGCTTTGGATTCATGTTGAAAGCTTAATTCAATCCGGCTAAAACAATCAGAAACCTTGTTTGTATATGTATGTGATTGGATTCAATTTGGGAAAGGTATTGGGGAATCCAATTTTACTGTTTTTGATTATTTCTCATTGATTGAAAGTTGATTAATTCCTGTTATATTGATTGAGGATGCATGGGTATTCTTATGGGTAGATGACTATGGTATTTCATGTGAATTTTGTTTAAAAATCAGCCCAATGGCGGATATGCCTGGAATTGAAATTGACATGTATAAAGTCGTATTTGAATTGTACTAGATTGAATTATACAAGTGCATTATTGAATGTTAATGGAGTTGAACCACATATCCTGATTAGGAAGTGAATTAAATGAGTCAATTAATCAATGTATACTTATGATTGATGAATGAAATGTGTGAAAATGGAAACTAGGGTTTCCATGTTTGTGAATAACCGTAATGAACCCTTGAGTCATGATTGGATTACTAAATGATATGATTCTTATGATATGTTGAACTAAGGAATGACTTCTTGAAAACCTTAAAAGTTTATTACTAAGACAATTATGAGTGATAAACCTAGAACTTGTATATGATGATGTAAATGTGACTAAATGCTGAAATTGAAGTTATTAATACTTCCATTGAATATGATGGGTCTTATGAATATCACCTAAGTCCAATGTAATTGTTTTAATACAATAAAGAATGATCATTTTTTATTATGGGAATGGCTTTAGTAGTCAACATTAGGGTACACTTATCTGAATACAAGAGATAATATGAACAAGATGTACTTAATGGTGATTGCAAGATAAAGATGAAACTAATGAAGATAGTATGATGAAGTATTTTATCTTTTATTTAATTACATATAGATTAACCCAAATTATATAAAATATACTAGAAATTGTACTTTTATAAATGTTATGTAGAAGAGAAGCTTTGTATGTAAAGTGAATCAAGAAAGATTGGTCCAGATAATGTAATGAACATGAAATGAAAGAAGTTGAGACGACTGAGTATAAAATGATGGAAAAGATAGGAATTAGTAGATGATTCTAAGAATGTAACTCTTACCCTAAAATGATGAGTTTGATGATGCTAATGAATGTCAATCTCAAATGGGTGATTAAGAGATGTACATGATTGTAGTGAATTCAACTAAATGATGAAACTCAAGTATTTGAATTGACTTACAAGAATGTGTTCTTGTATTGTGATTGTTTGATAGAATACTTGTATTATGAGAATGAACCAATTTGATGGAATTCAAATGATAATCAACATGTGTTTACCAGTAACCCCATATGAAGAATGTGAAATAAAAGAAGAAGAAAACTAAGTCGGGTATGCATGTATATGAATGAAGTTTATTGGCATCTATTCAGATTGGATGGAACAGGCATATGTTGTATGATAAACCCATTCTGAGTATGAGGAATGATACATGATATCTATATGCTTTTACTGTTTCTAGTTTTAATGCCTTTGCTAATATTTGTTCATAACTGTGATATACAATGAGCTGATAAGATTTAGGTTGAAATGGAATTTAATATGCACTCCTTACATTAAGAAAACCTGATAAGGGTAAATGTTGCATAATGAGATTATGTCTAGGGTTGAAGGCCCAGTGATGATGATAAAACCCTGATGGGGTAAATACTGGACAATAAGATTATGTCTCGGGCAGAAAGCCCACTATTGATGATTGCTATGAGTTGATGCAGAAGATAGAAATAATCATATTTGTTGCAATCTATAGACTTATTGTGCTTCTTGCTTTGATCATTGCCCTTATTGATAAAGTTAATCTGTTTCATGTTATTATAGTTACGCGAGAATACGCAGATATGATATATGATGTTGTGAATTCTTTTAAGATGACTGAAAGAGATTAATAACAAGTGAAATGATCCCCCGAGGACCACACTGGGGAAACAAAACGGATCTCCTTGTAGTAATCGATGAATTATGAGAAGGATTTCTGGAGTGTGGATCGAGACCTTAAAGGTTAGACCACCAGTATTTAGGAGTGAGTCATCTGGAGTGGCTCTGGCCCTAAATCCTTGCTGTAATAGTCTATGTCCAGATGGAATAAACTCTGTGAAATGAAATATGTGAAATGTGAAATGAAAAATATGTGAAATACTGTGATATCTGATATACTGTTTTGTTGGTTCCTATCTCGTGTACCCGAGATCAGGATGTGAGCTTCTTTAGGCAACCCTGAGGTGGCCAGGGTCTGTTGTTGATATCTTAGGGTGGCCGACTAAACCCTAAGATAGTGACGGTGAGTCGTTGACATGAGAATCAGGCGTGGTGACTTCTACTTGGTGAGGTATAAGCCAAGTAGTTTCACGGCAAATGAATAAAAGATGATATGCCGTATAGAACATGATTTGAATGATTATTACATTCCTTGTGCTGCTAGTTGATGATTTGTCATTGTTGATTAAGCTTCATGTTGTGGAAAGTAATCATGTTGCTATGGACATTTCCTATTTCATATTATGATCTGTCATGCTGACAAGTTATAAATGTTGGAATTTATATCTATTTTGAATATGAGTTGGATTGCTTTCTATTTAATAGTATTGTTTGGTAGATATGTATGATGTGTACTTCAGCTTCAGGACTGCAGGATGTGTTCCTAGTCCAGCTGTTGGAGTGTCACAAATATAATATTATTGCCATGTATTGATTCAAAATGCTTAGAACTTGACTTATTACTCATGCAGTAGGATTCTTAATATGAACTAAGAAGTATTTGCTAATTTGTTCATAGACATGTTTTAACAGATGTTTCAAAGTTATAATTGGTTTAAGTGATTACCTTATCTTTTGGATTAGATTACCATTGTAAGATAGATTTGACTCATGATAGAACTATCTGCTAGAATTTTTAATATTTGCATGTTTCCATTAAGTTTATTATACTTAATCTGATGATGATGCATGTACCTAGCTTGAGTGGGAGGTATCCACTCACTGGGGCTCTATATGAGTCACATGAGGTTGTTTCAAATATTTTTAGGTATAATGCTATCTAGCGGAGAGGTCGTGACAAAGAAGATATAAATAGTATAATCTAGATAGATTAGAATGTCCCTGTACTCTCTCTTTCCCGGGATGGGTTGTAGATTTTGTTTGTTCATCAATGTACATGTATCTGATGTCAATTGAATCGCATATGAGAACAAGATTTGATTCTGGATTTAATGGAGTTGAATATGATTTGTGATATTTGAATGTGATGTCCTTGATGTGACATTGATTTATGGGTTTGTGAAGAAAGAAAAAGGAAAAAGTTATCTGTGTTTTTCATATATTGTTTAATTGCCTTAGTCGAGAATTCATTGTTTTATTTCATAATCTGGGTTTAGGTTTTGGGATTACCTCTAATGGTTGGTATTTGTACTGATCAAAAGAGTAGGTCCCGACATGTATAATCTAACTATACTTTCTACTTTCCTTTACCTTTTACATGCTATGTGAATCAGTAGCACTAGAGTAGTGTAATTGCATTAGTTTTTGGGTTATGTGCCCATGTTATTATTTTTGGGATGGAGGTTATGTACCCCATACCCGAGTTTCAAATTGATGAGGTTTGGACCACACTCTTTTTATTGGGGATTTTAGCTATGTTCCAATCTCTATCAGGTTTCAAGTTTATGAGACTTGGTCACCATTGTTATTTATATTGTTCTAGGGTTGTTTTTATCTCACATGCATGTAGGTTGATGATGTTATGTGGTTCATTTCCTACCATGGTAGTGGACGTATATGTGGCACAATCTTTTTATGTTTTTTATGACATGTATCTTTTTTAGTGTTTCTTTTCTCTTGATACCCATTTGGGTGGTACTTATGTCTTCTATGGGGTGCTTCACTTTATTTGATGTCCTTTATTCCAATTATATTTCTCAATTTTACTTTTTAGTATGCACATACCAGCCTTTGCTGATGTCTTCTATTTTTCTCTTCGTGCTGGGGTACGCTTCCAACCCTAGGTGAAGGATGTGGAGTACATGGCATAAAATTGTAGACCTAGCTTAAGGAGTTAATGCTTGGAGATACCCTTGATGTGGTTTAGATTTCCTCCTACATGGATCCTTATGATGAACCTTTACATGTAAGTTTAATATGTTCTTTGAAACCTTTTGAGAAATTGAATATAGTCAATGTTTTTATTCTGCTGCTACACTTTGGTTGTTTTGATTACCATTAAATAAGATTTGAAAATCTTACACCCACTCCATCATACTTTTTAGGTGTGTTTGGACTAGACATTTTATTGTTCAAATTTTTAGTAGGGAGTGGTTCCCCTCTGGGATCCCACTCGTTACAGTAGCTGATGTATCTTGAGTAATTTATCACACTTTACTATATTGTGCATCTTTACTTTAATCGACATTGATTCTTTACTTTTCCTAGGTCCAATTCAAGATCATCTCTAGGTTCTAGTGTGGAAAGGCAACCATGTGTTGTGCAACATTCTTTGAGGTGTTGTTTCTAGATGCTTGTAGGATCAAGTTTGAGTCTCCATATAGGTGTGTGTTGTATATGGGCAAGCGCACTGCTCGTTGGTGGGATGGTGGCTGGCACATCCCTTTTGACCCTTTTCTAATGTTGGTCCCTCCTGGTCTGGGAATTTTTCAGGCTACACAAGAGATGATATATGGTTAGGTGATGCATGATGAGTACCTATAGTGGTACTAATTCACGATGAGACAGTTATCTTTCCCAGAGGGGTGCATGATCATCTTCTTCATCCTCTAGTAGTGAGCAACTAAGCTGTATGATGTAGTTGTCTTCTTGAATTATCTCGACATGCATTTAGCGCATATGATTTATTATGACTCTGTTGAGGAGAAAAATGATCAAGGGTATGAGTTTCATTATCAACCCCCTCCTGAGGTGGTTCCCTCTCCTAAGGCTCCACCTTCTCTACATGCTGATGTTCATGGCATTGATGACCTCCACAGATTGTGGCCTCATGACCGAGTTACTATCCCTAGTGGCTTTGGCTGGACCTCATCCTTCCAAAAGGCGGATGCCACTTTTGATGTGGTAGGAAGCCTCTTCTACATGAGTATCGTATCGGGCTACAGTTACAATGAGCATTTTGGGGGATCTTCTAGTGTGGGATGATCCTCCCCATGTCATTGTTGGTCCACCTATGGTATCAATCTAGAAGATCCTCCCCATGCCAGTGTTGGTCCACCTGTGGTATCAATCTAATGTGAACAGAGGGAATAATTCTTCAGGGTCTTCTTCCACTGATCATCGGCCTTTGGCTAAGCACTAGATGGGGTGGTTGAAGAAAAAACTAAATAAGTAGATGTTTTCTTTAGCATTTTCATTTCATGACGTATTTTCTTTTTCTGAAAGAAAAATCATTTATAAGTTATGTTAGTAATCGTAGAACTCTTTTATAAATTTAAATAAGAGTTCAAATTTGAGTGTAGATATATGTTTTATGATCTTCGTTTTAGAATCAGATTTTTGGAGTTTAATATTAGTAAGATGTCTTAGTATATTGGACAATTTCCTTGATCCACATGCTGATCGAATGTCGAGGATTGGAACAATTTGTCGATCTTATGGGACAAAGATTCTTTCTTGTCTCAAGATGTGTGTCTGCCTTGAGTGTTTATGTAGATGCATGAGGTGTGTTTTATTCCGCTAGGGAAAATGACATGGAGTCCTATTGCTCATGGAAGACGAGTTTGCTTCCTGTGAGACCTGTAAATTTGGTTGTTTCCCTCATCCTTTCTGTGCAATTTTCTTCTCACGATCCAATGTCAAGAGAGAGAAGAAGATAAGGGAAATCGGGCTTCTATGTCATCCTCCCATCAATCTAGCCTTGGTGCATCTTTGTATAACTAATCTTTCTTAGACTGAAGTAGTCGAGCTAGAACGTTTTGGCATGACTCATTATCTTTTTCATCTGGCATATGCCCTTGTTGTGAGGGAGTTGATGTTGTAAGTGATCCCCTTCCAGGATCCTCTAAGTCACTCCTTTTGGTTTGGGGATGTCATGCTGACTCCCTCCTTGAAGATGTGTCTAAGATTACTACGCTTCATTTCCACAAGCAATGACTGGAGCAATTGAAGAAGTCAACTTGGGCTGCTAAGTTAGAGTGTCTACTTGAAGTGAAGAAGCCCCAATCTGCTCAATGGTTGAGTAATGATTGTCACTTTATTCACATGGATTCCACATGGGACTCGTTCAAGAGAAAAGTGCATAGTGCTGCCAACCCCCTCACATGCCCCATATGTTAGCATATACTCTGTTCATTTTTGCAGAGTTGTTCCTCAGAGAATTTGTTAGGTGAGTGGTGATTGTTTCTTCTAGAGTTTGTCTCCCTTGTGGAGGAAGGAAATTGTTGTCCTTTAATACTGGTTGAGTTGCACTACAACAAACACTCACATTAGAGGCCTTTTAGAAATGCCATTGAGAAAAAATAAATGCCACTAAACATGTTTAATGGCATTTGTTGACACTTAAACAAATGCCTTTAGTACCAATGCCACTAGAAAGATAGTGGCATAAGTTGTGAACACCACTAAATGTTTGGCTTTAGTGGCTTCCAAAAAATGCCAAATAAAGGCCACTAAAACATCATTTGGCATTTATAAAAAAGCCACTATCCATCAATTGGCTTTTATACAAATGCCACTATTTTATATCATGTTGTCATATGAAATGGTTCTTATTGAGTGTAATAGCGTATTTAAAAAGCCACTAATGACATACTAGTTTTGTATTACTATATTTTCATGGTTTTTAGTCATTCAATTTTCAGTTCATTATCAGGTTTTCTAATTGAATGCCAATTGCAGCCAAACTCAGTTTTTTGAAAGTACAATACATGGGGAGGACATTTTACTTTTCCCCTTATATTGAATAGAACACCAATGACATACTTTCATACAACAATTTTCTATTTAGTACAATAACTTCTGATTGAAGGAACTTGTCTTCAATAGAACAAACAAAATATGCCACCATACTTACAGCCCATGACATCTTCCACATCTTCAAATGTCTCTTTCTAATGGATTCCCCTCACTAGTACATAACCAACCTTTAGTGTCAGTTATTTAAGGCCCTTTATTGTCGGTTTCTAAGAGACACCTATGTGGGCGCCGCTAAAAGCCTAACCATTACGCTTCGGTTCTCAAACTGACGCCACAACCCTTCGCGCGCCACCAAAAACACGCTAGCAGGGGGTATAGGCATTGGTTATCCTCTTCGCAACCGACACTTAATCACCCGCTTACACAGCTATATCGTCGATTTTATACAAATATCCGACACGTATTGCCACGGCCGTGCTGGCCAGCACGGCCGTGGTGTCTAGCGTCATTAGGGAAATCGACGTCGGTACTAGTATGGAAACCGACACTATAACCTTATGTCGTCTGTTTTATACAAATAACTGACGCCTATGATTTGATTTTTTTTTGCTGTCATTCTGCAGACCTGCTGTGGCTGGTCACAGGATGAGAAACCTGCAGTTCAGTTATGAACAACAGGTTTTATTACATCCATTGATATCGGCCAACAACAGGCCACAAACCTGCCAAATTAACATTATGGACAATTATTATATATGTGATTCACACTCATGTATAAGAAAATTTAATTCATATTATTTTTTCATCACACACATGTAGAAACTAGTAGCAACCTGCAGTTCCATTTATTTCATCTCTTTTCACATTCAGACACATGTAGAAACATTCATGTATTGATGATTTTCACACACATATGACAATTCATAAAAATTCATTCACATTCACACAAAATTAATTATGAGAACAAAGTTATTCTTTATTCATCATCATCATTGTCATCATCGTCATCAAAATCATATTGAAAAATTCCCACTCTTTGTAGGGCTTTTGCCCAATCTTCTCTTACATCATCTAATTCATCTCTCGTATAGGGAGCATGTACATAGAAACGCTTTGCACCTGTGTTGAAGTCCTCAGTTTTAAAGACCTACAAAGAGAATGACGTACGTACATAATTATATTAATATATAATAAGATTCATATATTTCATATTATCTAACGAGACTATGTATAATACCTGTTGTATGTTATCGATTTCCAATACAACATGTTTGATGATTAGGTCCATAAATCGCATCACATAGTAGGCACATGCCCAACCGTTGTCTTGTGTAGCACACTATAAATTGAAACGTAGAAAATATTCAAAAATACAAATAAGCACACTTCACATAAATAATATATACATTGGAGTCAGGAAATTGCTTTCACATTCTTCCAAATGAGTGTCAGATTTTTTTTCCTGGGGACCTTTCCACCAACTTTTTTATACTCTTGTAAATCCCTATATATGTTAATGTAACACATTAAATTGTATAATTAAATAGTAATGCAGTAACAAATGTTAACAGATATAAAAACATAAAATATTTCTCACGAGAATAATGGCCTTTTAATTGCATGTACTGATACATCCAACTCACTCCCCGCATGATCTAGATAATAGACGGTGAATGTATTGGGGACAATAACTAATAACTCCCAATGCTTAGAACTACAGGTAAGAAAGTCTAAATTACAAGCAAAGTAAACTTACTCGACATTGAATGGAGCTATTATCACCGTCTTATTATTTTTACCAAAATATTCAAAAGCATCACAACAGTATGAAGTAACTGAACCAATGTATGTATCTACAAGACTAATCAAAGATGGAACCAAAAATCCCACATGGGAAAATCCAAAATCTTTACATGTCTTGTATAAGTGGCTGCAAAACATGTATTACGTATGCATTAATATATAAGAAACCAGATTACCGTATATAAAATAAGGTATATGGATGTATAAACCAGATTGCCGTATGCATTATTCTCACCATATCCACAGCTCTATCATAGATGTGTTCAGCCATTCATACTTAAACAACTCCAAAATATCTTGTATAAATATGTTGTTTCCGAATGTTTGACCTGCATTAATATGCATCCAAAACTTCTATTACGTATGCATTAATACGTATGCTAAACTTGTATAAATAGATTGTTATCGTATGATTTACATGCAGCATTCTCCAGAATAGTAACATTTTAGGGCAATTTGGATTATGTTCACCGATCCATACTGCCACACTCCTACAATTAGGACTTATCGAGGCGTGTAGGTCCCCTGGAAGCCAACTTGGTAGTCGAGGAGGTGGAGGCCGAGATGTAGCGGGTCTGATCTTTTTGACATGTATATATAATTTCCATATCAATTGACTCATATATATATACACACTAACAAAGTAAAGTAATGAAAATTTATCATACAATATCAGTATAGAGGACATCCACTTCGGGCCACAGTATCACTCCACCTACTGCCTCACCAAGTATTTCAACATCTGAGTGTGCATGAGGCAGTGCAAGAGTCGTCCAGCCAGTGAGTATATGTATGGGGCTCACAAGTACCATGCCATCTGGTACTGGACTCCCATGATACATGCACCCTTTAAGGGGTGGGTAAGCCGATGCATCTGCAATGATATATCATTCACTTTGTAGTCGGCATGGCTTCAACCCCTACAAATTTACGTAAATTAAGAATGTTATATGCATATATACACAAACATCTCATCTTGAACATACTAGCTATTATATATGCCATAAAAATACTTACAGAGGACGTTCTAGGTGGGTCTATAGGATTACTCCCAACCTCTGCAATACGAGGAGTAGGAGAAGAGAGGTTTGCCACAGGTACTGTCTGAGTGGCAGTCTGAGACGCCTGCCACTTGTGAAATGCTTCCTGGAGTCTTTTTTGAATTAAGGAATCTACCTATACATGGATAAAAGAAATGCTAGTTTCTGATTATTGAATTCCCTTTCGCAATAATGTTCTAAAATAATAATAAGTTACCTCAGCTTGTGAAAGTCCCACTTTTGGGACATGTTTACGCTGGGATGGCCCAAAGAACGCTTTGATGCCCACACCAGTGCCTGCACCCCTTACACATCCAGGATGCTCTGGGTTACCCAGAACAATTGTCAGTTCATCCCTTGTACCCTGAGGGATGAACTTTCCTTCCTTCCTCTACTCGTGCAGCTCCCGCTAAGCACCATCAACAAAAATTCATAAGTAAACATAATAATAATCAATATCAATAGATTGCTCTAAGAGTTTGATTTTTACCATTTTTGTAGCCGTCTCAGCGGTTGCGGGCTTAGGTATCTCTCCCTTCGTGTTTTGCCTCCCAGCTATCCACATAACATGACGAGGTAGAGGTGCGGGAGCAACAGTAGAGGAATATGCAGTCTCCTGAGTAGCAGTAGGCTGAGTAGACTTAGCCTGTAGTCTTTGGTGAATGCCTTCATATCCTCTTGGACCCATTGTGTGGTCGTGCACATTCAGTGCACGCCTTGCTCATTGAGCATCGCTCTTAGCCTAGTTAGTTAGCACATTGATTTGGTTAGTAACACTAAAGGTTAATCTTGAATAGGTGAATACATAAAAATGTATATTAATTAAATTAGGAGTGGCAGTGCTTAATACCTTGAATTCATCTATTTTTCTTTGGGTAACAAACTCCTCCCATTCTATGGGGTCCAAGTAGTTCCATTGCTGTGTGGCTTCCTTCTTCCTATATTTATTTTTTAAAGAGAATACAAACAAAAATTGTTAGTGTAAAGTTAGTGAAATACTGATCAATGTCTAGAATTGGAATCTATCAAGAACCTATTCTCAGCATCGCGTATGTAATCTCGGGTGAGATTGGTCCTATAGTTCCTTAGGACCCTCCCACAACATTGCATCACACATTTATGATGTAGCTTTTCATCCAGATCAAATATGCTATGAAAATTAAATAGAATTGCTATTAACTAGTATCCTAAAAATTAGTAATCTACACAAATAGAATTACAAATAATAATAACTCACACATAGTTCCTTCCATATGTGGTCTTTCTTCTCCTTCGGAACTCTATGCCATGATTCTAGGATAAGACTACAATGGCTGTGAGTAAAAACCCCAAGATATGAAACAAATGAGTTGCGGTTCACTCCATATGGATTTCCTGCCTGATCGAAATCCACAGCCAATTTGGGTCCATTACCCCTTTGCTGTATTAACTTGTTCATCATTGTGATGCCCCTTACTTTCTCAATTTTCTTTTGCTGCTCATCAAGTGCTGTTATTTCTTCAGGGGGTACATCACCAACCTAAAATTTGATAAAAAAACACACTTACATAATATAATTATAAATGAACATATAGATAGAAACCTCAGGGATATATTCTTAAAACTTACATTGTCAGGCGGTGGAAGCACGCCCTCACCCTCACGGCGATCATTAGCACGGTCCTGATCAGCCATCTCAAAGTTCACCTTCAAATTATAAATTTCACATTGTAAAGTAACACTAATTTTAAAGTTCACATTGTAAAGTACACATTCACAGGGGTGCAGCGATTGTGAATGGACATCCCATGTACTGTCATTCTTATAATAAATGTGTACCACCTATCTCATTCTTGAACACCTAATCTCACTAGTAAGTGTATAATGGGTATTGGGTTTTCAAGAAAATTTCGGCAACATTTCCCAGTTGTTCTCTAAGTACATATGTACTTAGAGAACAAACGGGGAAATGCTACCAAAATTTTCTTGAAAATCCAATACACATTATACACTTACATCCTAAGTGAGATTAGGTGTTCAAGAACAGTCCCAAACTGGGGACTATCCAAGATTTACTCCTAATGAGTAAATCTTGGACGGCGTTCTAGGCCAACAAATTCATGTGTTGTCATTCTTATATATAATAAATGTGTATAAACTACAAGCAACATGGTTAATCCTAATCTATAGAGCATTATTAAATAATAAATCAAGAAATCAATAGTTTCAAACATGCAATCTCTAGTAGACAGACTGACCTTAAAAAAATTACCCTAATGACAAAAAGTATAGGAATCTTTACTAGACATTATATATATAGCCCTAATCATCATATATAACATACTACATTATTATTAACATCCAAATCAGATTAAGATCATACTATGTTATAACTATTGATTTAATAACCCTATTTCCGCATGTACATACATGATTATCTAATTTAATTTAAGATGTTGGGATCACATAATTATATACCGCCATCAGAATAAATAAAAGAATCATAATTAACATGATTAACAACATGCTCATCAAACTAGGGTTTTCTTGAATATCATCTAATATTCGTGTACTAACTATACCTTTGTAACAAGAAGAATATTAGAGATTTAAGTATAGTTTATTCACAATCTATGCATTTTTCTGATCAAAACCATATACAACATGGTAATATTAATGTGAATCAGAGACAGGTTTGCAAACTGGAGAGCCACATGATTAATGGGTGTGCATGTGATACAGGAAAAGTAAGAATAGGGAGGAAGGTCAGGGGAAAACCTGATAATGGGTGTGCCTGTGAGAAGAGGGACAGCTGCAGGCAGTGGGCGGAGGGCTGGTCGTCGAGCAGAAGGGCTCTGGGCGGAGAGTTGGTTGCCGACGTCGGGCAGAAGGTCATCGGGCAGAGAGCTAGCTGTGGTCGGGCGGAGAGCTGTGGTCACCAGTAGGGGCTGGCAGAAGCAGAGGCGGCGGAGCCAGAAGAGGTGCAGCGGCAGATCACCGGCGGCAAGTGGCGGCGATGTCGGTGACCAAAGCGCGGCCAGCAAATGGCGGCAGAGGCGGAGGCAGAGCAGCAACGGCCAGAATCGTCAGAGCAGAGGAATCGTCGGAGCAAAAACCCTAATCAGCGGAAATGAATGAAAAAGAAGTGGGAAGAGTCTTTGCCTTGCACTGTTAAGTTAACTATAGGTGTCGGTTGCTAACACAAACCGACAATAAAAACTTTAAGTGTCGATTTTCAACAAAACACCGACACTAAAGGGAGGTGAATATTTTCGCGGTTATTCACATGAAAACACAATGGCGTCAGTTATTGTCACAAAACCGACGATAAAAAGAGAGCAAATTTCTGTCTCACAGAAAACCTTTAATCGTTGGTTACGGTTTTAAAAACTGACGATGTATGTTAATTTTTGGAGGTAATTTTTTTCGTTAGAAATTTTGGTTTTGGCGGTAACTTTTAGGCATCAGTTTCTTATTAAGGAACCGACACTGAATAAAAGTGATACCCGTGTCTGGTCACACTTCACAGATTGATGTCAGTTTATTTTATACACCGACGCTGTATATGTTAGGTGTTGGTTTATTAATACAACTGACACCATTAAAAGTGATGTTATAAGACATTTCCGTAGTAGTGCCTCAACCACCCAGCCTCCACCTGCAAGGCAGCTTGTCATTTTGGGCACCATGTTACCTTCTTCCCAGCCAATTGTGCCTCAAGGGTTGTCATCTACTTTGCATAGTTAAGCACATTACCTTCAATTTCAAGTGTAGAAGGATCTGCATTGCTCTACTTTCGGTTGAAGCTAGAAGATGTGAAGCACCGTACCAGAGTAGGAATTCCAAAACTGACTTCAGCTGCTAGCTGAAGATAATATAGATTAATTAGGAAAAAGCAACTACAAACTATAAATTAGAGATTGAGAGACACTGCAGAACGTTTCTCTGGAATGATACTGAAGAGTCAAAACACTTCAATATTGTTAAATGGGATGACATTTGCAAGCCTAAGATGGAAGGAGGCCTTGGCATTCGGAAAGTTGAAGACTGGTCTAAGGCAAGCATGATGAAGACCCTTTGGAACATTGCAAATCAAAATACTCTGTCTAGATAAGATGGATACACTCTAAATACATTAGGAATGATACTTTGTGGACCTACCACACCCAACAATATCATAGTTGGATGTGGAGGTCTGTGCTCAAGTTTAGAGATCAATTCTTACCCTTGGTCAAAGTGAGAATAGGCAGTGGTGTGGATCTCTCTCTCTAGTCAGACCCATGGGTTGATGGTAAGTTCCTTATGGACTGTGTTGATTCAGGGCTCTCTATGAGGAATGGATTAACTAGGGACAAGTAGCTCAATGCTATAATTCATAATGGTGCATGGAGACTACCCTAGGTAGAGGCTGCGATGTGCTATCCAACATCTATGCAAATACCAACATCGCTGATGATGTGAATATGATCTACTTAAAAGACGTTCTTCCTTTCTAACTGAAAGCAGTTTCGAACGCCTGCAGATGCCATGCTATTGAGCCATCATGGGCAAGATGGACCTAGAAATCAAAGGCCCCACAAGGATTTAAACTTCATTGTTGGCGCCTGATGCAAGGGAAGTTGGTTACTGAGGAGTTCATGAAGAACATAGGTTATCAGCTGGCATCAAGATGCACTCTATGCCACGAACAAGAAGAGAATGATTCTCACCTGTTTTAGTATTGTAGATTCTTCTGCAAACTATGGGAGATAGCTAGAATTACCCTTCCAGTTGTTCCCACAGGCAAAGAAGACGTACTGAAGATAAAAGGAGAAAAAGAAAAGATTCTAACAAAGACTATTCTATATTATATTTGGTTTAGTCAAAATCAAACCACTTTTGATGATGTTACCATCACTGCAAATGTAGTGTAGAATAGAATAATGAGTGATAGAAAAAACCTGTATAGATAGGTTTTGTTCTTTACTGTGTGATGATCCCCATCTCACCCCCTCCCACTTGTATAGATTTACTTTGTGGATTAATAGAAGGAGTAGCACGCTTAATGATAAAAAAAGGCTCATGGCCATCCTACAGAAATGAAATGGGAATATCATCTGACAAAATTGTTTTGATGTACTTGTTGTCAATAACAAATTTACACTAACATTATCTGCCAAATGGTAGATTGACAAACTGATGGTATTGACTTCACATATAGAACTTTGGGTTTTATTATTGCACACCTCTTCTGTCTGTGTGGTTTTCCAGTTGGAAGCCTCTCTGATGCCCATGACCAACTTTCCTTCAGGATCTATCCGGCTAAAGGTCACTGAAAAGTGGAAATTATAAGCATCAGCTGGAACATTTAAATCTGCATAACAAATTGATCGATGTATAGACACTTGGTTTAGAAAAAGAAATAAGAAATCAGCTAGAAACCAACATCTATAATAACAAATCAGCTAGAAACCAACATCTAGAATAACAAATAAGATAGAAAACCAACATCTAGAAATGCAGCAAAAAAGAAAGGATCTAGCACATGAAGATACCTTTGTTGATTGGAATGACATTTGCTTATCAGGGAGCTCAATAGTAGTTAGCCCCCCATATTTCATTCTTACATGGCAGTAAAGGGTAGATTACGAATAAAGAAGCAGCCATTCTCAAGAACTTGCTCATTTCCATCATGCAAATCCATTAGAGCCTACAACATCAAACCACCACTATCAATTTTAAGATTATCACATTTAGCACCATGTATAGGAAATAAACAAAAAAAATCCATGCCTATAAATCAAACTATTGGGCTCGACCATCCCCCATTCCCATTCTTGAGCTTCATTCACATCATCAAGAGGTATTTGCACTCGCTACAACCTTCCTTGAATAGTACAAATATGTTGATAATCACACCACTAACACAGAAACATACCACATATGCTCAATTAATAGATGTGTAGAAATAAATGTGATGATCCTTGTTACATATAATTGCTTACAAAGGGACAATTTCACTCCTTTACTATAACATTATAGCTATGAAATTAATATGGTTGATAGAAAAGTTGAACATATATTCAGATGTGATTATTTGTTTGAAGAAAGTATTATATGGCACAGAATCAGAATATATGATGCATAAATAACCTTCAGTAAATCCCATATTTGTCAAATAGAATCATGCCAACTACTTTTTTTTAGCTTATATACTTTTGGGGCCCCTTATTGATTTATATATTGTTGTTCAATCATAACAAGAATGTTTTCCACTACTTTTCTAGATTACTTATATATTGTTGTTCAAAACATGAGGGAAACAAGTTACCCTAAAGAATATTCTTTTAGTTTTACGAGTAACACAATGAATAGTTAAATATGATAAGATATAATGATCACTATATTTTTTGGAGACTTTCTAAGATATCGTCAGAAGTAAGGGGGTGTACATGTTAGAATCATCAATCGTTTCTTATTGAAGCTAATGACAATTGTAGACACTAACACACATGTACAAAGACATGTGAAGTGTGATATAGATGAGGATTAGGGAAAAAACACATATATGTAATTTGCACAAAGCAGATTTGTTGTTCCTAATTAAACAAGGAGCAGGCTGCACCTTATTTTAGATATTTCCAGGCTACAAGATAAAGTCATAATTATAAGTTTAACTACAAAAGATGCTTATCAACTAAACTGACTTTACAAAAGAAAAAAACTGAAACGACTTGTCATAAATATATTAGTTAAACCACAATTCAAATAAAAGAAGCATGATTATAATGGGACTTCTAATTTTAGTTTCAGAAAGAATTACCTATATTTTATATGCTCTATTATAAAATTACGAGCATCACACCAGGTGCAAAAATACAAAACAAGAATATAAACTTATATCTTATTCAGTGATTAAAAATGTAGTCGCTCCCATCTGTAGCACTGAACCACCATATTTGACATACTTCAAATCATAAGGAATCATCCTGGATTGGCAACTAGATTTCTTCACCTCCAATAGAAATTCGAGACTCAATTGAAACATCATTTCTGAATAATCTTTGTATTTCTTGAACCATGGAGACTGAAGTTCTGGAGAGTAAAGACACAAACAATTAGGGAGAATATTACCACATTTGATAAAATGGTTACTAATATGTAATTCGTCCATAATGGAATGGTAGGACTCACGATATAGGGAGAATATTACCACATTTGACAAAATGGTTAACTTCATATCTCATATATTGGTACTTAGAACTTTGACTATTTTCACCAATCACAAGATGAGAATTAGCTAGATCATGTACCTACATTGCACAACATTTTGAGAAGTTAGATAGGAATCCTATCCTTCCAATATATACCCTGTCAAATACAGAATATAGGGGAAAATGCTAGATTTTAAGCAATTGGGAAATTAATGTGAATGATCTTTAAATTCATCTTCCAATTAAACACATAAAATTCATGATGCAGTGAGTTTAGAAGAGTTTCAATCTTTAATGGTACCATATCAAACAATTTTATGAACTTTAAGTAGGAGAAAAATAATTGATCTTGATGGAGAATCTCATTCACCTTCATTCCTTTCTTCAAGGTAGAATATATGGCATGTATACAGTAAAATGAGCACTCGAAGTTTGTGCTTCATCTAATCCAAATCCATATTTCAATCCTTTGCATTTGTACAACCACACTCCAATGACCTCGGTACTTTCTGAAATCATATTCAAGAGATCCACTTGAAGACATTGAGCCTTTTCAAATGCTTATTCAAAATTCTAGCTTGGAACGATATCAGCAAATTTAAGCACACAATAGTATTTTTTGAGTATCATTCACTATCTGTATTTATACTTCAACACTTACCATTGTTATTCATAGAATCCAAAGAAGTCTTTTAACATCTGTATATGATTGAGTAGCACTTGATTTAGATTCATCATGTCTGAATGTAGTTATAACATATTCCTCCAATCCACCCTCGGGATAGATAGATATATCCTTCTTGTAGCTAAAATATAAGCATGTATATTAGAATTATTAAAATGACTAGATTGAAAAAAGAATTACTACTTAGAAATACTACATGCCTCAACAAGAAAATAAAATTTGCAAATCGTGGCATTGAGGAAAACATTTAAATACAACCTACTACCTACTATTGTTGTCTTCTAGGATAGAGATCAAAGTAGCATTGTATTGGAATAGAAGTTGTAGGGATGAACATCCTTCTTAAAGCTTACAGGCATTCAATGTGCCGGGTTGATCACAGATGGTACTAGAGGTTGCAGGCATTCAAAGTGTAGGGTTGATCTCAAGTGTAAAGACAAGGAGAAGCTACACATAGTGGTTAACCTACATGTCATAAGGTGATCCCATGATCTAGTTTACATAACCACAATAGGTGTTATAATCAACAATAGCAACAAATATGAAAACAGCCTTCTCGACTCCTTTAGGAGGAGAAAGAGCACATAGTACAAGACATTTTGCATAGGCTAGGAAACTAGTAAATAAATCAATTTCATGGACCTAGTTGGGTACCTTCTGTGTCATATTTAACAATTTTTTAAAATCTGTGTTCAAATCTTACCTATTTATGAAAAGAACTGCATTAGGGGACTATGTCCTCGGTTCACACAGAATCTGAATGAATCTACATCAAGGTGCCAAATCGTATGCCCATCAATATAATTGTTAAACCTTATTGAATGCATTAGATTCAATTATTAGGTACCTGGTGTTAAGCCATTTATATATATAGAAGGATTGCAGTGCTCAGCTACATGAGAATGTTGATCTCCCATAAATGTGTGTGTTTCCATAGCCACCGTGGAGTAGTTGGGTTTATGAAAAAAACACCACAATAGGTGTTATTATCAACAACAGCAGCAACATTGAAAATAGCCTTCTTGACTCCTTTAGGCTGAGAAAGAGCACATAGTACAAGACATTTTGCATAGGCTGGGAAACCAATAAATAAATCAATTTCATGGACCTAGTTGGGTACCTTCTGTCTCATATTTAACCATTCATTAAAATCTGTGTTCAAATCTTACCCATTTATGAAAAGATCTGCATTAGGGAGCTATGTCTTCAGTTCACACCGAATCTAAATGAATCTGCATCAAGGTGCCAAATCGCCTGCCCATCAGTATAATTGTTAAACCATATTGATTGCATTAGATCCAATTATTAGGTACCTAGTGTTAAGCCATTTATATATATAGAAGGATTGAAGAGCTCAGCTACATGAGGATGTTGATCTCCCTTAAATGTATGTGTTTCCATAGCCACCATGGAGTAGTTGTGGTTTCTAAAAATAGCAGCACAACAGGTGTTATTATCAACACTAGCAACAACATTGGAAATAGCCTTCTTGACTCCTTTAGGAGGGGACAAATCACATAGAACAAGACATTTTGCATAGGTTGGGAGTTTTTCAACAAAAACAACCAAACTTTCATTTCCCTAGCCACCAACCTTAGATTGATCATGACAATAAAAACAAATAGAATTTGTAATATGGAGACTTTGGCTCATTATGTACATTGACACATTGGCATGCTACAAAGATCCGCTTGACAAACTGAGCCACAAACAATCCAAGAGAAGGAAGCAACTAAATAACAACAAGAAAGATCAAATTAATCTATCAAAAAACAATTACATCAACATTAGAAAGCATATCTTTGTTGAAGCACTACCAACCACACATACCTTCCTTAGCCCATTGAACCAGATGACTTGTCTATTTTTAGCCTGGATGACCTGTAGTTGATTCCCACTAGAACATATATGACTTCATAAAGCTTTGTGGGTGTGAAATTTTGTGGTGAGATAGGAGAACATCCTTCACTACCTTCCAGCTCAAATAGTATGTGAACACAATGTAGGCTAAATGGGTTTTTATATAGATGGTTCAGTAACAAACACGTTAACCATATAATAAAATGTAAGTACATTGCAGTCATATAATATATTAATAAGTCAACTTGTTCATATAGTGCAAAGTACACCTCGAAGTTTGTAAAGACTTTTTCAATCATTGTCTAGAGTGATTTTAGAGCTAAAGGCCCACTCATGGCATTTCAAATTCGCCTTGATAGTCTGTAATCCCTTAACATTACTGATCATGACTAAAGAGGGATAAGACAACATGTAGCAGGTGGGAAAATAAATGGAGAAGAAGAGGGAGTGAAACACCATAATCATGAACTAGACCATCTAGCTTATGAACTAGACCATCTCTCTTATGAAGACTGTTGTTAGCATTGAATGTCCTGCAAGTATCACACTAAAGCATATAATAGAGAAATAACACACTTTCACTATAGATATAGGTCTTGAGAACCTAACCTAAAAGCTCAAACATTGCCCATTTGTAAATCTCACAACCAATAATCTCAAACACTACTCATAGCTAAAAACCACAAACCAATCATGGTGCATGTATTTTCCATAATAGTAAGATTCTTCATAACAAAATTAAAAGTAGGTCAAAACAAAATAGGATTGTCATTTGGCAACATTGTCAATGCCATGCAAGTATGAAACTGAAACATCTAACACACAAATAACACACTTTCACTACAGATCTAGTTTTTGAAAACCTAACCCAGAAACTCAAACATTGCTTAGATGTAAATCTCACAAACAAGATGCTCAAACATTTCTCATATCTAAAAACCACAAACCATTCATAGTGAATGTATTGTCCATAATACTAAGATTCTCCATAACAAAATCAAAAGCAGGTCAAAACAAAATAGGATTGTCATTTGTCAACATTGTCTACGACAATGGACATGAAACACCATTATTTGGATCGTCATGTACTAATAAAAAATTGGATTTAAGAAAAACAACTATATATGTCATCTCTCTAGACAATATCCAAGAATGAAATTATCTTTAAACTTCATGTCCTATAGCAAATGGAAATGACTTTAGATACTACTTTTTTTTTCAATTATGTTATATTATAAGAAATACTTTATGCTCACCTTTGAAATAAATGTGTTTTCAGCCATGCTATTACGTTGCCAACAACATCATAAATAAATTGATATTGATCATAAGGTCTCACTAGAGGATCGTTGTCCAACAACACAACCTCTACAAAAACACCAACAAATTATGAGCCTAAAATTGCACCTCCCACCCTTTTCATGGGTTCAACCTCAGATACTTGACCGTATGCAATTCTAGCAACTAGATCTGTGAAATTCAGTAGATACACATCCTAGTAACAAAATATAGTTTACATAACAAATTTATATAAATGTAAAAAGATGTGCAATTTACACAAATACAAACATACTTGTCCCTTCTTAAATGATGAATGTCTTATATGGAGTGGAGTTTGCATTAATAAGTTTGTCTGCACAATTATTTTATTTTTGTCATAAGTCCATAAAAGTCAACATGGAAAAAAATTGATATCACACATCTTGTATAAAATGTATTCATACTTCGCCAGTGCCAACATGTTGTGCTTGACTGTTTCCTGCTCTAGTTAAGGAAAGTAACTCCTCTAATTTTCGGTTGAATTCATCCTTTCGTTCTTGAAGTTTTGCATCAAATTTCAACCATTGTTCTTCAAGCTTATCCTGGAAATGCTTCCTTTATGCTTCTTCAAGTTCTCGAGATTTATGGTTCTTCAGATATCAGAAGGTGATGGTCCAAGTCCATAACCATGAACATATCCTGGTCTCTCTTCTCCCATAACATGCCTATAAATTTCATCTGAAGTAACATCAGGTTGTTTTCTTTGCAGCTCTTCTCCTACCTCAGAAAAGTTTTCCTACAAACAACAACTCATAGGAGATGAATTTTATACCAAATATATACCTCTTTCCAATTAGTATATGTAACATAACACTATAGGATAGGATGTGTTGTACCAAAATTTTGGCGGATTCAACATCAACTATGCTCCCATCTTTTTTATGATGAGTTTTCTGAAAAAATATTATGGGATCCACTTGTCCGCATGTTTCCTTCTCCATCTTTATCATTCAAACAAGGTTATTGTAAACATAAAATAAATAGATGTCATCAAATTGTCTAAATGTATGACAAAAATTACTAACTTTCATCATATTTCAGACATACAAATGACTTGGTTCCTGTTGTGTGGCTAACCTTTTGAAATTTTTTGCTTGTCTTGTTAGTTATAGACTTCCTCTATGACAAATATTGCAATATTGTTCATAGTAATTATCTGTGAGGTAATTTAAGTATCAATTAATAGAAAAAAAGTATTACCTTTCCTTTATTACTCCTCCAATAATTCACAAGAAATTTCCAATGAGACTTGTCCACGTGGGGAACAACCACTACAGAAAATGTAACTTTTTGTGAAGGATGATTCCTTCACAAATGTACATTAATTCCTTCAATAAAAAATTCGGTTGAAGGCCATTCCTTCACAAAAAGTCCTACTCTAAAAGCCTCTTCACAAATACTTTGATGAGAGACTCTAGCCTTCACAAATACTATTTTGAAGGACTATTTGACCTTCACAAATAAACTTCCCAGGCCTCCCAAATACATTTTTGAAGGCTAATTTTACAACTTTTAATGAGGTTCTAGGGCCTTCACAAATACTTTTTTTGAAGGATTATTTTACCTTCACAAAAATAATTCCCAGGCCTCCCAAATACATTTGTGAAGGCTAATTTCACAACTTTCAATGAGGTTCTAGGGCCTTCATAAATATACTTATTTTATCATGAATTACAATTGTGATCTATATTTTGTGGCTTCTATCAGGCACAAAGAATATTTTAATAAACTAATTTAGTTAATAAGACACAAAAACCATAACAAATCACTCTTTTGAAACATTCCTTTTTATTTCACAGAGAAAAATTGTTCATTACATAGGGGAGGACATCGGCCTTTTCCCCTTAATCGATACAAATTTCAATGTAAGTATATATCAACATTTTGACTTTATCACTCATTTAGCCAATGACCAACTTTGATAATGTTGAGAGGAAGCTTGGACATCAGGCCTCTGTCCAGCATAGAGTTCATGCTCCACTACGATGACAAATGCTTGCAACTTGAAGTGTAAGGGTGAAGAGGATTGCTGAAGGTGTGAAATGGGCATAACATTGAAAGGTCTTGTGCTTTCTTCACTGCGTAGATCAACTGGATTCTTTGTAGGTGTGTGGTCGTTCTATTTTTGGAAGATGCTATTTCCTCAAAAAATGCTTAGCATTGGAGTCACGCCTGATCCTCCAGCAATTAGGACCAAACTGTCATAGCTGAAATGCCACCAAGTTATACGTAAGCTCAAAATAATCTATCAAATAAAAACCACATTATCATAGTTAACTTACTCATTTAGCATTTTTAAAATATGTTCATTAATTGATAGTGTTACACTTAGAATTCATAATCACAGTTCAAATAATCAAGTTTTATTGCATGTTCAGTACAAGATATACATACCTCAGGAAGAGATTTGTCGAAGGTCCATATGGTTGGCACCTTTATGAACATCATGTTGGTTGTAGTGTACCTCAAACCTGCAATCAGAGATATCAACTTCCAATGAATAAATTTGACAATGAAACCTTTTAAATCAGCATGCTCAATTACATACTTGGGTACTTTGCAAGAGTGAGCTGCACTGCTCTACATGGCAGCAGCCGGGCAGACATCAAGCAGGCTGTGTGAAGAGAATTCCACTAAGGCATAAAAATTGAGTAGAAAAGGTTTTCAATATATCTTGAGGTGTTAAATCTTTCTCTTTATTAAGGCTAGCTTCAGCTGTGGTATCTTTTGGTAGAACACGAACATCTCTGCCCCTCCCTCTCCCTCTGCCACTGGCTCTAGCTGGTGCCGTCTTAACTGCACATACTTTGGGAAGGATGAGAGCAACAACCTTGGCATCACCAGTGGATGTTGGCACAATGTTGAGAGCAGCAGCTCTTGCACGGTGAAGATCACGGTGGCTAGCATCTAGGAGCCTTTGGTCCCCAGTGTAGGAATGGGTTGTTGTCATGGTTCCTTTGATTATACCTAAGAAAAAAGCCAAATAAGCACTTGTCAACATCCCTCACCATTTCTTACATTTTAACTGTGACTAACTATAACTAGATGATGTTTACTAATTTATATTTATAAAAAAACAGATCATGAGGAAAAAAGATCGCTCCAGAATACTGCCAACAGAAAGCTTTGACGTCCATCATATGCATTTTGTTCAGTTATGTGTCTTTAATAGGCCAACACAAAGCATTGCCTTGTCTAATATTATTCTAACAAATTAATTTATTTTTATTCTTAAGCAGCAGAAAGCACTGTCTTGTCTCGATATGCATCGCATTAGAAACTATTGTCCCAAGTTAGAAACCTAATTAGTCATTCCTGATCTTTTTCTATCCGTCGGACACTCAAGCTAAAAATTCTCGATATGATGAACTACAATTTGGAGACATGTGAAGCGTTGTTCGGGAATGATGTTGCGTAAATAAATATAAGTGAGTTGAAATCTGGATGACGTCCACATGTAACGAAAAATGTCTAATATCAACATTATGAAATGATATTTGCAAGACATTCTTTTTATCATTTATATGCTGGGTGATCGATAAATAAATGATATATTTGTGATGTTTGGGAACGAACAGTACATGCGTGCACACACTATCACTCACATTTCTTGCAGGAATCATGCTTCTTTTCAACTGTATTGCACCAATCACTAAAATTATAACCGCCTAAAGGCTAGTGATATCTAATTTCAGTGGCAAGGACAAAACAGAGTCAACATCAGTCTAGTTTATATTAAATATTCGAGATTATCAAACACGACATTCATTTTTTTTAAGCTAGCACAAACTATGTTATCAGTTGATTATTTGTACTGGATTATAGATGTCATCTATAGATATAGAAATTGTAGATGCACATAATAACAGTTGTGCTTTTACTGACGTCACAAAATAATGCTTTAATTGATTAATGTCCTGACAACATAGATAAGTGTTGCTCTCGCCAATTCACAACAATAAGTTTGAACATTGCCGCAAGTTTGTTTATCTAAATGGGAGGCGTGTTTAGTACTGAATTAATAATGGTTGTAGGAAATCAAAAGCACATGTGATATCTAGTAGAAAATATCCTATCATGAGCAGTATCAGTTCTCTATCTAAAAAGAAAAAGACGGAGATAGTCAATTGCTTACTAATTCCTTGAGGGGTTGAGACTTTAAATGATGCTTCAATAGATTCTTTGTAATTTTCTTCATCCATATCAACCATGTGACTTCTCAGTAGATCCTGATTTCAAAAGAGCAATTATGATCAGAAAAGAAGTAGAAAGTAACAACACCTGAAAAACAGTGAGTCACAACAGCAAACTATCATTACCTTGAACTCTTTCTTTTCTTCCCTAGTCGATGGCAAGCATCCATCATGAGAGTCAGCCCACTTCTCAGCAATCTTGACAAGAATTACAATGTACGATGTGTGCTTGTGGATAACAGGATCAGTAACATCCAAGTCGATGTTTTTGCAAAATCTGGATTTTTTACTTTGTAAGATTTAATAAGATAATAATTACAAATGAATGGTAGAGCTTTTATGGCATCTGAGGATTCAGTTTCCAAGGAGAAATCTGAACCAAGGAGAATCTCCACACCAGTGGCCGCTGCTTCTGCTGGAGGGGGGTGCTCTTGCAGGCAGTCGGCAGCCGAGGGGCGCCGTCACTCGGGGGCGAAGGCCGTCCGTCGAGGGGGCGCTCTTGCAGGCATTCGGCAGCCGAGGGGCGCCGTCACTCGCGGGGGAAGGCCGTCCGTCGGTCGTCCGTAAGCGGCAAACAAGAAACCCAAACGCGGGCGTGCGGGCGAAGGGGAGGAATCGTTTCCACTAATCCAACTTCTAATTACTAATTAGTGGGGCGGGAATTTTTGGTGGGAACCCTGGTGAGGGAATTTTTGGATTCTAGAAGGATTTTAGACCTTCACTAATTGTCTTTTCCATAAAAAATTCGGCTGAAGGAAATTAGTTCATTTGTGTAGGACGGTCCTTCACAAAAACTCAATATTTTTGAAGGGTTTTAGTCCTTCACAAATAACCTTCACTAAAAACCTGTTTTTTTGTAGTGAACTTGTTCAAGTTGTTGTTCATATGGACTATCTTTTAGGAAGTATAGTATCCTTAACTCCCACTTTTGGTCCTTCCATTTATTTCCTAATCTCTTCATTGTCCACTCCTTTAGATCTGAATCCATTGTGAATTTACTCTACCGACATAAAGGATATCAATTAGAAGCTTCATTTAACCATTTAAAACTAAAATTTAATAAGATGCCTTCACAAAATTCTATATAGAATCTTTTTTATTTTCTGGAAATTGTCTCCAGCCCTCGTAGTTTAGTGGACAATGATTGGGATCTCTTGCAATGGTTGTCATAAAACTTGATAAGTGACATTGGTTTTCACCTACTGGTTGTCGAAATTGATTTTTCTCAATGGCAATTGGATCGTCGGGCTTTCTCTTCTAGACTTTCAAACATTGTCTTCAGCCACATGCTCAATGTTTTTTACCTAAGCATTCATTCATAAAGGATAAAATATATATGGAAAATTATATATAATTAAATGCAACACTATAAATGCAATGATATGAATAAAATGATTACCTAGCCCATCAGAAGGTGTTGGTGTAACATTCAATGACTCAACATGGTGATCAGAGATGTCATTTCGGTCCATGTTATCTGGAAATGCATTGCTATTTTGGTTATTGGCAACTCTATTCTCTACACTTCTAGAATGAATAGACATGGAAGCATTGACATTAGGCACACGTGGTAGCTGTAAATTTCTTAATCTTGTAACTTTATCACCACTTTCTTTGTTGTGCTGATTTTGAAACCTTGTTCCCATCTCCTTTTCAGTTGTGCATGTGTAAGAGGATTTCAAACCACCAACCATATTAGAGTCTTGGGGAGACTTGGCTGGTTGAGTATTTTTTGTAGAGCTAGCAGTAGTTTTATTGAATTTCTTTGCGCTATCATTTTGAATTTTAGCTGGAAGGGAAGCTAAATTTTTTTTTGGAGAGATTTGAGGATGACATGTTCAAATATTGCCAACAACCATGTCAAGTAATGCTAGGTAAATGAGTCTCCGTACAAGAGTCATTGTTGTTGTTCTTATCATTCCTTGTGTCTGTCTTGTTATGGCAGCTATCACTATACTATTCTCTCATCCTTAGTATATCAAGTCACATAAAAATGAAGACATTTAAAAAAATATTGAACAACATAATGACAATTTTATAATTAATAAAAAAATGAAACACATATATTTAATCAAATATAATTATAAACAATAATAGAGACAAGGATAAATTTAATTAAGAAGAATGTTTGACATGCAAAATGCATACACCTAGCTAGAGCACAATGTGAGACAAGAAATTAAAGAGATAGAGCCAAAAAAGGCTTATTTAAGTCAAATAGTAATGACAAACTAAAAGAAGCATTGGCTGCTATTTTGTAATCTTCTCATTCAAATCTGTCATCATTATCACATTGAGATACACTTTCATCATCCTGTTGAATTTGGGATTGGTCTTTTTCAATTGTTGAACTATCAACTGTAATTCCCTCCATATCCAATCTAACTATGTCACAATCAGTATCTTCATCCTCTGGTGTCACTGATGGCCCATCTCTAGTTTCACCTTGCACATAAGCTTCGACATTCTCAATACAAGATTGTTCTTCCATGTTGAACATATCTCATGGGGCAATCTTTACAGCAAAATGCCACCCTTTTGCAGTGACATCTTCTACATAAAATACTTGTCCAACTTGAGATGCCACTAAAAACGGTTCTCCTGTAGTTTGAATTCACCTCAAATTAACAAGAGTCAACCCATGCTCATCATGCTTGATTCCCCTCTTTGAGTAGATGTCCACCCAATCAATTCGTCTCAAATTAACAAGAGTCAACCCATGTTCATCATGCTTTATTCCCCTCTCTGAGTAGATGTCCACCCAATCACACTTAAATAATGTCACCTTAAAGTGTTCATAATAATTGAGCACAATAACATCCTTCAAAACGCCATAGTAGGTAACATCTCTAGTAATTGGATTGCGGTTAGTGGTTTTAGAATAACAATCAGTCTTAGCTACCAGAAAGACTCCACAATTTTGTGTTGTTTGATTTGCATCTTTTGCCTTGGTATGAAATCTGTGACCATTGACAACATAGCCCTTGTACTTAATGGGTAGTTGATGTGGACCTTGAGAAAGAAACTTGATTTTATCATCCACCATCTCTATTCTTAGGAGTGTCTCAATCTAACAAAAGAAAAGTTTGTTAGACTTTATTCATTAAGCATAACAAATTTAATTACTATAACTAAACTTACATGTTCCTTAAACCATCCATCAAATGAGCTACTATGTATTCTCTGAACCTCCTTTAAGGACTTCAGAGGATGTTTTTTCCTAATGATATCATAGTGCTTCCTGAATACAAAATATGTGCAATATGTCATTGGAATATGTTATACCATTTTATTAATAGAAGACAATTGTCACTAACTTACTTAATGTAGGGTTCAATTGCTTCACAATTAAATAGTACATGCTTATGGGCTTGTTGCAATGTATGTTTGTCCAAGACACATGTTACCATTTTACCAACACCACGACCTACTGTCGAGAAAATAGACCAATCACCTCTGTCATGTGTTGGCTCATTTTTTAAATTTACCTTTTCAGTAGCATTTCTATTTGGCTGATTTACTTTTGTTTCAACTCCATCCAAGTATCTTGAACAAAAAGTTAGACACTCTTCAGCTATATATTCTTCTGCTATTGATCCTTCTGGATATCTTTTATTATGAACATATCCTTTTAGGGTCATCAGATACCTGATAACAAAGTTGAGGAAAATATTATGACAACATACATTCCAATAGGTAAAGTCATCACAACGTATGAAAAGTTACCTTTCAACTAGATTCATCCAATGATACTGAACATGGCCGGCTATCTTAGCTTCATAAGCGAGATGGACTGATAGATGCACCATTATTTCAAAAAAACATGGAGGGAATATCTTCTCCATCTCACAAAGTGTCACAGCTATTGCATTTTCCAATGCAGCAAAATCATTTTGATCTATGACTTTAGTGCACAACCTTTGAAAATAGTGACAAAGATTAATAATACATGACTTAGCATTCTTACTAGGAAAAGACATAGTGACAGCTAATGGTAGAAGTTGTTGAATCAGCACATGATAATTGTGACTTTTCATTGGTAGAATCTTCTGATCCTTCGGTCGTACACATCTAGATATATTAGATGCATACCCATCTGGAACTTTGAAATATTTAGGAGGTTGTAAAATAATATTTTTTTATATTTTCTCAATGTACAACAAGATGGAGGTAGGATGGTATATTTACTAATAGTTTTTGGATGAAGTAGAAATCTGATTCCGGTATCCTCCAAATCCTTCCTTACATTCAAGTTGTCCTTACTTTTATCCTTCAAACCTAGCAAAGTTCCAACAATACTCTCACATATATTCTTCTCAATGTGCATGACATCGAGATTGTTACTTACAATGTTAGATTTCCAATATGGTAGCTCAAAAAATATGCTTTTCCTATCCCAATTGTGTGTTGAATCTTTACCTCTTGGCCTTTTCTTACCAATTACAGTTCTTCCGTCCTCCAATTGTGAAAAGATTTGAGATCCAGAAGGAGGTTTAGGTGGACACCTAAATTCTTGCTCACCGTCAAATGCCTTTTCTTCTTTTTGGAATCTGTGGCTAGTTGGCAAAAACCTACAGTGTCCTCTATAGCAAACTTTACGGATATGTGGCAACCAATGTGAAATAGTATCTTTATTACAACAAGGACATGCTTTGTAGCCTTTAGTATTCCAACTAGATAGATGTGCATATCCTAGAAAATCACTAATAGTCCATGATAAAGAGGCACACATCAGAAATAATTCCTTGGTTCCAGCGTCATATGTATGTACATCAGTATCCCATAGTTTTTTCAACTCATCAATCAATGGACGCAAGACACATCTATATTTTCGGGTGATGTTGGTCCAGTAATGAGTAGGGACAACATAAAATATGGTTTCTTTATGCACAACCAAGGAGGTAAATCATATGGAATAATCACAACAAGCCATGCACTATAAGAAGTACTCATTGTCCCAAAAGGATTAAATTTGTTAGTTGCAAGTCCCAATCAAATGTTTCTAGCATCTACAACAAATTTTGGATGCATCACATCAAATGTTTTCCATGCAGGTGAATCTACCTGGTGTCTTAACTTGTCATCTTTTTCATATTCTTCAACATGCCACCTCATTAAGGAAGAGGTTTTTGATGACATGAACAACCGCATTAGGCATAGTATAAGTTGAAAGTGTCTAAGCACTTTGATAGGTATTCTCTTGGGTTTTTTTCGCAAGCTCATCATCATCAACTGGGATTGTAATCGTTTTCCATCTTGATGCTCCACATGTATCATAGACGTCTTTATCAGCAAAATCCGTCCAAAACAACATGCAACCATTTGAACAAACATGAATCTTCACATAATCTAAGCCCAACCCCGTAATCGTCTTTTTTAGCTCATAAAATGAATTAGGTAATTGTTCTCCTTCTGGTAGCATCTTCTTAAAGAATGTAAGAAACATAGATGATTCTTTCTTACTCAAGCCATTAAGACAAACCAGGTGATAGAATTCTAGGATGCAAGCAAGTTTGCTATATTTCTTACACCCTGGATATAATTCTGTCTCAGAATCCTTTAACAAGATATAAAATTTGTCAGCATTGAAATGTGGATCACTAGATGGCTCCACTCCTTCTGTATTTCTGTCTTCACTGAAACTTGGAAAAGTATCATGCAACATATCTTGTAAATTTTTAGCATTCAGGAAATCTCCCTAATCTATAGGAGCTTCCATTTGAACATCAACATCTTCACCATGAAAAGCCCAAGAAATATAGCTTGGTAAGAAGCCATGCCATAATAGATGGCTCGATGCAGTCTTTCTGGTGACCTGGTGTACATTAGCACACTTTCTACATGGGCATACAATCTTGTCTCCAATCGATGAATGTTCAAAAGTGAAATCCAAAAATTTTGATACTCCACATAAGTATTTATTGCTCGTCTGGTCATCCTCTGCTATCCAAGACTTATCCATTCTATAAAAATAGTAAAATATGTAACATATATGAGTAAGTATGTCATATCAAAAAAGACTACAATATGAGAAAATACTAGTTCCATTCATTAATCTCTTTTTTTACATCCACACACAGGGATGTACCCCTAAACAATAACTAAACAAAGGGGTTGGTGTACACCTAAACATGCACATAATTAAAATAACTATTAATACAGACAAGTCTAGATAGATAGACAACTAAATACTACACCAACATGGTCCTGCATCAGTAACTTCGAGGCCTTTTTATTGTGGTGATCTTCTCCTAATGTTCAGAAAAGAAAGTACCTATGAGGATTGATTACTTTAAGACAAAAAGTGTAAACACAAAACAAGACAGGACAATCATATTTATTAATTGGACCTACCATTGTCTTTTTGATGATTTTGCTGTGTCGTGGAGTTCCTCACTATATTTAGATGAATCTGAATTGACAGGGGCCTCATCATCAGATTCATCTGAGCTGGTTTGCTTCATCGCGCACTCATACAGCCATAGAGGATTGGGGGTCTCATTGTTGACGTTGGTTATCCAAACTTTGATGGTATTATGGCCAACTAGACGGAGGAAAAGCTTGTCTCTACGGCGCACTAGCATCTTTCTAATCCAATCACGCCAATCGGATTTTGATACAAGATTTCCCACTAAATCATACTCAACCTTGATAACATGTGAAGAATTGCCAAAATTTAGGGTCACTTCACCAAGCATGTAGTGTCTTCCATTTAGAAAATGCCAATGTTCGGGTATGGTTAGTTGGTTAGTCGCTATGGCCCACTAGCATCTAGGATGATGTTCAATTGTTCTTTATCAGGGAACAATAACATTGGCATAGAGGCCCAGTTCATAGTGACTGTTGTGGGTGGACAGAGACTGCAAAATATTAGTACTAACAATTGTAATTACATATAATGATGTTATCAATTTTTAGAAAAAGTAGTATAACATCTAGTTAACCTTTTTTTTCTTGTCATAACCAACTTTATTGTGGGGACATGATAGCTTGAAAAGAAATCTAAGAGAGGAGATGATGTCCTATATCTTTGAAATTGGTCCAATGTTCACTAATCCTTCTTTGAGAATTTCAAGGAAGTAACTAGTATTTTCTATAATTTAATGTAGCTTGGTATTTCATACAATGAGGTGACACTTATTAACTATTTGTTGAATCAACACTCATATTTTAGATTATCAAAGAGGTTACTAGTGTCTGGCTTATTTTGTATAGGTGTGAGACCTATTTAATTTGGAGTCCATGCACTACTATAGTGGGTGTGAGACCTATTTAAAGAGGTTATTGGTGTCTTTCCAAATTTTTACTATAGCCTTGTACTTATGTGTTTTTCAAAACACTACTACAAGATATCTTATCATCTTATTATTTTGATAGTACCACAAAGTTTATGATAAGAAGGATTCATCTAAAAATTGTAAATTTTCTAAATGAGTTATGTGAGGTTATTATTCTCTAACCTATATGTAAATAGGATAGAATCCTGCCTCTTTAGTTTTATGAATACATGACACTATGTTTGAAATAGTTATTATAAGGATAAAAGAACATACTTATAATAAGGACCCAGGCACATTCTAATCATTTTGAACTGAATCAGAAAATGAATAAGAGCCTGGGTCCTATCCGCTAGTATCCAAGGAGAATTTGTAAACCTCAAAACCACCAACATGGTTTCCAAACCTACAACCTCATCTTCTACAAGTTTACCTTCTAGAAACCATTAGAACATATACAACCAGAAAGTAGGAATCTATACAAACAAATACCAAAGATACACTCCCTGATACTGATATGAAGTTGACCACCAAGGTGTATATTATTCATAACATGGTACTCAATCATGGTTATATTCCTTTTTTGGTCAGCCAAAACTCATGTTTTCAAAGGATAGGAATATCATTTCAAAGAATCCCAAAAGAGCCTTAAAAAAAGGAGAACCATATGAAGCAATTTCAAGCACTTCCATAGGCAAGAGCCATCATAGAATCACATCCTTGGATGGCATCAAATAGGGAAAAGACAAACCAACCCAAGGACAAATCACAAATCCTTCAACCAACGATAACCAACAGAAGAAAGAAGTAGAACATCACTAAAAACCACATTAGAAAAAGGATTAAAAAAATAGCATAGAAGACCTTCCAATCAAAACCAACAGAATCTTGAACCAGCAGAGCCTGACAAGAGGTAGGAGAAAAGGACTGAACCTTAACCAAGCATAAGAATATCAACATAGCATCCAAATGTCAAAAATCAGAACGAATAGAATATGACAAGGGGAGCAACCCCCCCCCCCGTTTGACAAGGGGAATAGAATGAATAGAATATAAATGTGCTCACATGTAATTAATTCATGGTGAAGGGAAATGGTGTATTTTTCTTTGCTATTTCTTTGTTGTATCATCTTAAGACTACCCCCCCCCCCTTTAGAAGTCAACGATGCTCAGTAAGCCCCTACTTTTTAGAAATTTCATTTGAAGTATAGTTTCTACTATATAAGTGGATCAACCCAAGTATTTTGGTATAGAAATTAACTGTGATGAAGATGAGATGCTTATCATTCTTGGCCTCTGTGCTTTTGAGAACATAATAGATTTCTCACTTATATTAAAGGGAAATATATAACAATAAAATGACATTGTTTCGTAACCTATTTATATACACTAATCTAAAAACATAGAAGAAAATTGATGTGGGTAATGACATATCACAATGTATACTAAAAATAGCTAAGCCTAATCAAACTTAATTTCATGTATATAACATAACCATGAATAATTACACTTCATTAAAATTAGCTTCTAATTAGAACATGGGAATCAGGATGGCATACCGGGTCTAATATCAAGGAGGTTCCTTGTCTCAAAACCATTCCAAAGATTATAAAATCTTAATTTGTACTTTGTTGGAAGTTGTTATGCATAAATCTTAGTGATTTGTGGCCTCATTAAAATCCATATGTGTTAGAGGTGTGTTGAAAAGGTGATATCTTTCTACAACTGTAGTGTTCCCATAAGAGAATCCAACATGACCTAGCCTTAACTAGTAAAAAAAAACATTCTAGACTCCATCTTTGTCTGATTCCTTGGCAACATGAGTATATATGCAATGCTTTGATGTGTGACCTTGTTCATAACATGTGACACAACTCGCGATAGTTTACATTTGGTTCTTAGCCTTGGTACTATGTTCCTTCAAAGTTCTAACATCTTTGGCTATCATATCTATCTTTGTTGTAAGAAGTTCAATCATTGTTTTGTGATTAGCAATTGGTAATGAAGATCTATTTCCAACCACTCCTCTTATTTAGTCCCACCCAAATTGATGGGATTCCATATTGTTAGTTATCATAACCAAGTTTTCAACATCTAAACCTAAGAAGTTGCCATCAAAATCTACATTGACGGACAACATGTTAGTAAGAGTTAGACCACTAAAGAAAGTGGTGATTGGATATCCATCACAAACCCATAGTGACAACACTCTATTTGATATCTTTAATAAAACATTTTGAACGCTTTTGCCTTAACTAACTAAAATAGAGCTTTTAAATTATAAGTTGTTGGGCTTGCCTCTTGCTTGGTGGAAATAAACAAAATTCTTGTATCTTCCAAATACAAATTGAGACAACTTAATTCGATTTTACCAACTCTAGAACAGATATAGACTCACCCATCACTTGATGCATGCTCTTAGCTTCACTGGTTGCCACTAAAATGTCGACTCAATTGTAATGCCCACGATCAAATTTCCATTATCCTATACTTCTTTAAGTCTTAGTCCCCTAAATTAATGGAAGTAATGAGATTTAATTATTTGGTTACTTTTCTATCTTATGTTTATAACTATTGAAGTTGTTGTTGGCTACAATTCTTGAGTTATTTCTGATGTTATCTTGTTTTTCGTTTCCTCCTTAATATCAAAATCTACATTGATAGAGAGTCTATTAGTAAGAGTTAGATCACTAAAGAAAGTGGTGATTAGATACACATCACCAAACCCATGATTACATCTCCACATTCTCATGAACTCTATTATTCCTCTCCCTCTATAACCAGTTCAGAATGCACATTGCCAAACAATGATTCTCCTTGCTAGTGCAATTAACCAAGTTAGTCATGGAATTAGGAATAAAGAGTAAACCAGGAACTCTAGCTTCATCCCAGATCTTGATCGAATAAGAGAATTTAAACATGCAATACATTGACATACAATTTTTCAATGTGAAACTGAAATCAGTCCAAAATAAAGCAAGAATATAGCAAAATTAAGGGAGGGGCAAGAAAATTGTAGAGGTAGGAATATATCTTACATAGACTAGTGTGAATTAAGATAGAGCAGTCGATTGAGATGGTGATAATGGTTGGGGAATATAATCTATTTGTAAAGTGGTTGGGACTGATCACCTAGCATCAATGTAGCAATGTGGCACTCCTGGCTTCCTCGGTGCCGACAATGTGGCACTTTGCCGAAGCAGTCGAAAGGCTATCCAACCACCGACAATGTGGCCCTCCGCCGCCAGCAACGTTGCACTCCACGTGCCGCAACCCGTCTTCCTAGTCGACATGATCCTCCAAGACGTAGTTAGGGTGACGATCGACCAGCAGGCTATATCTCCTACATGCGTTGGTCTCACGAAAGTGAGGAATCAGGGATTGCAGAGATCAATCTCTCTGGTCGCCACGATTTGCTAACTATTACTTTTGGAGCGTGAAGGGAAAGCGGGGAGTGAAAATTACAGATAGATATTAGCTACTTCCTTATTTGGTTTGGCAATTTCAGATTGCCACTAATTTAATATAAAAATACCTTTAATGTTATGTCTTTTTTATAAACTCTATAATAGGTGGTTTAGAGGCATTTTAATTAAAAATGCATGTACATTAGATAGATAGTGGCTTTTTTTTTACAAAAGCCACTAGAATAAAAGAAACTAATGGGCATTTTTGATGTAGTGTTTTATGAATGCATGGATAAAACACAACATACTATAAAAATGAGGGGACCCTTTAAGGTTCTGTCGATATGTATTGGAATGTGTACTAGCCCCTTCATATTGAAATAGTCTTCAAATCCTCATTATAATGTGGGAAAGGAGTTTTTATTGAAGCATAGCTAGGTTGCAAAGCCCCGTCAGTTGTGTGAAGATCTGGATCGATGGATTGAGGGACTGAAGGTTGGAGATGTGCATTAGGGATGGATGGCATTTTATCTCGTTAACTCATGCTATGGCATGTTCATGCTAGAGTTTCAAATTCTGATCATTTAATTAGGTCTGGAGGGCTATGTTGCGTATTACCCTACATCAATGTTGTGACATTTCAATCATCGATAATGTGTTTTCCAATTTGAAACATTTCCTTCTTTTTTCAAGATATTTGTGGTAGATTCCCAAAAAGTTCACAAAAGGTAGCACATATGAGGTTCAAGAAGGCATGGTTATGTAATTTCATTATTTGTAAACCGTGGTGATGAATAGTTTTGTTTTGTTTGTTTATTTATATATTGGTACATGAATCTAAGGTTATGCAATTTTATTATTTGTAAACCAAGATTTGTGTTTATGATGTGCAAAAATAGTTATGGATACTCCCTCCATGATGTTTATTTATGTGTGTAGGATTTATGTCCTTGAGATGCATATTACCATGATTTCCCCTTTGATGAATCATCTAAGTAGGGAAAATCTAGTGCTCTTGTTTGTGCATGTTAGGATTCCAGGGATAGCTGTAGGTTTTCATATATCAGGATTGTCTCCTTGTTGTCCACATCCTTGCATGAAGTTGGAAGGTTAAAATCCCAATCTTTTTAGGCTATATCTTGTATTGATTTTAGGATAGGTGTTTCCTCCCTCAACATTTATGGTCTGTTCTATTTTGGGGTGGGCCCTCATTCTAGGGGAGAAAATGAAAAAGCTCTAATGGACCTAGTTTCACAATATGTAATAAAGTCATACCATGCAATAGAGGTGTCAATGGTAATTCCCTACCCAGTTGGTAAAATGCACTAGATGTTAGAGGCATCTAGATAGGCTTTACACCTAAAATGCCTTAGTGTATCAATCCACCACAAGTATGTGTCTTACTATTAAAAAGGATTTTGAATAATTATTATCTTTTTCTAGAGTATCCCCTAAATGAAAATCTTTTCATTTGAAGTCTTTGATTAGACATTGATGCTTAGGGCCTAAGTGTGAGAGCCTAATATTCTATGGGGAACGAATGGAGTTTTCCTAGAAAGAGTTTCCATCTTATAATTCATGGGTTGGTTCATAAAGAGTTTGGTCCCACCACTTTTAAAGAGATGAGGTGAGGATAGCCACAAGGATTTTCCACCTTGCACCTTCCTACGTTCCTTCCTTTCAAGTTGATCCTGATAGATGTAAGCATTATGGTATCTCCTCGTGTTTATGTGTCATGATTCTAATTGTGAGGATCACATATGACTCACCTTTGGGGACTCATAGCTCTTATACCCTCTTATGATGTTGATCATGGGGCTTTACCTCACCTTTCTTCAAAATCATGAACATGTTTTGCTGCATTTTATTAGGGTGGACCTATTTTTAGGAGTTTTTTAGATCGGAGAATGGTTGGGGCCTCATGATAACATCCATGTTCCTTCTGAACTAGACCCTAGGTTGTACTTTGACCTTTCTACTTCAGGGTGTGTGGGGGATGCATTGGATACTTAAAGTAAATTTTATGTAATTTTTAGAGGGATGGTAACTTTTGGCTCCCTTACATGGATCTCCACATAAGGTTTTTCTCATTGTTGTAGTATGATCAACGGTAGTAGCATTGGACAAGGTTGGTGGTTGTTTTATTGAGGTGGATAGCCTCATCCATGTCTTTCAAGGACAGGCCACTCCAATCATAGATGTCATGGGCCATGTAGGGTCCTTCCCATTTAGGGTAGAACTTGCACATCTAATTAGCATTCTAGATGACTAGTTAAACTAGATCTCACATCTGAAAGCTGCATAGTGAAACTTTCGTATTGACATTTTGTGTGGTTCATGCTTGGTAAATCTATGATTTGGTACATGGTTTTTCTTTGTCATTCTCAAAGAGTTTTGTGTATATAGGTTTTTTCATGAAGCCATTCAGTCTCTAGAATATTTCCTTCTTGTAGTATGGTGAGTGAAGGGATTTGTAGGGTCTGTACTTCAATTGGTAGGAATTCTTCCATCCCATATACCAGGGAGTATGATGTAGCTCCTCTGTAAGTTCTGATAGAAGTGTAGTATACCCACAAGGTCATTCGAGATGTTCATGACATTTTTCATGAGAGCTAATAGTCTTCTTCAGAATCTTGATCAAGTTTTTGTTGGAAGCTTCTAAGGCTACATTCATCTAAAGGCGATAAGGTGATGTTCAATGATGTTTTACTCCAAAGAGTTTAGATTCTCCTTGTTGGTTTTAGAAATGAAGTTTTTCTGGTTGTCTGAGACAAGCTCATCCAGAATCCCATACCGACCTATAAAATTGTTCTTGAGGAACTTGATGACCTACTTAGTTGATGCCTTCGTGATGGACATTTCTTCCACCTACTAGGTGAAGTAATCAATTAGGAAGATGATAAAGAAATTTCCATTTGATGCCTTAGGATTGAATTTTTTGATTATGTTGATTCCCCAAGCTGAGAATGGGGAAGGCATGGCCATGTTGTAAAGCTGATTTGTAGAAAAATGAATGTAGTTACTATTGATTTGCTATGCTTGATATTTGTAGACATATTAGTAACAATCCATCTCCATGGTATTTTAATGGTACCCTAAGAGTTGTATTCTCTTGTCTAGGTTAACTCCATTCGTGTGTGTGTCATACACCATGCATGTACCTCATTCATGAGCACTTCTGATGTTGTTTTGTTGACACATCTGAGAAGATTCTGATTGTAGGACCTACTATACAATTGTTCTTACCTTAGCATATATTGGATGAATCTCTATTTGAGATCTTGTTGATCCCTCTGGATAGGTTTTCATGAATGAATTGGTTAGATAGATACTCCTTGATATCATGAAACCAAGCCTTATGTTCATCATTAAGTGTGTTGTTGATGACCATGCAATAAGCATGTTGAGAAAATGCCAGAGCTTTGGAAGAGAAGGTTCACCCTTTGTTGATGTCTATCCACAAAGTGATGGTTTCTAGAGCGTAAATGGAGGTGTTGTTCTCAATTCTAATGAATTGGAAAGAAATATGCTCAAAGTCTCAAGCCTAGGAACAAAAGTGATCTTCAATGATACCAGGTTCTGATGGCACATTTTCCAGCTATTTTGGACCTGAGATATTACAAGGAGGGAGTTCCCGTACACCTGTAACAATCATGTCCCTTGGTTTATGGTGAGTTTTAGTCCCAACATGCAATTTTAATACT